>CM046066.1:1399168-2056668 GCA_025215515.1 Schistosoma japonicum | reverse complement strand
CAGTCACTGAGTAAGATCCTCAAATTCAACACCGAGAGCACCGACCTAATTGAACTTGATGGTGAAACTCTGGAAGAAGTGGATACCTCTACATACCTGGGGAGCATCATCGATGAACAAGGAGGATCCGATGCAGATGTGAAGGCAAGGATCGGCAAAGCAAGGGCAGCATTCCTACAGTTGAAAAATATATGGGAGTCCAAACAACTGTCTACCAACCTCAAAGTCAGAATCTTCAACTCGAATGTCAAGACAGTTCTGCTGTATGGAGCTGAAACGTGGAGAACTACTGCAAACATCCTCAGGAGAGTACAGGTATTTATCAACAACTGTCTACGTAGAATATTGAATCTCTGTTGGCCGGAAATCATCAGTAACAGCCTACTATGGAAGAGAACAAACCAACTTCCAGCAGAACAGGGAATCAGGAGACGATGTTGGAAATGGATAGGACATTCATTGCGGAAATCATCAGACTGTATCACGAGACAAGCATTAACTTGGAATCCTGTTGTAAAACTGAAAAGAGGAAGGCCAAAGAACACCCTGTGTCGAGAACTGGAAGCAGACATAAAAAGGATGGACAGTAACTGGAGACAGCTGGAAAGGATTGCTCAGGACAGAGTTGAATGGAGAATACTGGTAAGCGGCTAATGCTCCTCCGAGAGGGGTAACAGGCGTATGTAAGTAAGTAAGTAGTCAGTCACTGTTGCTATATGTACATCCTGAGCGGATTGCCTCGATATAGCGATTATTTGAACTGAGCTTGAATCCTACTGTGAAAATCAACATTGGGATGCAGGTACATCCATCTAACCAGCCCAAATACGACGAAAGTCGCGTTCTGAATTCCTCTTACCAGTCACAATCCAATTCAAGTAATACTTGTGATCTATCGCTATATCAAAGCAATCCGCTTAGAATGTACGTATTGCAAAATAGGTTGATCATTTCCAGTCCATGATAAATTAACGGGAAAATCCAAATACATCCTACTTCAATTTAGTTATTTACATTTTTCATAGACTGATGTTAGTTGGGTATCACTGTTCAATGTTGTCCACTACATCCTAATTGTCAATTATATCCACTTAACATCAATCTATGACTTATTCAAATAACTAAACTTAATATGAATCTATTTAAACAAAACCACTTAAATTCAATATCCAATTCATTAAATCCATTACGTAATCACCTAATATCCTACATTTACATTCATTAAATATTGTAAACATTATTTCTTATGTAAACTATTTTTACTTTTAAAACTGTTATGTAATAATTTTGCTAAAATATTTTTCAGAATCTATTTTTTTTTTTCTTCTCTATCTTAACAAGAAAAAAAAATTAGATGACATAGTTACACATTTCTATATTTTACATTTACTTAATTATAAAGTACATTTTCAGTGAAACACACATGTGTCTATAATAAGGCATAGTAACAAGATAGAGTGATAGATAGACAGAAAGATAGTAAGATAATTAGAAAGACAGACATGCATTATATATAATATTGAACTATTAATCGATAGTGAATGAGTCTCATTCACACAGTAAATAGAACAACTAAAAGATAGGATTAGTAAGGTTATAGTTTGAATGTACTTTTATTAAGAGTATTACATAATGATACCTTGATTACATTATTAGAAATGTATGAATGATATATGGTTTCGTTATAGATTGAATTTGACAGTGCGTATTTATGATATCATCAGAGAATCGAGACTAGGCTTTGTGCTGAACGCTTAACCAGTGGATTCTTGGAATTCAAAAAGCTGGTTCAATGGACTAATGGTGAACAGTTCGCCTTGAAGCCAAATGATCCTGGTCTCAATCCCTAGTTGAATAGTGGATGCATACTACCAAAAAGTCCCATACTAGAAATAGACCTTCCTGGTTTTAAGTGATTGCCTATTTCAAACCAATTAGTGATATTAAATTAAAATTTAACAATCTCCAAAACACCGAATTACAGATTGAATTAGGTTGGCCTCTAATAAACACTAGATGTGCCTCCCGCTTAAAGATCTAGCTCAAGATATCCATGTCTGTCTGCAAACTCACAACTGCCAGAACCACTTGCTGATTAACTAGCATTTGAAGGAACAGTTACTACTTTAGTAAATTTGTAACATGGTATAATGATCAGTTAGTATCATAGGCGATATTTATCCTTCTCCTTACATTTCTGAACTTCAACTTTGTAAAGATCGTAGATTTATATCATAGGCTGACTGAAGTGGGAATTCCACCACTGGAAGTAGATTCAGTGGTTATGTTTATCGTTCGTATACATAACGCCTGAGCGTTTACAATGTCACTAAGGCGTCTCACACTTGAATTGGTTTCACTGGCACCCAACCTAAGTCAATCAATGACGCATACAAACAAGAAATACCCATACTTAAAAACAAAAGAAAGAAATTAACTGACAAGTTAGTTACGTAACCGAAATAATCGTTAAATTCATAAATGTAAACTAAATTATCATCATTTTACAGAAGAAGTTAGCATTAAGAATTTCACAACAAAGTCTGACTTCAGCTAGAAAACGATTAAGTACAAGACCTCTATATAATTTTATTACATAACTCTCCAGTGGCTCTCAGTTACAATCTCATTATGAATTAGAACTCATGAGATTCGAGAATCGGAGTAAGTGCTTAGACGTTATATTACTCAGTTGACACTGAATGGTTTAAGCCTACTAACTCCAGTTAATTTCACTATATTCTATGAATATCATTTTGTAAGCTGCTAATGATGATATTTATCTGACGCCTAACATTACTTAACTCAACTGAGCACAGCTTCTTACTAAATCTCTTAAAATTCTTTCTTGAAAGTACATGACAACTGTTATCATATGAAGTAATGGAAATTGTTGTATTAAGATTTTGATTTTAATTAGGTAACTTTTAAAAACCAGAAAGTAAGCAATTTCTGTATTGTCATAGAAGAAATGACATGAATATATGAGGGACTGGTTGAAAGTAATGGAATATTTGGAAATAAATACAAATAAGAAATGTCACTGATTCTATATCGATTCATTGAATACAACAGTCATGTGTTCACTATGAGATTTACTAGTTATACATACCCATTATCAATAGAGGTTTTTACTAGTTGGCGTATTTTTAGCAAGGTTGTTGTTTTACGGAATGTGGTTGTTAACCCTATGCCCAACCCATCTTCTTTATCCGGGCTTAGGACGGGCAACAACCCTACAGGAGCTCTAGGCGAAGTTAGATACTCATTATAGGGTCATGAATATGCACTAATGTAAAGCCTTATTCAATTGTAGATAAGTTAAACATTACCTTCTTGATTTCCCATGATTTAACAAAATGAAATTAGTCTGTGATCTAAAAATTTTAATATATTTTTCTTAATATAAACAAAACGTGTTACAGTATGTTCATTGTTTCAATACAGAGATGCCAGTCTATTCTATAATCAATGTCCAATTTTTATCATTATCAATGTAAACATTAATTAGAATATGAATATTTCAACTGACATTCACATTATTGTTTGTATCTCATGTCCAGATTTATTTAATAGACAATAATAGTAATAATAATATAATTGTACTGTACTGTATTATAATATTAAACAATTCGATTGTATCTCCAATGAACAATCAGAAGCTGATTTCAATCATAACTGATTGTGGGAAAACGGCTTCTAGTATGAGATGAATTTTCGAATTGTTCACTGATATATACACGTCTTGTAGTCGAGTAAACACTTCATACACCAATCAAATACGATTTATGTATGAAAGTGATTTGGAGGTTGGTGTTCGTGATGGTGATGGTAGTGGTGGTTTGGGTGGGGTTGATAGAAAGAAGTTAGTAAGAAAGCTGAACCTAGATTTTGAGCTATTTGATAGATTGAATGCATCTAGCAATATAATACAATTGACAATTCTGGAAATAGTCAATTCTCAATGATCAATCCATGTGTACATCTGACTTTGATTGGGAGACAGTTGTAATTCCAGTAGGTGGGTGATAGTGGTAGTGGAATATGACGGTTGGTGACATTAGGGTGGGGGGAGAGTGAGGGTGGAAACCTCCATGTAGCATCACTTCCTTCAGGATTTTAGACACATGTTAATGACAAGAGGCAAGGAGTATGAGATCTAGGTCATGGATTTCTTGCAGACTACCCCAAACAGCCTTTCACCTCAACATACGGTACGCAACATCGAGTCAATCAGATTACTCGTCACATTGAAACTCGTTCGAATGAATACGATCAACACAATAAAAGATATGACAGGAATTATTAGTAACTTAGTAATAAATCGAAGTATTCATTTCAAGTGAAGTCTAGTGCCAGTCGAGCCTGCTTGTTGTTAGCCTTCTCGTGTTTCTCTTAGTGATTGATTGGATTTTGAAAACTACAACATCTCAAGGAATGCACGGGATACAATGGATAACTAGGATAAAACTAGGCAGCTTGAACTTCATAGATGACTTGACTGTTCAACGTAGCACAAAGCAATAAATGCAGGCATGGGCGAACAGTGTAGCAGCAGTCTTGGCAGTACTGCTTCCAACATACATGTGGAAAGAAGCAAGAGTCATAAATAAAAAAAATGAGGGTGCCAACCTAACGAAACTATGCTTCATAGACAAGCTACACGAAATGTGAATACTTTCACATAACTCCTCATCATCATCACTGATAAACAAGAAGGATGTGGCGCAGATGTGAAAGAACACACTGACAAGGTAAGACAAGGCGACAACAGCATTTCTACAAGTGAGGAATATCTCAACATCAAAACAACTAACAACAAACAACGAAATCACAATTCTCAACACAAATGCGAAGATAGTTCCATTGTATGGAGTTGAAAGCTGTATGTGAAACTGTGAAGAGCATCACTGAAATGACACAAGTATTTATAAACACTTGTTTGTGTAAGATAGTTGGGATTCATCAGTGAGACATGATCAGTCACAACCTACTATGGCAGAGCACAAACCAACCAACCAACCAACCAACGAATCAAGTGAGTAAGGAATTGGGAGAAGTGCTAGAAGTGAATAGACTTGATAACGAGGGAATTATCAAACTGCTTCACAAGACACACAGTAACTTGAAATTCGAAATGCTAGATTAGGAGGGGAAGATCAAAGAAGACATTGTGGTGTTAATTGTAGGTAGATATGAAAGGAATAGAAATCAGTTGGGAAGGAAATTTGTGTATAGAGTTAGTTGGAGAACTCTTGTCATTGATTTATGCTCGACGAGCTGTAACTGAGATTTAATCATTGTTTACTGTCAAAAAACTTCCAATGACAGATTGGAACAGTTTAACTATGATACTGAGTTTATAGTCATTTCTCTAATTGACTTATGTTAGAAGTGTTCAGAATAATGTTGTCAACTATTCCACATATAATATGTCTCTATAGTTCACATAACCAAATGAATTTGTTTACATATACAACTAAGTCATAATGATGAGGTCAATCAATATCATTCTTGAAATAATGATGTATTCAACTAAATTTCGTCCACATTGAGAAGTAGAGGAGTGTAGTGGAAAATACAGGATTCGGTATGAGTTAGTAATAGTTCAATCTGCTGACGACTACCTCACATTGATTTAACAACTTTAAAATGGATGCTGTTTTCTATTATCACTAACTACATAACTCATATTACCAACGTAGATGTTGGATAATGGTTTAGTATTCTCATGAATTGATTAATGTTACAAGTGTAAATGATTGGATATTAACTCCATCGTTTGGATATCTGAATATTCTGAGTGCAATTATCAGTGGAGTTTTACATAAAAAACTATTGAAGAGTTCTAGCAAACAAGATGGAAATCACTTATTCAGTATTTTTAGATTCTTAATAGTTATTTGACTATAATCATTACGTAACGTGTAACATCAAAATCAACAAGTTGTATACCATACAACATTTTATAGTTAGATCATCATTTAGATTGTGTATTGATTAATGCTTAAGTAAGTCATGGTAAACGCATCAACAGTTCATTGTTTAACATCAACAACCATACATATGTATGTTTCATTAGTGAACTTCTCTAATCTCGCTCCATATGATGCATACCTTCTGAATTCTCTATCTTTCTTCTTTCAAATTTATCTTACTGAATTATACTTTTCGAATCATATCTTCGCTCCCTAATCTTCTGCATTACTGCTAATATTTCTACTATCGCTATCACTCTTTTCGATTTGAACTGGACAGTTGCGCTGTCTGTGCTGATGTGGTAGGATGGCACCTGAAACTGATGTACGTAGGTATGAAGTTCTGCGTTGTATCTATCTATGATGTATACTTATCTCTATTGAGTCTACATATCAATTTAAAATAGTATTGTTGATTTCATGTATCTAATATATTACAACTTATATCTTCACTTACTTACTTTTCACATTTATAATTGATAAGAAAAGTTAATCACTGAAATAATTCCCACTTGTCTATTAATTAACATGATGATTGTAATGTAAACCAAAAAAAACTGGATGAAAAAGGAAAAACAAAATCAATTCTTTTTTTTGAGATAAAGTTGACATGAAACATTTAATGTTGCATTGAAGGCATGTTACTTTAAACAATTTTATCATGTTTATACTTAACAAAGTATCTTCATAGAAAAACATAGAAGACTATTTAATTTATATTGTGACTGGCAAGTGGAATATACAAATATACAATAGGAATATACAAATTCATCCTACTACCAATTCGCCCATTGCACAAACGTGACTGTCTGGACTCAGTAGTCTAGTGGTGTACGCGGTGGCGTATGACACGGAACGGACTGAGTTCGAATGCCACTATGAACATCAACATTGGGATGCAGGTACATCCAGCCAATGAGTCCCAAATAGGACGAAACGCTCGTCCTGGATTCCACTTGCCAGTCACAATACAAATTAAATGACACTTGTGAATATTCGCTATATCGAGGCAATCCTCTCAGGATGTACATATAGCAACAGTGACTGACCAGCTTCAGTCTATAACAAATCAATGGGAATATACCAGTTCATCCTACTATAGAAGACTATGTTATCAGAATCAATAAAAGTAATAGACTTGTTTTACTTACATAATGAAGGCTTAATTTCTCTTATGATCAAGGCTTTCACAAAGTTAAGTAAACTTATTTTAGATACATCTATGCAAAACTTTCTTTAAAAGATTAACAGTATTAATAAACAGGTGTCTGCATTCAATACTTTGGATCTGTTGGCTAGATATCATCAACGATAGCTTTCTACAAGCAGAGAACAAGTCAACTTCCAGCAGAGGAATAAATTAGGAAACGAAGCTGGAGGTGGATGTCATACACACAAGACAAACACTAACTTGGAATCGTGAAGGCCAATAGGAAAGAGGAAGACCAATAGAACACATTGAGTCGGGAATTGGAGGTAGATATGAAAAGAATGAACAGCACATAGGAAGAGATAGGAAAGGAAAGCCTATAAGAGAGTTGGCTGAAGAGTGTCGGTCAGCGGTCTGTGCTCCATATAGGGTGATAGGAATCGATTGACTAATTGATCGATATGCCAAAACTTTAACTGCGATTGAATAGTTAAACTTAAGTCCGAGTCTCGACTATAATGTTTTGTGATAGATGTATATGATTTCTTATTCTTTGTATGATCAGAGAAGAATTTCTTAACTGCGAACATTTCTTATTGAGATCTGATTAATTAGGAATTAACTGAAGTGAATTTGTGTGAGACAGTTGTTAAGGTTAGTTAGTTTTATTTGTCACTGACTGATGTCACTTGGGTACTTCTAAAAAGAAGACAGTACTAGATAGTTGTGCATTCAAATATGTGAAGCCTTAGATGTTCATACATTTGATTCAGCCAGAAAATCAAACTCAGCGTGTCAGATCTCACGCAGAACGCTTGAGCATGTACATTACTGAACCACCGTCCAGTGGTAGAATTCCCACTATCCAATACTCCCTGATTTTTAATGGTATCCAGTTAATATTAGTCGATGGTGAATATGATCAGTTAATTGAGAATTATTTGAATGTCCTAAACTATGATTAAATTTTATAAAAACGTGTGTTATGACAAAAGAATGTTTAATATCCGGTTGTTGCTAAACAGTAACCTCCATAAAGAATAGAGAAAATTACTTCCATAGTAATTAATTATGTATTACAAAGATGAATTGACAGTGTACCAATCTGATGAAGGGGGTTGAGGGGGAGGGGGTGGAAAGCAAATGGTTCAATAAAAAGTAGTCTATAGATAAGTAAAAATTATATAAAAATGTAGTGTTAAATGTAATGTAACCTATATGGCTAGTGAAAGTTTAATAGATCTGATTAGAAATGTAAATTAACCTGGATTAATTGTTAATAGTGGTAATAGTTAGTTAAGAAAAAGGGAATAGACTTAAGTTTATTATTGCCATAGTAACTAGTTCATCGCGCACAAGTAAGTACAGTTTATGCACCCGCCACCCTCCCCAGGGAAAAAATGTATAGTTGAAACGTCTTTTTTTACTGTTTAATTGTAATAAAATACAGTACTATCACTGGAAGTAAACCAGTAACAATAAATGAAGTTATAAAGCTACAATTAAAAATAAGGTTAAATACTTACATACACCCGTTAACCCTCACAGAGGAGCACTGGCCACCCACCAGTGATCTCCATTAAACTCTGTCTTGAGCAATCCTTTTCAGCTGTTTACAATTGCTGTTCATCCTCTTAATATCTGCTTCCAATTCTCGACTCAATGTGTTCTTTGGCCTTCCTCTTTTCTGATTCCCAACAGGGTTCCAAGTTAATCCTTACCTCGTGATGCAGTCTCATAATTTGCAAAATGTATGTCTTATCCATTTCCAACGTTTTTTCTTACTTTCTTCTTCGGCTGGAAGTTGGTTTGTTCTCTCTCACTGTAGGCTGTTGCTGATAATTTCCGGTTAACTGACATTCACTATATTGTGTAGACAGTTGTTTATAAATACTTGCATCCTCCTGAGGATGTTTGAAGTAGTTCTCCACGTTTCACCTAAATATAGCAGGACTGTCTTTAAATTCGAATTGAAGAGTTTGACTTTGAGGTTGGTTAACAGTTGTTTCGAGTCTCATATGTTCTTCAACTGTAGGAATGTTGCCCTTAAATCAGCATTCTTTGGCTTTACATCTTCATCGGATCCTCCTTGTTCATCGATGATGCTTCCCAGGTACATGTAAGTATTCACTTCTTCCAGAATTTCTCCATTGAGTTCAATTTGATTGGTGCTACTTGTAGCTCTTCCAGGGTAACTGCCAGTTCCAAGCCCAAACAAAGGTGGAGGGTTGGGCATGAGGCTAGTATTCCCATCCCGTAAAACACAACTTGCTAAAAAAACGCTAACCAAGTTAAATACTAAGAAATGAATAACAATTGACAAGAGTATAATGTTTTAAGCGTTAGTTGATTGAATTCGTTACAGACTGATGTTAGCAGAGTGCCACAGACAACCAGCAAGTATTGTATAACTGTTTAGTATAGGACTCCTTAGTAGTGCCATAAATGTTTCAGCCTCAATCTGTGACAAATTCAGTCAACTAATGCTTAATACCAATCTCTACAGACCATCTTAATTCATGTATAACATTGATTTTTCAGTATGAAAGACGCTGGTTCTATATAACATAAATGTAGTTCCTAATTGTCATGATAATGAATTGGATTATTATTATTATTATTATTGTTATTATTATTTTGATGTAATCACTTCAATCATACTCAATGTATCACTTTGGTAACCGTAAACACTCCCATTGTAACCATAGTCGGCTGTAAACTTTTTTTTTATGCCGCTTACATTTCATTAACACTGAAATCTTATGAAGTCTCAGAAACATAACTCTGACATTTTTTCAAAATAGAATTTCTGAGATAAGGTTGGTAAACAGATACCAGTATCTGTGATGTTTCTAGTAATAGAAAATAAATAGAAAATGATTATTACTCTTTGATGCATTACATAATCGTTTATCAAATATTTGTTTAGGTTTATATACAGTTTATGTTCATCATTTTAAATGAATCACAAAGATAACATCTATACACAGTAGTTAGTTTCTTACTAATAATTTCACTTTACTTAACCAACTTGAACACGGTTAATGATTGAAAGGTTATCTCTACCTTTATACTTAGTCATTCATTAGAATTAACTATTAATGTAACTGTATAACATGATTGTAGTTGATTGATAAGATTGTTCTGTATTATCTTGATTACATGACTTGCAAGATGGTCATTAAAAGAATGAATAAGCTACTACTATATGATACTGTTTTTATAGTTTTTATATCATTCATGATTGTTTATCTGTCTGACATAATAATTAGATAACAATCCAACTCAAACAATACTTGTGATCTATCGGTATATCGAGACAATCCGTTTAGGATGTACGTATGGCAACAGAGATTGATCAATCTCAGTCCATGATAAATTAACGGGAATATCTAAAAACATTCTAATTATGCATACATACCGATTGCACAAATGTGACTCTATGGACTCAGTAGCCTAGTGGTGAATGAGTTGACGTTTGACACGAAACGAAGTGAGTTCAAATCCTAGTGTGAACATTAACACTTGGATACATGTACATCCATTTGACGAGTCCGAAATAGGACAGTACACTCATCCTGGATTCTGTTTGCTAGTCACAATCCAACTCAAACTATTACATAACTGTTTGTTGAAGAAATTATTTTGCCACAGTAACTGCTAAAATGTCTTTATCATTATCAATCTGACTGATTATGAAATGTGACAATAAGTGCACATTATGCTTATATTAACAATTTAATTGTGAAATGAAAAACTGCTTAATAGTAATTATAATAACAGCTTTATTCAATAGTATGTTTAGTACAATATGAATTTTAGTATACAGTGTCTTAACAAGTTACTCTGTTTCTATGTTCACATTACCAGTAACACCACAACCACATTCTTGATGATAGAACGATCCTGATGAAAAATCTAGAAACCTTTTAGAAACACCAAATTATCATCGTACAGATCATGTAGCCAAGATTCCTGAACTGTGATTAAAACACAGCTATACGACACAAGGAAGAAACTGGCAGGTAAATATAGTAAACTAGAACGATCGGTCAGGAACAAAGAAGGCAAGCTAATCACCGAGATTCAAGAACAAAGAAACAGATGGATAGAACATTTTGAGGAACTCTTGAATAGACCAGCTCCACTGAACCCGCCAGACATCGAAGCAGCATTTACAGACCTCCCGATTGATGTTAATCCACCAACGATGGAAGAAATCAAGAGAGCCATCAGAAAGATCAAAAGTGGGAAAGCAGCAGGACCTGACAATATACCCGCTGAAGCACTCAACCCAGACATAGACATAACGGCAAGGATGCTCCACGTTTTATTCAAGAGGATGTGGGAGGAAGAACAGGTGCCCGCAGACTGGAAAGATGGATAACTTATTAAGATACCAAAGAAAGAAGATTTGAGCAAATGCGAGAACTACAGAGGGATCCCAATATTGTCAGTTCCAGGGAAAGTCTTCAACAGAGTGTTGTTGAACAGAATGAAAGACTCAGTGGATGCTCAACTTCGACATCAACAGGCTGGTTTCCGTAAGGATCTATCATGCACAGACCAAATCACAACACTACGCATCATCGTTGAACAATCAATTGAATGGAACTCGTCACTGTACATCAACTTCATTGACCATGAGAAGGCGTTTGACAGCGTAGACAGGAGATCACTATGGAAACTTCTTCGACACTACGGTGTACCATAGAATCTCGTCAACATCATCCGGAATTCTTACGACGGATTACAGTGCAAAATTGTGCATGGAGGACAGCTGACAGATGCATTCCCAGTGAGAACCGGTGTCAGACAAAGCTGTTTGCTCTCGCCTTTGCTCTTCCTTCTAGTGGTTGATTGGATCATGTAAACCTCTACATCTGGGGGAAGCACGGAATTCAATGGACAAGTAGGATGCAACTCGATGATCTGGACGTCGCGGATGATCTAGCTCTTCTAACCCATACACACCAGCAAATGCAAGTGAAGACAACCATAGTAGCAGCAACCTCAGCATCAGTAGGCCTGAACATACATACGGGAAAGAGCAAGATCCTCAAATTCAACACCGAGAGCACCGACCTAATTGAACTTGATGGTGAAACTCTGGAAGAAGTGGATACCTCTACATACCTGGGGAGCATCATCGATGAACAAGGTGGATCCGATGCAGATGTAAGGGCAAGGATCGGCAAAGTAAGGGCAGCATTCCTACAGTTGAAAAATATATGGGAGTCCAAACAACTGTCTACCAATCTCAAAGTTAGACTCTTCAATTCGAACGTCAAGTCAGTTCTTCTGTATGGAGCTGAAACGTGGAGAACTACTGCAAGCATCCTCAGGAGAGTACAGGTATTTATAAACAACTGTTTAAACAAAATATTGAATGTCCGTTGGCCGGGAACCATCAGCAACAGCCTACTATGGGGGAGAACAAACCAACTTCCAGCTGAAGAGGAAATCAGGAAACGAGGTTGGTAATGGATAGGACATACATTGCGGAAATCATCAGACTGTATCACGCGACAAGCACTAACTTGGAATCCTGTTGGAAAACGGAAAAGAGGAAGGCTAAATAACACACTGCTTTGAGAGCTGGAAGCAGACATTAAAAGGATGAACAGTAACTGGAGACAGCTGGAAAGGTTTGTTCAGGACAGAGTTGAATGGAGAATATTGATGAGAGGGGTAACAGGGGAGACTACTACTACGGTGTATGGTTAAATTAAAGAATAGTTGTAATTAGTCCATTTTGCCAATAAGAGATCTGAAATTGAGACTAAGTATTTCAGCAACAGACATTTAATGAATATTGACCCTTTCTGAAGCATGTTGTCAGGCATTGTAATGTCTTCGCTTAGATCTCACCGAATTACTTTCGATAGATCGTAGACTTTTTGTATCGGCGTGTTATGTGATATTGGGACATGATTAAGTAATTAAAACAAAATTAAAAAAACGAAAAAAAAATAACTTGTTGAGATATTTGGAAAAACTGAAGTTCACTATTTCAAACAGACCGCTGAAATCTCCATTCAATACAAACCATAATTCTATTTCATTGTAAACACCATGAATTGTTCAATGTACATTCTCCTTTTAATAATCAATCAATCAATCAGTCAATCACCAATATGCATGAATACGTTAAACTGTATCAATTGAGTGCTGGCAAATATATACACACATATTGTAAATGTTTATTTGACCTCATGTTATTCATTATGAAGCATCGTGATAGATATTTGTAGTGAAATGAAATTCTATGGAATTTGTGGTATGGCAACCTGAACTGATGTACGTACGTACGAAGTTCTGCGTTGTATCTGTCTGTCTATGGAATTTACATATTTCTTGATATTTTGAAACAATAAGGCATTTGTTTACCTGTAAGTTAGTCAAGTGTAAGTATTAGTATGATTTAGAAAATAAATCAACTATGAATGTGAATATATCTATAACTATTTTCTTGTTGTTATGCTTAATTCTTTTATTACAATAATGCATGGTCTTTGATATGTCAGTTTGACATAACGAATTGGTGTGACTTAGACAACCTTTGATCACCTGAAGACAATGGACAGCTGTTTCGTCGAGGTATGGGACTATTTAGAAGTGAGCATCCACGACCGGAACAGGGATCCGACCCAGGACCCTTCCGCCCCATATCAAACGCTTAACCATTAAACCACTGAGTCGGGTTCAGATGGTGGTTGTCTAATGATAATGCGTTCGTAGCGGAGACGGACGGTCCTGCGTCTTATCCTTGGTGGGGTCATAGATCCTCACTGATAAAGAGTTCAATAGTAGGATGAAACAGCTGTCTATTGTTTCCTGTTGATCAATGATTAACTAATTCAACACAGTTCATGATATCATATTCACATTCATCAATCTCCATAACACCCAATTACAATCTTTGATGAGTGTTACATTGAATGTTATGTTTATGCAAAAACTGTTTATTTAATTGATACAACTTGCTTATGTTGGTATTGACAGCATTGCCTTGAAGAGTTTATACTTTCATTGTGTTAGTTTATTGCATTCTAACCACTAATCATAATACAGACTTTACACTAGTTGCTATAACCTATGTAAATATGACTTATTCATTGTCAATAATGTTGAATAATATAACTGACAGGTTAAAATTGAATTGTAAGAGAAATCTCTTAATCTGATATACTTTTAAGTAAACAACACTCAGGTTCAAATGCAATTCATCTGACTAATCTTAACTTCAATCAGTCAATCAGACATAAACAACGTAGAATATGTACCCATAGGTTCAAGTCGCCATACCAAAGACGGCAAGATGAGATCAAATTGCCTAGAATAACACGACAAAACATGGGAATAAAGCAAAGGTGTGTGTTTAAATGATTGAATCTACAGAAAGATACGCAATGAATACACTTACACTACTGTGACTATTTCTAATCCTTAATGATTTGATTGACATTCAACTAAACAAGCAAACTCAATGACATTGTTATATAAACAATAAATTAAACTGATAAACATTAGTCATTTACAGCTGATTTATAAATGAATGTAAAACATGAAGTTTGTATATAACAAACGTACATTACAATGGACCACAAGAAGTGACTCGTATATCAATCTAAGTAAACGATGTAAACTTATTTCTGTCAGCTAAAAAAAACTCATCGAATTCATCGAATGGGTCTTTTTCAACGAATTCATTATCAATCTTTACAGTGGTATTTAGATCTATATGACATATGAATCGAGATGGTTCCGTGGAGATAGGTACTAAGTTTGGTTGTTTATATTCGTCATAGACTGGATGTCGACTTTCTGTAGTTGAAGTTAATACTACTTTAAACTGAAAATGTTCATTTCACATTTCACAGTAAATAATTTCATCGATTTAATGATATCTTTATAGGGGAGCCCACTGGGACCAATCTTAGCCAATGTCTTTTTGTCATACATTGAATACATGACAATTGATGTCATCACCAAAGTTTCTTCATGTAAAAGATACGTTGATGATATTCTGGTAATACATACAAAAGATATTGACGTAGCTCATTTCATTAACAGACTCAATACAATACAAAATAACATGATATTGTTATTCATACACATTTCTCTGAATCTAAGGAACGACGGTTCCATATAAAGATCCACCACTTTGTGAGACCTGAAGGCCTTGGGTTTGATTCCATACCTAAATAGTTGGTGAGTACTGCTGAGTAGTCCTGTAATACGAAGGACCAGTTGTCCAATTCTCCCTAGTTTTCAGTGGTTCCCAACCAACATCAATCTATGACTAATACAAACAACTATATGATGTTTGTTTTTATTTTAAGTACAGTAATGTTCACTTAATGTAGAATAACTTCATGATTTCATGTTAGCAGTCAGGAAAAAGTGGTGTACTATTAACGTGAATGATATTACCTAATAAACAATGTCGAACGTAATTATACAGTGTTAAACACCGAGGACAGTGTTAGTAGTCGTATGCCCCATCAATCAATATTGCAATATTTGACTACTGCACCCTACATATACATGTGTTTATAGATGTAAGTTGAATTGGTAAATGCAATAGGATGTGACATAATTGTACATGTAATTTTAAGGCCGATGTGGAATGATGGGCATTAACTTTTCAATGGTTATTAATTTAGCAGCATAAAATGTTTTTTTCAATAACTAACCTTAGCCTGTTTTCCCAAATTAAACAATTTTCGCTTAGAAACGAAAATAACTGCGGTGGGGTGGGGGCAAGGGGTTTGTGTATTAAATGACTCCTACACAAGTTTACAAATTTCTTCTATATCTCCTACAATTATATCTGGTATGCAGGTACATTAGATTTCATTGAAGCATCTCCTTGTCAAGCCTCACTTGTGTTGCAACGGTCATAATCTGTAAGAAAATTAGACATTGATCTGTCCGCGTTTGTCTCTTGTAGGTTGATCTTTATATGAAACTATCGTTTCTCTGATTTAGAGAAATGTGTCCAAATCATTTTTTATATATTACGAGAATATCATCTACGTATCTTTGACATTAAGAAACTTTGGTGATGACATCAACTTGTCATGTATTCAATGTATGACAAATAGGACATCAACTAAGATTGGTCCCAGTGGGCTTCCCTATAGAAATATCATTAATTCAATGAAATTATTTACTCTGAAATGTGAAAAAAACACTTTTCAGTTCATAATGACATTAACTGCTTCGACTGTTTTGAGTGAATAGGGCAATGAGTAAAGAGAAATGATATGTAGTTACAAAGCAGATCACTAGTCACAACTAAAGGTACATGAGTATGAAGATAGTATAGATCAAAAGAATTTATAATCTCATCCATTCTAATGTTAGAACCGTCTTCTAGCTTTAGAGTCTCTTTAACCTCAGTTAAGATGAATGATCTGTGTTGTATATACATGAAATGTTAGCATTATTGTGATCGTAGTAAATCTTCGACTCTAATTTGACAATTTGAGGAAAGTTATTATACTGTACGAATTTTGTTTACATACGTTATAATGGTAGGGGCTATTCAAAGGATTATATAGATGTCTACTTCTTTTAGGCTTCTGATTATAATAGCTGGTGCTCAGGATGACACTGTAGACCTTGCAAATGAACAAATCCTTCTTGAGAACATCTAACATGAAAATTTATTGATTCAACAAAAGTAATTAACTCCTAAGTGTACATTTCAACCATCTACATCTTAAAATGTGCTATTATTTTATTGTTTGTAGTAAATTGATTTCAGTTGAGTACCAGTGAAAACCAGGAGACACTGGACAACTGTTTCTTTGAAGTATGAGAAAATTCAGTAGTATACACTGTCGTTCCTTCAAGGGAATCACATCTTGGATTTTCAGGTATCTTGATAAGCGTCTTACCTACCAGATCCATTATGCTGACTTGTGATCGTTCAATAGTGAAATTCTCATATCAACCAATTTTTGACATATAACGGGGATCTATTAATGATAATGGTGATAACTTTCTTATGTTTGAACTCAACTTTAACAGGTAGCTTTCTTGTGACTGACTACATGATGTTCTTGTAGTTCTAGAGAGACCGTCATCACTACTGGAAACAAAGTGATTCACTGGAGCCTATTTTTTAATGGTATTTTAATTGAGGTCCGCATATAATCAATATTAATTACTAAATTGAAGGCAATAATAGAAGTCTTAATAGGCTTCATACTCGAGTAACTTCATTATCATTTTCACTAGACATAGAAATGTTCATCTTACAGTTAGAAATATTTGAAATCTCCCCATTTTACTTGACGTCATCAATGATATACTGCATGGAATCACTCTTGCGTTGTCAAACATTTTAATGATTAATCTCACACTAGGTGATTCAAGTACTATAATCCTTTTTGTTAAAGACTCTTACAAAATGTCTTGAGCAAGTGTTAAAGTGTTCTAGATGAGTTTATCTCCGCTTACAATCTGAAATGGCCTACTTGAACTCATGAACTAATTGGGTAGGGATTAGTAGTTTGGCGCGTTTACCACTTTTTTTTATCTCACAAGGTTTACCAACCCTGATGTGTTGTTATCTGACCAAATCTCCGCTGACTAGATGTTCTTTCGCCCAGCATTACGCACTGCTTTAATTTATAGCAGTAAAATGTGGCCTACAAACCAGCTGAAATTCATAGATTGCTAATATTTGATTAAGACATCCTACTGGGATCATCAAGCAAACAGAACGAAATTCAAACGAAGAATATAAATAAAATATAGTAAACTGGTCGATTAAGCGATGAATTTTCATCAAATGACATGTTCTAAAAGTGTACCACGTATATCTGTCCACTGAGTACTTCAAAAAAAAAATATTGACTGAAGGTGAATTAGTTTGGATGCGAAATTGATGCAGTCAAGCTAAAATGTACCATCAGTCTGGAAGGTCAGCAACTATAGTTAACTGCGGAGCACATGGTTTCGATTTAAATAATTACTTTAATCAGTAGTTAATCATATAAAGTGTCTCAGAATTATGGGAGTCAAGGAAATGAATTCACTCTGACTTACTTATGATCCTAATCTTCAAAATCATTCTATACCGTTCGCTTATATTTCTAATGTTTACTTAGTTTATTCTATCAGTGACACTAATACAACAAAAGCAGCAATAACAACATTGACAACAACAGCAACTGCTACTACTACTACTACTACTACTACTACTACTACTACTACTACTACTACTACTACTACTACTACTACTACTACTACTATTACTATTACTACTACTACTACTACTAGTACTACTACTACTACTACTACTACTACTACTACTATTACTACTACTAAAACTAATGCTCAATTAATCATAAGTTTACTAGTCCAAAGTAGGCAATGAGGAATTAAAACGTAACATGACAACATTTTAAATCGTTGACTATTGGTCTGTAGCACAATGAGAGATTGAGATTACTTACTTGGTTTCTACCAGATATCCACGATCAGTAATTGAAAGTATTATGTAACAAAAGTCAAGAATCGGTTCTATTCATGTTTTATCTTTCTGCAGATTTTAAGTTTCATTATCCCTTTATACATGCCACCTTATTGTGTCTTCTCGAATCATATTCATAACGTTATTATCTTTACTGTATTTTCTATGTACCACTTTGATTTCGGTACATCATCATAATGTAGTACTGTAACTTTAGGTAAATATTATCAGTGTCATACTGTATGTTGATAGTAACGAAATGGTTAAACATGTCAGAGGTTATCAATAAAAGAAACTTCCCAATCTTTTTTTTCCCCTTCATATTTCTACCATCTACCAATTCATTCTAACTTTATAATTTAGATATCAATCATTTTAATGTTGTTATCAGTTGATTTACTGTTTGTATTCAACATATTCAAACGCATTTCGAGAATATACATGTATATATTATGACCATTCATTCATTCACTTTCATATCATGACATACATCCATCTTATATCAATCAGTAAAACATAGAATTAAACAATGATTACTATTTCAGTAGTCAGATGATAGGTATTTTCAAATAAAATATGATCTGATTTATTTTCATTAATTAGAATAAAGCAGGTATCTATGTGATGTATTTGAATTTCATTCACATGATAATGAATTCATAGAAAGTGAATAGTAACAAAAATGAGAGAAGTGAGGTGATTTTATAGAGATGGATACTAAGTTTTGTTGATTGAATTCATCACAAATTAATGTTGGTGAAGTATCATTGAAAACCTGAGGAATACTTGACAGATGTCTTGTCCAAATATTGGACTCTTTATTGGCAGTACACACTCTAGATTCCATCCTAGAGTCTCTAGGTTGTTGGGCGCCTAAACCTCTGCATCGATTGTCCTGCATCCAGTAGTAAAATTCACACTCCCATAATTTTGTGATATAGCGCGACGATCATCTACTGGATGCCCGCCTGGTGGTGCAGATGGTTGATCATCAAGCAACCTGAAACTCCTTGAGTAGAATCTAGGGTGTGTGCTGCTAAGAAGCCGCATAACAGAACGAAAGGGGTGTTCAGTGCTTCCTGTTTTTCAGCAATACTCTACTAACATCATTCTGTGACCAATCCAACCAACGAGAATTAAGTACATGGTAATATATGAGTATACTAATAAGTGGGTAAATTCTTAAACTAATGAATGGTTGTTTCCCAACATGGTGCATTGATTAAAATGACAAATGTTTACCACTAGATACAAATTTGATGGTTTAAAGGTTGTGTTTCTATCAAAGTTTTATTATCCTAAATTCTATCCTTAATAAACTAGTGGATGTTCACTGCTAAGATATCTCATACTAGAGAGAATTACATGCTTAGTAATCCCTAATTTCCTAGGGGCATCTAAGATCAATCGGCCGTACGGAGTTTACATTTCAATAGTCTTCACAACAACTTATAGCCGTGCAACTTCATTAACTGAATCCGACTAACATTAAATGACCCAACATCTTAACAACTCACAATATTATAAACATTATTTTTATTCAGTGATTGATTACTTGAAATATCTTAATAGCATAATTGTAACGTCATCAGTTGTAGCGTGGGTTGAGACTGATATAAATCCGTTTGCCACCATCATCATCTTGGTTATTGAGGAATTGACTAACTGAGAAGTCCCAACCAACTTTAAGCTAAATATGATACTGAATAGAAATGATAAGATAGTGATATTTCAACTGACAACAAGAAAACACAAATACAAAGAACCTGTTTGTCACTTGTAACGGAATTTTAATAGCTTACTTTTATGTGAATTATATGTTAATGATGTCTTGAAAGACAATGAAAGTTTCATGATGAAACCATTCAGTGTGGAAATGTAACACTTACAAAATTTCACTCTTCGCTTTAAATCCTATTCATCATTTCATGACTGAATAATGAGATGTAAGTGAAATACGCCAACTTTTATGCTACAGACTTTTATTGCAGTACAGGATGAGAAAGTCACGGTACTGTTGATAAAATTTCATTCTTTCTCACGGCTAAAACACCTAGAATATTCCTCTAGTAAAGGCTTCGGAAGTTAAGGAGATGTTAATACTACTAAAATCCGTAAATGTCTGTTATAAACTTCCAAAAAGACACTTAAAATCTGATGGGTTATACACGCTAATCATATAAGATAACTTAGTTATTTGTATTCGTTACAAATTGATGTCTATCGAGTACCACTGGAAACCAAATAGCATTGGAGGCCTGTTTCAACTTGCAATAGGCATCTTCATCAATGTGTACTACCGATTCCAACATGGAATACCACGCAAAACCCTTCATGCTAGCGGAATTTTAACCCTAAAGATCACTGGGCGAGCGTCATCCAATGGCAAAATTTCCAGTTCCATTAATTTGTAATATAGCTCAATAATCATTCATTACTCGTTATTCCATGGTTTTTAGTGGTGCTCAACTAACATCAATCTTTTAGGAATATAAATAATTAAACTTAATATCTATCAATACAATACCATCTTGATTCGATTGAATAGTCGTCAACCTTCTGATTGATTCCTTCCGGAAAATTTCTAGAATCCAAAGGTTCTGTATAAACCAGAAAAAACTCTAACTACTACGTACTCAATCAAATTTCAGAGTAAATCTTCTTTTGCTCAAAGTTTAAAATTATGTAGACTTATATGAAATAAGTAGGGGTTCATAAGATGAAATTTAATAGTTTAATCTTATACTCAATTACAATCAGTATTAGCTCACTAATGACTAATTTTTCCAGGTAATTCCTGGAGTTCGAGTGATAAGACGTGGCCAGTTATCCACCGACAGCAATGGATAAGGTTACGCAAACGTATCACGGAATGACTGAATTAGTAATATTAACCTTTTAGAGCCAAATTATCGGTCTAATGGTAAAACGTTAGTAGTGGAGTCAGAAGTACTTGGTTGGGTTCGATCCTTTGTGGGATCGTGGATGCGTACTGTGCTGAAGAGTCTCATACTATAACGAAACAGTTTTTCACTGCTTCCTAGTGAAGACAATACAGAAAACATGAAGTCTGGGATATGAACTGATCTTCGAAAATTCCGTATTACTTAAACTATAATATAATGGGGTGTGTTTCACCGATATCCTAAATTACAGAGTGCCGATATGAACAAAAAGGGTAATTTAAACAGCTAAATTTCGTTTATCATTTTCTAGTCGATCAGATATGTTTACTTAAATTAAGCACAAATTACCTGAATTTATCACCTATATGCAGATATATCAATTTAGCTGAATCCATGGAGAAACCTAGATAGGGCGCACAACAGACCAACTAAATTAACTAATGAATCAAGATTAATTTGGTAGGAGGTCAAATTAAGTGTATGTGGAGCTCGGGCTAACTTCATATGGTAGATACCGGCCATATTGTAGAAAACGTGACACTCAGTAAACCATTAAAATTTCCAAATACACTCCGATTCCACTGACTACACATAACATATACTACATAGATTCGAGCCAACAACCGTAGTCTATGTGTTAATAAGAAATTTGCATCACCTATATTTCAACTTTGATGAATGATTGAATGAATTTTGAACGTCTGTTCATTCACCCAACCCAACCCACCCCACCTTCTGTTTATATATTGTTATCACTATCCATATGGTCTGAACTGTTTATTCACATATTTTCTCTCACGTTTATCATTTTACTAAGCTTATTTATTCAAGTTATAATCTATAAACTGCGTTGAACTATGTGTTCAAGGGCACTATCCCTTGGTATATACATTCTCGCATTGCTTACCCTGGAGAATTAATTAATGTAGCTAGTTATATAATTCACCTATCTCGTCGTCATAATGGACTCTTAAATCAGTTTTATTGGTTTAACATTTTTTAATGACCAAAAATATGCATTTGAGTAGAATAAGATAATAATCCATTTCTTTTTATATGGTTCTCTTCATCTGCTGCTTACAACCTACAATATTTCATGCATCGAGATTACAAACAAGTTTGAATATACCGACATGTGTTACGCATGTCTAACTACCGACTGCCTCGACGAGCTATGTTTAGGTTGGAAGAAAGCTAGAGGCGGCCAAACCAAAACATGACAGAAATCGATGAAGTCACTGACAAGTGGACTAAGTCATGTTGGTAGATGTAGGCTGCGTGGTTGGGGTCCGCGAGACGAAAGTTACCAATGGTTAGAGACCTTGAACGACATGGCTCAGAATCGTTTGCAATGGCGCAGGTGCATCCACTCTTTGTGTTCTCTCAAAATCTAACCTTCCTGAATTCTCTATCTTTCTCCTTTCAAATTTATCTCACTGAATTATACTTTTCGAATCATATCTTCGCTCGCTAATCTTCTGCATTACTGCTAATACTTCTACAATCGCTATCACTCTTGGATTTGAACTTGACAGTTGCGTCTGTGTGCTGATGTGGTATGGCAACCTGAACTGATGTACGTAGGTACGAAGTTCTGCGTTGTATCTGTCTGTCTATACCGAATATTCAGTTGAGAATCTAAGTCGACACTTGACATTGGTATGATGTAAATAAAATATTATGGTTACATGTCCATATAGTTGAAGAATGTTCTAAAGAAGTAAATTATTAACGAAAAGCTACAAGTTGACGACTACATAATGAACAAGCATCATTGATGCAAAGAAATTGAAATAATTAAGGAAAAATTTAATCAGTTAATTCAGAAAATTGTTGAAGTTGCGTAAGAAAAGCAATTACTCAACTTTTAGGTCATTAAGTTAACATTCAATGGTTTACATTTATAAGTTAATTCATTTAACAGTCTTCAGTGGTTGTAATCGACAGTCTGCTATTTCTGATATAAATATCTTACTCTGGATATTGTTGAACTTCAGAAATCATTTGTTTAAATGTGATAACTTTAGATGAAGTGAATCTACAAGGCTTATTCTAAATTTCCATGAAGTTAACGCAGATATTCAATAAACCATCTGTGGGAAGGAGGGGGGGGGGACATTATTTAGAAATTACAAAATTATCACCATCACCATTATCACTTCATTTACTTCAATGAATATAATAGATTTATAAGAATTGATTGAGTAGTGACAGGATTGTTTTGATTATAGCATCAAAACTGCCAGAGAGGGTGTGTTTATTGGAGTCTGTTAAATGTCATTCCTTCATTCATAGTGAATGTATAACCCGACGCGTATTTGTATGGGTCTAAGTTGCCATATCACATTAGCACGACAAGATCAAGTTCACAAGATTAACAGTATATTGTAATTCAACATGAAGCAAAGAAATAAACGAAAGTACGAAAGATTAATGGAATTTATGGTCTAGTGGAATAAAGGGGTGTTAATACATTAGCGCCACTGTGAACGATACTGAACCATGTCCCTTAGCGTCTCGAACCAGTGATCATGACTGTCACAGTAACCCAAAGGTGGCAGTCTGAATCTACTACTATGACTTAAATCAGCAGTTGAAGATATGAAATACTGATACCCTGTTTTTTGTTCGGCCACCGATACCTCTTTTCCATCCTACTTCTACCTCAGCCAGCATAACGCGATTAGGCAAACTATGGTCGGGAATATACAACACATTTCCCAACCATCTCAGTCAATAATGGTTTACGACCTCTTCGATCGATTAGCTATGTTTTCCTAGTACTTTGTGTTTAACACAAATATCACTTATTCACTCATTCCATGATTTAGAGGGAAATACTTTTAAGATTTCAGTGATCAAAGACTCAAAGCCTACACATATCCTCTATTTTTTATGGCCCATATTTTGCACAGAGCAGACTACTGCCTAATAGACTTTACCTTTCACAGAGAGACGGATATCTCGCCTACGCCACAAGTGATGTAAGTTAGTAAAAACACAAACGAGCTTTCTGAATTCAGACTGACATTTTGTCAGACACCGACCCGCGAAAAAATGTGTGATAAGACTTCTAAGATAAGTGATGTGGTCAACGTATTCCTCTGCTTCACCCCCTATAACTAATCTAGGTGATGATTCAGATCTGTCTTGGAGTAAAATTTAGCATTTAGAGGGTTAGAAGTGCATCCTGAATATGCTTGTTATATCACTAAATGTACATACTAAGTGTACCTCACATACGTAGTTTTTGTTAAATATTCATTTCTAAATAACAAACAGGAATCTTTCATTATCATAATGAATAAAATTATCGATGTCTACTTCATATAGAATTGAGATCTTCAGTTATCCTACAATGCAGCTTACTTCATACTCGTAAACTGGGGCTATATCAAGGTAATCTACTCAGGATACACCTATGGTAATAAAGACTGATAAATCTTAGTCTATAACAAATCAACAGAAGGATACAAATTCTTCCAGATTATAAATGTTATTTGTTATGATTGATTATTACTGACTGTTTGTCCTTGTAGACTATATTTTCATTAACTGTTCTTCTATTCTGGAAGATTATGTTGTTCTGTTGGCCTCTGTCTATGTGAATAATCGACCCTAGACTATATAGATTGAGAGATTGAATCTATATATCAGTGTGTCTATTAATGGTTGATAGATATGAATAGAATACTTCTAAAAATTCTCTGATATTCTTAAGATTTTATTCATCCATACCTGTATTGTTTTTCCAATCGAATTCACATTGGTGAATTGATCATGTCTTTTGTTACTAATGATAACACATTATCATCTGTCTTCACTGTTAGTCTATGATTATGTATGTTTAAGTGGAAGGGATCATTAATTTGTCTAATGTAGTATTTCTTGAAAATGATAGAATTTATTTCGTAGATGTTGTCACATTATTCTTCTATTGATTATGTGTTACTCTATCTGTATAAAAAGAATAAGATAACTAAGTTGGCTTGTAAGCGACAATAATTTAGAAAGATTTCCAGATCATTATATTGGTTTCCAAGATTAATTTTACAGTGACTAGTCGTTATGTAAGACAATTTTGATCTTAGCTTACGTCACTGAGAGACTTTAGCTAGATAATTACTGGCTTGTTCAATTAGTAAACTGTTCAATAGAGCTCATCGAAGATTCTAGATACAATCCTGTGTACAAATAAGAAGTCCAAGACATAATGACTGCCCATAACTTCCAGTTTTTAGATAGTTATATAGTTAAAGTCACTTTAAAAAGTTACACTAGGAATCAAATTTTTATTTGCAGTCAACTCAGAAAAACGACATATTGATTTACATCTAATTAACTAAATGGCTAAACCTTCAACAATATACTAATTTTAGGTTCAGACACATTTGCTATGTCGCCAATTTCTCCTTTCAGTATTGACCAGAATGACATTTGTTTAGTCTTGTTTAGTGCTGATCAAATTGTAATGTGGGTAATTAGTCTAATCAACTAGACATCGCGTGCACTACGTTGACTATGTTATGTTGATTGGTGAGCGGTAAGAAACTTTAGACTCGGATCATGTGTTATTTAGTAGTTGTTAGAAATGTGTATTGAAATCTTAAGGGGACTAATGGTCCCTGGTGGATTCGATCCTGATTCATACAGTTTTACAGTGTGCTATAGCTATGGTTAACTTAATTAGGCAACGACTGACTTCCTGTAGGAACGAGAGGCATACACTGATTTGTCAATAAGTAACTCAGTGCTGACGGCAGCAGACTGTAAAATAAGGTAATCTGTGGGAACGTCTGTTTCCACAGGATTTCAGGTACATCATACTGGTAAGTGCCAGTACAAAGTATATATATATATCACACTTCGTTTCTTGGGGAGTAGCCCCATTTACCTTAATAGTAATGAATTTTAATTAGAAATTCAAGAGTCCTTTTATGTAACTGTGTATTCATTAGTTTGCCTACTACTACAGTTCATACATAGTGTCAGCTATCTGAGGTTAATCTTAAGGTTTTCAGTGTCCCTTGTGTATGTTCTATCTCTCATTTTTACATTCATTTAGTGGGTAAAGTAGAGATATTAGAGTGTGATTCACATTGAAATTTTAATTTCAAGTCATAGATTCTAATATAGTTCCATACTAAAACAAAACAACTGTCCAATACTCCCTGGTTTTTAATGGTACCCTGTCAATATCATTCTGTAACATATTCAATTAATTAATGTAGCTATGTTTTTCACCCTACAAGCCTGGCTAAGCTACACGATTGATCATAAATCAAACTCTTTCAAATGAAATCTTTAGTGATAAATCATACTGTTATTATGCAGTACTTATTAGCTAAATGAATGAAGAAATTGAAGTGGTTTTGTGGAGATGGGTATTAAATTTTTTGATTGGATTCACCACAGTTTGATGTTGATAAAGTATCAGTTAACACCAAGGAGCACTGGTTAGTAGAGGAGTCCCATACTTAGATGAAACAGTGCTCCTTAGGTTTCAGTAGTACTCTACCAACATCAGCCGTAACGAATCCAGTCAACAAAACTTAGTATCTATCTCCACAAAACCACCTCACTTTACTTACATTAATAGGCTCACTAGTGACTAACTTCATGATGTTCCTGAAGTTCTAGTGAGAAGTCGTGATTGATGAGAGTGAAACGTATCGTGAGTGACACAGTTGTCACTGATGACGATAAATGATGTGCTATATCACAAATTGATGGAAGTAGAAATTCTACAATCGAACGCCCACCCAGTGATGCAGAGAGTTTGGCGTCCACCAACCTGAAGCCTCTCTGGTGCATTGCTCAGGAGTCCTATAATAAGATGAAACAGCTATCTAGTACTTCCTGGTTGCATACCAACATCGATCTGTGACAAATTTAATCAGCAAGATTGAAAAATGTCTTTAAGTACTGGGTACAACATGAATAATGAGTGCTGGAGATTACGTAAGACGTTTGATAAATTAACTAAATTTTGTATTACCCTCGTTACTATAGGCAATGAACACATTTGTCACAAACACAGTGATATATATATATATATACATTATATATATATATATATATATATATATATATATATATATATATATATATATATATATATATATATATAATGTATCACATTACATTGATTTACGTTATGTTACATTGTAACCATGTTATTCAACAATTAATTGTAAATACATTTTGCCAATTTCATTACATCATGAAAACTAATTATTATTTGTTACATAATTTCATGTCACCATGTCTCTGTGCACGTGTGTGTATCCGTGTGTTTATAGATTCCAATTAATCACACACGCACCATTCACTTGACATATGTTATGTAACCGATGTTAATTACATCAGGGTTATGTAAACACTCGTTGGTTATTTTATTAATAGATGACAGTCGTATTTCTTGAAGATACTGGCATCTCTTAAACTTCCTTGATTAACATTTCAAGCATGTGTTGCTTACACTTGCAAATACAAAGAGTTACTTTAATGGCTTGTCTAGTGACATAGCCTAGATTGATTAGACGGTGTATTGACCTTTTTACTTATCTTAGGAAGTCATACCAGGCCAACTGTATTAATGTCTAACGAAATCTCCTCACGGATTCAGAAAGCTGTCTTGTCAACCAAATATAGGTAGCGGCCGGGTATCATGTATAAAAGTTTACTTGGCATTAATTAATGAATACTAAAGTTGATCTTGTGAGAAAAAACAGCTGTTTGTGCTTTATGGTTTCCGGTAATCCTTTAAGGTATATATGTAATGTGAATGTTCAGTATCAACAGTCTTAACGGAGCACATTTTGTAATAAATATCATGTATTTACTAGTGACTGATTTAAGATGGTTATTTCAGAGTTCTACTAAGAAATTATGACTAGTATAGTTTAATCAGGTCAAGTATACAGCAGTTGTCTATCAGTGACATTATGTGAATTGACGTAATATTAGGAATTGAGTAAAGTTTGAAATGTAAGTAGCTGGATAACTACATAGGAGGATAAAAGTTAGGCTCTCAGAATGGAACCTACACTTGTTAAGTTTTATCACTGGGACCGTCGTAAAAAGTCATTTATTCGGATGATACATTTATCCAGTGCTTATTGATTTTCGATGATTGCTTAACTAAAATTGATTTCGAGTGAGTTTTCTGGAGATCGTTATTAAATTTGAAATCGATATTCTAAATAAACCAAAATTAGACATCCATTAAAATCCAACGAAGTAATGTGCAGCTGTTTTGTCCTAGTGAGAGATTCCTTAACAGTACACATGGACAACCTCATGACCTTCAGGTTTCACCTGTGACCTTTTAGATCATGAAGTCAACTAACACTAAGCAGTTGATACTTCTTATCTCATTTATTACTCTCAATGAATAACTGTCTCACAGTCTAAGTAACTGAACCCTATAAGTCATATTGTCGAATTAGAACTTCAAGAATTGATATTAATTGCAATTGATTATTGTTGAGATTGTTGAATTGATTCATGATATCAATCATCAAGTATCATTTCATTTGTATTCTACAATAAACAATCAAAAAGAGTTTAGTCGTTAAGTGAAAGTGAAATTATACACAGCCAAACTACACCACCTTGTTACAATAACTTAAGTTAACAATTAAAACTTTGTTAGTTTTTCTAGAAATAAAAAAAAACCTTAAAATTTAGCAAAACATTTAATTGCGTAGTAAAATTGAAAATAGTGCGAGTAACGTTATTTTCAAATAAACTAATGAAAATTCAATGTTAATTTAAACAATCTTGAATTATAATAAACATAATCATAAGTTTATTAGTAATTAAATTTAGTTGTTGGTTTGGTTCTGTTGAAAAAAACTAGATAGTACTTAACAGGTGTTTTGTTATAGTATGGAACTCTTCTACAGCGTCCATCCTCGATTCTGACAGGGGATCAAACTAAGGACCTTTAAATTTCACGAAGAACTCTTGACTATCAGTAGCACCGAGCCATCTTTTAATCGTAGAATTTTCAATTCGATCAGATTATGATGTAAAAGGATAATAATTCATTATCATTGGTGATAACTGTTTCCTTCTATACATGTCTGATTTCTATTAGTCACAAGTATTCATTTGGACTTCAGAAGTATACTAAGCTAGTTACAATTGAGCTGATGGCATAGAGGGTGTACACTGTTAAGGGGTCCTACATTAGAACGAAACGACTGTCCCGTGTTCCCAGGTTTTCAATAATACCCAAGGAACATCAATCTATGACCAATCTGTGATGAATATAAACAACTATACTTAATATCTATTTCCAAAAAAACCATTTAAATTAATGAATTAAGATACTAAGTGACTGAAAGTAATTGTCAATATTATCTAAATCAACCGTAAATTTGGTTCTATTTGAAATTTGTCAGTAATCTATACCTGGAAACTTGAAAGAACTGATACTTCAACCTGAAGGATTGTAACTTGTATCATCTAGTTTCATTATTTTGTAATCATTACCAATAAGTTATAGAAACCACAAGTGATTATATGTAGAGTGTAGAACTTAATTAATGCAGTTACTATTCAAGCAAATTTACTAGTAGATACAAATAGTATACGAACAAGTTCAACAAAGATCTTAGTCATTGTAATGTTGATATATTTGACCATAACTACTTGACTTATTGATTACTTATAAACGAGTTATTCGTTTTTACTTATTCTATTGTTGTGTAAGTACTTTGCTGTGTAACAAAATGGTAGTAGTTTATACTGTTACTGAAATAAACATATGAATGTGTAACAGAAAACTGATAACCCTGGACATTAGATTTTACTTATTGTCTATTTGTATGTTGGTATCTATGTTGATTGTGTTGTTGAACTGTAGAACTTACTTTTACCTACTCATTCTAATGTTTCTTGCTTAGTTTTGACTTACTTAAATAATTGATCTTGTATCCATGTAGTTAAGTACTTATGCATTGGATGAAGATAGTTGCATGAGTTACACAGGTATATGTCATGTAAAGAGTTAGATAGATATTAAGTATCAAGTAAGTATCACATTCAGTGGAAACAATAATCAGAAGTTAGTTACTAAAAGTGTATAGTGTTTGTGTGAGTACACTAAATCATAACAAAATGACACTGTATATATTGGTTGATAGATGTTGAATGAATTATTCTAACCCGTCAGGATCAACATCATGTGCACGAACATGGCGTTTGATAAAGCTTTGTCGTTATTTATTACTGTGACTTCACTTCCGTCTTAAATATATTCTTGCTTGGTTAGAATGTCTACTATATAGAAAGGGTGAACAAGATTACTGAGTCACCGAATAGTATCGCTTTAGCGTAACTCCATATAAGTTATGCAACTAGACCATATTGAAGGAGTTTAGTTAAGTTGAACTATCATTCAGTGGTAAACCAGTTTTTTTACGTTAGATTTAAAATAAGGAAAGGTAAATAACATAAATGAAGGAAGACAACACCCCTATCAAACACCAACTCCACCTCCTATATCGATTCGGCACCCGAATAATGTTAGCCTTAATTACTTGGAATAATTTATTCAATGTCTAGTGACCATTATGTAAAGTGTAACATTGTTAGTCTATAGAATAGTATTCATGGATAGCAATTATGAAAGCTTTATTTTATCTACTTATTAATTATAATAATCAGGTATGTTAAACACCTACAAATAAAAGACTAACATCTTAATTACTATAATAAGATCGAACCATAAATATACTTTCTATATCAGCAAATAAACGTCTAAAGTAACTAAAATCGTTTATATTTAGAGTGTGTATGGATATTGCCGTTTGATTAGTCATAAACTGAAAATAGTGCTCTGTACACTTCCAACATACGTTAATCAGAGAAAAGACCATAAACCTGATATGATTCTTAAACTGTTCCATTCTATCATTCGAAATGTTCAACAACATTCACCTAATCGATATTGAGAGTTGTTCAAATTAACATTTTGTCCATGTTATTGTAAGTAGGATTGAAGTATCACATCATAAAGACTAGTCATTCTACATTGAGGAAACTAACTTCAAACATGAAATACATGAAATATCAAATGAATAATCAGAGAAAGTATTCTATGATGAATATAAACAATAAAGTTGACTGTCTATTTTTAAAAGATCACTTCAACTCAACGATTAGAAGATAAGTTTAATGTTGTAAATATTAAAAGGTTTTAATTAAGTTGTATTGTGATTAACGGACGGAATCTAGGATGCACGTTTCATCACATTTTGGACTCGTCAAATGGATGTACCTGCATTCCAGTGTTGATGAAAACACCGGGACTCAAACTTAAACAATACTTGGGAGCTTAAATTATATCAATACAACCCACTTTGTATGTACATATGGCAAGAAACTGATCAATTTTAGTTTAAGAGAAATTAACGGGAAGATTCAAATACATTATAGTTATAAATACATACCCACTGCACAAGTGGGGCTGTCTGAACTAAATAGCCCAGTGGTGAACGCTTTTGCGTTTGACACGAAACGAACTGAATTCAAGTCTCTGTGTGAACATCAACACTGGAATGCAGGTACATCTATTTGACGAGTCCGAAATGTGATGAAACGTGCATCCTAGATTCCGTTCGTTGATCACAATACAACTAAATTAAAACCTTTTAATATTTACGACATTAAACTTATCTGCTAATCGTTGAAAAATAGATATTCAACTTTGTTGTTTATATTCATCACTGAATATTCGTTCTGATTAATTATTTGGTATTTCATGTTTGAAGTTAGTTTCCTCAATGTAGAATGATTCGTCTTTATGATGTGATACTTCAATCCTACCTACACAATAACATGGACAAAATGTTAATTTGAGCAACTCTTAATATTAATTAGGTGAATGTTGTTGAACATTTCCAGTGGAAGAATGGAACACTTTAACAATCATATCATGTTTATGGTCTTTTCTCTAATTGACTTATGTTAAAAGTGTTCAGAATAATGTTGTCAACTATTCCACATATAATATGTCTCTATAGTTCACATAAGCAAATGAATTTGTTTACATATACAACTAAGTCATAATGATGAGGTCAATCAATATCATCCTTGAAACGATGATGTATTCAACTAAATTTCGTCCACATTGAGATGTAGAGGTGTGTATTGGAGAAATACAGGATTCGGTATGAGTTAATAATAATTCAACCTACTGACGACTACCTCATATTGATTTAACAACTTTAAAATGGATGCTGTTTTCTATTATCACTAACTACATAACTCATATTACCAACGTAGATGTTGGATGATGGTTTAGTATTCTCGTGAATTGATTGATGTTACTTGTGTAAGTCACTGGATATTAACTTCGTCTTTGGGATGTCTAAATATCCTGAGTGAAATTATCAGTAGAATTGTAAATGAAAACTTTTGAACAGTCATATTTTACAGTCAATACAATGAGTTTACTACCAACAAGATAATTTCTAAACTGCTGTTCAACAAGTAGAAGACATTGATTTAATACGCTTACAGCAATGTAACTTATACTGAGTCATGTCACTCAGTCACCAACTATTCATTGCATTTAGTGAGTGGGTGCCAATCAACTAGTTCGCACCTCTCAACACCAATTACACTACTAATCAATAACTTAATAAACTGATGTCACATAATTATTTGATCATGCCTAGTTTTCTATCATCCTACACTTAAACTATCCAACATCATGTGCCTTCATGTAGGCAGTAGTTGAGTAGACATAATACAACGAAATACATGAATTCATCTTATTACACCACATTATATATTCTTCCTTTATTTAAATCTTTATTCTTAGTCAAATAAAAGATCTCAGCATTTTTTTTGTTCATGAGCATGGAAACATTGTCTAGTGGTGTACGCGGTGGCGTATGACACGAACCGGACTGAGTTGGAATCCCACTGTGAACATCAACATTGGGATGCAGGTACATCCAGCCGATGAGTCCCAAATAGGACGAAACGCGCATCCTGGATTCCACTTGCCAGTCACAATACAAATTAAATGATTGTTACCCATCATTTAACCATTTCTCACTCTCCTTTTAAGACCTGATACAGTCACTATTACCAATTATGTTAATCCGATGATCAGTTTATAATAATTGCTACACTACACTTCATTACATCGAGGTCAGTCATTAATTATATTAATCAATAATAATCTCGAAGTAGGGGTATAAAAGCATATAATTAACTACACTGGTCACTGATGTACTTGTCTCACGTTAATAATCATCATTTTATCAAACAGGTCACATATTTTTCACATCTGACTCAGTATTTAGTGGTTTTGGCTATAATCACTTGTTGCTAAGGCATTCATTTATATTACATTCAATATATCGAAATTGTACTTGAATGACTTGACAACACACTTAATAACTGATTCAGTATTTTATATTTACCTTAAACTACATTCTCATTGAAGTTGCTCTCACAATAATCGTAATGAATCAATACAATCAGTTGAGCTGTTGATAAGGTAATAGGTGTAAACATTAAAGTTGGACGCTACAGGTTTACTCTACAACTGATCACTATCGATTTGATGTTGTATATAGGCTTATTAGCACATTTTCAATCATAAATGACTTCAAGGTTATTGTAGGGAGAGCTTCACTATTAGAGTGCGCTTTTAGACAGTGTCACATACTACAGTTCGGAATGTTTTCATGTTTTGCTTTCCTTTTGTTCATGAATCAATTACAACGTGAAACTATAGGAACGTTTTGTGAACGTTTTAATATAATAAACTAATGATACCTTCAACTAAATAATTAATTAAATTTATTATTAGTTTAAGTACTGTAGACTTACATTAGTTAAACAACTATTGAAAACCTCGAAGTATTGAACAGATGTTTCGTTTTAACAATATTGGATCAATTAGAAATCTACACCAACCATCTTACATAGGATCAAGTCCATGGCATTCAACACATCCTGAGGATGTTTAACTTTCTGACCACTAAATTACCATCCAGTAGTTAACATTTCAATTCGTCATGTGATTACGTAAATTTTCTCGAAGGTTAACCTAACTTACTTGAACTATGCTGGTTATTTTATTTTATTAGAGCTCCAGAATTATACTGTGAAGTCATCCTAACTTCAATCATATTGTATCATAGGAATCTTTCAGTATCATCTACATAATCACAGTAATTGGCTCAAATTTTTAAAGCTTACTGAATACTCGTGCACTATAAATGTTTTAGCTTTGCAGTATTTCAACTTTGAATTCTACATACTTAAGCAGTAAGTACGATCTTGAATTTCACCCCAATCTTAACACCTATCTTTCTTTGGTTCATTTGTTTATTTATTTGTCCTTCATATTTTTTTAATCATTTGTAACAAATCACTTCCAATGCATCATGATAATCACTAACTATAACACTTGTTCCTTTTCTTCACCTTCCTCCTCCTCCGCCTCCTCCTCTTCTTCTTCTTCATATCTGTTAGGTAAACAATCATCCCCCCTTATTTTCATATCCATGATTTATTTTCATCATTAAAACCATTATATAGCCCTCGTATGATGCTTGAAATTTATGAATATGCATTATGATGTAATCTTATTACATTTTCCAGTAGATTTATAACTAAGAAATATTCATTATGAATACGAATGAAGAGTTTCAGTGAATGACATTGTTATGATGTGATTGTTTGATTAATTACTGAATTTTATCTTGTACGTATCATTACAATGAGTGCTGTCAATAAGAGTGTGTAAATCAATCCCTCTACGTCTGTCATATGTCTACACAGTCCCAGGTCGAAAGTGAAGAAGAATACAACCTAAGAGAATCAAATTATATTGTAAACAATCCTTTATATTATAAACATGTAATCTAACCACTCAGTTAATCAATTAGAAAATTAACATTACAACAAAGTAAGAAGAACATTGACTGTCAAGTGAAGTAACTTATATGCAATTGATTAATTATAGTTCAGAAATGAAAAATAATATAATAATAGTTAATGCGATAACTGGGAGGATAGAACAAGGGGAACGTAAAAGCAATAGGGATAAAAGATTTAGTTACATTTAAGGGGTTGTTGTGGAGATAGTTAATTTATTAATGATGATATCACGAAGTTCTAGTGTGAAGACGTGACCGGTGGAGTTCAGTCGTGTCGGGTGTGAGACAGTAACTCACCGATGACAATGGATGAGGTCGCGCAAACGTAACACGAATTTACTGAACTAGATATATCAACCATTAGGAGCCGGTTCAGTGGTCCAATGGTAAAGCGCTCGTCGTGGAGCCATAGGGTCCTGGGTTCGATCCCCAACAGGGTCGTGGATGCGCACTGCTGAGGAGTCCCATACTAGGAAGAAACAGCTCTCCAGTGCTTCCAGGTGATCAACAGTTGTCTGGTTCAGATCAATTCGTGATATCAGCATTAATAAAAGATTTACTTTGCACATAACCAAAATAAACGAAATGAACTACTGAGGAACAGTTCTAGAAGGTTACCAATCTTCTTTATGCTGCCTTCAATATCATACGTCGTAGAGGAGTAATTTTTCTTTGATTAATTGAAGTAACTTTGTGGAAATAGGTATTAAGTTTGGTTGTTTTTATTACAGACTGATGGTGATTGTAGTTTGCTAATCCGAAGGTCTTATGTTCGATTACATGTTGGAATCGAGGGTGTAGACTGCTGAGTTGTCATATACTGTGACAATGTTCACCCCATCAACATCAATCTGTGATGAATACAATGAACTTTTTCTTGATTAGTTATCTTATTTCATAGACAAACATCGCAAAATTACTGTACTTCAGAATAAAGTACAGTGAGGTGCTGTTTGAAAAAAAAGTTTTTTCACTTATTTTTGTTGTATTTAATTAACATGAATGAATGGAATATTAGCGCCTTATTATTAACTAATTAGATTCAGAAATTCTTTGATTTAGTTGATTAGGAGCCTAATATTAACAATGGTTATTCACTTACCAGCGACTGACTTAGGCTGGAATTCTAGAGCTCTAGTAAAACAATGTGACTAGTATAAGTTCAAGTAACTTAAATGTGGCGATGCAATAACGGTGTATTGTGTAATTCAGTGAATTGATTGAAGTTAGAAATGTGAACCAATGAATGGTAATTCAATAGTCTGAAAATTAGACATTCTTAGAGTCAGTTGAATCTCATCGATGGTGATTAAACAGTTTTAAGGTTAAGCCCCCTGTGTAAACTTGCAATCAATCAATCAATTAATAAATGCCTTTTACCTCATGTAAAACATAGGCCATCAACCAGCCTTTTCCAACCAACTCTGTCATGGGCTATCCTTCCCCTCTAGTTTTTCTCAAATGCTGTTCATTCTCTTCATGCCTGTCTCCGATTCCAAAAGCAATGTGTTCCTCTTTTACTTTGGACTTCAGGATTTCATGTTAATGCTTGTCTTGTGGCACAGTTCAATGATTTCTTCAATATGTGTTCTATCCACCTCCAGCGTCCATTCCTAACTTTTTCCCCAGCTGGAAGTTGATTTGTTCTCTGCCATAGAAGGTTGCTGTTGATGGTATCTGGTCAACGGGTCCAAAGTGTCTAACACAGACAGCCGTTTATAAATACTTGTATCTTTTGTATGATGCTCTTCATAGTTCTCAAAGTTTCAGTTTCATACAACAGAAGTGTCTCTTGATTCGTATTGGAAATTTTGACCTTAAATATTTCAGGATAACTCCCTATTGAGACCATGGATGTTTATTTCTAAGATGATATTGTATGCTGGAATGAGATAGTTATTCTATTTCTTAATGGAATATTATTTTCCATATTATAATATCATCAAATGGTTGTTTGTGTCGAATTTAGAGAGGTAATTTTCTAAAAGTTTGTGACGCTTTGGCTCGTGGAATTCAACTTTATAAGACATCAGACAATTATCTTTAATGCTATTGAATGCTAATCTCTCAGTAATACAAATTAACTGAAGACGGTAATGTATTCCACTGTATGCCGATTCTGTAGTCTGAAAGTAAAACATTCTTAGGGTATCTTGAATGTCATTGATTTAATCCTGGGTAATGTCAAGTGATGTACATTTCTTATACACATAAATTGAAGGACCTATTATTAAAGAAATTCATTATGACTACTGAAGTAATGATTCACTATTCGGCAATAAAAATAATCACGGCTTATCACCATAAGTGTTACCAGTTGTCATGATGAATGTTGAATTGTAAAGTTTCACATCATAAACTAACGTTAATCAAAATAGTCATTATAAACCATTTAACTCAGAGCAATTGAATTCCTTTTTAAGTGTTTTGTTATTTACAATTGAGGGGGTTGTTGTGGAGATAGTTAATTTGTCAATGCTGATATCACGAATTGATGTGAACCAGACAACCACTGATCACCTGGAAGCACTAGACAGCTGTTTCGTCCTAGTATGGGACGCCTCAGCAGTGCGCATCCACGACCCTGTTGGGGATCGAACCCAGGACCCTATGGCTCCGCGACGAGCGCTTTACCATTGGACCACTGAGCTGGCTCCTAACGGTTGATATATCTAGTTCAGTCGATTCGTGTTACGTTTTCGCGACCTCATCCATTGTAATCGGTGAGTTACTGTCTCACACCCGACAGTTTTATTGCATCTCAGTTTCAAAGTAAACAAATTTTATTTCATTTAACACCATATTCTATCGGTTTCTAATCTCGATTATTAGATCACCTATACTGAAATAAGTTGAGTGAATATAAAGAAATTCGTTTATTTTTTTTATTGGAGTATCTTCATAATTTATTTATATTTCTCTTAGTAACTACAATGTATTTCATAATAATGAATAGTGACTAGAAGTAGATATAATAGAGTGTATGTTTTATTGATTAGATGTACTTTCATCATGACACTATCAGTGTTCATATTATGACCAACTGACTATCGATTTATATGATAAAACCTGATTTGATAAGTTAAAGATACACAATAGGCCAAAAGATGCCATCAAACAACTAAATCTTTGACTGTTGATCTGAGCCATGTTGATAGATGTAGATTACCTGGTTAGTATTCATGTGATAATCGCAGTCAATAGTTTATGACAGTGGGTGACATGGCTCAAAATTGGTCACAGTGACGAAGGTGTATTCACTCTTATCTTAATCTAAAACGTGAATTCTATTATTCTTTCATGCACAACCTTCACGTTATCCTTCGTTTTTGTATTCTATTGTCATGTTATTTCTGTACATTTGATCTCGTTTTGCTAATGTGGTATGACACCTTGAATGTGGGCATAAGTGATGTCATGTTCTTCGTTGTTAATGACTGACTGAAGTAAACGGTAATTACTGACTTTTTTAATAGATACAATTGAATTCGTCACAGTCTGATAATGGTATGGTACCACTGAAAACCAAGTAACACTGGACCACTGTTTCATTTTAGTACGGCACTCCTTAATGAGCTTCACTTTAGCGAACGGCTAACCCTTTGCATCACTGGGTTGGCATCCAATGGTAGAATTCTCACTCTCTTTAATTTATGATATAGTGCATATGATATAGTACATTTTATTGATTATTAAGTTAATTATAAATATCATCCATTTAAAAATAACATAACTAATAATCCCAGATTTTTATTATAGTAATAATGGCATAAAGGTTTTTGGTTGTAATCGTCACAAATTGATCTCTTTTGGCTACCCTCAAACGAAACTGAAAACATTTAAAGGTTATTTCGTTCCAGTATGGAACTTTTTGCTAGTTGGCATCATTAATCCCTGAATGGAATGAAACGTAGAACCTTTAAGTTCAGCGATAACTCCTTAACCAACAGTACCACATGCGTTCAGTGAAATGATTCCTACTTCGACTAATCCATGGTATAGTGCAACAGTCATTCAATGTCACCATCTCAATCTTAAAATTTTCAAACTTGATCAGTCAGAATTCTTTAATAAAACTTTACGAACATCTATTAGTCAGTCAATCAACTCAATCATTCAGTAAAATGTTTACAACTTAACATGAACTTAATTACAGAGAAACTCAACAAGTATGTACCATAATGGTTGTTCTTTTACTACTCCTCTTAATTTGTTTTTTAGAATGATCTAACAAGTACCATACATTTCGTATATTAACATACATTGCGTAGTGAAAATGAATCTGATTGGAGTAACAAGACTAGTACCAGAGTAATTTATAATCGAATATAATAAAATGATCAGCTGATTCTTTCTGACAAGAATATTCCAAACGACACATACACTTCAAAAGTCATGGCAACATTATTCTCTCTCACAATGAATTGTATCCACAATCACATTGTTAATGACAATAACCATTTGTATTCATATGTATCCAGGTAATCTGCTTAAGATGCCTATTTAGTAATAAAAACTGATTGAATTCAGTCTTTAACAATAGCAACGATAGATTGTATACCATATGCATCTATATGAAATTGCATAAATAATTTTAGTGTCACTTAATTAGTGACTAACTTCAGGTGGTAATTCTTTAAGATCTAGTTTATAATTAGTGATCAATGGAGTTGAACTGTGTTGAGCGTATGAATTCGCCCATCAATGAAGATGGGTGAGGTTACACTATATACCGTAAAGTGACTGATGTTAGAAATATTATTCATTTAATTTTAAGTATTTACTCTGAAATTTGAAGATCCAACGCTCAGAATAGAGTTTCAACTTGTATTTCGCCGAATGGAAGCTGAATGTTTCGAACGCTACATCGAGATCCTAGTCTATTCATAAGATTCTTTCAAAAGGTACTATAGATATTAAACGCTAAAAATCCCCTGTTATCTCACTCTAAAGTCAAGTATTTCACTAAGCATTTAAAACTACATTTTCGAATGGTAGATGAAGAGAACGAACTGAGGGTGTAAGGATGGAGACGGTTGTATTAGTCGATTTGGGATGTAACCATTAGTTTACGTGTACTGTCATGATGCATTAACTATGAGTTTCTATGTCAATTTAGTGATTAGAGGCGACAACTTCTATAAGAAGGTCTTCTTGCCAGTTGATATTGATCAGAAAGTTTTAACTTCAATTATGTCACTGTCAGAAACATTACCATTGACCTACTTGAGTATTTTGTTTCTGTCATTTAGTGATCCTGGTCAATTGAATGTTGAAATCATGCTCAAATGTTTAGACTAAATTAAGTAAGCAGGAGTTCAAATGAATGAAATTTGATTAGTTGATTAATGAGGAACACTGAGCTGAAAACTCAGTAGAATTTCATAAATGGCTTATAGGAATTTGATCATATACAGAGGTAGTGATTCTTGATCTATGTAAGAATTACATTTCCGTCTACTAAGATTATATCGAGTGATGCGATCCCTTGTGAACAATTTGTATACGAAGACAACAAAAATAGAATGATACAAGGCGTATTACCTCTCATAAAATATGAGGATGAGGTTAGTTGATGAGCCCCAACTTATACAGAATCCATGTCAATCAGGAGTTTTTATCAACTATGAAATAATGCTTATATGTTTGCAATTAATCCAACAGAATAATACAATATCAAATAAGTCGTAACATTGGCCCACACTGAAAATTTGTTCTCTAAATACATATCAAACTGAAGGTAATACGTTCTCTTCATCGAAGGACCTTTAGAACCTATTCAGAAAATCTCTGATAAGCCTTTTATAAATTTGATGTCAGGACAAACACATACATAGTTTGAAAGTATTCCAAAGAACCTTCTATTAAAAGTACAGATTACTTTGAATAGCACAATATTTTGAACACCACTTGGACATGCGATGTCAGAAACCTGAATTGTATGAACAAAAATGAAACAGTTGTAAGGTTACTTTAGCCTCAGTAACACAAAGTTGCTTCCAACTCTTTCATTTCATTGCATCATTAATAACATTATTTTCAACTTCTGTAATTTCAATATTAACTAACTGAGCTTTACTCATTTAATCTAGCCTTATTCTTAATCATCATTAATATTTGCCTATTACGTAATCATTTGTTTCCAATTCTTTATCACTAAAACTCGTCTAGAATATTCTTCAACACATGGCCCATATATTTGCATTGTTTCATACGGTCACTGAGCTTTATATATATTTTCGTTACGTTATGCAAAATGTCAAGTAGCAGTAACTTAAGTCAAAACTACCTTCTGTGTAGATATATTCAAGGCTGTTTATCGTTTTGATTTCAAAGCGTATTAGATTGTAAGCAAGTAGCTGATAAGAATCAAACGAAACAGATAGAATTTAGTTGTTTGTATTCGTGATAGAAAGGGGAGCACTACTACTATGACGAAACATCTATCTAATGTTTTCTGATTTTCAGTGGTAACCAAATGTGATTAATTCAAGATAAACAAAAGAAAAACAAAATTAGCATACCAATCTCCACGAAACCCCTTTGACTAAACTAAAATAATACATTTAATATTTTGGATTCATTACAGATCGATGTTAGTTGGGTACCACTGAAAACCAGGAAGTAATGGATATCTACTTCATCATAGAGCGATTCGCACTGCCGATTCTACCAAGGAATCTAATTCAGGGTCTTCAGGTAAACGCTTAATCATCTGCATCAAAAATTTGGCTCACGCCTAGTGGTAAATATCTAAATGTCTAGTGCTTTTTGGCTTACATTGGTACCCGACCAACGTTCATCTGCGACAAGCACACACAGTTAAACCTAATACCTACGTTTACGAAGCCACCTCAGTTCAGCTAAACTAATAGATTGAGGTGTTTTTGTCTAGACTAGTGTTAAGTTTAGCTGATTGTAAGCACTGAATTACTGTTTCGTTGTAGTGCCGGACTTTTTAGTCCTGCATACTCTCAATTCCTCCAGGGTAACGGATTACAAGGTCTTCGAATTGTTGAGCACCTAATCATCTATATCACTGAGGCACTTTTAATGGTAGAAATTTCACTTCCATTAATTTGTGATTTAGTGCGACGATCATCCACTGTCACCGGTGATAACTATCTCACTCCCCACAAGTTCGAACTCTACCGGTCACAACTTTTTACTAGAACTTCAAAAACATCTTAAATTTAGTCACTAGTAAGCTGTTTACTGTCCCTGAATTGAAATGGTCTTGTGAAGATTGATATCAGGTCTAGTTAGTCAGATTCATCAGAGATTGATATTGATAGTAAAATACTGAATAATTCTTTCTTTCTAACGAAATCTAAAACATGCACTACTGAACAATCTCATATCATATCCAGACAGCTGTCCATTGCTCCTTGATTTTCACTTATACATTTATCAACGTCAATCTGTAGTGAATTCAATCAATTAAACCTAATACCAATCTCTACCAAAATGCCTCAATTCTGTTAATTTAGTTGAAATGAGGTGGTTTCGTGAACATAAATGTCGAATTCTCATTGTTATTTTTTTCAGACTCTAATATACTTAATTCAGAATAGGCTTGTATCTTCCCGTTGATTTTGTAATGGACTGAAACTGGTCAGCCTCTATTGCCAGTATGTGCATCCTGAGCGGATTGTCTCTATATGGCGGTAGATAGATAGATAGATACAACGCAGAACTTCGTACGTACGTACATCAGTTCAGGTTGCCATACCACATCAGAACAGAGACGCAACTGTCAGTTCAAATCCAAGAGTGATAGCGATTGTAGAAGTATTAGCAGTAATGCAGAAGATTAGCGAGCGAAGATATGATTCGAAAAGTATAATTCAGTGAGACAAATTTGAAAGGAGAAAGATAGAGAATTCGGAAGGTTAGATTTTGAGAGAACACAAAGAGTGGATGCACCTGCGCCATTGCAAACGATTCTGAGCCATGTCGTTCAAGGTCTCTAACCATTGGTGACTTTCGTCTCGCGGACCCCAACCACGCAGCCTACATCTACCAACATGACTTAGTCCACTTGTCAGTGACTTCATCGATTTCTGCCATGTTGCGGTAGTACACAAATCATATTTAAGTTGGATTATGACTGGCAAGTGGAATCCAGGATGCGCGTTTCGTCCTATTTGGGATTCATCGACTGGATGTACCTGCATCCCAATGTTGATGTTCACACTGGAATTCGAACTCAGTCCACTTCGTGTCAAACGCCACAGCGTTCACCACTAGACTACTGTGTCCAGACAGTCACACTTGCCAGTCACAATCCAACTTAAATCTAATAAAATCACTTCGTAAACTATGCATCATTAATAATGATTAGAATTTTAATCAATAAAATTTATTACCATTATTATTATTTATTAATTAATTAAGTATGATTAACCAATGAAATGATTATTGTATCGATTAACAAAAATAAGACAAAAATAAAAGCAAAACATGTTTTTACTGTTTCAAAATAAACAAAAACAAGCAAACAATACAATACAATACAACAAAACTCGATAGTAGGCATTTTGTTTCTTTTTTTTTTTAAAGTACATTCTATAAGAGAAGGAATTGCAGAAATGATCAGTGAAATGATGATGTTGATATTGATGTATGAAGATGGAAGGGAGGTTGGGGTGGGGGTTTGGGGGGGGGGTACATGAATAGTTACTTATTCATACAATTCAATAAGCATTTAATTCTTTCTTTTTTTTGTCATATTAAATGATGCATTAAATTAATCAAAATATTTTTTCTAAAAAACAAACAAACAAACAAACATGAAAGGAACCCAGTTTACATTGATTTCATTAATCAATAATCAATTTAGTTCTTGCACTTTCTTACACCATTTTGTTTTTTGGTTTTATCCTAATACAATAAAACATTATAATCAATTATTTATCATCTTATCTTAATCAATAATTTGTAATGTATACAATTTTTTTAATTAATTAATTAATTTTTTTTCTTTTATTTTTTTTCTTTTTTTTTAATATAACAAACATAAATGATGAAAAAAACATTGAAAGAACCACTGATTAAAAATTCTCACACTCCACCCTATATATTCATATATGAAATGATGCAAATGCATAAAAAGAACAAATAAACACACACCAAAAAAAATAAAGTAAAATAAAGCATCAAGCGAATATAATTTAAATAAGTAGGTTAAAAGGGAGGGGTGGGAGGGTATTGAGATGGGTGCACGATAGCAACAACCATGAAAGTCAAATAACAATAAAGACCGGTGGTTAGTTAGTTAGTTAGTTACTTAGGCGACTAATTTGAAGAAAAAAAAGAAGCAAATTTATGAAAGTGTACAGTATTATTGTCAATATTATTCATGATAAAATATAAATAAATAGAACTTACTAAATTTAGAAAGAAAGAAAGAAAGTTCTTTTGTTTTCTTTTACTAATCAGTTTACAACACCTTTTTGTTCATTGTTTATTTCATTAAATGTGTACACAAATATCATGATAAAATGAAAGAAAAAAAAATATTGTTTATGCAATAGAGAAATCATTTGTACTACTTAAATATGGATTGATTATTGATTTCTGATAAATCAATATCATCTGATTCTTTTGATGTTCTCATTATTAACTTATCATCATGTTTCATTTCATTTGTATCATCATGATGATTATTATTATTGACAGTAGGATTATCTAGATTATTATTAGTAGTATTTACTAGGACATTAGAATCTGTATTGATCAAATCAATCTGATTATGATTTTCAATGGAAATATTGTCTTCTATATTATCTAAAATAGATTGAACTAAACAATTAGCTTCATCTTCTAATTTATGATCTACTTTATTTTCATTATTCATTAATAATGAATTGAATTTATCATATGGATGTTGTTGTATATCATGAGAATTCATCAAATCTGTATGTAGATGAGTATCAGTGATACTTGAATTTAAAGGATTATCAATGTCATAATTTTCATGATGTTCTTGAGAAATTTGATGTTGATCGTCATCCATATGAATTGAATTTAATGTATTCTGAGATTTATTAAAGGAATTATCGAATGTAACCATTGGTTCAGTGCTATTCATACCTTCATAATGAATATTGTCTGTCGTATTATCTTGATTAGATTCTAAACCAAAATAGGGTTCATTTAGTGAGAGATTTAATCTAATTGTCATATTCATCTGACCCATCATGTTATTTTGGTATGAATCAATTCATCAGTAGGTATATCATTATTTACATTATATTCCAAATTTGAAACATTTTCAAGCCTCTCCAAAATTTATATCATGAATCATTTTACTAGGCGATAAACTGTGTGGTGCAGTAGAAATCAAGTCTGGCTGAGAAAAATATCCAACTGGTTCAGTAGGCATTATTTCTTCATGTAACGTGTCCTTATGTTCAATATCTTCTGAGAGTGGAGCATCATCAGTTTGTTCATCATGCGTCAACTCACTCAAGTTAATGGGTGATTCATTATAGGATGGATTGAATGTCACTTCTGGTTGTGTGAAGCATTCAACTGGTTCAGCAGGCATTATTTCTTCATGTAACGTGTCCTTATGTTCAACATCTTCTGAGAGTGGAGCATCATCAGTTTGTTCATCATGCGTCACCTCACTCAAGTTAATGGGTGATTCATTATAGGATGGATTGAATGTCACTTCTGGTTGTGTGAAGCATTCAACTGGTTCAGCAGGCATTAGTTTTTCATGTAAAGTTTCTTTTGTTCAATATCTTCTGAGAGTGGAGCATCATCAGTTTGTTCATCATGCGTCAACTCACTCAAGTTAATCGGCGATTCATTATAGGATGGATTGAATGTCACTTCTGGTTGTGTGAAGCATTCAACTGGTTCAGCAGGCATTATTTCTTCATGTAGTGTCCTTATGTTCATATCTTCTGAGAGTGGAGCATCATCAGTTTGTTCATCATGCGTCACCTCACTCAAGTTAATGGTGATTCATTATAGGATGGATTGTTCACTTCTGGTTGTGTGAAGCATTCAACTGGTTCAGCAGGCATTAGTTTTTCATGTAAAGTTTCTTTTTGTTCAATATCTTCTGAGAGTGGAGCATCATCAGTTTGTTCATCATGCGTCAACTCACTCACTCAGTTAATGGGTGATTCATTATAGGATGGATTGAATGTCACTTCTGGTTGTGTGAAGCATTCAACTGGTTCAGCAGGCATTATTTCTTCATGTAACGTGTCCTTATGTTCAACATCTTCTGAGAGTGGAGCATCATCAGTTTGTTCATCATGCGTCACCTCACTCAAGTTAATGGGTGATTCATTATAGGATGGATTGAATGTCACTTCTGGTTGTGTAAAGCATTCAACTGGTTCAGCAGGCATTAGTTTTTCATGTAAAGTTTCTTTTTGTTCATCACATTCCGAGAGTGGAATACTCTCAGTTTGTTCATCATCCATCGTCTTATTCACGTTAATAGGTTCCGTGGTAATTGACGTCTCACTGTACGGTGGATTGAGTGCCATGTGTGGTTGAAGTAAGCATTCCACTGGTTCATTTGATATTAATTCCTCATGCATCGACTTCTCGTGGTGAAAGTTTTTTGATAGCATAACATCCTCAGTTTGTTCAACACATGTATCTTTGTTCAGATTAATTGATTCATCAGTTGAACAAATTTGTGATTCATTTGGGTTGATACATTTTTTTGCTTCATCAACATCTAAATGGGTATCATTTACTATATTCTCATTTTCAATAGAATCCATTCGATCGTTTGTGTCAATAAGTTCCGAAGTTTGAAGTGCCCTCTTTGTTGAAAGGATCTTGCAGTGCGCTTGGTTCAGCAGAGCATGCAAACATATCTCTCTGCTCTACTGTTTCGTACACTAAATCACTATGTTTAAAAGTTTCTGATGAGTCAATATTAGTAGTAGGTTGATTATAGATTTGTTCATTCATATCAACAGGAGACAGAAAATCACTTAGACCTGGTGAAGCGTGAATTCGTTTTCCATCTTCCGAATTAATGATTTCTTCAATTTCAGGTTTTATATTATCATTTTCAACTTTTAACTGTTCATTACTACCATATTCTGAAGTTTCTTGATGAATGAACTCTTCTATCTTTTCTGAAGGAACTTCTATTGGTAAAGTTTGCTCCATTCCTACAGCATCTTGAATTATTTCATTTGTTTGAGAGTGAATGTTGTTCTCTTTGAATGAATGAATATTATTTGTAGAATTCATTTACAGGTTGATTCATCATTATAGATGTATCATGAGTAGAGTGATGTAATGTTACGTCATTTTGCTTATCAAGTTAATAAATCATGAATATGATCAACATTTATATTATCATCATGAATAAGAGAATTAGTTGTTTCAGATATAGTCATATTTTTAGAAGGATCTATGCCTTCCTGATTTGGTAAAACATGAGAAATTAATAAGTCAGCTTCATTTGTAGAAATTGTTGTTTGTGTAATATTACCTTTATTTTCTATTTGATTAGTAGCTGAAATTTCATTTGATTGGTTCTCATCTTTAGCTATTGGTGATTCATTTATAGGAGATTTATTAAGACATGCTACATTCATTTGTTCTTGTTGTTCATTTGAATGAGGTTGTATAGTATGATTACTTTCATTTGATTTAATATTTGAATCATTCATTTCATTATGATCATCATCAAATATATCATCATGTTTTCTATCTTCTGAAACTTCTTCAGTTGTTTGTAATCTACTTCTTGTTGGCATAGTACTTGATCGATTCACTGTAGTACCAGTAATATCAGTTGATTTTTTATTTGATCTCCAACTCCAACGTTTACGTAGATTAGTTGAACGTGTATCTGTAGTAGTTTTATCATCTTTACGTGTAATAATTCGTGATAGTATAACACCCATTTTATTTTATTGAAATTTAAAATTACCACTAGTAAATTAAAATAAATTCTTTAAAATGAAATGAATAAGTTTTTAAATTGTATTATATTTAACTTAAATTAAAACAACCAATCAGATGAAGTAAAATTTTAAAAAAATCTGTGGAAACAACCAATCAACGTTCTAGGTAACCTTAAATTCTTATTGGTTTAAAATGCAAAAAAAAAAATTTGATTCATTGCCAAGTTTAGAGTGTTAGGTAATAATGTGTTATAATGATTAGAATGATGTGAATTCCTTTGAAATAACTTAATGTGGATAGGTTAATGGTGGGTAGTCCAATATGTATTGATGATTCTTGATCATTGGGGAGGGGGGGGAGTTGTGAATGCACACTGTTGAGGAGTTCTATAATGGGATTGAAACAGTTGGCCAGTGCTTTCTGGTTGACAATGATTGTTTAACTTAGACCAATTTATGATATCAAATTAACAATAATTGATGTACTTATAGTTAGTTAATTTCTCGTGTAGGTTGGTAGTTCAAATGTTTTTTTATTTACTGTAAATCAAACCAAGTTAGTATTAGATGAAACAATAAGAACAATTTGTAGTAGCCTATGTTTATTAATAATATAGAGTTATAGAGAAATGAACTAAAGTCTTCTACTACATTTTGGATAAATTTATATAATTTTTTACCTTATAGCTTTTCAAAGTTTTCTACATTTCTGTGTGGTGAATCTTCGTCAGCTGAGATGGTTAGGACATGTGTTTCGGACTCCGAACGACAGTCTACCTTGACCAGTAATGCTGTCTAGTGTAGAAGTAGGCTAAAAGATATATAGAGGCGTCCAACCCAAAACATTCAGAAGTTCATAAAGTCGCTGACAAGTGGACTGAGTAATGTTAATAAATGCAGACTACCTAGTTGGGGTCCACGTGATAATCGTAACCACTGATAAGAGACTTTGAATGACATGGCTAAAAATCACTCGTAATATCTCAGGTGTATCTATTTTTAGTTGTCCCTAAAATTCCAAGTTTCTGAAACTAATCATTATATATATACATATTCATGGCAATTATGCTAAGAGTTCTGTACTGTAGTGAATATGTAATATGTCCTGTATATCAAAAGAATTATTAAGTATAACTTATTGTGGTTATGCGTGAAATGAACTTTAATAATAAGAAAATACAACAAGTAATAAAATGTTCTTTATTCAGTAGTATATATATATATATATATATATATATATAGTTTAGTGCAGCTCTTCGAGGGTTACTTGCGGTTCGAAGCACGGTTAAAGGAGTGTTGGTCATGAGGCTAGGCATTGCCATTCGGGAAAACACAAGCTTACTAAAATATCGCTAACCAGATTAAACAAACTAAACCATTTAAACTCCTGCCCTGGGATTGGAAGGAATGTTTATGACGCCTCACGGTGTAAGCCGTGATTCTTCGGAAGTCATGAGGCCGATGCTCCCCCCTTCTAACAACCAGAGTGAAAATTCTTATAGGTACATAGAATGTTCGGACAATGTGGGAGATCGGGAAGACTAATCAAATAGCTTCAAAAAAGAAGAGATGCAACTTGACAGTGATTGGAATCAGTGAAACCCATTGGACTCAAACTGGACTGAAAGAATTGGCTACGGGAAAGGTGCTACAACACTCAATCCACGAAGACGAAAATGCTCCACACGCTCAAGGAGTTGCTCTGTTGCTGCCCAAGAAAGCGCGTAATGCACTTGTAGGGTGGAAATCACATTGACGCAGGGTCATCAAAGCATCTTTCAAGACAATGAAGAAGGAGATTACAATGAATGTTATCCAATGTTATGCATCCACCAACGACGGCAACGATGAGGATAAAGATCAGTTTTATGATAGGTTGCAATCAACTACAGAAAAGTGTCCAGAAAAGGATATAATAATCCTGATGAGGGACCTAAACGCTAAAGTCAAAATGGAAAACAAAGAATACGAAGAAAAAATGGGACGACAGGGATTGAGAGAAAGAAATGAAAATGGTGAAAGATTTACAAATCTATGTGCTTTCAAGAAAATGGTTATAAGTGGTACTATATTCCATCCCAAACGCATACACAAGGCTACATGGGACTCATCGGATCATACTACAAAGAATCAAATCGATCATATATGCATCAATAAAGAATTCAGATCAACAGAAGATGTGAGAACCAGGCAAGGAGATGACATAACATCGAATCACCACCTAGTGGTTGGCAAAATGAAACTGGAGCTAAAGAAGTAATGGAAAACTAAAGTAACAGCACTACAACGGTTCAATACAGCTTTTCTTCGTGATACTGGCAAACTCATGGAATTCAGTATAGCCCCCAACAACAGGTACCAAGCCTTACAAGATCTACTGAAGTAAAAAGAAACTACTATGAAGGACAACTGGAACGGAATCAAAGAAGCACTAACTTCAACGGGTCAGGAGGTTATGGGTCGCAAGAAGCACCATCATAAGGAGTGGATCTCCACTGTGACCATAAGCAAAATTCAACAAAGGTGAAACAAAAAGGCAGAAATCAACAACAGCCAGACTGGAGCAGAGAAAATCAAGGCACAAAGTGAATACACAAAAGCAAATAAGCAAGTGAAGAAGAGCATTAGAGCCGACAAACAAAAGTACATTAAAGGCCTTGCAACGACAGCGGAGAAAGCTGCAAGAGAAGGAAATATGAAACAGCTATATGACACAACAAAGAAACTGACAGTGAAATATAGTAAACCAGAACGACCGGTCAGGAACATAGAAGGCAAGCTAATCACCGAGATTCAAGAACAAAGAGACAGATGGGTAGAATACTTTGAGGAACTCTTGAATAGACCAGCTCCACCAAACCCACCAGACATCGAAGCAGCATCTACAGACCTCCCGATAGATGTCAATCCACCAATGACGGAAGAAATCAAGATAGCCATCAGACAGATTAAAAGTGGGAAAGCAGCAGGATCTGACAATATACCAGCCGAAGCACTCAAGTCAGACATAGACATAACAACAAGGATGCTCTACGTTTTATTCAAGAGGATCTGGGAGGAAGAACAAGAGTCGGCAGACTGGAAAGAAGGATACCTTATCAAGATACCAAAGAAAGGAGATTTGAGCGAATGCGAGAACTACAGAGGAATCACACTATTGTCAGTACCAGGGAAAGTCTTCAACAGAGTGTTGTTGAATACAACGAAAGACTCAGTAGATGCTCAACTTCGAGATCGACAGGCTGGTTTCCGTAAGGATCGGTCATGCACAGACCAAATTGCAACACTACGCATCATTGTTGAACAATCAATTGAATGGAACTCGTCATTGTACATCAACTTCATTGATTATGAAAAGGCGTTTGACAGCGTAAACAGGATATCGCTATGTATACTACTTCAACACTACAGTGTACCAGAGAAACTCGTCAACATCATCCGGAATTCTTACGACGGACTACAGTGCAAAATCGTGCATGGAGGACAGCTAGAAGAATCATTCCCAGTGAGGACCGGTGTCAATTCAATTGACAAGTAGGATGCAACTCGATGATTTGGACTTCGCGGATGATCTAGCTGTTATAGTCCATACACACCAACAAATGCAACTGAAGATAAACAACATAGCAGCAGCCTCAGCACTAATAGGCCTGAACATACATTAAGGAAAGAGCAAGATCCTCAAATTCAACACATACAGCATCAACTCAATTGAAGTTGATGGAAAAAGTCTGGAAGAATTGAATACTTACACGTAACTGGGAAGCATTATCGATGAACAAGGAGGATTCGTTGCAGATGTAAGGGCAAGGATTGGCAAAGCAAGTGCGACATTCCTACAGTTGAAGAATATATGGGACTTCAAACAACTGTCTACCAACCTCAAAGTCAAACTCTTCAATTTGAAAGTAATGACAATCCTGCTGTTTGGAGTGGAAACGTAGAGAACTACTGAAAACATCTTCAGGAGAGTACAGGTATTTATAACAACTGTCTACGCAGAATATTGAATGTCTGTTGGCCGGAAACCATCAATAACAGCCTAGTATGGAAGAAAACAAACCAACTTCCAGCTGAAGAAGAAATTAAGAAAAGACATTGGAAATGGATAAGACATACACTTAAGAAATCATGAGACTGCATCACGAGGCAAGCACTAACTTGGAATCATGTTGGAAAACGGAAAAGAGGATGGCCAAAGAATACACTGCGTCGGGAATTGGCAGGTGTTATCAAAAGAATGAACAATAACTGGAAACAGTGGGAAGCATTGCTCAGGATAAAGTTCGATGGTGAATACTGGTTAGCAGCCTATGCTCTTCTGTTAGGGGTAACAAGCGTAATTATGTCAGTATAATGTGAAATTCTCAACAATTAATATTGCAAAGAAAATTCACCTTTATCTTCTTGTTGTTATGTATATACATCTCTAGAAAATGTATACACATGAGTAATGTGAGAACTCACATAAAATCAGGTGAATGTTTAATGAGAAGAAAAGAATCTTTACAGTAGTGAATAATCTGTACTTTTAAATGAATAGACTTCTAATTACATCAGACTTTTACGACGTTTTAATCAGTTAGTAGATAACAAATTGTAGAGCTTTCATTCATTCATTCATTTTGTATAGATGAATACTTAGAGGATTTTTATGCAAAACTTCAAGTTGTAAAACATGATCCAGTGACGAGATAAACATGTTGTCATGTTGAATAAAATGTTGTAACACGTGTTGTGAAACTTTGTGTTTTTTTCATAGATTTTTACCAGATTATTTTGCATATTGTTTTCTACAATCTCATATGATTTAATGTTAACCCATAGACTTATTTAGTTAAAGTTTATTCTTACTTTAGAGTAGATTTTGTTACCTTGACACGTGATTAAAAATTAGATTTCTAAAAGTTCAATTTTAATTGTTTAAAAAAATTCCCATGTTTATCAAAAACAAAGACATTTGAACGGTGAATATTCTTCTTTTCGATAAATGCTCATCAGGTTCTACATTTATTAGTCACAAGAATATCCAGTTCTAAGGCAAGTGAAACATTATCAAGATATCAAGAATAATTGGATAATTGGAAGTTTTTCTCATCGAGTTCTTTATAAAATACGAATGTTAATGTTGAAATCATAACCTATCATCATGTAACTTGTGAAACGTAAACGACAACTGAGATAAACACGATTATTAGTCAAATATGTGTATATAGGTATCTCTGTATATGGGTGACATAGGAGATGAGGTGGCAACAAAATACGAATAGATCAAATGTTTGTAGATAAAGGTCAATTCCTACCTAAAATGAAACCGAATGGGTAAGAGTTTGTAAAATCGGAATGAACGATAATCAAAATTCGTCAAATAGTAACAATAACAATAACAGACATAATTACAATCAGTTCATTTGTTTGATCATAAAATGTCATATTCCAATTCATTCTGTGTACGTTGATTAATAATAATAATAATAATAATAATAATAATAATAATAATAATAATAATAATAATAATAATAATAATAACTAATATGGAAATGCACATCCAGAGTGAGAATACATATGCATCAATCACATTAAATCGTCGCATGATTAAGGTAGTGATTGGTTTAGTGGATCTTGCGTCGGCCATGGCAGGAGAAGAGGTTGAATGTACTTCTTCTGTATGCACAGGTCTGGCTTCTTGACCCGTATAGCTATCGCCTCTGCCGTTTTAAGAACGTTGAGTCTAACCGATCTTGGCAGATAACTGTTTACACAAAATATTATTCTGAATGACTGATTTATGCTAGCCACATGACCTGTTTGAATTAAGTGAGCTAGTATTGAACTGTTAATACTTCTGACAATTCCGTTGGTCAACCAGATTGGAAGGTGCTCCCGAGCACGCAGGAGTAAATTCCTTGAGCATCTGCCAATGTAACTTGCTCCATAGAATTAGTTTAACTGATAGATACAAAATGTGTTTTCTACCCGCCCCATGGTGATACCGAGAATAAAGGATAAATTACCTAAGCTTGCCACTTCATTTTGTATCTTCCAGTTCAACTACTCCTGTGAAGCAAAAGAAGTACGTTCAACCTCTTCTCCTGCCATGGCCGATGCAAGATCCACTAAACCAATCTCTACCTTGATCATGCGAAGATTTATTGTGATTAATGCATATGTATTCTCACTCTGGATGTGCATTTCCATATTATTATTATTATTATTATTATTATTATTATTATTATTATTATTATTATTATTATTAATCAACGTACACAGAATGAATTGGAATATCACATTTTAAGATCAAACAAATGAACTGATTGTAACTATGTCTATTATTGTTATTGTTACTATTTGACGAATTTTGATTATCGTTCACTCCATTTTACAAACTCTTACCCATTCGGTTTCATTTTAAGTTTAATTTTAACTAAAATTTCTATTTTTTTTAGCCTAACTATACTGTGTACAGTATGTATTTTCATTTCAAATTCGTATCAGCGCTGACTCCAATAATACACTTCTCATTGGTTAGTTAGGAAATTCGGTGACACGTTTGTACATTCCTTTATTGTATTTTAGCTGAACATTTCATAGAATACCCACGATAACTGGTTATTTTAGCCAAACTGGGTATTCAAATCAACAAATAAGCCTTACAAATTTATTGTCAGCTTTATATAGACTTGTCTATATATAACTTAAAAAAATAACATCATCAATGTAGCCGAGTAACATACTTACTCTATAACCTACTGAAAGTACTCAAATACTCTTCTATTCACCCAATAATTGATTTTGATTGACATTCATGTTTATAAGTATTTTCGGGTAAAAGTTGCATTTAGGGTTATTTTAAGTTGAGAATAAAGGTTTCGATCTAAGTGTAGTGTTTATTACTGTTATATATCGTTTTGTTATAGTAAAGCACTCTTTAAGATTATTAAAGTGAGTTTTTATAGGAATTTATACTTTTTGGGTGTCAAACATAAGTATTACAACTAGCGATTTCTGTTTAGTTTCGGATTTTATAGATCGTTGCTGATTAACTATGATAGTACGGGATCTGTCAATGAAGTCATTGGATGCTGGTTTTAAAAGTACTGGTACATTCAAACTTTATAGTGTAGGTCATAGCAATTTTCGTAAAAGTGATTGAAGACTCTTGGTACCATGACTCAAAGTCAGTGTTAGTGGTGTTGGTAGTCCACTGTTTATTCTTTCGTAAATTCTCAGCTTGAAATTATTTCTTACCATCCATTTTACGAATTAATTCTTTCTACCTGGACCATATTTTATATGTCCACTCACTTTTTTTTTATTATTGTCATTGAAATAACTACTGCTTTTATTAATTTGGTGTTAATTTTGGTGTGCAGTTGAGGTTTGATAACTTTGACTGATGTATCCATGCATCAGATTCTATATTGCACAAACTTTTCCATACAATTATGATGGATATCCTGATATCACGAATTGTTCTGAATCAGACAACCACTGATTACCTGGAAGCACTGGACAGTTTTTTCGTCCTAGTATGGGACTCTTCAGCAATGCACATCCATGACCCCGTTGGGGATCGAACCCAGGACCCTCTGGCTTCGTCACGAGCACTTTACTATTGGACCGCTAAGTCGGTTCCTAAGGGTTGATATTTCTTCGTAGACAACTTAAAAATTATTCATGCTAGCCCTTTCACTAAACAGAACTATACCCGGCTTTATGAAGTGTACTTAACAATATGTACTAGTGTAAAGTTTTCTATCATTACTAAGTGACCACTGATTAATAAACAATTTAATGTTTATTAAGATATTCTTCATGGTATTCAATTTGTACTTCTGATCAATATTTTGTTATTGTATGAGATAAATTGAAACATGAAAAGTTCATTGATGATAACAATCAAATGCAGTGATATTAGTTAAAATCGCCTAGAGTGAAGTATTAGCTCCTCCATAATTAAAGGTACTTTATTTACTTGATTTTGAATTGTTGTTTGGCTTTCATCAACTTACGTCACTTGTAGCATAGGCAAAATATACATCTCTTAACTAAAGGCTGATTGTAATACACAGCAGTCTGCCCTGTTTTAATCTATGAATGTGATATATAGGTTATGAAAACAAGAGTTATACAGAGATTTCAGGTCTATCATTGTAAAGTCATTAAAACATCCTCTGTATATCATGAAATATTCAAGTAAGAAATACTCACGGTAGAGATATGGTACAGCCGAAGTGGCTGAGACAAGCGTTACATACACATAGCCACCACGTACCACATCTCGTGATTTCGGCTGGTGTAGAAGTATGATGGAAAAAGGTCATAGGCGGATAAACCAAAACGTAACATCAATTCATGACGTGTTTAACTATTGTTTTAAGCCATGTTAACAGATGCAGATTACCTAGTCGAGTGCCTCTTGATAATTACAACGAATGTTAGTAAACACTGTTTAGCATGGCTAAGAATCAGTTACAGTGAGGGGCGTCGGAAGTAAGTGTATACATTCTCTATCTTCATCTAAATCTTAGCTTCTATTATATTTTCATACACACCTTCACTTTATCCATCCTTTTTATATGGTGTTATTATGTTATTCCTATAAATTTTGATCACATCGTGCTAATGTGATATAACAACTTCAACGTATATTCGAATAAACCAGATTTCATGTAGCTAGTGACTGACTGACTGACTTCAACTATTAACATGAAATCTAGATTATTCAAGTAAAGTTTTCACTTAAACTATTTACATATCATCGAATGCATTCAATTAACTTAAGTATTCATTTTAAACAAAAAGAAAAGAAAAGCATTAACAACAATTTTCATACAGTTATCATTCACAGCATGAATTATTCTGTGTAGATCATTCATGGTATAGTTCACATCACATTCAGTTTTTTTTTAATTTTATTTTTATAATTTCTAGATTAAAGTTTATTATTCTTATTCATGGACACACATGATAAATGATGCATCTAAATGAACACAATAGGAACTGTATTCAATGAATCAGCTGATTATTACGAAATAATGAATATAATAATTGTCAATCCTGATATCACGAATTGTTCTGAATCAGACAACCATTGATCACCTAGAAGCACTGGACAGCTTTTTCGTCATAGTATGGGACTCTTCAGCAGTGCGTATCCACGACCCATCGGGGGTCGAACCCGGAACCCTGTGGCTCGGCGGTAAACACTTTACCATTGGACCAATGAGTCGGCTCCTAACGGTTGATATTTCTAACTCAGTCAATTCGTGATACGTCTGCGCGACCCCTTCCATTGTCATCGGTGGGTAAGTGCTTAACACCCGACACGGTTGAGCTCCACCGGTCACGTCTTCATATTAGAACTCCAGGAATTATCTCAAGGAGGTAGTCACTAGTGAGCTGATATTTAGTTACAACTGGAGGGGTTGTGGAGATAAGAGCCGACTCAGTGGTTCAATGGTAAAGCGTTTACCGCGGAGCCAGAGGGTCCTGGGTTCGATCCATGATGGGTCGTAGATGTGCACTGCTGAAGAGTCCCATACTAACACGAAACAGCTGTACATTGATTGTCTGATTCTGATCAGTTCATGATATCAGCATTGAAAAATTAACTATCTCCACAACCCCCGATTGTCTTACGTTTGTTGCTTAATGCATAATGGCAGTTTTAATTAATATTGATTCGTGAAAACTTTCGTTGTAAAGAAAATTTTCGTTGTCATTAACTGAAATGGTAGATTAAAATTCACAAGCTTATTTTAAGAACTACTGAGTTCTCTGGTCTTATTACTATGCACTAATCATATTTCACACTGTACTGTTTCCCTTACGCTCTTACTGATCAACAAGTTGTTAACACCTCTGAACATTACTACTTACAATAACAACAAATTATTGTTCCTACTATCGTTGCCTATACACATGGTAAATAACTGTTCTGGTTGGTTGATATTTCGGTATGAGTATTGTTCAACTGTAAATTATATCAATCAGTACGACGTCCATGAGTAACATTAATCAACAAACATCGCTTCAGTTGTAATACAACAAGACTATACTTTTATATATATCCTGTATACTTCACTTTGACTTAACTAGCCAACATTCAACCAAGTAGTAGATTTCTTACTAAACAATAGATTAATGTATAAAATATAAATGAGAAAGACTATAATTTTGACGCATACAAGATGAGTGTACAATTAGTTTTTCGTCAAGGTTTAATACTAATTAAGTATAAGGTCAATACCAAATCAATACTAGCGGATCAATTGACGGTATAATGACTTAGTAACTTTATCATCAGTAAAATATCTGGTAGATAAACATGAAATTTATGTAGTTAAAAGTGTATGTTTGGAGTCAGTTTTAATGGATGTACATCAATGTATTTCTGAATATAACACTTCGTATTGTTTGAGTTAGATTGTGACTGGCGAACGGAATCCAAGAGACATGTTTCGCCTCATTTGAGACTTGTCAGCTGGATGCATCAGCGTCCTAGTGCTGATGTTCACACCTGGACTCGTAGCTGAAATAAAATACCAGTCACTAAATATCACCTATGTCTATACAATGCACACATTCACAGTTATCCATAAAAATTTCATCACATTTTAACTGTACGATTCCAAACTACTTCACTTACATATAAAGGAAGCTACAGGTATACAAATATATAGACTGAATCACAGTATAGGAAGTTTCTATGTACAGTGGTACTGATAACCTTCTGGCGAATTTGCGAATACACAAGTCTTCATTTAAAGTTACTTTTCTATTATTGACTTATTGTTCATTCAGTTATTGAAATAAAAATCTATTTTAATAAGTTGATTATGTAATCCACTTTACATTGTTTTATCAATTCATGACTTATCAAATTTTACTCATTAATGCACTCAGTAATATCTATAAACAAATATTAAAAATAAATAAATAAGTAATAATCTTTAGAAATTACGCAATACGTAGTATGTAAGTAAATGGTTTAAATCATATAAGTAGTGTAAACAATAGAAGAAACAAGCCATCGGGAATGTACACTGATCGTTAAAATCTACAACTCTACCTCCCATCTTATTACAATTACAATTTGATGATGATGTGGTTAGTGAGGGAAACAAAATGGACAGTTTACACAGCTAAATTTCGTTTGTCATTTTCTAGTCGATCAGATGTGTACACTTAAATTAAGCATAAATTACCTGAATTTATCACTTACATGTAGATATATCAATTTAGCTGAATCCATGGAGAAACCTACATGAGGAGTACAACCGACCAACTAAGTTAACGGAGGAATCAAGATTAGTTTGGTAGGAGGTGAAATTAAGTGTATATGCAGCTCGGTTTAATTTTATTTGATAGATACCTGTCATATTGTAGAGAAGTAACACTCAGTAAACTATTACAATTTCCGAATGTACTCCGATTTCATTGATTACACATTACAAATACTACAGAGATTCGAACCAACAACCATAGTCTATTTGTTTATAAAATATTTGTAACCTTCTCCCCCCCCTCGCAAGCTATTTCTACCTTGATGCATGTATATATGAATTTTGTACATCATTTTCATCACCCCACTCCTCCTCTTCATATATTGTTATCACTTACTTACTTACTTACGCCTGTTACCCCTCTCGGAGGAGCATAGGCCGCTCACCAGTATTCTCCATTCAACTCTGTCCTCACTAATCCTTTCCAGCTGTCTCCAGTTAGTGTTCATCCTTTTCATGTCTGCTTCCAGTTTTTGACGCAGGGTGTTCTTTGGCCTTCCTCTTTTCTGTTGTCCAACAGGATTCCAAGTTAGTGCTTGTCTCGTGATGCAGTCTGCTGATTTTCGCAATGTATGTCCTATCCATTTCCAACGTCGTTTCCTGATTTCCTCTTCAGCTGGAAGTTGGTTTGTTCTCTCCCATAGTAGGCTGTTGCTGATGGTTTCCAGCCAACAGACATTTAATATCTTGCACAGACAGTTGTTGATAAATACCTGTACTCTCCTGAGGATGTTTGCTGTAGTTCTCCACGTTTCAGCTCCATAGAGAAGAACTGTCTTGACTGTCTTGTTATCACTATCTGGATGATATGAACTGTTTATTCGCACATTGTGAAATGCATAGACTATTAGAATAACTTTTAATAATACTCCAAAGAAAAGAGGAATTATTAACTGAAAAGAAACATGAATTAAGATGTTACATAAGTAAACATTGAAGACTAAAGTTACGAAAAGAATGTTAAGTTGACTATTGTATATCAGATTCAATGAAGCGTAATAAACTAGATGGTTTTAATGTAATAACGAATTTTAAACAGACAACTTAATGTGGAACTTCCAAAACAATGACGTACTATAACACTGTTGGAAAATACTTGGGCAATTTAATTTCAAGTTGTTGTACTATGTGTTCAGTAATGCGGACTTAAACTTAGTTCTTAGTTTAAGTTGGATTGTGACTGGCAAGTGGAATCCAGGACGTGCGTTTCGTCCTATTTGGGACTCATCGGCTGGATGTACCTGCATCCGAATGTTGATGTTCGCACTGGGATTCTAACTCAGTCCGCTTCGTGTCCAACGCCACCACGTTCACCACTAGGCTACTGTGCCCAGGACAGTCACACTTGTGCAACAGGGTACATATGCAATTTAGAATAGGCTTGTATCATCCTGTTGATTTGTAGTGGACTGAAACTGGTCAGCTATATAGATGCAATCCGCTCAGGATGCACATATGGCAACAGAGGCTGACCAGTTTCAGTCCATTACAAATCAACGGGATGATACAAGCCTATTCTAAATTAGTTCTTAGTTCTTCTAAAAGTAAGTACTTTTACACAAACAAGTAAATTAGTAAATTCAATTAGAGGATAACATGAAGTAGGAATTTGTCAACTTTAATCAGCATAAATAAGTATTCAGTTTCATATAGAGATTGGTTAGTTTGGTAATTGGAAATGTTCATTTATAATCCTATACTTAATCAGAAGTTACTTCTGTTAGTTAGTTCATCATACTTAAATTGAAGTTATAAGTAGATTAGTTCCTTTCCAACTAAAATACATTCCATTCCTTCAGTTCTTATTATTCTATATTTGCTTGTGAATTTTTAAAGGTATTCATTATCTTTTAAACAGATATCAATTGTAGATAGGTGTTCTTCAGTGTTTTCATTCAAACATTAGTTTACGTACACTCTTGAATAAAGACGATAAGAAAAATTATGTAACTAGAGTTAAATTCATCAAGAATCCTGACCTTTCCCATTAAAAAAGAATATGACCACGAAAACAGAAAGACTAATTACAGAGAAACCTAAAGATCTTTTGAAGTAGAAACTAATATATGTAACATACAATGAATTTAAACCATGTGGATCTCGATTACCTTATCTAAATAGTCTATCAAAATGATACATCTACCTTATATTCTAGTCAGACCGATATTCCTAGTAGTGAACTCTCCTGTTCATAAACAAACTTATTGATTAGTGAAACATGTACAACCAATTCGTCTAAAGTTTGCTGTCTATAGCTTGAAAGACACATTTCAATTTTTTAAAGTGTTGAAAAATGCTATAATTTCTCATAAATGTTTGGCTTCATTAGACTCATTTCATTTAACAGTCCTGCTTTCATATTTCAAATTATAAATCAAATCACTTAACTCTTCTATCTTTACTGGAGCAGCTGTTACTTATGTATACTAAGGGCATACAATTTCGATTCAATAACATCAACTACCGTCATGTTGATGGAGTTTTCATTGAGAATCTGTTGGGTTCAATCCCGACTCATATTTATAGGGCTAAGTTAGAACAGACTGAAATTGACAAGACAGAATAATACGTGCGGTATGTTAACACTAATCCTCGACATTAACATTCAACACGATGTAAATGACAAACTGCTAAGATTTGTTCATTAAAACAACATTTTGAGTGGATTTTGTTTAAATTTCAATAGCATCTATTCAATAAACTATAAACGATCCACAAAGGGGTTGAAGTGTTCTCAGATATATGACTAAGTTGCGCTTGTCGTATAACCAAAGTTACTTCTATTGAATGGACCCCACTCTTACGAATGAGAAATCAGAAGGCACTGATGGATGGAAGCGAAATTATATTTGATCGTATACAGAGCTTTAATGGAATAGCAACATCTAGGCTGGCAAACTAGAGAGAGATGCTACCCACGGTGGTTCGAGTCGTGATCTGGTGAAGATGCATGACCGCGCGCCTTCAACTAGTAGTGTCCGCTAAAACAAACATGGTCAGCATCAATGTCGAGAGCCTATGCAACTGTTTATTTTGGGAATTATTTACCGCTACAGGGTCACTATTCAACCGTACATGGGGAAATAATGTTCACATGAGATGAATTAGTGATGAACTACTTATAGTCTTGAATGTTTACTTACATAGCATCTTCATTCATGCTCATTTCAGTTGATAATTACTCTTTTTTCGAGCATTACTTAGTGTTATTCGAATAATCCTATTACACGTTACAATCCCACCTACCTGACTTTTGACCTCATTCTTCATTATCTAATAAACGTATGCCACTGTCATTCTAATTATTTCTTCCAGATCTTTCATAGCATTCAATGTATGTTATGTATAGGCAATTGTTATGAATACTTGTTGTTATTCATTCCATAATTATTGCCTTGCTAATAACTTCATTAATATACATGATATAAAGAGTATGTAGCATGATCGTTTAAATGATGACTATGATTGTTGTTACTTAGGTTGTAAAGTGTGAGTAGCTGAATAATGACCGCGAATTACAATGAATTCATCTTTATCTATTACACTCGTTATTCTTTATTTATTTAAATTTAAAGTGAAATATGGTAAACTATTATAATTTTCTAATGGAGTTCGAATCCATTTATTACAAATGGTAGAAGTTCCAAGGTTTTTAACTGTCAACTTTAGTCTATACATTCCACAAAAAAATTGTGGCTACTTCCCCCCCCTTCCCGCCACTATTGTATCTCATTCTTGATAAAATAAGCCTTAATAAAAGGTTCCATGAATCTGAACATCTTTGGTTTTTATTGTATTTGCATACCCTCACTTCCCACTTTCTGTACACTGTCTTTACTAATCATACAGTTTCAACTATCCATTCATACACTTTCGTTTACGATTATTATTGTAATCAGTTCATTTACTCAAGTTATAATGTAAAACCAATGACAGAATATACATACATCCAATATGTTTACTTCTAATCTAGTAACTACTACTACAACTATTGTTCTAACATCTATCAATTTAAACTCTTTACTTACTATTATTAGTTACGTAATTCACTCATCTCATTGTAATCACTGACTTATAAATTGACTTAATTGATTAAATATATTGTCCAAATATGCATATTATTTATACATTAGCCTGATGAATATCCAATTGACGAAACAATGTTTTCTGCTTATACTTATGTTGCCTTAATTCATATTGTAGGAATGTTCAATATTCATACATCGATTTCAAAACTACCCAATTCCTATTTCATTCTATTTTGTAATATGGTCTTGTGGAGATTATTGTTAAATTGGATTTCATTAATTAATCTGAGTTAGATAACAATTGAGAACCATAAAGTACTGAACACCTGCTTCGTTCTATTATGGGAATTGTTTAGAAGGACTCGACCCCTAGTACCTTCAAAATCCATAGTGACCTCTTAACTGTTTGACCACTTAAGAGGCGTCCAGTGTTTGATGTTATTAATCCAGTCAATTCTGGATATATATTTGCGTTACCTCATTCATTGACATCAGTAGGTACTTACTTCATGTCGGACATGGCTGATTATATCTCCTCAGTAAAACTCCAGGGATTACTTCCAGAAGTTAGTTGCTAGTGACTTGATATTTCCACAATACCTAATTATAATCGATGTTCTGTTAGGGTTGTGGATGTTCACCATTGAAGTTCGATATTAAAACGAAACAGGCGTTTATCAGTGCTCCCTAGTTTTCAATAGTTGTTAAACTCAGACAAATCCATTCACCTTCATGTAATTTGCTAGTGATTTTATATAGAATTGTAAGACGTTGTATATTCGAGTAGGATTTTATCGAAGAACTACTTGAAGGAGAAATATTTTTTCGTTTATTCTATAGTCTTCATGTTTTAAGTTGAAACCTGCATATCGGTAATGTTGAATTCTTTAACCTGATTGGTTTAATTAAAAAACTTTTAATGTTACTTTGATTCAAATCCTCAGAGTATACCTCAAGTAGACCATTCAAATAAAAAGCTCATCCATGCAAACTAACTTAAAATACTTATTTCGACTTTAAGTAACCGCTAAAGATGTTACTTGGAACTATAATGAAAGATTAATAATAAAACTAATCATCATAGAAAACTCGCCATTATTAATATCATTCAACGAAGCTACAACATTTTCTTTACTATTTCATAATTGTACATACTACTGAAATGTACAGTCCTCTCCTGCATATGAACTGTATTGATGTAAACAATCTATAATGGCTTCTAGTTAATTTATATAATACTTACCTGACTTTCATTCACATCCAAGAGGATTGAGAAACTATTTTGGATATTTTATATTTTTATTGAAGGTTTGTGAAGATGCATTCAGTTGGAATTGTAAATGACGAGTGAAATTCATAACTTGTGTTTTGTACTATTTGGTATACATCAACCGGATTTAATAACATTCCAGTGTTGATGAAAGCACTGGGACTCAAGCTCAAACAATACTTGTAGAACTTATCTTATAGTCAAGACAACCACTTAGTATGTACATATGGCGAGAGACTGATCAATTTCAGTTTAAGACAAATTAACGTGAAGATTCAAATACATTTTAATCATAAATACATACCCACTGCACAAATGTGACTCCTTGGACTCAGTAGCCTAGTGGTGAATGCGTTTGTGTTTAGCACGAAACGAAATGAGTTCAAGTCTCTTTGTGAACATCAATACTGGGCAACAGTTCGACATGTTCATAGTAGATAATTGAGAATAATTTCAGACTCTTGAAACAAAAAATCTCCACAAGCCCCAGTTGTAACTAAATATCAGCTCCCTAGTGACTAGCTCCTTGAGGTAATTCCTGGAGTTCTAGTGTGAAGACGTGACCGGTGGAGTTCAACCGTATCGGGTGTTAGGCAGTTACTCACCGATGACAATGGATGAGGTCGCGCAAACGTATCACGAATTGACTGAATTAGAAATATCAACCGTTAGGAGCCAGTCTAGTGGTCCAATGGTAAGGCGCTCGTCGTGGAGGCATAGGTTCCTGGCTTCGATCCCCAACGAGGTCGTGGATGCGCACTGCTGAAGAGTCCCATACTAGGACGAAACAGCTGTCCAGTGCTTCCAGGTGATCAGTGGTTGTCTGATTCAGAACAATTCGTGATATCAGGATTAACAACTAACTATCTCTACAACCCCCAATTGTAAAAAATCATACTTTAATATGCATAACTCTTCCATAAAAATAAAGATAAGAATAATCGAGCGCAGGAGGCTATTGAAACAACTGTAAACTATGCAGTAAATTTTTTATAAATGAGTGTTGTGGAAATTTTTCAATATGAATTTGCAAATTGACCTATGGTTATAAAGCCAGTAAAAACCAAAAAGACGTCACCTAGTAACTGTTTACCCCTAGTTCGCTATCCTTAAGTAGTCTACATCCGTGTCCTCACTGTGGACAGAATTCAAGATCTTCGGGATTAGTGGTTCATATTTAGTCTTTAGAGTTAATTTTAAAGTTTTAGTGAATAGACGTGAACAATGAGAGCTAATTCTGTTGTACATGTTGTAGTTGCTTACCAATCGGATTGAAAATGGTTGCGCAATATATCAAGGAATTCAATGAAGTTAGAAACGTCAAGTATTACATATTAGCTGGTTTATTGTTTTGATGGTTAAGCCTTCACTGTAAACCATGAAGGCTCTAGGCTAAATTCTTAGAAGCGTTGTGGATGATAACTGATGGAAATGTTTGTTCATTTTAACCAAAACAAGTATAGTAAGCACATACTTGTTTGTTACTATAACTGAAACTATTCTATAATTTTAGACAGTTACAAACACTTAGATCAATACTATTAATAACATTGACAATTTATCAGTTGTGTATGTGTATTCATGTGAAACCCGGATATGTGTATGTGGTATATGGATGCCATGTATAAACAATTACTATTAGTCACTTACATATCTATTCATGTAAGTAATCAACTTCATTTCACACTAATCATTCATCATAACATGTTCAGTTAACTAAACACAGGATAGGTTTACTATTTTGCTCTCAATAAGTCAATTCAATAGAAAACATGACGTTGCGGACTCTAAATCCTCAGAATTCGTTCGATAAACCTATTAATTTTGTGATTTGTTTGTGGAAATTGAAATGTCTCGTTTTCACGCCAAAGCATGATCCACATTCACTTTGTTTCCCATCTAGGAGGACGTTAAGTCTCATTGGCTCGCTATTTATTTTATTAAGCTATTTGTGACACTTTCAAGGACGTTCTCTTTTTGTGTATACATACGCATGAGTTAAGTGTTTGTTATTAGTCTGACAGGCTGCACATTTAACTAAACGCTTCTTGCTAACGTCGAACTGAGCTGTGGTACAGAGGAATAAATAATTCTACCTGTTATTGTATCGTTGGTCACACGTTCGTTAGATGATATCGACGTATCATCATAAACGCTAGCACATGATGATGGTATTGATTTACATTTATGAACGATACTTAAGTGAATGTATTGAAATCAACGTATATCAAAACTATTCGATACTTATTTCATGAATTCAATTTGGTTTGATAAACATTAAGAAACTATAAGCATTGAACAGCTCTTACGTCCTTATATAATGCTGTTTAGCTATGCGTACTAATTTCTCCGTCGAAAATCGAACCTAAGAGTCTTATGTTTTATAGCGAATATCTAACTTTAAGACCACTGAGTACGATAGCACTAAATGATTTACACTTTTAACTATGGCTAATTAATTTATTGACATTTTCACAAACTTAGCACTATATCAAGAACTGATTGAAATTGAACATGTCATTCACTCGATGCTGGTCGGCTTAATGGATCGAAATAGTATTACTTGTCACGAAGTTCAAGCATTCTGGGCCTTATCACTGGTGGGAACATAGGAGTGTGTAGATGAGTTTCGTACTAGGACGAAATATTCATCCAGTACTTCCTGATTTTTAATTTTTCTTCAGTTCATAAGTTCAATGGTTTGACTTAATTTGTATGTAATGTCTGTTACAGATTGATCTCGATTGCGAGAAACATTACTCGAAACCAAGGACAATCTGATAACTGGTATATTCTCTTATGTATTTGCGAAATACTCAAGGTGTCTAATCTAGGATCATTCAATCTTTGAACGAGTTCGTTATATTAGAACTACTTGAATGACTTTATATGGTGAACACTTTCAACTTTAATTAGTTCATGAAATATCAAGTAGATTGTCCAGTGTTACTAACGGCTAGTATTTCACTTCCAACATTTTCGAAATTCATTGTTTATAGCTTATCTCAAGATGATATTAAAGTTTTAGTGATAAATCATAATTAGCTGAGTTCAGACATGTTAGAATGATACAATGGTCACAAATGGAGTTAGATGATATTCACAGTATATCGTTGATTAACTAGAATTTAGATTTCACCAGTGAGCAACAACCGAATGGTTTGAATGATCAAGAAATCTCCGTGAAACATGGACATTTGCATTTCTCTTTCTGAAAGAAATAATAGATGAGCATACTATGAATGTCCCTCATAATTTCAATGGTACTTCGAATGAGGTCAGTGTGTGACGAATACGACTTACATATTCCCTAATAAGTAACTTTAAAACCTAAATAGGCATTTATTGAAACCATCTAAATACATTCAGTACAGAATTCCACATGAGAATTGAAGTAACTTAGTTGAATTCATGTGCTACGTATATCAAACACCGTTTACTTCAGTACTGAATTGTTACTTCATATAATCGAAATAATGACATTACAGTAAATAAGAAAAAAATTGTACTGATAATACACAAACTCTATTCCCAAGACCTTTTATAGTCATGCAATATCATAAGATAAAACCCCTGATCTGTGACTGAGGCGAGATCTCAGCACGGATTCATAAAGCTCATCTGACTTTTATCAACTTCTGTTACATGTGGCATAGTTGAGATATCCGTCTCAGGACGAAAGGTGAGTATACTCTGCAGCAATCCATTCTGTATTAACATATGGGTGTGAAACATGGGTCATAGAAATGAAAGATATACGTAGATTCCAGGACTATGATCATACACATTTTCGTAGCATCGCTCGTATATCCTGTAATGACCGAATAAGTAATATTAATGTTAGATACAGAGTACCAGAAAAATATAGCAATTCAGTCGATAAAGGTGATAAACCTTCATCGACTGAGGTGATTGAGATATGTGTTGCGTATATCCGACAGCCGCTTACCTCGCTGCGCAAGGTTGGCTGGTGTAGGAGTAAGATGGAAAGGCCACAGGGAGGGCCAAATTAAAACATGACAATAGTTCATGTAGTGTTTAACTGTTGATCTGAGCCATCTTGATAGACACAGGTTACCTGGTTGGAATCCGCGTGATAATCGCAATCAATATTTGGTGACACTATGTAACATTTTTCAAAATCGATCACAGTGGTGAAAGTGTATTTACCCTTTATCTTCATCTAGATTTTAAGTCCTATTATTCTTTTATATACACCTTTACTTAATCCTCTCTTTTTATATTCTATTGTCGTGTTATTCTTTCAGATTTGATCTTGTCGTACTAATGTGGTACGACAATTCAGAGTTAGGCGCACATACGCCAAGTCCTACGTTGTCAATGACTAACTGATGTGTGACTGAAAAACAAATACTAGTTTCTATATACAATTTTAAGCGATATCATGTGAAAGTGGGTAACATAGTTAAACGGTTTATTCTTATCAGTTTAACAATAAGAGTGTTATCAAATTCAACAATCTTCACAACAACTACCTACAACTAACTAGATGAATTATGTCTTCCCAACTCAAATGAATTCAGGTGATTTTATGAAAATAGATATTAAGTATGGTTATTTTCATTGATCACAGGTTGTTAGTTGAGTACCACTGAGAACCAATAAGCACTAGATAGCTACTTCGTCATAGTACGGAACTTCTCAGGAGTGATCACCCTCAATTTCACAGAGGAGTTCAACGTGAGGCATTCAGGTTGGCAAACGTTTAACCATCTACCCCATTGGGTTAGCTACAGTGTGATGGTAAAACTCTTATTCCCATCTGTTTGTGATATAGTGCGATGATCATTCATTGTTAATAGTGATTGCATTTTCACTATGATGAAATCACTATCTGGTGCTCCCTAACTTTTAGTGATATCTAACCGACATAAAATAGATTCATCAAATCATTTTTATGAACTATTTAATATTACTGTATCGTCAATTCTGTTCTAGAACATTGTTCTCTTATATAAATTTCCATTTATTCTAGTTTGATCATACAACACAATCTGATGTTTATGATAGAATTTTAAAAAATAGTATATTGGGTACAAAATTAATTAGAAAAGCTGTTATATGCAATCGATACACTGGAGCAATCAACGCTTATGGACCAGAAGATTTTACACCATCTGTTGAACAAATCAATAGATTGCTAATGTTATTACACGTAAGTATATAAGTCATGATTACAATTAGTAATAATAATAATTATGTAATACTTTGTATTATGTAATAATTTTGGATACTCATTGAATATCCATTCCGTCTTATTCTGTAGGACTAAACAATGTTGTTATATCACTGTCTCATGATTGGAATACAGAACATCTATAGGTCTAGTGGTAAAAGACTAACCATTAGATTGTTGAATTGGCATCGGATATTTTATGTTTATAATTAGAGTAGATAAAATCTCAGGGAATTTTCATCAAGCTAATCATTTGTATTAAGTGCTTGTTAGCTACTTATAATTGTCCAGTTGAATCTAGTCCGTGACAGTCAAAACTATGAACTCAATGATTTCCGTAGACCACATATACTCTAAATTATAACTGTAAAGGTAAGGAGTGGTCTAATGAATCGTTGAAGACACTGCTAAAACTAATAATAATGAATTTATTTAGTACTGTACAATTAGTTGTAGCAAGAGATTCTCAGCAACAAATAGACATTATTGTAATTGAGTTTTGTAGAGATTGTTGAATGTCAATTCGATAACACGAATTGGTCTGAATTAGACAGCTATTGGTCACCAGGAAGCACTGGACAGCTGTTTCGCCCTAGGAGGGGACTCTTCAGCAGTGCGGAGCCAGAGGGTCTTGGGTTCGATAGCTGATGGGGTTGTAAATGCGCACTACTAATTAATTCCATACAGGGACGAAACAACTATCCAGTACTTCCTGGTGATCAATGGTTGTCTAATTTACACCAATTTGTGATATCAGATACACATTAATGTTATAAATCCCTGATTAATATGCAATCAGATTGTAACTAGTCAGGAAAATAATGATTTTGATAGGCAGTATTTACCACTTGTTAGCAAGCAAGTATGTATTCAGCCAGTTCAACTTTTAATAGCAGCCAGCTGAAAGTAAGTTACAGTAGACCAAACGAAAACATGGTAATAGTCGATGAAATTCGTTAACTATTGGTCTGAGCTATAAAGAAAAATGCAGACTACGTGGATAAGATTCAAGTAATTATTGTAACAGATAGTTGAAGATGTTACGTAACAATGGTTCATAATCGATCATTATGATGTAGCTGAACTTACTCTTTATCTCACTTCACATCACATGTTCCAGTATTCAATTATACATACCTTCTGTTCATCGTATCTTCTGAATGCATATTGTCATTGTTTAATCATACATATTACCACTACTATTACACTGTTTTAACACCTTGTTTACTCATCCTAAACAAGAGGGAATAACTTAATGCCAGAACCTTCTTCACAAGCGAAAAATTCGAATACGTAAACTAAGTTCACTGATTTCAGTCATACCATCTGAAGTACTGACTATTTTAGTTATATTTATGTACCACTGATAAGAAGTTAGTATCCAACTACAGCTTATATTGACTGCCGGTATACTGTCCTACTTTATTAGGCTTTTTTCACACAAAAAATCTTTGAGGATCCCTCTGAAGGTCCTAGAAGTTAGGAGAAATCTAAAATCACTCTAAACCACTCTAAAATCACTCTCAATCAGAATTTATTAAGAGAACATCTGGAATGTAGACATAGAGTATGCTAATTAAGTCATTCTAAACATAGAGATGCAAACAAATTTTGTGTAACTATGAATACCAGTGATTGGTTTGTACTTAAACATATTTTCGGAAGCAAAACCTTCATTTATATCTACTGCCTATTAGTTAGTAATATGTTGAGATTTAAAGTAGAAATACCCTAAAGGACTAACAAATGTTAAAAATCTGCATTACGTGTCTTTATACAAGACTTTATATATTCATTCTTGAGGAAAACGGGATTCGAGCCAATGTCTTCTACTATCAAGTAATGAAAGAGTACAATATACCAGTAAACTCAACCAACAAATTGCAATTATATCACAGTTATACTATACGATATTCTAGAAGCTTCATGTAAACTTCAAAATTATTATTTAATTAATCATTCTAAATTAGTCACTAGTTATAAAGTATCCCTTATGGAAATAATGATGAGTATGCCTATCATATAGACACTTAGTAATACTGGGTGTGTTTCAATCCTCTCTCTTTTATACAACTTCTTGTTCCAAGTTTCTACCACTAATTTCAAATAATGTTACTTAATTATTTTACTATGCAGCTAATTATCTTATCATAAGGAACAGAAAAACTATCAAACAATCAATCAGTGCCTCTTACTCCATGTAGAACATAGGCTGCCAATCAGCCATCTCCAACCAACTCTATCATGAGCTATCCTTCCTCTCTAGTTTTTCTCAAATGCTGTTCATTCTCTTCATGTCAGTCTCAGGTTCCCAAAGCTATGTACTATTGGGTCTTCCTCCCTTCCTTTGGCTTTCAGGATTCTAAGTTAGTGTTTGTCTTGTTATACAGTTTGATGATTTCTTCAATGTGTGTCCTGTCCACCTCTAGTGTCCCTGCCTAGTATTTTTCTCGGCTGGAAGTTGGTTCGTTCTCTGCCATAGAAGGTTGTTGTTGACTGGTATCTGGCCAACGGATCCGAAGTATCTTACGCAGACATCTGTTTATAAATACTTGTATTTTTTGGATGATGCTTATCACAGTACTCCAACTTTCAGCTCCATACAACAGAACTGTCTTCATATTTGTATTGAAAATTAGTGACTTTAATGTTAACTGACAGTTGGTTCGAGTTCCAGATTTTCTTCAGTTGTAGAAATGCTGCCATTGCTTTGCCTTTCCAATTCGCACCTTCACATCTGCATCAGACCCTCCTTGTTTATCGATGATGCTGCTCAAGTATGTAAAGGTTTCTACATCTTCCTGAATTTCTCTATCAAGTGAAATCGGGTTAGTGTTCGTTGTTTTGTATAGAAGGATCTTATTTTTACCTTTGCGTATGTTAAGACCTACTTCTATCTTCAGAGGCTGCTGCTACATTGTCCGTTTTCACCTGCATTTGTTGCTGTGTGTAGGATAGAATAGTTAGATCATCAGCAAAGTCTAAGTCATATAGTACCATTGATGTTGTCCACTGTATTCCGTGATTGCCTTGATGTCGCGGTCTTGATAATCCAGTCAACCGCCAGCAGGGAGAGGAAGGACAAAAGTAAGCCGCCTTGTCTGACACCAATCTTCACTTCGAATTAATCTGTGATCTGACCTTCATGCACGATTTTACAATGTAGTCCGTAGTAAGAATTCCGTATGATGTTAACTATCTTATCGGGTACGCAATAATGTCAAAAAAGGCTCCATAATATTCTCTTATCCACGCTGCCGAATGCTTTTTCGTAGTCGAGGAAGGTGATGTAATTGATGAATTTCATTCGACTAATTATTCAACAATGAACCGTATAGTAGCGACTTGGATGATACACGGAATCCGGCCTGTTGATATCGAATTTAGGCGTCGACTGGGTCTTTTATTCGGTTCAATAAAACTCTGTTGAAGACTTTTCCTGGTATCGAAAGTAAAGTGATACCTCTGTAATTCTCCTAATTTTTAAGATCTCCATTATTTTTTTTCTTGATGAGGTGTCCTTTTTTCCAGTTTGCTGGCACTTATTCTTCCTCCTAAATCTTCCTGAAGAGAATGTGGAGTATCTTTGTAGTTGCTTCTATATCTGACTTCAGTGTCTCACTCAGCTGGTATGTTGTCTGACCCTGCTGACTCGCCACTGTTGATTTCTTCGACTGCTGATGGGTCGGTGTTTATAGGAAGTCCGTGGGTGCTGCTTTGATGACTGATGGATTTAGTGGGGCTGGTCTATTCAAGAATTCATTGAAGTGTTCTACCCACCTGTTTCGTTGTTGACGCAATTCAGTGATTGGTTTGCTATCTTATTATTGACCAGCAGTTCCAGCTTACTGAATATCCCAGCTAGCTTCTTCATTGTATCGTATAGGTGCCACATGTTTCTTTCTCTTGCAGCCTATGGCTCAGAATTGGTCACAGTGGTGGTGGTGTATATCCTAATAGATTCTAAGTCCCATTATTCTTTCGTATGTTTCTATCCTTTCTGCTTACTTATACTATATTGTTAATCTTGTGAGATTTGACCTCATAGGGCTATGGCACAAAAACTTGAACCCGTGAACATACACGTCGAGTTTTATGTTAAACATGAATGAATGTACTGGTATCAATTTGAGTAAGGATGTTAAATGAAAGACTGGTAAATGATCATCTTCGACTGACTTTATTCAAGAAACAATTAGAAACCGAAAAAAGGCGCTTCATTAAATAAATATCTCATTTTAATTTGAATTAAATCAAATGAAACTTAATTCTTTTTGTATGAAACTTGCTATCATTATTACACTTTGATATGATATAACACTTCAAATTTCAAACTTTCCATCAATTCACAACAATCACCTAATGAAATGGGATTCAATCCCTGACGATACAAAACTGAGTGTATAACTAATATGAAACACCTATTCAATAAATACATTTTTAGTTTTCAGTGATGATTATTAGGACAAAGAAATTCTTTAATGTATATCATTTTTCTTAGCTAATTATTTCTTACTTTGTTTGGTTTCTTTCTTTCTTTTTTTGCATAAATAAAACAAAACACACACACATCTCTAACTATCATCGTCATGACGACAAGGCTGAACGAGCAGATCATGCAATTGTTGATAAACATTTTCAGATCGCTATGGATTCTTGTTTATATAAAGATGTAGATGATGAAACTGGTATACTACTTGCTGATATACTTCAATATTATACAAGACCAAATTCAACAAATCAATATAATATTGGTAAATATGAATTATCTGGTCTATTGACAAAAAATTCACTATTGATTGGAATCTATGAAGTTGGCAATCAAGTTCATGAATCAAAACAATTACTAATTGAAATGAGAGATTATTTAGATGGTCAAGGAATGTAACTATATTGATGCTTTTTCTAACTATATCACTTTTATTCTATCATCTTTTGTTTACTGTTACGTAATCAGCATCATCAGAAAAAGATGAAATTTAGTAAGAAGACAGCTAATACATGATTTTGTCAGGTATATTTTTCACTTTGTTATTTACATACTCATAAAAGGCATTGAGATTATTCAATGTTCATTTAACTGATATTTGTCTTTAAATGGTTTATATTTGGAAATTGGTTTAAATCATCCTTTTCTATTAAATATCTTTTGTTACTATTTTGTTAGAATACATAGCAAATATATTCTGTGTTACATCTTTGACTTGGTTAGTCAATAACACTAATAGTCTATAGAAAGTGATAGACGAAACTAACCCCTATTGACTTTTGAAATGATCTGGTATAGCTGAAGGTGGGGAGAGTTCACTCTTCATCTTGAAATGCCCTTAAAATGACCATGCGTCTAAACTTTTAAAAGGGAAGTCCTACTCACTACTGCAAACATAGTGGAAGGGGGTGGGTATTGTTTACAAAAATGAAAGGACTAAAGCCTAGCTCCAGAGCTTAAACCAAGTTGGTGGATACACAGCGTTCATCTAGGGGAGTTGGAAAACTCTAATTCTAAACCAAAGGTTCACATAGGCTCCAAGATCTTAAGGTAACAAAAACATGTAGACCTATCTTAGTTACCGGCTAGCATCTTATGATGATTCCACACTGCTATGTGGATTGACTTTAGGTTCAAGATTTTGAGTAGTGGCAACTTAGGAAATTATCTGCTCCAATATGTGTGCTCGTAGGGATCCCATTCCACACACACAGTTAATATGATTACTGATGACGTAAATCGGAAAGTGTCAAAATTCTGGGTTGGTGAGAATTTTCAGAAGAATTGTGTTCATATCAATCAGTAATCATTTAGCATGTCAACATGAATCCAATTCATGAACCTCATGTGATCGATGGTCAACTAAAAAACACAGAATGTAGAATAAATCTAAACAAGTTATTAGAACACGAATACATAACAGTTGTGACATAAATAAAAAAAAGTGCAATATCGTAGACATTAATGTGTCGCCAACTGATATGAACCTTATGATTATCCGAACAGTACAGGACAATAGCACCACATATTACTATAATCCCCCATTTTGATGTAACATATTAATGTACAGGCATAGCTTCCAAGACTGAAAAAGGTGGGTAACTGAACATTCTTCGTTACAAATAATATTGTTGACTCGATTGATTGTAATCGGGTGTTGTGGTGATTGTTAAAATTGTAATTTGGTATCTGAGTGATATATATATGGTTGAACTCTATTGTTGAAGAGTCCTATAGTAGAATGAAACAGCTATCCAGTGCTTCTTAGTGCTTCAAAAGTTGACTAACTCGGACCAATTCATGATATCAAATAAAAAATGAACTCCACTGATTTAGTACAACAGGAATACGATACTATTGTTTTATGATAGTAATGTATCCTTACGGTGAAATGGCCGATTCAATTGATTCTGATATACCTGCGATACAATAGCTGCAGCTACTCTCAGCCTTGCCTTAATTTGTTACTCAGACACGATGATCCGACAGAACGATCGAGAACCTAATAAATCAAACACAAAGCATATATTGTAGCAATACCGAGTGACAAATCGCACATGCCAAATGAAATGGCAAATATATAAGTCACAGATATCTAACTATTCAATTGTGATTCGTCGTCTATCTGCCTATGCTTACATTTACTAATCATCGCACACATAGGCTAAATATGTCAAATAGATCTCATCGGTTGGAGAACATTCTGTTCAAGAAACAAAATTATTCACATCGACTGGATTCAATCAAGTGACTTCGATGCACAGGTTTTCTTTTTATCACACCAACCATCTGTCATCATTTTTTTGAGATGGAAAAAGGGAAGGGCAGTGAATGGATCCTGGTGACATGAAGCAACCCTGACGAACCTCACTTGAAGCTGACAACTCTCGTGACAGCTTCTGTATAAGATATAATTCGATCAGTGATGTTCAAGTAAAGTCCTTATGAGATTAATGTACCCATGAGGAACGCTTCTTAGTGACGAAGTCAAAGAATGTCACTATTGTCAAACGTTGATAAGTATGCCTATGTTCCAGAATCTGAAGTCTGAAACCAACCCGATTTTCCCAAGTATGTAGTTTCCTGACGTCAGATAAACGTCGGACGATTACAAAGACTAATAGTTTAGACATTATATTTGTCAAAATGATTCTAATGTAGTTACCACAAGATTTGTCACTTTTGTAAACTGAAACGATTAGCAATTGTGATCAATCAGATGGAATAACGTTCAGTTCCTAGATTTCTCAACAGGACTTCAGAAACATTTCGAAATTAGCCATTAGTTAACTGATTATTCTAGTTGAATTGAAGTGGTTTTGTGGAGATAGATTGATATTAAATTAAGTTCCTATTATATTTACTTGATGAGTAACAATAGAATCAATGTAGTATATTTCAATCTACTAAGGTGATGAAACAATCACCTTCTTGAATATCAATAATTGAAAGTAACAACAACTCTTATTAATTGTACTGCATAGTTTCTAAGTTAAAATAAAGTACTACAAGTAAATAATCAATCACTTAGTCGAAATGTTCTGATTCACTAAAATATTTTCCGAATAAAACATTATAAGCAAAATAAATTTACTTTTATGAATTACTATGTGACTTCAATGTTTATCATGATGAAGAAGAGGAGAAGGAGGAATTGAATCAATTTCACTTAAAATGTACATATTTCACTTCTTTAAATATTTTTTTCTTCTTCAAATAAATCAATATTGAACATTCAACGAACAGTTTCAATGCATCAATTGTGTCTTCTTTTTTTTCATATTAAAACAAAATTAAATTAAAAATGTTACTTTTTTTGTCTACTTTATGTATGTCACTACATTAGAATGAATGATTTAATCTGTCTGTATAATACTAAATGAGAAAGATAAGTTTGTCGGGATTAATACATCGTTGGGTAAAATTCAAATTTGAACTAGTGTATGTATGCCAAGATTGATTAATGAAAATGTCACAGCAACAAAAATAAAGGATATCGATCAAATAGTTTAGTAAAATTTAAAAGAAGTTATGAATGGAGGTTATGAGAGTAATCGGTGGGAGATTGTTATGACCAGAGAAAAATGGGGGGTGTGATTGGGGGTTGGCCGAGTGCAAATCACTTGTGCCTAGTTGGTTATTGCGCGTCTGCCCTGTGCCGACTTAGTCCCAAGCCGAAATAAGAAGAATGCGAGCCAATAGGTCAGCCAGACAGAATCGAATCCTATTATATTTCAAGCATTCCCTTATATATACACAAATTCAGATCACACAACAAACCAATTAGAAAATTAGCATGAATACAGAACAAGGGAAATAGTGGTAGTGAATAGGAACAACTTGTACACAACTAATTGACTGTAGTCCATAACAAGAGACAATATAATAACAGTAATTATGTTAAACGGGAGGATAGGGCAAACGGAGCGTAACAATAAAAGAAACAAAATGTTTACATTACAGACAGTTCAAATAAATGAAAGTGTTCGCAAACACAGTTCTGAAAGTTTGTTACGCTTCTTTGTGGTCCGACCTAACAGAAATACTGCCTAATCAAGGTTTCATGGTATTCACTACTAATCAACAAGGCATATTTGATGCTTCAAAGTGGATTCCATTCACCACATTACATTTGAAAATAGTGCCAAAAATGTTGAGTCACTTAGACTAATGACTACATTGTAACTTGATAGCTAGAATGATATCAACACTATGAGAGATTCTGACAAACGTGACACTGGTCACTAGTTAGTAATTAAATTATATTTGAAAATAATAAGAGGGGCTCGGAGCATTTTACTGACCAGCTTTTAGATTCAGTTTTGGTTTTAAAAACCAACCAAACCGACTTCTGGAACAATTCCCAGAGTTCTACTGAGAAGATGTGGCCAGTGGAATTCAACCAAGTCTGATGTGAGGCCGTTACCTAGTGATAGCAACGGTTTATTTTCTAAGCGTTTGGCGTAGAAATCGAAAGTTTTGGGTTGGATTCTCCGGTGAGCCTATGGATACACACTGTCGAAGGGTCCCATAAAAGGACCAGATAGCTGTCCCGTCCATCCTCACTTTCAACATCAATGTAACTCCGATTAATTAGTTATGTCAAAATAAAATTCAACAACCTTCACAATACCCAATTACAAACTGATTACTATTGCAAAGCAAACACATATATTTATCTGCGTACCTAATAGCTGAGATATCTCTCAATGATCTCCAAAGAACTGAAAATACTCCATCTAATCACTATTCAATAAAATTTCCAAGTGTAACAGGGATTATTCTGTTGGTTAACAACACAATTTTTCGCCTTTGAATAAGATTAAATAAAATGATGATCATCTCAAAAGTATAGAAACCCACAAATTGTTGTTAGTACCTGACACTTACTTGGAATAAATTCGGTTACAGAGATGAACCTGAGCAATTCTTTATCAAATTATCACTACAGCCTAGAAGACTACAGGTGTTCATACAGTAAATCCTAGAATCCGAATGTTTTACAGCCACATGAGATTAGCAGGCTTTTCTTCATTACAGATAGAAAAGTATATAGGAAACTTTAATCAATGCATTAATCGTGCAAAATCCCTGCCCCCTTTCTGAAAGTTTTTTGTGCTGCTAAAATAATTATTTGGAATAACTTATCCCTATTGGGTGAAACTGGCCATAGATTCATTTAATACTTAGTTTTGGAAACTAATTAACGGTTGGCAAAGCGATAGCTTAAGTTTAAGTATAAGATTAATTAATCGCGGCCCCAAAAGCTCAATGATAGCGGACAGATAATGAAACTGCGCGACCTGAAATCGGATCCGACAAGGGACAAAAACCCCTCCAAAGATTGAAGGTATGCATATTCAATATATGAATGAAGAGTCGTTGCCTAGTTACGTTGTTTTCAACTTATACTCGATATCATGGGATAAAATAGTTACTTAGATATTTGAGAAAAATAATAAATTTTGTTTGAAACAACTGTAACCCTTTCGTTTACATTAGAAATTAATGATTAATGCGAATGGAATCAACCTGATGATTCATAACCGTAAACTTAGACAATTCTATATTGGCAATTGTTGAAATGAATCAGAGAAATCTCGAAGCCTCCAGTATACTGGAAACATTCTTTCCAATCCTTATTTACTGAAACTCGAGGTGGTATTGTCCCACTAACTGATTGCGTATCATGCTAAACTCGGACAGAATGGATTAGTGATGATTCCAAATCAGTTCAAAATTATGAATTGATATGATTTCCTTTGCATAATTAACACTTAGTAGATTATATTTATGCGATTTTAAGTACATAAATTGCGCTGAAATTCTTAAGCACTGACTTCCTAATTATATTTTAATTCCTTCCCCTTCACCCTTCCTTACATTCAAAGTTCGAATGGAAAAACAAAAGACGGGAGAGTATAGAGAAAACTATACACTTAGGAGTAGTTTATGTAGAGAAAATATGGGTACTTACAGGTGACTTTGATATTGAAGAAATTTCCAGGAAAATGTTGAAATTACTTACAATTTCGAAAATTATCTGAACATCAAATGTTTATATATATTCAGTTGTTTTGTTAGAATGCTCTTCGAAGTTGCAAAAGAATGCTGATCGATCAAATTACTTTCAGGATCGAGGACTCCTGCCTGATACTTCATGAATAATTTAAAATATATTTTCCTACAGAAAATTGTTGAGGTATACAAAAAAGCGATTGGATTTAGAACAAATCTTGTTTAGATTAGTTCACAACGAGACTCGAACTGATTCAGTTCATGTCAATTGCCTATGATGGTGTTCCTCTGAACTACTGAGTCGAGATAGCTACACTTGTGAAGCGATAGTGCATATATAATTTCAAAATGCTTGCATATTTACGTTGATATTATTAAGGTCTACAACTGATTAAGTGATGATCCTAAAATATAACGAAACACATATCCTAGAGTACACATGCGTAAGTTGCATGATGTCTCATTAACTCACAGTTCAGTCCTATGAGAAAGTCAAAAGTTTATGCGTTGATCCAATCGACCTATGAAACATGGATGTCTATGCATTTTCACGGGGTCTTTCAAAATCAACTATCCCCGAATGTGAGTTTTATGGCTCTTGACTGGATAATATGCGTGTAAGGATAAAATTGTGAAATGGTGGTTATTGATCAAAAGGCCAACATTTAATCATCTAGAGGGAATCGACAGTGTGAACTGCTGAGGACCCCCATACAGCTGTTCAGTGCTACCTGGTTCGAATGAGCATGTGACAAATATATCAAAAGTGGTAGTATAACTATACTATTCGGAAAACCTAGTCAGAATATAGGGAACTTCGAAATTTCGCCAAAAATCCCAAAGAGTGCTGTGAACGATAGCTCGTAGCGTGTTCAAAACTAGGTGAAATCTAATAATATTTTAGTCCGTACTAGAGAGAGGTAGAAGACGGCTATCTCGAGCAATATTACGAGTAAGCGAGCGATTGTCACTTCACAGCTAACTACACTGTAGAAACTAGATTCTTCGTAAGGTATTAAGAAAAGAAACTGAGTGAGATAGGATCATGAAAACCTGACAGTATAACTCCGATACCCAAGGAACACCTGTATGCGGTCGATAACATAGACGGATTTTTCTGATTAGTTTTAAGTGTGTTAGGTTTATACTTGTAAAAAACCTTCCTTTAAGAGATGGAAATTCGTGGAATAATATAAAGGTGTGCGTTTTTAGGGTTGATGATGACTTGAAAATGCATTGACTTCAAACCTCTGTATAGTCAGACGGTACGACTCTGTTCAAAGATATTTAACTTGCTACTCATAGTCATACAGCTCTTCAACCAACTTGACTGGTTCAGTGGAACCTGAAATGAAGGATTCTCCAGTCAGTATAACCTGACTTATCCATCTGATAGGCCAGCACGACTACCACGTCAAAGTAGTAGCAGTTACTAAGCACATGAAATCGATAAATATGGCAAGACTAAACAATGCAGATAGGCTGAGATGATTCGCAAAATGACTTCAAGATATTGAATAGTCTATCATAGAAAAATAATAGAAATTCAAGTAATAGAAAAGTAACTTAATAAAAAAAAACAAGAGCATGGGGCTTTGAATATTTAATGAAATAAGATAAAGCTCACTGAAAATCTGCCATACTGTAGGAAGCCCTAAATAACAAATGAAAGATTAACTATGCGAATAAGATGTCACTAAGATTATTAAGTCTATTATTAACAATAAGATTTAGGAATGATTTACAGATAAACTAGGTCTAATCTTAACTCTAACTCTGATTATTTTTCATTTATGGATAACTTTCGTTCTTTGACTAAACATCTCAATGGAGAAGCATAAAACGCAGTAAGTCTTATCTCACTTTGTAAGCTCTTTTCTTGGCATTTTCCATAATAAACTGTTCATTCATATCACCTAGATTCCTGAAGTTCTGTGGAACCTCTCAAGTTACTCAGCAAAGTTTACTTTCATTTATCAAGATTTAAATATTCACCTTAATTGACAGCTACAAATGGATATTATCAACTGTTGACCTACTTTTTTCACAGTCTCACTAATTAATCATGAACATTCATATACATATTTTCTACTATTAATGCTTTGGTCTTGTACACGTAACGTGTTCTATTAGATATTGTTATATGCTCGATATAACCTCTCAGTTTTTTGGTTATATGATCAGGGTAACTGGCTGCTCTCTTTCTCATCTAGTTGGAACTAAATGACAAAGAGGTCTGCATCAGCCAGACAGGTTTACAGTAACAGCTTACCAGAGTTTTTGGAGTAGATATTATCGATCCAAGAGTAGCTGATACTAAGTCACAACAAAGTTGTTAAGAAAGTATCACTTTCACTAGCGAATACACATATACAAAGAATTCGGGAGAGGAGGAGGAAGGAAATCAAAAGAGAACTTATGCAGAAAACAAACATTACGTCATTGACAAAATAAACGTGAAGACATTGTCTTTCGAATAACAGAATATGAGTCCAGAAGGTAATTCGCCATATACTTAGGTTCAGATAATAATAACTTTTCTGTGAAAAACTTATCGTTGCTGGAGCCATTATTATTTGATTGAATATTGCGCAATGAGGTTAGTAATTTCTAAAAACAAAGAAAACAAACAAAAATAAATACAATGAAGTGAATTGTTGTTTCTTTTGTTTTAAATGAAAAATTCCTTAGAAACAATTTGTCTGTTCATGATTCATCGTCGAGTGGTCTTCGTTAGACACTAATATGGTGTACAGAATAGCTGTTCTGTTCTTTTATAAGATTTCTTATTAAAAATACGAATGGATATCATTCTGATAAGTTTTCATCTAAATGATTAGTTGACTGTTTACGTTACATAACGACGACTCTTCAAAAGAAGAACATATTCAGGCATAAGATACGAATTCAAGAAATATTTAGTATTGTATAAGAGAATAATCATGCATAAATACTATAAAATATATTGGGGATACTATATGCTAGAAAATAACTTATCAAGACCCACAATCTTCAGTAAATAATTCGTTAAAATTTGATTTTGACGATTTTTGTTCGAAAAGTGTTCATGAGTGTTGTTTGTGCTCCTCTTCACCTCCAAGTACGCTTATACTCCCTATTAGTTTGATTGTATTTTACTATACTATTTTACGGCACTTCCCAAGGATACTTTTATTATATATATATATATATATATATATATATATATATATATATATATATATATACAGAGAGAGAGAGAGAAGGACGTTTACTAATCTGCATATTCTATAACTTATAAAAGTCTACTCTCTGGATATGATGGACCACTACATCTAGTTCCGGTTGTCAGTAGAAATAAATGCTGAATATCGTATGGTAAACAACCGGTGCTCAAACCAAAATTGAAAGTACTCAGTGACATAACAGCAGATGTCTGGGCGTGAATATAAGTTAAGCGTTTCTCATGAAAATTCTCGTCAGAAATGAAATTTTATAGTGATACTAATTTCCATCGGAAGTATATTGGAGACTGTTACTTTTCGATTGCTCATACTATGAACTTAAAAAGAAAGTTGGGGCGATTTTAATGATCGTGGGGTGTAATGACCTTTTAGCCCAAGCGACAATTGCCTGAGGTCAGTCACACGCATACACGGATATTCGTTAATAGTTTTTGGTGTTTTAGCTCTACACTGTCAAGGCTTTATCACTAGCAACATAAATTCATAGGATAAGGTGAGGGATAATAATTTATAATAATGTTTCACCGTTGTGAGAGGATGCTGGTCGAGTTTTTGTCGCTAAAGCTTCCATGCAATTATCAATATGACTAAACTTTCCTACTTTGTTGCTACCCTTCAACTGACCTCTCTGGAATGGTGGGACACAAAGAAATAATTGTTAAAGTCAGTATAGACCAATTGATTCATTACGACAGGTAAGCTAGAACATTCACGTCGACGTACGCTATAAGGAATTTATTATTAAGTTGTAAAACCATATATATAAATATATATACCCATGAGTGACGTACATTTTTAGCCGACATTTGGAAAAAAAAATCAACCTATGTATTCATTTTACTCTCTCATAGTTAATCGAGGCAACCGTTCTATAGGACATTAATCTACAATTACAAGGTGTACCAAGGGGAGTCGATAATATTTGAAAAACTTAAAAACATTCCGTAAATATGAAAAAGGAAAGTATGCTAGTTGTCTACTATAATCAACACTTACCTTTAAGATGGAACATTCTAATCTGAGTTCTTCAACAGTAGGCGGTTTAAACGACTCCACAGGATTAGTCTAAGCAAAAAAAAACAAGAACATCGGAAAATTTTTATTACTTGATTCAATGTTTTTTAAAACGAAATTTAAGAATCTTCACAACACTTAGTAATAACGATCACCAGGTACTTTCAAAAATTCTTCTTAGAAAGCCATTACCAGTGTTTAGAAATAGTGGGAATAAGATATATGTCATAAATACCATTGGATACTGCTGGTTAGAAAATATATTGTGAACTAATTGAGTGTAAACCATTCAATACAAAAACAAAACGTGGTTGGACGTTCTGTCAGAAACTTGAAGTTACTAGGTTTCATCCTTAGCGAGGTCTTGGATGGGATGAAACTGATGTTCAGTGCTTTCTAATTTTCGATGAATGTTTGACCAAAGATAGTTTATGTAACCAACTAACTAACAGGCTAACTAACAAGCTAACAGCTACAAGTAATTCACATTATGAAGAGAATAGGAAACGAATCTTCGCCATAAGTGTAACACATATAAGTGTAACGTGTCACTCAGTGTTCGTAGGTTAGCGAGTTTTGTGTAAATGTTAAGCTTTCATAAAAATCAATGACACTTACTGCATGGAATCTTTTTTTCAGTTACCATATTCTCCTAACCGATTAAATTACTATTTCAAGCTGTTACGAAGAAATTAAAATAGCTAATTTTCATATAAAGTTTGTACGGATCATATTATCTAGTAGGACGATGAATGCATATGGGGCTTAATTTATCAGCTTGGACTATCCAACTCTAAGAAAACAACGTATTTAGAGGTTAAGTGAAATGGATCATATTCACTTTAGCAGGTTCTATTGCCATCCGTTATCAATTCGTTATTTAAGTTCATCACAAATTGATAACGGTTAAGCCCAGTGAAAACCATGGAGCGCTGACCACCTACTTGGCCCTATCATGAAACTACTTAGAAGTGTGTTATCACAAATAAAAACAACAAAATCGCATCAAATTAACTATAATGAACAACTTACAAGTGATTTAGTTTAGGATAATATCAAAGTCCTAATAAGAAATCGTGGATAGTGAAGTTCAAACAAACCGAGAGTAAGACGATAATTGTCAAAGGCATAGAGTGATAGCTGTGCTATATTACAAATTAGTCGAAATGGGAATTCTACTATTGGTTGCCTGTTAGTGAGCCGGCTGTGATTCTGATCGCTAATCATTTGCTGCTAGATGTGATCCGTAATGGAGTTATAAGTGCGCACTAACAGTGAAGAGTTTTATACCAGTAGTAAACAGGTGTTCAACGCTTCGACATTTTCAATAGTACTATCCAACAACAAATGTTGGTTTAAATAATTTAGTTGTTAGTCATTGAACACTAATATAGAGTAAACTTGATAAATAATAATAAAATAATTAGTATAGACGACCAGTTAAGAATAACAAAACAACCATTCAGAAGATTATTTTCTACAAATTTTGATGGGATATTAATTAGGCAATTTGTTTTCATTGATTCTATGTTCCCCTTTACGGTAAGCTTTAATGTAAACTATTAATTGTTATTCAATCATTTATGGTTGATGAACCAGGATTACTTCAGTTTTGTACCATGAAATATTTTGGTTCTGTGTTCATGTTATTTTCCATCTCATTGCGTTTGTGTGTAGTCAAAAAAAAGTATGTATAATATTTATGATAATGTTTGAAATGAATTGTTATAAAGAGACAAATAATCGAGAATCATAACCTATGAAATTGATTTTCCATGATGTCAGGACTCTTGTCGCTAAGCCGCATCTGTTAATCATTTATTAACTATAATGGTTGTATTAATTAAGTTGTAAGCTTTTCATGAACTCATTACTAATTGTTAAATTTATTTTCTTTCCTAAGTTATTGTACTTTAATTATGAACTTATTATCCTGTTTTCTGTACGAAACTCCCCCCCCCCGCCACCAGTTCCGTCTACAGTGTAATTTCCATTTCTTATTACTGGTTGGTCAGTAATGTGTTATATAAGAGCCATTGTCCATATACAATAAACGACTTGATGCTGTCTGCTATTTGCTGGTATTTCTTTCACTATCTCTGTCTAAGGGTATGCTTAGTCAGATTGGCTCCGATCCAACCAATCAACGCCTAGGTAGTCGGATCGTATAAACTATGGGAGCAAATCCTACTGGTCTGTTCTAACGCAACGTCAGTGTTACGCTTACGTTTCATATATTATCACCACATCAGCAGCCTCCAAAATCCTTTTATAGATAATATATGCATAAACTAAAGACAGGGGTGAAGTATTTGAGTGCATCGATCACTATTTAATTTAGAAGTGTGATCAACCCTGATGGGTTGGTATGTGATCAGAAAAGTTGTTTGGCTTTAGTCAACTTATGGCGTAGACGAGATATTTGTCTATGAATTAGTGAACAAGCATACTGTGCAGAAATCTGTCCTGTATTAACCTTTGGCTGAAAAGCATGGCCTTTAAGAGTAGATAGCGTTGGTGGGTTACTAATATTTGAAAACATATATCTTTAAAACATTGGTTGTGTTTGTTGGGACCAAGTAAGCAATATTGGTGTTAAACCTAAGGTACTAGGAAAAGATAGTAACTAAGATAGTCAGGTTGTGAATCCTTGCTAATTGAAGTGGTTGGGACATTAATTCCCAGCTGCTACTCATCTTTGCGTAAAATGATGACTGGTATAGGAAAAGGATCAAAAACATTGGGCAGTCAAGTCACTAGATGACATTAATTCATGGAGTCATTGATTGGTAGATGTAAACTACCTAGTTGGTGTCCACAATAATCACAATCAGTGTTCGGAGAATCTGGGTAACATGATTGAGAATCAATTGTCGTTATACTTTAAACCAATAAAATCAACAAGTATAACATAAACAAACAGATAACGATAATAAAACGATTACATCAAATAACCCACAAACCTTTTGTGATATTTTCTGACGTAATTCCACAGCATTATAAATAAACCATAAAGTTTTCAAACAGATGGAAGAGATTGTAAAACACCATGTTTTGTGGTTACTGTTACATGTGACTTTGTTTGTTTCTTCATCATTATCATTATTTGCCAATTGATATAAATCTAAATTTACAGACCATTGAAATTTAACTGATTGACAAGTCAAACAACTGTAAAATTGTCTACCATTATGACTGCTTATTATAAGTTTAAGAAAATCTTCATGATTCTTTGAACATGATGATGTATTCTTAAAAATATCTGTAACGAGAGATAGACACAATAGGTACGAAAAAATTCAATAGTCAGGTACTGTGTGCATGTATGTCTGATCAACATAAAACCTGGTACATGTATACATTGGCCTAAGTCGCCATACCTCAAAGGCACAACATGATTAACACCCTACTAGTAGAAGTAGAAGTAACTTCAATGATAGTAGTAACGAGAACAAAGAAGAGTGAACATATAGAATATGGTTCAGGGGGCAAGAATTAGTGCGTGGAAAATAAGTTATGAAATAATTTTAAGCTTATGACTTGAGACCGAAAAAGTGGATATACCTGCGCCACTGTGACCGATTCTGAGTCATGTCACTCAAAGTTCCCAACTACAAGTTACAGCATTCGCATAGCTAGATATTATTCATCAATAGTTAAAACATTTAAAAAGTTTAGAAAAATTCATCAAATATTATCTCTAATTGCATCTTCTTTCAGAAGGCTATTTTGTTTATTTTGGTTGTAGGCACATTCAGAATTTTATCTTTGTTATTATTATATTCCCCTCACCCAAACCTCCCATTAGACTCAGGAACTGTTATCATGTCATTTTCTGTTCAGTAACTACAACTAATTAACTATATACATGTTTCCCCTCCGCCCCCCCCACCTAGTTTCCTATCATTATTGTCCTTGTTTTGAATGTCATTTTCATTATTGTTCAGATATGCGGTCAAGTTCTGTATACATAAAAACGGATACGTGAAATATAGCTTGCCTCAGGTTGTTGACTCAATTATCTTATTTCCTTCAATGTAGCTTGAGGACTAGCAAAATCAAGATAGAGGTACGAGCATAGAACAAACAGTCTTTGCGCCTGGTTACGGTATTGGTTCCTAGCAAAGTTACTGTTTTCCGTAAATCGTGGTTATAGTTTACGATATATCAGTTTATCAATTTACAGGCTGAAGTTTAACTGATTCACTGTAGTATTAATCTTTAGGGTCCATTAACTGCTAAGTCCATACGACGTGGGGAGGTTATACTTTGAAAAAACAGAAAAAGAATGTTATTGTTCCCAAAATTTCTTAGAAACTGAAACTAAGATATCAATTTATGTCTTCAAAGGCACAGTAGTGAACTAGAAATAGGCATTTAAAAATAATTCATAAAATCATCAATAAACAAATAATTTTAATATATTAAGTTCCGTTGAAGGTAATGTCATTTAAAATACTTAAACCGCGCTTATGCATTGGCGTATGCCCAACCACCCACAGCCTACGTTGACGCACGATGTCGGTTAATGTAGGAGTAGAATAGAAGAAAACTGGAAGTAGGAGAACCGAAATTCGGCATCAGTTCAACAAGTCCGAATACACTAGTGGTAACAGTCGTAGACAATGTAACCCAGTATCAAACCAGCCAACGATAACCAGTTCCTGTGAAATTGCAGGGACGCTGCCATGTGTTAAGTTACATAAAATCTAATTTAAGCGTTCACTGTTAACTACAGCCAAATCACCTTCCATAACAACATATATATTCAACCGTTGTGAACATAACAATTTTTCTAAACTTATTGTCTTTCTACAAAAGGTTTTTACAAAAATAATTACCAATGTTTCTAATTCGTAAAGTGAGTAATAAAAGAGAAACTGGAAAATTGAGTGAGACTACTTTGGTAAATGATATATAGCTAGCTGAAGCAGTGAAAACATAAATGTGAATTTAGTCTTATTTGAAGTACATCAGCTGGACTAAGCGTAAAATCTTCAAGTTTGGCAGCAAAACAAATTAACCATCAGGGTTATTGGGGTGGCTTGTCGATACCCAACGGCACGATTTCCATGACGACCATCCAAAATCATTGCCAAAAACTTCTCAGATACGTTAGGAGTGTCATGAAGTAGATCAATAATTAAGTGCTTATTGTAAAACCTAAAAGCCCTACGATTGATCCCTAGTAGGATTGTGGGTGCGAATTGTTTAAAAGTCCGACAATAATAATTTTCTGGTGCTTATTCATTTCTCCTTATATGCCATAGTTATATGATAAAAGTTAACTTTATAAATGGTCAAGTAACATCAATATTTACCAGAGAGAATTGACTGAAACACTGAATCACTTATATTTATATGCATTGTAGGCATCATATACAGCATTAATTCCATAGAATTCTCATTTTTAATATTTTTCGATGTAGAATTATTGCTTTTAATTGGATAAAGGAGATGAATACAATCAAAGAAACAATGTGTAATAGTTACTGAGATCGGAGACCTATCAAAGTTTTTAACGTTAAGAAATGCTTGTTGTTCTTGTTGACTGAACTGGTTAAAACAGATATATGGTAATATTGGTGATTGGAATTCTAATTTAACGTAAACTTGTATACCATCCAAGTTTATATTGTTAATAAGCTGTTGTGAAGTAGAAGCATCATGATTCATTTCAGAGGGGTCAAGTATGTGTAACCAATTCGATGGAATTATACAACGTCGTGTTCTAGTGATTTTTAAAAGGAAAAAACATGCATATTACTAACTCATTTATGAATTATTTACGAATTTCCAAGTTTATTAAAATAAAGTTATAAGCTAACGAATAATATGCATTTCGGCAAATTCACATTACGTACTAGTAGGTACTTGTCAATATAGTGCATACGATATCAATCTACCTAAGCTAACAACGAGAATCCAATCAGGGGATGAAGTGGAGAAAGGTGCGTCGGCCATTTTAGTTATTCCGGATGATTCGTAAGAGATTTCGAACTGGCGCCTCATGACAATTCTGGAGGGATTCAAAACACCTGTCTCACTTTTTCCAATTTGCGTAAAATGTTTGCTTACCAAACAAAGGGTAAGTATATTGTGAAGTAGTCAACTCTTTTTACTATATGGGTGTGGAACATGGTAAATGAAAATGGATATCTATAGACTACCAGTATCCAATTACAGGTGTCTTCGAAACATCGATAAAGTATACTGAAAACAGGGAGTGGTGAATATCTAAGTTACACACAAACTTCTAGACAAAGATGGTAAATCAGTGGATGAGGTTTTGAATCATCATCGACCAAAGTGGATATAATATGTATCAATCATGTTAAACGACTCACTCCTAAAGCTGATGCATGATGTTAACTGCTGTAAGAGCTAGATGGAGCTAGAGGGGGTAAAACTAAAACGTGTTCACTAAGCAGCTGACTCTTGATCCGGTTTGTGTTGATAGGTCGAATTATATTCTGCCATTTACTTGACCACATTTTCTTAATAAAACATTACAACTCGAGATAACGCGAAAATGTGCCAGGCTCTATGTTTTTAGTGAATAATTGACCAGTTGATTATCTGAGTTAATGAAATCTATGATAAAAATTGCGACTTAATATGCATCATTCAGGCACCAAACTAAAGAAGAACGATCAATAGTGCTGAAAACAACACACGCTTACTGAACATTGAAAGAGTTCAGCATAACGTTAGCCCGCTAATACACTTTATTCTTGATACGATCAAGGAATACTTTTCTTGTTTAATAAGTCTAGTCCGTAATAAGTCAGCAAAGTCGGTAAATAAATACAACGAAACGTTAGTAATACAAAATCAGTCCGGCGTCGTCGAATAAACGAGTATTATGGGAGGGGCAGAGAGTTACCACATTTTATGTATTACCATAAAGTGAAATAAAAATTACTTCACATCACACACTGACTTTAGCTACATAGTTATGAAAAACAATAAAAAACTACACATTTATTTTGTCCTAGTATTAAACTCCTCAGAAGTGCCTAAACTTATAGTTTGGAGATCTATCATTCGCTGTCTACAAGGCCTGGAGATCTTACATTCGACCAATAACGAGCGAAGTCAGACAAAGATAAAATAGAGCCCGAAATATTTATGTGTTAGCATAAGTTACCATACCACATAAGCACTACGAGATCAAATTAATAAAATTAATACAAGAATGTAATTCAATAAAGAAATAAACAATGGTACGAGAACAAATAATGTAACTTATAATCCAGAAGATAGAGAGAGTGAGTGCATTTATGCTACTGCGATCGATTTTGAGTGACATTACCTGATCACGTTTGTGATTACCTCACAAACCTCAACCGTGCAGTCTGTATATAACAACATGACCCATACAAACACTCAACGATTTAATGAAATGATAACTTGCATCGGTTTCATTGCTTCCAGTTTACTTCCATCCTACCCTGTGTCAACTAACATTTCAAGGTAGGATGCGGTTAGGGATACATAATACATCCCCCAGTCATCCCAATCGAAAAAGATCCACAACCTGACGAACAGATTTGCTTTTTTCGCCTCGTACTCTATCCCTCACCTCACAACTATCTACTAAGCCATTTCAGAATATGAGAGCCATACTTTGAAGACACCAGTGATTAAAGGCCTTCAGACTACGTATGTCTTCTATTTTCACAGACTAGATTTCGTATTCACGTACTAAAACATAGTTAACTGTTGCATAGTATATTCATGATTGTTTAGGAGATGGATTCTCGCCTATGCAAATTGAAAATGACAAAGAAATTTTCTGCATCCGTGCCAGGGTTGTGTCTCGCACCAACTCACCAGGGTTGACTGAAGTAATCAATTTACCCAACTACTTTACCTCCAACGATTAATCTAAGAATAATTCAGACTTGTCCTGAAGTGGCGATTTTCATTTAGACAGAGAGCAACACAATGCAAATATCCTTGGAGTGTCAAAGTATTTAGAAAATTCTGCAAATTTCACAGTTTGTTGAATAGGACTATATCATCTGGATATTCTAAATCGACAGGTTAGCCACTTGGTAAGAGATTAGATTTTGGAAAGTTAGATATAGGAAATGCAGTTTCGGAAGAAAATCTACGGCAAATTAAAAAAGTACCCTCGAAGTACGCTACTTGAGTTTGGCAATTATAATGGCAGTTCGCCAAAAGCTATGATCCGACCAGTAATGTTCAAGCGAAAGGCTTTTATCATAAGGTTCATGCAACTCTGAAGTACGCCTTCTAATAGCAAACACTGATACTAAGAGCGAAACAGCTGTTCAGCACTTTATGTACTTTTCTGCAATTATCGAGTTACCCTTAGTCGATAAAACACAAGCATTTTTATAAAATAAATAACTTACTTCGAATTGTTGATATTGGTTGAAAAGTCAAACCATAATTCTTTATGTGTGTATACAACTGAATGATTACTAACCATATGGTTGTCCGATTCACAGAAAAATTCTTCCTTATTCGACGACGGTGATGATTTTGATGTGGACAATAATTCACAATCCGACCTATTAACAACTTCGATTGTCACAACAATGTACAAATATTCTTTAAGGTAGTCAGATATGATACAGTTCTTATTTGTTTTATTCAAGTACGATGGGAATAATATAATATGCGTCAAGTAATTCAAATTAATTTTGGTCAAATCAGAATGAAGCAATTCGTCGATGCCATTTACTTGATATCCGTCACCAATTGTTGTTGTACCCTTTGAATGAGAACAAACGGAAATAAAAAAAGTGAATGTAATTAAGAATAGAGAAGAGATAAAAACAAGGGGGGTTTGTAAAGTAGATTACATTAATAGCTTATATATAGGGTTTATGGTTGAATTGTGAAGCATGACATACAGAGATGGGGAAAATACTCTACATTTTTTAATGAATAAGTTCAATTTTCTGCGTTTGACTACCATGACTTCAGCTATGTATAGGGGCCATAATTCGGACCTGATTAAGAAGTGACAAAATTTATCCTATTTTGAAATGGTGTTCAGGATCTATTTACCAAATAAGATACGTTGGCGCTAATGACAGGCTTGACGATCCCTTTTCCCAACCATGCCGGTACTTTGTCACGAGTGCACAAAGACATAGACCCACGAGTAAAAACTATGTAACCAGCTCGACGGTAACAGTTAAATTCGTGTACACAAATTGAGGAATCCACCTCCGATATTTTATTTCTAACTTATTTTGTGAGTACTTGTTAAGTTGCGAAAGTAATATGTATCGTGGAAGTGCTAAACATGGGTCAGAACAGGGCCTCTGATCTGTCACAGTTGTCTTTTGTTTAACTGGATCGGGAAAAGTTCAGTGACTTGATGACAGATCTATAGGAGTGAAAGCCCTATAACTGGTTCCAAAGGAGCAGCTGAATAAGGAAATACACATAGAGGTGGTGAGTCCAGGAAACTTGTATTTAATTTTGACGGAAATCAAAGGTTGGTTATAAAAAGGCATATTAAGTCTAACTGCATAATTTGCAAGATCTTTCTTAGCCATAGAGTCAGTATATCACACAGGACACCATTTTTGAAACACTGACTTCTTCGGGATAGTCACTAATTTTGAACTTATCTTCATCTGGTTCGTGTATTCACTGATGAATTTAGTTGGGTTGTTGCTAAGTAGATCGTGAATATTGATTAGCTCTTTTTTCATCCCATCGTCGGACCAAATCATCTGTGCACAATATGTTAGCATTTGAACTGGGTTTTTTTTGTACCTAAGAGGTGAAAATGAGAACATTGCACACTTGACGATGTTTTGTGCATAACTCCTCCTAATGATCCATAGACCCTTTTAACTAACTGAATATCTAGAAATGAGATCCAATTATTCTGTCCTAGGGTGAAACTGACTGACGCATGGATGCTATTAAGTTTATTAAGTAAATAATTGTTCCCCACTTCACTATTTAATATTAAGGTGTCGTCTATGTAACCGCAGTGAAATGGTGAGTGGGTAATCATATATTAAAGTGGCCGGATTTTCAACGTTGTAAGAAAAAAAGTTTGCGAGAAGTGGATCTAGCTGTAATCCCACAGCTAGATCCATCTAAGTGTCTATAGTACTCGTTACTGAATCTTCAATTGACATTTATCGTACACCTGAGTATTAGCTATTTTATTGCTGAAACCAGAATTTAGGCTTGTATACGTCTTTCTGTAAATTCATAAGAGATGACCATTCATCTAAATGAATCTTATATTATGTAACAGTATTGTTATCGTGTCAGATTTTACCTTTTGATCATCGTCATCCCCTTCGCCCTCCAATTGCTTCACAATAATATCTTTTTAACTGTGTGGTGCACACATTTTTGATGACAATTTGTATCAGATTTTCGCCACGAGGTTTTAAGATCTTCGGTTTAATTCCTAACAAAGTGATGGATACACACTATTGAAGAGTTTCATATTATGACAAGATATATGTCCAATGTTCACTGGTTTTGAATTGTTATCTAAGGAGGATCGGTTTGCGGTGGCGAACCACAAGGTTCAATAACCTCCAATCAATATCGATACCTTTGATGTAATACCATAACAAAGACGATAAAGTACATATAGGATCTCCTAAATGAACACTATTCCAATAAAACGAAACCTACCGAGACTGTGATATCGACGATCAATTCCAAAGGCGATTTGTTTTCTAACTCATAATTTGTGGGATGCGTCAAATAAACTTTACAGTCCAAAGGGAAGTGAGAGGATTCAGTCTCATCAGTATTCATTAACCTACTAATACGATTTAATAAAAGTAAACAAGCTAAATAAATTTTCATTTGATGCTTGGTTTTAATTAAATTCATAAACGTTTGATTCAATTGTTGTTCTGTATAGCTGACATCTAATTCGGAGAGATTTTCTGGCTTTGATAACAGATCCACAAGACGAGTTTTGCAACCACGTGAATCAACACTACCAAGATGGCCATCTAGGAAAAGAGGAAATTTTTCCATACAACAAAGTTAGTAAGTACAAGATTTATGTGAAACTGAATATTTTGTATGAAGGTTCGACTCAAGTTTCTTGATAGTTGACATTCATCAATAAGGAGTGCCCTAATCTTGAAGGAATTCATGTGCCTACCGTGGAATTAGAACCCACACCTAAAAGGTTGGCATAGAGCTATTTTGGAAGTATATTATGTCGTATAAAGCTAAGATATTTAGACTAAGAAGTAGTGATTAATACCATATTTGTCTAATTCTGTTTGCTGCTATCAATCAAAGCCTAGTCGATCAAGTTTAAATGTGGCCACTGGTTTGTAAATCAAGTTTACATGCATTGTTGATGTTAGATGAAAGTAAATATGTAATTGTGAAAAAGTTGGTAAGGAATATTTAAGTGGTATTTTTTACACCCACCCATCCAAGAGGTGGATGGAACACTTAAGATCTTAACTTAGCCGATTAACCAGGTAAAGAAATATATACTTGGCTTCGTGTATTGTGGGACGACTGAGTAATCAATTCTGAGGTTAAGATGAAAGAAGTAGGCAAAATGATAAGGTAGTGAATCTTCATTGACTGAGGTAGCTGGAATATGCATTATGTGTGCTTAATCACCATTTACCAAGATAGGTGGTAGTGGCTTAAGTTGGTGTATTTTGGAAAAGAGCTAGAAGAGTACAAAGTGAAACGCATTACTAACAAATAAAAACACTAGCTGTCGGTTTGAGATGAGTAAATAAAACTTAGTTCGTTGATATTCGTGTGATAAGACGATGTTGATGAATATATAGCCTATTCAATCGTTATGCCCTTCTCGATATTGAGTTTTAATATTCTTTCCTTTCCATTTTGTCATCGAAAACCATGTTCGCAATGTTAGCCATTGGCACTACTATTAATAATACTATAATTTCGACTCATTCACGACACGTATTATTAATTTTATCTAGTCGTGTCAATGTAAAAAAGATGAAAAACACAGAGAATATGATTCGTTAAGTACAGTTAAGACAAATGTGAAACAGCATTTAAACACAATAAAATAGAATGAATCACACCTAACTTACCAGCTAAACGTGCAAAATCATAAACATTAAGATTACGCCATTTTGGACAAGATTTTATCCATTGTTCAATATTAGTCACAGGTGATAAATGAATTGGTAAACGAGGAAAATTAGTTGGTTGACAAATTAAATTCAATTTTTTTGATTTCATTTGATTATTACACTCATCAGTGAATTGTTTCAACTGTAAACTAAAGTGTATTGACATTAAATATCCACTTTGTGTAATTACATGAAGCCATGAACCTTGTGGATGACATTTAGTGATTGGATCTGGTGGTTGAGGTAGATTGAATTCAGTAATGTTTAAATCTCTGTGTATGATAAGAAAATAATATCACAGTACAAGTAAGAGTATTCAAAATAGCTTGTTGAAAAATTTGAAGAGGTGAAAAACATAACTTCATATCTTTGCTGTTCCATTCTGTTATGTGTATTACGACATTAATGTAACGAAATGATTTGGATTAGATAATCCTTGAAGACCAAAAGGCACTGGACAGCTAATTCGTTCTGGTATAGGATTCGTTAGCAACCCTGCTTACCTGAAGGGGGTCGGACCATGGACCCTCGGACTTTCCAGAGAAAATTTAAATCTCAGACCACTTAAGCAGTTGACATCTAAAGGTTCACATCATTAACTTCAGTCTATTCATAACATATTTCACGAGTTATTTATTTACAGTGGTGATATTTGTTTAACGCCGTAAATGGTTAAGCTCAACTGGTCATAACTTCTCAGTACACCTCTAGGATTACCATTTGAAGTTAGCCACTAGTGGACCCATGATGATTATTATCCGATATTGTTGGGAACGTTGAAATTGGCTATAATACCACGAGACGACTACTAAAAATCAGACATGTTGAAATTTGCAAGGACGATTTTATAATGTACTGTATTTGTATATATTCCTAAAGTTTTTTAATTATTTTCCTTGTTACAATCCTACTCAACAGGAGACTTAACTTCACGTAAATTTCGTGCTCGTTCCCGAAATTTTGACGGAACTGATGTTTCCATAGATCCGCTACATTCAGACTATTTACCAAAGATGTTATCATTGAATCAGCTTAAATACAACTCTAAAAGTCCCTAATTATCTACATTAACTAGCTAGTTGATAAATCTAAGGATTTTACCATTTCCAGCTTTATCCGACCGTGAAAAACAAAATTTAAATGTCATTTTAAACCACCTAGTAGTAGACGAAATTATGTGAGTGAATTTTGCAAAATGAAAATGGCGAAACCTAAAATCATTACGATTTAATTTTCAACTGTCAGTGGCTACTTATAACTCCAATTACAAGTAGTCAGTAATAAATGAGGATTAATTTAATTCGTATTGTGACTGGCAAGTGGAATCTAGGACGCTCGTTTCGTCCTATTTGGGACTCATCGGCTGGATGAGGATTAAATTATAAAGTATAACATAAAGTTTTCAATACTACTTATTGTTAGAGTTTTGAAATATCTAAAAATACAATTATTGAGAAGGTCATCACATTAAGTTTGAGTTGTACTCCAGTATAGTTGTCACCAAAATATCGATCCATAGGGTAGTGGTGAATAATTATCAATCAACACTCGGTCAAATATATTCCTTAGGTGAATCGAGATGGTTTGCGGAGATTGGTGGTGTAAAGGGTTAGGAGTTCGTCATCCTGAAGCCACTGGGGTGGAATCTAGGGTGCGCACTACTGAGAAGTTCCATGCTGAGACAATACAGCTGTCCAGTACTCCTTAGTTCTTAATGGTACCCTGCTAACATCAATCCATGGCAAAAACCTTTAGCCAACAACTGTCCAACATATAATTTTGCCTACTAATGAGTAGTATACACAAACACTTAAAATTAAGGTCATATGCAATCAGCAGGAAAAACTAGATAGGACAGAAACGGAAAGAAACTTACTTTTTATTACAAACTTCTTCGTCTAATGAATCATACCAAACACCTATACCCTCACCATCTTTCGTCAAACCAATCAGTAAATCATTCACAGAAGGTACTGTAGTACCAGTAGTAGTAGGTGCAGGATTACGTATGAAACCCCAAGCTATTATTGGTTTACAACAAGATAACGGAGCTACAACTGAACAATTAAGTTGTTTCGTAATTGTTGAAAACCAAATAGCATAGATGATTCCATTCGGAAAGCCACATAGTCGTATTAAATCAGGAGTACTATTATCGCAAAGAATACTAATAAATTGCTTCGAACAGGCAAATATCGATGATGAAGATGGTGATGTGGAAGACAAATCATCAAATACTACAGACTTATTATGCTGTGAACAGGTAGTTATACTCACAAAGTAGTTCTTATCACAAAGAGTACAAATCTGAATCGGTAAAATGTTCTTCATGTCTGATACATATGTACTTGATGCAGGATATTGATGACATGGAATTTCTAAATTTATGCAACCAATCGACCTGAGATGACATTTTTAAGATAAAATGAGGTATTGTTTTTTTAAATGGAATGTTACGAATAACATAAATTTCAGCTTATTAACAAAGAAATGGGATTGTTATCAATTATAAATTAACAAACGAAGTCCAGGTTATCCACAACACTAATGTTCAATAAGCACATCGTACACAATTTTAGTTCCGTTCATTTAACAGATGAACGCCGTATATTAGAATATAACCCTTATTGAACATTTTAATTGAGGTTTTACCATTTACTTAGCTTGCGTTTTTCAAGTTGTTTGTGGTTACACTACGCATACTCATAGCAGTCTGTCAGTCAGCTACAACGTAGAACTTGGTACGTGTGTACATCATTTCAAGTTGCCTCGCCCCAATTAGGCAGACAGAGATTAAATTGTCGGACCAAATCCCAGAGTGGTGGAAGTAGTAAGAGTTAGTATTAATGGAGTTGAGTAGAAATCGAAGATAAGATTTTAAAAATATATATAATTTAGTAAAAAGAAAATAATGTATTCAGAAGCTTAAAATTTGGAGGAGGACAGGGAATGGATGTACCTGTGTCATTGCCAACGATTTTGGGCCATGTCACCCAGAATCTCTAACCATTGAATACGATCATCACACGGACTCCAAACAATAAGTATGGATTCGTAGCAGAGTTGTGAATAAATTCGGTACCTAAAAATGTAACCTTAAATGGAAATTTCACTAATTAAATGCGCTGAAAAATGACCGGATGTGCTGTATATGATCCATTTATTTGACAGTGAAAACGTTGCATATAACATTAGTAAATATGGATTGTCGTGCGATATTGATGATAGACTGAATGAATTTAAACAGGTCACATTTTATTGAAAGGTCGGACAGATCGTATGCTCTTTCAGTGAGAATTACAATATTTTTATTCAGAATAAAAAATCATTGTTGAGGTATCTACGCATAAACAGTTGATTATACACACAAACATCAATAGATGCCTATCAGTAAATCTACTTTGGTCACTAGTATTCTTCTTCCACCCCCCTTCGTAAGACTGCATATCATGACTTTATTCTATCGCCTTGTGGACTAGACCTTTAAGCGAAGAACTCGGGTAGTAGGTCCATTAAGAAAACTACATACTTTTGTCCAGATGTACCGTTAGTTAAACTGGCTCACATACAAATGTATCAATAAATACTTATGAAGAAACTTTTTTATTTGCTCAGTATAACAACCAATGCAAAAAATACTTGGTAATTATATTTCAGATTAATATATTTGACTGTGAATTAATTTCTTCAGTCAATCATGGACAATGTAGAACCTGGAACATACGCACATAGGCCTCAGTTGCATACCACACTAACACGACAAGATTAAAATGTACAAGAAAAACATGGCAATGGAATACAAAAAGACGGAATAAAACAAAGGTATATGCGAAACAATAGTGGAATTTCCAAACTGGAGGACAGTGTGAGTACACTCGCGCCACTATGATCGATCGTTAGCCACGTCACCTAGCGTCTAAGACACTGATCGCGATTATTACGCGGACCCTAACTAGGTAGCTTGCATCTACCAACATGGCTTAGATCAACAGTCAAACACTTTAAGGACTGATGGCTTCCTCTGGTGTGAGCACTCCTAACTTTTTCATCCTACTCAAGGGGCAGCTAACATCGCGCGAAGATGTGGGTGATGGTTAGTTATATATAATACATGTATCAACCACCTCAGTAAATGAAAATTCATAATCTCATCCATTGATTTGAATTATTTACCTAATACTTCAACATCAATATTGCTTACTTCATCATTTCACGATACATAAGGGATACTTCGAAGACTCTAGTGATAAAATAATTGAAGCCTACGCATCTTTTATTTATAAAGCCCATGTTTCGCATCCATAGGTTAAGTGCTGAACGGAGCGCTGGAGAGTATACTCGGCCTTTCGTTGAGAGACGGATATCTGGGCTGTTTTCACCAAAATGGTGTGTCTGTTAAGCATACAAAAATCTCTAGTAGTTAAACTAGCATCATACCCAGCAATTGTCAGATATATTGTCATTAAATTACACTGTGTATGCCTAGCTCTTTATTGGTGACCGAATGCTCAGTCATTCATCAGGCACGTGGATATATTTGTAAAGATCCCAAGTGTGCTACACCACATCAGTAAAGTATGATGATGACTAAAACAGTAGAAATAACAATATCAGTAGTGATTAAGAAGACTAAACGTGGAGAATACAATTTGAATTATTTAGGAGGACTGAAGAAATAAAACAATTTTATGCCCAAAGTTTAAGGGAAAATAAATAGTTAGTTCATCTGAGACACTGAGATAGATTTTAGATAATATCACTCAAAGTCTCCAGCCGCTGGTCGTGATTATCAAGAAGATCCTAACTATGTGGTGTGTACCTATCAACATGGTCCAGGTCAACGCTTAACAACTTCATGAGGTGACTCTATATTTTAGTCTGGGTAACCTACACTTCCTTCTATTCTGAGTAAAGGAAGGGAGTGAATGTGCATATATAATGCATTTCAATGAAGATTCATAAGCTCATGAACCGATTCTCCTAGTATCAAACGTCTAACGTCAACAGTGCCTTCTCGGTTGTCCCATAAAACACGAACAATGCTTTGAAAACATCCGTCAACAAATACTAGTAGACTACGAATGCCTTCTTTTAAAATTTATGTTTGATATCTGTGTAGTAAGACAGAGTAGAACGCTGAGCAGTATATTTGACCTTCGATTGTCAGGTAGACATCTCACCTACGGTAAATGTGATGTTACTTAAAAAAATTCAAACAAGTTTTCTGAATTTGCTCCAAGATTTCATCAAATATTAAACCATTAGAGCTGAATAGGCTTCCAAAATAAGTAAAATGGTCGATTCCCTCAACTACCTCACCTTATAATAGAATTCTTCTCATTAATTTAAGTGAACGGATATTTGATGTACTATGCTGACGAGTGACAACTAATGTAAAACCTGTATCAAGCAAGGTTTCCTGTTGACTAACTCAAAATACCTTACAGTACCATCTCTATATAGAAAAACAAGACAGAGAGAATGAAATATAATGAAAACACACTCACAAGGAGTTTTGATGTAATTTAATATTAAGGCACAAACTTTGTGTAGAAGCCTGATAAACACCTTCAATTTGTATCATTTCATTGCCTATAGTCTCAGTAGTGAATACGACTAAATCACGTTTTTCTGTATTATTTTTCTTTGTATCTGTTAAAATAATGGCAAAAGGAAAACGGGAAGATCAAAATTATCGATTGATTTATAACACAAAAGAACTTAGTGTGACAGAGCTTCGAGAAATAAATCACAACGAATTTGCCATTTAACGATAATAACTATTGAGTAACTAAAGAATGACCATAAAAAGTGAAGTGGTCAAGTGAAATGACCTACTTCACTTATCTCAGAAGTTACATCAGAACCGATGGTCTTTGTGGGGATTCTGATCAGCGGTTGAAGAAAATACATGTGAGTGCACTCAGTATTTATTTACCCGTAGATCTTGAGTTCCTGGATCAATCCATACTATTCGTTACTTTCCGAGTTTTATTCTCTATACTAGTTCCGACAACTTCAGAAATCTTCTTGCAGTGTTAATGTGATGCAACAAATTGAAGTAATGCTGGAATTTTGCCAGGCAGTACGTTTATTATGGGTGACTAGAAAATGGTAATGCATCTGCATGACACGATGACTAATTTAAATATGCCATTAGTCAGTGTCTCTGTAATTAACCGAATGTTAATATCTCAGTTCAACATGAGGTCAGTCTTAATCCAAGCAAAAGTGGTAATAGTATAGACTGAAAATCCGAGCGATAAAGTTTGTAATACAGTAGGGAGATTCAGTCCTTTTAAGAATGTAAGAAGGTTTTATTAATGAGTGTTAACTAATACAAAATCTAGGTCTAATGTTTTCTTCCGACTATCTCCAAACACCCAAATAGGACAACTAATAAGGTCAAGATATAATTATAATAACTGTAGCATAATATAACTAAAAGTTCTGTTTGATGAATGAATCGTGATTGGTTAGTGATAGCGTAAACAGGTGATGCATCATATTTCAAGATTTACAAAACAAGTTGTATTCGACTGTAAACTATTCACAATTACAGTAATATAACTAGAGTTAAGTGATCGAGATATGAGGATCCTCAGTAGTGCGAATTCACGAGCTAATTAAGAAATCGGGCCCAGGACCGTCGGATTTCACGAGGAGTGCTTAACCGATAGACTGCTGAGGCGGCATCCCAGAGAAATCAGACGATGATAATGTTAACTGTAAAAGTATGTCGATGATAAAATTAAATAAAAATGGGGAAGGCGGACAACCTTGACGAACACCACTAGAGGTGAACGATTCCGATGACAATCCGCCATAAGCTCTGACTCAACATGTGGTGTCCGAGTAGAGAGCTTGTATAAGGTTAATGTACTTCTTTGGTACGTCTTTCAATGATAGACATTGCCACGTAACCTTACGATCGATAGAGTCAAACGCCGCCTTAAGATCAAGGAATACAGCTATCGTTTGGCGTCTAAAAGTGTGCCTATGTTCCAGAACCTGCCTAAGTGTGAATATTTGGTCTGTACAACCACGTCTGGGTCTGAAACCACCTTGGTTTTCTCGAGTTTGATCTTCATGAGCTTAAGTTAGGCATCGAAGTATTATTGAAGCTAATATTTTAGACACTCTTCGTTAAACTGACTCCTCGGTAATTGTCACACGAAGACTTTTGTCCTTTCTTATAGACCGGAATTGTTAGTGTTCGACACCATAATGTGAAGCTTACTTTAAAATCGATATCGACATTTATACCACTAAATTTCAAAACAATGGGATGATTTTGACAAAAACAGAACATATAATAGAATACTGAAATGCTTATAATGTTTCACCCACCTGCTTCAATTAAAAGAGTAGATTTGTCAAAATCTGAAAACAAATCCTCCATTGACGTATCCATATTTACAAAAGATTGGATCTAAAAATGAGAAAAACTATTCAAGGTTGGTTTACCAGATTATTCGACTTTAAATTATTAATGATTGCTGACATAAATTTAAAAAAAATAACGAAGTGAACAGCATTGTTCTAACTAAGGTAATTTGTCAACGGCTATGCACCAACCTAAGATAGACAAAGATATGTAATCAGAACGGTGTGGAACATTTAGTTTAGAACATTGTATAGAACTTTAGGTCAACTTTCTTCGTTTATCATCGGGAATGTTATGTACGTTGGTCAAGACGTGAAAGGATCACAATCGCCTTATACCTCTATGAAAAGGATGTTCTGGATGATAATACCTATATGAAAACTTCATACTATGATTACAACAAGCAGATTCGCAGACTTGGTGGGGCATCGAAAAGTCAATTTTATAACAAAGTAATTATGAATGGTAGGTTGAGCATTGTTACTAATATTTACATTGTAAATTTATTAGCATTCGAACTATTCAAGGACCTAAAGCAGCTATTCATTAAGCTGTTTGGGTTTAAAAGTATATGTATGTATGTATGTATGTATGTATGTATGTAGGCAAGTGATCCCTATAATTATATCGATTTTCTTACGCGCTACATACTTAATTGTATCCATTCACATTTCATTCTTCCTCCGGAAATCACTTATATGATAATTTATAATTGCGATTTAGCGTTTACTGTTTAACGTTATTATTACTGTCCTATATATGACATGTATGCTGCATTACCCTACTTAGACTCTAGTATATGAATGCTTCTATGATAACCAATTGGGTTTTAAAATTGTCTCTCCACAACATTTATCCATAGATAACGCATAAAATAGATGAAATAAATGAACTGAAGATGAAAAGTTATATGCAAACTCACTTAGGTGTGTAAATTTAGGAAATCACTGGAAGAACTAAATGAGACCATTACCAAGCCAAGTGGTGTGAATACAAAGTACGCGCTGCTTAAAATCGTATGGTTATTTCGCGGATTCAGTTAGATAGGATTCGGTTTCGAAGGCACGGAAGGACGAGAGACTCCATTATTTATTTATTAATAATATTCTATCAGTATATAATTGTCTTTTGAACTGATCAGTAGGGTGGGTGCAGGAGGTGATTACTTTGTGGGAAAACCTGTGTGCAACGGGAGTTTTATCTTACCTTTTAACTTCCCTGCAATATTTTCTAAAATACACTAACCTAGTCGGAATAAAAGGAGATGACGTATTACGACTAAGGCCATTTTATAGCATTGTGTGCTTCACAATTAATCATTTTGATCGCAAGGTTATTGTGTTTTGCATGTGACAGTAGACAATATCCTTCAGTGTGATATGTGAAGCTAATTCTGCGGCCAGCATCCATGGCAACATATTTAGCTGCACTAATAAAAACTAACAGCAACTCAGGCTAAAATGTTTGTCGAGGTTGGCTTAGAGTTTACAGTGCACCAGATATATTACCAAGTAACGTTTGTTGTATAACCAGAGCAACAATTGAACCCACACGTACGAATGATAATAGATCAGGAGGCAGTGGTTCACGTGGGAAGAGTTATATTTTTTTATCGTAAGTAGAGTGTCAATAAAAATGACAGCAACGTCTAGGCTGGCGAACTAGAGAGAGATGCTTCCTACAATGCATCGTGTCGTGATCTGGTGGAGTGGCCTGATGAAACGCCTTCAATTCCTGTCCACTAAAATAAAAATGGTCAGCACAAATGTTGACATTCTATGCAACTATTTATTTAGGGGATTATTTATGGCTACAAGTTCTTGCATAGCGTTTAGTTTCAACTATGTTCGGCGGAATTACCTAAGTTCGCCTTCTTTGATATCTGAGTCTGTTTGGTAGGAGTGTTTTTGCTTTTGAGAAACATAGACCTAGTCATATTCCTTATGCTACTGAGAAAGCCACTTAATGTCAAAAGTAAGGGTAGCCAAGAGTTAACATTCACAACGATATATCTACTTGCTTATTATGACCCGGCTTCTCCAATTGTTTAGCATTCTTAGACACTGAATACTCGACAAAACCTCAAATCAGAACACGTTTGAACAGGAACGAAATTGTACTCCAAATAATAAGAGTAGATAGAAGTAGGAACTCACAGTCAGATAAACATTAACAAATTTATATTATTTGCATAAGAAGTTTCTACAGTCTTCCCCAATAATCCACTAAAGCTGATTGGTTTAGAAACACCCAATCAGCATGCGCCATCACGATCATGCACAGAACATGTTTTAATCTGGTCTATATCTTACCAACATCAATACTGTCCCTCCGTGCTCCGCCCCACTGGTAATCCAGTGCTAATTAGCTAGTCTCTAGAACTAGAGCAGGCTTACGCATACCCTTGTAATACTGTGGCACGGCTGTACTCTAATGCGATAATGCAACACCGACCCGAATAGCGTTTGTTCAAAATCTAATCCAGTTAATTTCAGTCTACAATGTGCTATTTGAATGCCTGACTAGCAAACTTATGGACAAGACAAAAATAAAAAGTGAATATGACTTGTTTACAAATAATTGGAAAGTTACAGAGATAATTCGTGAAAATTAATAGGTGCTTTATTCGGATTGCTATGTTTTTTGAGCTCATTGTAAAGCATTCATCTTTGCCGCTGGACATATTGTAGGTAGTTACTTTTGAAAGAAGCTAGTTTCTTTAATTATGCAAACATTCCATTTAATCATATTAGCCCACTAAGAAAGGCATCCTATTTTTAATGAACTTCGGGGTTATAGCGTGACATGTTCGATTTTTTTTTCTTCTCTTTGTCTTAAACCTAGAATTTATTCCCTAATCGTTCATACACACTATTCCTGATAATCATTCTTGGAAGATAAACCTATCAAATTAAAATTAAAATTACTTGATCGTTTGCTACTGCGATGATAATGCATTCAAAAAACACAAGTGTTATTAACATTTATGGCAAGCTGAGATTCCGATTCACTTTTGTATTCTATGTTCGACACAATTTAGTATATTTCTGCCATTTTAGGTTAAAGCTTATTTTTCAAAATTATTGATTAGTACAAACGTGGAAAAAATAATCAACTCAATATCATTTTCGGAATTCTCTCCCCAGTGGAACCAAACGCCTAAATACAATCTTCCGAACTACGAGGCAAAATTACTTATCAATAAGTACCAAACAAAATACCGCTGTAAGTTCTTTATCGTATTCTACAGCGAAATGTAGAATAAACTAACACAAAATATTCACACTACTAATTCTATTCTAAGATTCAAACGACTGATCACTCTATGTCTAAAGTCTAAAGACTTGTACCAAATCTCTGACGACTTACCATTTTACCTCAAATCAATCAGTGGTGGGTTATTAGGATTTTAAAACTACAAACACTACAATCACACACGTTGTGGAAGAAAAACAGATAAAAGGAAGATTCTGGTTAAAAACTGATTATTTCGCTGCCACTAATTAAATTTGTTTTTTCCTTCTACTTTATGTATTCTCCTATGCCACTTTCTCCTTGAGTTTGCGGTCTGCTCTCGAAAGAAATTAGTCTCCTTTAGGCAACTTACTTCAGACGCTGGCCCGGAACGTAATTGAGACATTAATAACTTACCACTCAAGACCAACCCACACAGATTAGGTTCTCTTATCCAAATTTCAAATACTCAGCCTTTTCCAGTCACTGGATACTTTTTATGGTTCATTCTATTTACGCAGCTATTTTCTTGAAATCATAGCGCTATAGACGAGGAACGCGCGGTTGTTTGTCGGAAGTGCTCTGTGGTACAAAATGTACCTCTTGTATCTTAGTGCTGTAAACTGTGAACCTTGTTACCAGTTGGCTTTGTAATTAATTAATATTTTCATATACCGTGAATTCCATAACAGGTACTCTATCTAAACCTTATTAAAAACAAACCATATCATTTTGTTCATGCCTGTAAACTGGTATGCTCTCATGTACAAATATCACTTGAGAATAAACTATTATTGTTATAAGATCTAACACGCTTATCATGGCTATTGTGAACCAAATATGTGTTCTAAACAAGGTGAAAGCTTCAGTCCATCAACTCCATTCATGTTCAGTCAAACGACTGTGTGAACACGTATACTCAATCATTTGCACAGTGACAACCCCTCAGTGCTACTTAGTGGTTAATTTTCCATGCATTTAGTAGGATATCAAGTTTATAGTGTTTTTAAGAAAAACTGATGTTAGAAAACGTATGAGAATATTGGACAATTTATGATGCAGATATAATTTTTTATTGAGAAACTCAGCCATGGAGACGACAAGACTGAGTTATTTATGAGGACTGTTCGTAGCTAGTAAAGCAGAAATATTTGCCTAGATTTCCTACGGAGTAATACTATGCTAAAAAGAGCCAACTGTCTGGCATATGAAGTGAGAATTGTTCCATGAACGTATGTATTTCAAGACTCACAGGACGCTGATATCCGGTTTACCAGCCATAATCTATTTCAGCATATAAGATCGTCACTAGTAAACACTAGGGTAAGAAATCTGTATATTTTCACTACAGAAAACAATTTATGCCTGTGAATTGGGAAAAATCATATTTGTTAGGTTACTATCGATGTATGAAGTAATGATAGCAAATTTAGCTCCCAGCTCTAAAGTTTATTGCCATTCATAAGAATTAGGCTTACTATAAATCTTATAAATGAATAACGACTATTTTAGTTTCACATGTTTGCATATAACTCTGCACAATTCAACCTAGTTTTTTCAGTGTTTAGGAACAATGAATAGTTATTCCTTGTTAATACTGTGTTATGGAGAAAAAATTGTGATTAAAATATCAGCGCCGTTGTCAGCGAACACTTAGTGGGGATGTGTAACCGCTGTCGGCAAGCATGAAATAATCCACCGAAAGTCAAACCAATAAGCTAGCCAGACCTCGTATGACCCTGGAATAGAGTATACGTAGATTTTGCCGGATCCATGTCAGAAATCTACTACCACGTGCTAGTAGATGGATACTCCAGGAAGAAAAAGATTCATTCAGTAGTCTCTCCTACTACGTAGAAATCTGGAATTAAGGACGAAAATATATGTGTGCCATGAGTTTACAGGGACACTTGTCACCGACAACGAGTCCCAGTTTACGTCATATTATACTAGGGATTTATGTCGACGCGAAACCATCACTCATATTCTCTTCCTTCGTAATAAAGAGGGGACGAGAAAGGGTGATATATGTGGTAGCGGTGAAAGGAAAATATTAGCTTAACATAGCAGCAAATTACGCTGAGGATTTTCAGCGTTTAGGTACGTTCCGTTTTATTTAACAGAAGAACTCAACTCCTAACTAGTCGACTTAAGTCGCTACAGATTCAGTAAGAAAAAATCAGAAGAACCTTACCTAGCACTTGAATTTCTCTTTGATACCTTAAAGATTCCGACGATGACCTAGACAATGATAGCGGGAAACTAACAGAAACCAATGTCTGCAAAAGAACCTTCACTAAGACGCAGTGAGAGACGAAAAAAATTAGTAGGTTTTCAAGTGAGTGAACTTTTTCACAAAGAGGAGGTGCTAAGAAAAGACGGAGCTAGTTATTTTTATTGTAAATATTCTTATTTTTGCTATTTCTTTATTGATTATAGAGTAGGCGGTGACCAGTACCACCGTTCATTTTCTAAATATTATTTCTTACTGGTCGCTGTGATTTTTATTATATTAATTATTATATGTATTACAGTGTTGTTATTGTAACTATTTATTCAGCGTTGGGGCAAAATAGAATCAAATCTTAGTTCTGCTTACATGTGTTCTTGATTTGGCTTTGGGTGAGTAATCAGTTGTTGAATCGTTAGTCACCGATTGCGAGTATCTGTCTCGCGTAGACAAGTTCTCGAGTTAGAGTTGCGGTTAGTGGTTCCGGGTATAACGTAGGCGCAAGACATCACGCTGGATTATGATAGTACTGTGTTCAGTAATAGTATAATTCTAAATTATTTATAAACCACCGTATATCCAATTAACTAATACTCATGCATAGACAGTCGGTCAAGTTTATATACCAGAAGTCAGTAACGATGAATTTATGGAAATTCTATTTAAACACAGTGTAAACCTGGCACGCACGAGATAAAAACCAACATGGAAGTAAGTTTATATCGATTTTGTGTTCAATTCTAAACTGTAAAAAACTAGAAGTACAACCAACAAAATTCGTTAATACGCTTTAGGGGGATATTAGCAACTAGTACAAAGGTAGTCAAAAAGTGTATTAGTACTTAGATAAGTTGAACAGTGTGTAGTGACCAATAATGCTGACGAAAAATGTCGCAAAATCGCAGGCTGGCTACAAAGACAGAGGGTCACAAATAAACTCGTATTAAGTATACTGAATACGAAGTGAGTAAGTAATCACATAGTACTGGGCACACAAAACAGTAGAAACAGAAAGCTGACAGTAAGGATCACTTTCCACCTTACTTGTCGATGATATTAGCAGAGATGAAAAGCGGATATTTAAATGTAGCAGCTTCGTTTACCCCATTACGAAGCACATTTGAACACTTTCAAACTATGCTACATTACATTTTTAGCGTAGCGGTAAACAATCTCCTAAATAAGTAGTTGCATAGGGTCTCACCACTGATGCTAACGATGTATGTTTTCGATGGACACAACTAGTTAAAGACACTCGGTAAGTTATCATCATCTGATCACAATACGACGTGAGAAGTAACTCGCTCTTCAGCTAACCAGCCTAGATATTGCGATACCATTAGCGCTCCACTCACTTCCAAATACAATTTTTCAATCCATTAATACCTTTTAATTTATTGTTACTCATACATGTGAGTTCAATCATTAGAAGTTGCTTTAATTATACGACAAACGCAATTTACTCATATAGAAGGTGCACTCAACTGGTAAATACTAACTACCTTTCGCTGAGGGGCTCTTTTACAGTTCAAAGTAGACAAAGGGCTTTATTTTATAACGTGTTAGCGCAAAATTTTCATGTTTGAATGAAAAATAATGTTAATTACCTACGAAAAGTCATACAAATTGTTTCAACCAACGATCATCCAGTTTCCTATGTCTGTATAATTTTCCGAATTTTAAAAACACAAGCGTTGTAAAATATTACTTTTCACCGCCGTAAATTATACAGACGATTACTTGTTTAGGTGGTTATTTGTAAAGCTTGAAATATTGAGTTTTGAGTTTGTTAGGATGCTTCAGGTCTAATACTGTTTTGCCCGGCTATTTCGACCTAAGTAATTGGTAGGTTGTTAAAAACTGCGCATTATTAACCTGATAACCTGCAAGCAACTGATATACAATCGGCCTCTGTGGATATGCTTTGTACTATGCAACACTTGCCTTGTACTCAGCCCTTGTTTTACTCCGTACTACATGTTTATAATAAGAAGCATTATATCAGTAATGGATTATGGTAATCAATCTGTTGTCCTTTAGGCTATCATCTTTATTTTGGGCTGCATGGTTATGGTTCTTCGAAGCTTATAAAGAATTTATATTGGTCCATAACGAATAGTGTGGCGATGCTGCCAAATAAATTTTCTGATTAAAATACGCATTCACTAGGCCTTCTACCTTATTGCAAGTGCATCTTTACGATTTTCAGCGTTGTATAAATGATCAAACATTTACTTATAGTGTGCTTTTGCGGGGCACTTCGATATTTACATTTGCTTATATAAATAACTTTAACACCTAGTTAAATATGTAGCTTACTTATGTGGTCTTTGCACATAGTGTACATTTCCTCTAACTTTTTATAGACTAAGCATTAATGAAAATTGTGGTGGTTTTGTGTCTCACAGGGGCCTGTTTTCAATAATAAAATGTCTTAATGTACGTTTTCCGTAAAATTTCCCAAGAATGATAATGAATGCCATTTTCAGCTGTGTCATGTAGTGGTAATTTGTCCCATGTAGTTGGTTTGAAGGCTTCTTCAACCTGCTAAGACTTGTTTATTACTACTTTGGTTCTCAGTTTGTCGGTATTACCATTATCGTCTTTACTGAATTGAGATCCCGGTATCAGCTTAATTACGGCTACAATAAGTAGTCACTGTAATTGTTTAACTAGGATAGTTACTTATTAGACCAAGCCATGAACACATCAATTATCGAACGATCGTCCAAAGTGCTGAAAATTTGTTATATTGTAGTCGTACTTGAGTGTTGCTTCAATTTATCATTATTTGAATTTTTAGATCTCCGTAATAAGACTCCTAGAGAGCTTTTTAATGATAACAAGTCTTTTTAAATAAATAATTTGATTACATAGCTTTGACTGTCAGGTGAAGTTTAAAAAAAATATTCACGTAACTGACAGCCCGTTCTATAAACATATAATTTAGTTGGTTATTACCAATAATTGTGTTCCCAGCGTTTGCGTGTAACCTGTCGTTATCCCGTAAAGTGTCTCATAATATTTTAGATGTTTATCAATTATTATTAGACCGAAATCAGTCTACATTAAGATATTGCTAAACAATGGTTCTCTAATGTTTGTGCTACCCTTGTACAAGATTCCAACATTACTAAGATTGAGTAATTCACCAACTAGAAACATGTATTTTTTACCAATCGTTTTGTTGGTACAGTACCCTTTAGATACTATCTCTTTATATCAATAAAATCTGTGCCATAGATACCCGATAGTGTAGCTTTCTAATCCTAATGTCGGATTCCAGAAATCGCGTTTACTGTGATTAGAAAGATCATGCCTTTTTGACAAAATAAAAGCATGAGGTTAGTTCTAGGCTATAAATAAGATTAGATGCACTGTGGATTTTTATTATGAAAGCATTCGATTACGACAAAGGTCGGACTGGTTTGCGATTCTGTAGTGTTCTTATAGCCTTTTATTTATGAATCAGGCACAAGTTTCCTTAGCAACCCAGGATATTACCAGATAAATGTCTTCATTTGGATTGTCACTACAGCAAAAGTCACACAAATGTTTCAAAATGCTTTAGTAGGGACAGATTTTACGTCTTATGTATCCCTATTAAGCAAATGTTAGTGTAAATACAGTTGTTTTGTCATTTGTCAGTCTACGCCACTCAGTAATATTAATAAGATATCTAACAAATGGAAGAGCTTGTTAAATTCCCTACTGTTATACAGTTGCTGAAGTACAATAGGATATCGTTGCTCTTCTGCTGGAACTATTTCTTGTAGTGTCAGTTAATTGGGTCATGAACTCGTGCTGTCATGGATCCTGAATCGCTGTCCACCTTGACGTAGAGCTGTGGATTGGGTTGAGCGAATGTTAAAAAAAACAAGGAATGTCACCCGCCCATTAAGTTAACATTTTCCCAAATAGCTTTCCATTCTCTGCATATGTTACTGTCCTGCTCGTCATCTTTTTTCATTTTGGCCCTACTACTATTAGCTTTAACGTTATCCTCAGTATTATTACTCTTATTATTGATGTTTTACACTTGTGATTCAATGTGATATGTTATGCCAATACATATTGGTATAAAATTTGCTGTTTGTCACTGTTTGTCTGAAGTGTAAAAATATTATGGAAAAACTAATAGGCCAATATATTGGAGTGGTGCATTTAAAAATATACCATTAATGTGAATATTGCGAAAAAACCGTAAAGTTCGTGTTTGGTAGTTAACTAAATAATAAAGATGAATTCAGTCCTCATCCTCTACTTATGTGACTCCATACTACATTATATATGCTCGCTCGTCATCAAACAATGGCTTCGTCTTAATTGCGTTTAACATATCCTATGTTTCCTTGTCTCTGCTCTTATGTTTCCCTCATTTATTCCAGAGTGAATTAGAATTAAGTCTAAAATAGAAAGTTATGTTTGAGTAGAAAATATTCCGTTCAAATGATTCATCATGAATTTCACTTCAGCTGCTTGAATTTTTAAAGAGATATTATATTAGAGATTTGATAATTATTGATTGACTTATTTCCTCTATTAATTTTTACATAGGATGATCAGATCTGCTAATGGTTTATCTCAATCATCTCCAACTTTTAATAAATCGAACTATGATAATGGCGGTCAACGTAATACAATGAACAGTTTAAATGTTGTCGTTGTTACAGTTCCGTCAGTTAGTCTTACAAATTCATCGACATCAGTTATTGTTGTTAGTCAATCGACTACTACTACCACTACTACTACTACTACTACCGTATCTAGTTCGGTATTCAGTCGTAATTCTCGAAATACTATTGGTTACAGATGTTCATGTAAGGAGTCAACATCACATCTTTCTCATCGTTCAGGCAATTATTCATCTGGTGTTCATTACTCACAACATTTTCATCATCATAATAATCATCACCACCATCACAGCAGTCATAAGGAAAATTACACTCCCCATGCTACTGCCGTCGTTGAATGTAGTAATTCACCTACTGTTAGTGGAACAGCTAGTAGTAATAGTTTGAAGTCATTATCATTCTCCTCATTATTCTACACATCATTATCATCATACTTCAACGGTGCAGCAAAATACGAAACATAATTCACTCCAAAATAAGTGGAAACCAGTCATAAGTAGAGAATTACAAGAATTCATGATTAGTCGTAAGCGATTTTCATTAAGTGTATTTATTTGCGTAATAACGATTGCAATCTTTTTAATGTATGTGGAAAAAAGCAGATACTACCTAATTTATCTTACTCTTTTATGAACAAGCAAAAAAGTAGATAATTGTGCGTTAAATATAACAATTCTTACTCCAAACGTTACTACCGAAGATATCATGGACTAATTATTAGCGTAGATTGTACGATCATGATCAAACATAGATAAGATTAGACTTGTTATAAAGGATTCAGCTGATAAACTAATATACTAAGAAGTAGTTTTGGAGAAATTGACTGCTGAAGAAAAATAAGTTGTTTGATGAAGAATAAACATTTTGAGAGAAATTTCGTAGTTAACTTTATTTTCTTGCATTTGAATACTATCATAATCGTCGTTTAGTCACTTAGTCAGTTACAACGTAGAACTTGGTACATGCATACATCAGTTCAAGTTGCCATGACCCAGTCAGCAGATAGAGATTAAATTGTCGAAGCGAATCCCAGAGTAGGGGAGGTAGTAATAGAGTAGGTACTAATGGAAAGGTATAGAGATCAGAGATGAGATTTGAAATAAAAAGTGATTCAGTAAAGAGAAAATTATGATAAGCTCAAAAACTTATAATTTGGAGGAAGACAAGGAGTAGATGCATCTGCGCCATTGCGAACGATTTTGAGCCATATCACCTAAAGTCTCTAACCATTTGTTATGATCATCGCGTGGGCCCCAACCATGTAGTCGGCATCTATTAACATGGCTCAGCCCAATTGTCGATGACATCATGGATTGGTGCCATGTTTTCGTTTGGCCACCCCTAGCTTTCTTCCAGTCCACTCCCACAGTAGACAACATTACTCGTCGAGGTAGACGGTGGTCACGCATACGTAACACATGTCCTAACTACCTCAGCTGGTGAAGATTCACTACTTCATCAATAGACTTACCGTATTTACCTAGTACTCTATTCCTAACCCTTGCATTGCATACTCGGTGGTCCCAGCAAACACGAGCGATGTTCTGGAGACATCTATGATCAAATACTAGGAGCCTAAGAATACCCTCTATCCTTAATGGCCATGTTTCGCATCCATAAAGTTAAACGGATCTAACTGCTGCGCAGTAAACGCGTCCTTTCGTCAGTAAACGAATGTCTTGCCTACGCCACAAGTGACGCAAGTTAGCGAAAGCCCATCGGGCCTTATGTATACGAGCCGATATTTCATCAGACACCAAACCGTCAGGACTAATGAGGCTCCCGAGATAAGAAAACCAGTTAACACATTCAATTGCTTTGCTCCCAATCACTAACTGTGGTGCCGAATTAAGCCAGTCCTGAAGCAGCATTTTGGATTTGGATGGGGAGAATCTCTTCCCGAACATGCTTACATTCATGTTTAAGGTTGTCGAAAAATGCTTCATTTTATCAGCATCTTCACCGAAGAGAACTATATTATCTGCATATTCTAAGTCAGTAAGTTTATCTCCTGGAAGGAGGTCAATCCCAGAGAAATCAGACGATGATAATGTTAACTGTAAAAGTATGTCGATGATAAAATTAAATAAAAATGGGGAAGGCGGACAACCTTGACGAACACCACTAGAGGTGAACGATTCCGATGACAATCCGCCATAAGCTCTGACTCAACATGTGGTGTCCGAGTAGAGAGCTTGTATAAGGTTAATGTACTTCTTTGGTACGTCTTTCAATGATAGACATTGCCACGTAACCTTACGATCGATAGAGTCAAACGCCGCCTTAAGATCAAGGAATACAGCTATCGTTTGGCGTCTAAAAGTGTGCCTATGTTCCAGAACCTGCCTAAGTGTGAATATTTGGTCTGTACAACCACGTCTGGGTCTGAAACCACCTTGGTTTTCTCGAGTTTGATCTTCATGAGCTTAAGTTAGGCATCGAAGTATTATTGAAGCTAATATTTTAGACACTCTTCGTTAAACTGACTCCTCGGTAATTGTCACACGAAGACTTTTGTCCTTTTTTATAGATCGGGATGATTAGTGTTGAAAACCAGTTACATGGAATTACGTCCAGTTCCCAAATCCTAGTCAAGATCTTAGTTAATCTCGCTGCTACAGCTGGACCACTGTCCTTAAATTTCTCAGGGGTTAATCCATCAGGTCCTGTTGCTCTTCCTGGCTTTAAGTTCCCCATAACCTTAACCTCACTAAGACTTAAGGGACCAATATTAATTTGCCATTCAGATCGCTCGATGATGGTAGGCAACATGGATGACGCCGAGAGCCAGTTGAACTTTTCCCTAAAGTGTTCTGCCCATCGATCTAATCTTCTAGATTGACAGTGAATAGTGGGCCCATCTTTTTCTGAGATTGTTTACTTGCAGTCGGGTTTCTGATATCCGTTTCCTTGATATTTTTGAACAGTTGACTACTGTTACCTATTGCCGCTGTCTTTTCCATCTCTTTGGCTTTCGCCACCCACCACTGCTCACAATCATTGCGTAAGCTTTTAACTAGCTTGTGTTTAAGTTGCCTTCGTTCCTCATCATGTTCAGAACCAGACGGGATGTGTTGCCGAGCATCTATCAGTTTTCTTAATCTTTTGGTTGAGTTTATTAGTAGATATTACTGCTGTTTCAACAGCCTTTTGGATATCATTCCAGCCTAGCCTGGGATGAGTACAGTTTACGCAGTTAACTGATTGGTTAACCAGTTGTTCTTGGAATATATTCTTGACTTTACCATCATTAGGTTGAATTCTAAGGGGAATCTAAATTGTGAATCTTTTACGTCCACCGAAACGCAGACTAATACGCGCTCGCACTAAGGCATGATCTGAGTCTAAACATGTGGTCAAAAATGAGCGGCAGTCTTCTATCGAGCCTCTCCAAGGGTGGCTGATAGCAATGTGGTCTATTTGAGTTCACCGTTGAGTTGATTTTGGAGGCCGCCATGTCAACTGATGTCTTTCCTTATGCTTAAAGTTGGTGTTTATGAGAAGTAAACGCTTATCTGAACATAGTTGTAGTAACGTGTCGCCACTGTCTGTTAGTTGAGCCTCAACACCGTAGGATCCACCTAGGTGCCTTTCGGTTTCATCTAGTCTACCTATTTGGGCATTAAAATCACCAGCCATTATCACTACATCAGTGCGCTTAGCTTTACGAAGGAGGTCGGAAAGCCTTTGGTAAAATTAATCTTTTACTTCATGGGAGCTTCAGTCAGTGGGAGCATAGACAGAGACAACAAAGAGGCAACGGCATATGTCCCTATCTTTACGAATCCTCACCGTTCCATTTAGACGGACAGCGCGCGAACGACTATCTGTTGGAATCCAGTCGAGGAGAGCCTGTTCAATCATCGTTTGTACATTTCTATCTCTATTATTGTCCTTAAACATTAAGATAAATGGCTTTACTAATCTTAGTGGATCCGAGAAAGGTAAGCAAATATTAAAATCTGGGATTGTAATTAAAAATACTCCACAATTCTGATTTCCTGTCGCCGTGAAGTCATTAATCCAAGTCCTAACTTTGCAAGCGGTTCCAAAATTTTCAAGTTTCATTTTCTAACCTAGATGAAAGGCTTTATCAAAGCCTCTACTAAACTATGTGAATCTCAGTCTATTGAAATTTTACCTGCTAGATAATGTCGGACATCAATTTATGCTTTCCTGATTAGTAGTATAAAAACGCAGTTACTCAACGGTTGATTCTAATTCAGTTTTAGGGTCTATTTTGAACTATTTGTCATTCACAGATTAGGTTATCTGCATTGTTTTTTAGTATTATGGTTGCTTTCTTTGTTTATAAGCGAAATTTTGGTACAAACCTGGCTTTAAAGTTGCATGCGCCACACAATTAGAATGGTAATGTGAATAAATATGAGACAGAAGGATATAATAATTAAAAGTTAAATCTTAATGATCTAACAGGAGGATTCCGTACTAGAGGACATAGTTCGGTAGAATATACAACCCAGAAGGACTTCATTTAATTAAAAAAAGCCTCTTATTTTATGAAGAATATGGAGGAAACCACATTCGAATCACTAGTTGCTTCTATTTAGAGCAACATCTGATAACATCACATGCTGTTGAATTACACCATTTTTAAGATCATTATTATGGTGTCCTGACAAATTCGCAGAAATCAACCATATATAGCTTTATTTCATACCACGGCACTATGTTATAGATTGATTACCCCTTTTTATTTCACCCATTCTTAGCATCGTAAAATAATGTACGATATGCAAGCTGCTGAGATGGCATTCGTAAAACATCACGAAGCCACTGAGACAGATTCTTTAAGTTTGATGAGGCCTATTGAATCGTCACCACTGTGCCTAACGTTGATCAACCTCAATATTTCGGACGTGGTATTAGTACTGAATATCAGCAATCCTTTAGAGACGACGGTGTTAAAACAAAGTCATTGAATATTCCCGACTTGGAGAGACCAGGATTTACAAGGATGAAGTAGAAGTGCTCTTACCAAGGGGCTGAAAACTCAACCATTTGCAACAAGGCTTGGATGGCTGCTCCGGCTTTGATTGTTCATACATTAATCTCATCTGTCACTAAACTTCTCAGATGCACGGACTTTTCGATTACTAACAGTTCATCAAGAAATGCGAGTGCAGGCATAGATTCCTGTCAGTCTTCTGAGAGCGCTTTACATTCGGAAAGTGCAGAGTACATACTATACTTATAAATACTGATTTTCAATTGGATAAGTACGATTTGAATAGCCTTTGTAATGTTATCTCCATATTTTAGATATTGACTTCATGTCTACTATTATTCCTCTCTGATTTTTTAGAATGGGAACAATTTCATGAGCAATTATTACATTCGAATTCTGTGGATGCAAAATCATGCTGTATAGCGACAACAACTGCAACAACAACAACTACTTCGGCGACTTCAGTAATAACAAAAGCGCCAACTAATATCACTCAATCCAGTTCAGGGGATTCTTTTACTAATAATAATAGCGCGTTTTCATCAAGTGATTTGACTTCATCAAGAACTAGTTTATCTGATAATTCTTCATCAGGACAAGTTACTAACGTCGCCTTATGTAATAGTAATTCCCCTTCAGCAGTTGGTACAAACATCAACGGTCGTAGTAGAGCGAGTGATTTGCCTTCCACATTGACTACTAGTGATATTACATATGGAGTCGGTAGCAGCAATAATAGCAACAATAGTTGTTGTGGCGTTGGGGTGGGTGGTTGTGGTAACTATCTTAGACGTAAACAAAGCTGTGGATATAGTACGAATCAAATGACAAGATCTATGAATACAGGTAAGCCGACGAATTTGAAATAACTTTCCACTGGCACACTGTCTGTAGTTGGAAATGTGGATCGCTAGATGCCAACTTAGTTTACAGCTAGGCCTTATGGTCTTGAATTCGATCCTTAGTCGGGTTTTGAATGTATTTTTGCATTCTAAATTAATACACATTAGTTGCCAAATGCTTCTTGACGTCCAATGGTTTTCTAATCGGAGTCGGTTAGTGATGTAAAATTTGCAAACTCAACATTCCGCACAAAACCTGTTCTGATTAACTTTCAAATCTTTGGTAATAAGTTAATATTTTTTATTCACTCTTTATATACTTCATAGTAGCATTTGAAGGAATGTAGAGCAAAGTAATATCTGCTAATTGAAATAAAGGTGTTGCAATATTGTAATAGGTTGAGATGATGGCTCAGTGTTTATGGTTTGTAAGTCTTAACCGCAGTATATATACTTCACTTTGGATTACCGAGTAGTACCATTTTGCCTTCATACTAAGAATATGGTTCGAGACCAAGTACATAACTCTTTACCTAATGAATGATGATGAAAGTTTTTTAATAACAACTGTAGTCCATTGAAGTATTAAAAATTCTAAATGCTTTTTTATTGTTTAGGCTATGTTCCATATGTCATTCTAGGCATCACTAACAGGACTCATGATCACTATCTCTAATTTTCCAGGCACCAATGTTTAATTCCGACAGTTGGTTTACTCATGCATTATCTATAGGATCATGTACTCATCTTTGAGCTACACTGGTTGTCTGATGGCTAGCACTACTCGTAGGTAGTGTATAAAAAATCATAAACCTAGGTTCAGTACTAATTGACACTTGTCAGTTAGGTATATTCGCAATCTTCAGTCAACTGATTCGTTCTCCATGTGACATTTGAACTAGGATCATTCAGCTTCGATACGTTATTACTGTGCTATTCTGGTCACAACTGACCTTTATGTCTACTGAAATATTTTCACTGATTAGTTACTGGTAGTGAAAGATGTCACTTTCATAGTCCTTTGTGATAGTTATATTCCGTGGGTAAAATACATGTCTTTGATTATAAACGCGTTGTGTATTCGGACAGGTCTGAATAATACTGGAATTAGGCATATAGTACTGAAAAAAGATGACAAGTCGATTGATGAAGTTGTGAATCTCCATTAAGCTGAATGGAGAATGTATTACGTACACGCTCCCCGAAATGCTGTGGTACAACAGAAGAACGCAGAAGTTCGGCCTTCCTCTCAAAGTGCTTCTATGTACCCACGCGTTTGACTTCCTACCAAGAAAGTCCTGCTCAGTGTCTTCTCACAGAAGGAGTATTGTTTACTAAAACCACGAGGTCTACCCATTGAAAAGGGGGGTCCACAAAGAACTGAAACCTCCGAATCACAATAAATCATCAGGTCCAGAGGACTTCTAGCTCTTTGTACGTTTGTTGATCAGGGAACTGATAAAGTTGTTTTGAAAAGTCTATGAGATGGTAGATCCTTAGAAAACACTTGGTAAACCTTTTATATTTGTAACTTAATTACGCGATTTCGAATGTCTCATTTTCGCACCGAAGGCACCCATTATTACCTTCACTTCATGCTTCTCACCTGAAAGGACCTTATACCTTATTGGTTCGTTTTCTCCATTAGTATATTATTTTTATGGCACTTTCAAGGATACTTTTTGTTATATATTCATACATTAGTTGGTTACTCGTTATTTATCTTCTGGGCTACTTGTGGAATTACACTTTCCTGCTCAGGCTGGTCTTATTGTCATGGTTAGCTAGGTTGGGGTTCAGAAAATATCTTGGCTTCGTTCTATGACAGTATTTCGCTGATTTTTGTTCTCATTCGCTCGAATCAAGATAATATCTTAGTTCCTGAAACCTATCAAAAAGTTCGTGAAACTGTGAGTGTTTCATCTACTTAGAATAAGGCAGTTATCGTCCTAGTTTTAAGAAACTCCCACGATAATACACAAGCCGTCCAAATACCATTCAACCAATTACCAATAAGTATCCGTAAGCGTAGCATTTTATTTCGCAACTTTCAAATACAAATTGCTTCTGCAAGATAGGGTGTAATTGCTTTCACTATTTGTTGTGAACCCTTATAGGTAGTCGGGATTTCGTGTATCTGGATAGTTGGGTGAGTTTTGGTAGTAGTGTGTCAAATGAAATCAATCTCTGCATAACGAAAGCCAAATTGGCTTATGCCAAACTGGGCCATTTTCTGCACCGTTGTGATGTCTGGCTGTAAAAGTCGGGCTTACAATATTTCACCGAGGGTTGTTCTGCTCTGTGCTTGTCAAATCTGGTTTCTGCGAGCTGGGAATGTTCACCATCCCTCTATTCATTCAGTCTCCCATAGATTGTTAACATATTATGGGAGCACCATGCCAACAATCTTATGGTTCGTCAATTTGTGTTCAGTTGAAGTATTGATAACACAATTGGTGTCACTATCCTGTAAAGTCAACTTCGGTTGCTTTATCATGTTTGACGAATGTCATCGCAGCGGCTTCCATATCACGCCAACGCTAAGACTGGTCGGAAAAGCAGAGAGGTGGTCAGTTTATGACAGCTCCGTGGAATGAAAGAAAGCTGTATGGGACTGGCCTCTAACTCTCCATCCTCACTTTCTAGTCGTGGTTCTATAGATGCCTTGATGCTTTATTACATATAGCTCAGAATAAAAGCCAACTGTGATCGCGCTTTAGTTTTTTATTAAAATCTCCATGAAAGCATGGCTTATTTTCTCAATATGATAAGATCTTCTTGTTAACATTTCTATCCTAATTGTATCTCCTACCTTGTAATCTTCTTGCTGTCTCATTAAATTCTACCTTTTTCCATTATCACCTTTCCATTTTCATTTCATCACAATATTATGCTTCTAACTGTGAAGCACATGTATTTTTGATGTCTACTTGTATCAAATTTTATGTTTAAATAAATAAATAAATCGAAATACGTGTAGGCGACCGCAGTCTACTTCGAAGCACATTATTAGCAGGTGTAGGATTAGGTTGTGAGAAAACTAGAGGCTGCAAACCAAAACACGTAATCGATCCATGAAGGAATTAAGTATTTGTTAGAGTTATGTTGTTGCGTACAGATTACCTGGTTGGGATATGCTCGATAGTCGCATCTGACTCACATGAACTTATAATTGTTAAATAAATGGACTCTCTCTCTTTCTTCCTCCAAAATACTTTATTAGATATCGCTAATACTGAATCACCTACTTAATATAGTGTGTACAGTTTTGATTTTTATACTCTTTACCTATTTTTATTTCTTAAATATTTACAAAAAAAAAAATCAAATCTAGGTTCATCGACGTGGAAAAGAAATCTGACTTCTAATAGGAAAAATTCTTCACCTGGTACTTTCAGCAGTCGTTGTTCTGGTAAGCTGAATTAGTATTTTATTGTGATCTTTCTTCTTTTTGACTTTTGATTTAGTGATGTGTATTACATAAATGTGAAGAAACTTTCCTCATCCATAATTATCATATTTCGGTTTTCTTGGATACTACTACTTGAACGCTTAGGAGGCTAATCTTCAAGCATTCGTGTGGTATAATCCATATTTCCCATATTAATGATTACGTTACTAATATACTATCATCTCTAATCTTTATGTATTTGGCCAAAACCCTTATCCTTAACAGATTTTGACATCTGTGAATTCATTGTTCCATTGAAATAATTCAAGTTATTTGTCTTTCTGAATAATGTAGTTATCTTTGCGAATAACCATAATACGTTTATAAATTAGTATATATTCTGTAATTAATTTCAAAGTGCCTTATTATTATTATTATTAAAGTGGTAAATCAACGTCAGGAGATGCATCTACTCGTTTATCGATCACAATTTCAAAACATGATCTAATTACCGTAGTTTCTATTATCAAGTGAGTGGAGGGTGCGGAACGGAGGAGAGATAGTTCATACGTACTATTTCGGTCTAATGCTCAAAGATGTGTATATGCTTACTGCTGTGATTTTATAAGGTTGGAGATAGTCGACAAGAAACTACTTGATCTAAATTTTGTTGGTTCTCACTATCATCATAGTGTACCGACAATGTTGGAATTGATTTCCTCCATGGAATCTGAATCCACATCAGAATCGATTCCCTCAAGATTGCACGCAAGTCGCACTGACGAATACCAACTAGAAAGAAATCTAAAGTAAACAACGCTTCGTATAGACTATTTCCAAACACTTATGTTTATTTCGTATTTAAATATTATCTTTTTTATTGTTACTATCTATTTAGCAAATTACTTCCATAATCGAAGTTCTTCATTCGTTGTGAATACTACTGCATCAAACAATCTACCTCCTGTCACGTATATTTCATCATCGTCATTGAATTCAACTTCTGATCAAGTGAACACTATATGTGTAAACAATCAACGTAATACAAAGAGTTTAAATGTAACAGATTTTAAAAATCCTTCAGCGACTGCACAGTCTGCTTCAGTAATATCCGTTACATCTATTGCTACATCAGATGGTTATATTCAACAGAAAATTTCTCCCGTATCTAGTTGTTCAACATGTGATTCGGCTTCTAAAGTTGATGTTTGCAGTCCCAATGTAATGAATTCAGATGATTTACTGAAATTGGAAATAAAAACAGAGAATGTCAATAAAATTTCAGGTAATCGCCACCAGTTATATTGAGTACTTAACAAAGTAAATAGCGTAATAATACTTCAGCGTCAACCTCGTATAGTTGTAAATTGATCTTGCAAAATTACGCAGTCATTATTCAGTCAAAATGAAGATCATATAGATTAAGGTATTTTTTTCTATTGCTGTTAGAGGTATAATCGGAGTTATCACTTCCGGGTTAACAACATTGTTGAAGAATTATTCTTGAGGTACCTGAAACGAATCCTGAGAGCGTGGCTATAATACCGAAAGGATAACTGATTTAGGCCAGGTTACAACCTTATTATGATTAGTTTTGTGTGCGTTAGATCCATGCTTGTAAATACTTCATTTTAGAGACGGAAATCCGTGGAATAATGATAATAATAATAATGAATAATAATAATGTAAAGTGATCGTGATTATCAAGTGGACTCCAACCAGACGGTCTTCACCTTACAACATGACTCACAAAATTGCTTAACTACTTAGCGGGTTGATAATATGTTTAAGCTTGGTCGCCACTAGTTTCGTTGCTACCTACTCCTATACTCGCCAACATTGTGCATCGAGGTAGGAGGTGGTTGCTTGTAAATTTCAATCATCTTAGTCGATAGTGGTTCACAATTTTACCAGCATATTTGTTACCTTTTCTCTGTACCCTACTTCCTACGTCAACATTGCTTACTTCGGTGTTTCCAATAAACGTGAACAATGTTTTGAAAACATCTATTTTGAAAGACTTGAAATCTGCACTTCTATTTTTATAGGAGACTTAATCAATGGCTTAATGAACATCATCCTTATTTGTCTGGGAAGGGTTACAGCTTATATTCATCTATACTACCACTCATCATAGACTAAGAACTGTTTGATGAGGTTGAATTTAGTTAGCAGTGCAATGCAGTATGTGATTCATGTCATCCTTTTATCGGACTCGCTAGCTGTTATGTACTTGTATTTACTCAGTGGCGATTTTCACCTCCGGGCTCGAACTCAATACCCATGATGATTGGTTAGATGCGGTCATTAAAATCAATAACAAGCAACCTCCGAAGCATGATTTTACTAAGAAGAACGTAAATCAGCTATTTACTTCCTATTTTAATAAATTTTAAAACTGACGAGTAAACCATATTCCTGTTCATATTTTCCTCATCGACCTTACTGTTATGTGATTGGTTGTATTTTTGATTTGCTAGTTTGTTATATATACAAGGTCATTTGGATTACTGTATATAGGGAGTTGAATCAAAGTAATGGAGTATCAAGTTTTCTTTAACTTCATTCTCTGATTCGGGGGGGGGGGGAGGTATATCTTCTCAGTATGTTGTTGCGTTATTGGTTGTTATTAATCACTATCTCATTTGTATAGATGTAGCTTATCTTGTTAGTTTAATCTCAAACCACATGTATTTGAACTTTATCATTTTCCTTTTTATTTTTACATATACATACATACATATACATCGTAAACATTTACAATTATTCATATTTTAGACACAAGAGTTGAGTCTAACAATTGTGTTATTATTGAACAACATCTCACTGATATACACCTCATCAATAATAATGATAGTAGTACTAATAGTGGTAATGGTAATGGTAATACCAATGATCAATTAGAAGATAAACGGTTCAACATGGAATCAGTTAACAATTCATGTATCATTTCATCAAAATCATTATTATCTGATAATGAAACAATAACTATGCCAATGTTTAAAGATGAAGAGATTGATTGTTCTGTTAATAGTTATGGAAAAATTGAAGAAGGTGATTTAATTGATCTGGTTGATTTTTTTTTTCTTTTTGATTTTCACAAAATGTGTTTTTTCTTTGTTGATAGTAATTTAATTCCAATATAAGTTAAACAAGTGATTAATCATAGAGAAGTCAATTTGATTAATGTAGTGTTCAAGTTGTTAGTCTTATTAATTATCTGTTGCTTGAAGATAATCTAATTGATATCAGATCTAAGCATAGATGCGTTGAATAAGTATTCACCTTTCATCTGAGCATACATACCTATGTTCGATTGTAGTTGTATTTCTTGACGTCATGGCGTTATTGGACTACTTAGACATAATAGTTTCATGACAATGTTTGTCATTTGGACTAGCATACTGAAGAAAGTATAATAACCCTGTAGCAGCCAGATAAAAACATGACATCAGCCCATGAAGTTACGGATTGTTGGTTTGAACCGTGTTATTAGGTGCAGACTATTTGTTTGGGGTGCACATGATTATTGTAACCAATGGTTGTAGACTTTAGGTGATGTGATTCAGCATTGGTTGCATATGCAGACACTTTGTGTTCCTTTGAGTTTTGAGCTTTGATATTTTTATATGCCTTTGTTTCTACGAGTTAGTTGTTTTCCTCTTGGATCACATTTTTGATGTTCAATCTTTTTACTACTACTTTTGTATTCATCCTGTTGTGCTTATTGGGTATGGTAAATTGAACCGATACACATACATACATATATTCCAGGTTCTACGTTGTAAATGGCTAACTGGTTTATATTGACCTTATGAAAGTTGGTCATCAGGTCAGAGTATGTAGTGAACTGTAATTGAAACTATCGACCTCATGCACTATTCGTTAAGGTTCTCCACTATCTCTCTTTTCGTATATTGACTTCATTGTAGGTTTCTTCTTAAAAGCAACACTTCCTTCACCTTAATTTTCACGGATTAACTGCTGCACTTGAAGCCCATTATTCAATATATCAGTATTTAGGTGTTATAGTTCTACTTTAAGAATACTCGGACATAATATAGAGTCTTATGAACGGCTTGGGTAACAATTCAAGCATGTTTAATACGTATTCCTCTCTTTTTAAATGTGAAATATTGACTCATTACTGATATGCTTCATCATCCTGATAGGTCAGTACTATTAAGCAGTAAATAAATAATAATACACTTCTAAATGATACTGATGATTTGTTGCTTGAGTAGAAAGCTTTACAGATGTCGTATTCTTTATTTTGGATGGTTGTTTAATCAGTGATGTTTTTATTACTTTTCTAGATTACGTCATCAATATATACTTTCTCATCTTGTCTAATCTTTGATCTTCCAATTGTTGTCTATAGATCTTGTCTATTTTAACATATCCAATTAGTAAATTTCCTATGAATTTTTTTGTTCTTAGATTAATTGCGTATTGTTAGGCAGCAAATCAGGAAGTATTAAACAGTTATTTCACCCAAGCTTAAGGCTTCTTTGCAATAGGTGCCCGCAACATCACCGGGGATCGAACTCTTGATTTTTGAATTCTCGAAACATGTCACTCATCCGTAACCACTTTCTGTCCTTAGCTGATATAAAATTAAACTAGGAGAATCCTAGACATGGTTAAATCAAAACATGGGATCCGTCCATTAAGTCATTGACTGTTGATTTAATTAATGTTGGTAGATATAGACTGCGCAGCTGAAATTCATTCGTTAATATTTCTGTGGTCCTTCGGTTGCAATATTTACTCTTCCACAATCATATTCTTTTGAATGTTTACTCTCGTCATCGTTACTATGCTTAACTTCATCTTGCTTTGCAGATATGATGTTGACGACTTGAGCTACGGTATATTTATGCTAGAGTTTACGTTAACCATAATTAAAACTGATCTTTAGGAGCTGCAAATCATAAGAGTTTATCCCTGAACCGAATGTAATATAAATTCTAAGAAGGATCCGAAGTCTCTAGGTTCGATTTTTGACTAAGTTATCGGTGCCCGACCGTAGCTGCTACCTTGTCGTGGTGGTCGGGCTTGCCTATCGTGATGACCCAACCGAGCTATACTGGCTGGAACATATGTTTCTGTAGGTTCTACCATGCCTGGCAGGTCTATTGGAGAACGATGAGACTAAAAGCAGCTACTCAAGGTCTGAGGGCGAAGTCGTACTGCTGACTGCAGAGGGGTGTGACAGCAGTAAGGTGTTTCCCTCGGACAACCAGCATCTGCAGCGATGCTGCCTTCTCACAAGGAAGGAGGGGTTAGAAAAGGTCGACCCTAAAAATGTCACACCTCACCCTACCTCACGGATTTCTGTCTCCGGCGGTAAGGGTGCCCACTAAGGGTTTTTAAGTGCGGAGCTAATACTCAAAAAACCCTTCATAAACAGGCCGTGCGTGACAGGCCTCAAGCAGTTGTCCCTTGGGCTCTGTGGTCACGCTCTTAGGTCTCTGAGACCGACACTAATCTACCTTCTTTTTCAGGTTCCTCAAGAAACACCCTTCCACGGTGTGGGCAGCCGGGAAGTGACAACCGCCCTCATACCCGCAAAAGCACAAGAGTCCAAGTCGGTCAAGTTATCGGTGTATGTCATCATACAGTTTCCAATAGTTATGTGACTTAAGTCAGTCCACTAAACTGATCTCGAAATCGAAGAATCATTTCTGTAAACATTTACTAACACTATCTCCGTTTTTGTTTAATTTTATCATAGACGTGCTACTGGAAGTAACAGCTTTCTTCGGCTGAATTTTCTGGGATTGATCTCCTTCCAGGAGGTCCACTTATCGACTTAGAATACGCAGACGACATAGTCCTGTTTGGTGAAGACACTGATAAGATGCAGAGTCTTCTGGTCGCACTGAGCAACAATGCCAGGATGTTTGGGATGCGTTTCTCCCCCTCTAAGTGTAAATTGTTACTTCAGGACTGGCCTGCGTCAACCCCTGAACTAAGGATAGGGAGTGAAGAAGTTGAATGCGTTGATAACTTCACTTATCTTGGAAGTCTGATCAGCCCTAATGGGTTGGTGTCTGAGGAAATTTCTGCACGAATTCGAAAGGCTCGTTTGGCTTTTGCCAACTTACGTCATCTATGGAGTAGGCGTGATATTCGTCTATCAACTAAAGGACGAGTATATTGCACAGCAGTTCGTCCTGTTCTACTTTACGGCTGTGAAACATGGCCATTAAGGGTAGAAGACACTCGTAGGTTACTAGCGTTTGATCACAGATGTCTTAGAAATATAGCTCGTTCCTGCTGGGATCTCCGGGTAACTAATAATGAGGTTAGACGAAGGGTATTAGGGAATAATGGTAAATCTGTTGATGAGGTTATGAAACTTCATCGACTGAGATGGCTGGGGCATTTGTTACGTATGTCCGAACACCGGTTACCACGTCGCTCAATGATGACTAGTATTGGGGTGGGTTGGAAAAGGGTTAGGGGCGGCCAAACCAAAACGTGGCATCAGTCGTTGAAGTCACTAACTTCTGGTCTGAGCCACATTGGTAGATGTCGACTACCTGGTTGGGGTCCGCGTGACTGCCGTACCCAGTGGTTGGAGACTCTTGGTGACATGGCTCAGAATCGATCACAATGGCGTAGGTGTATACATTCTTTGTCTTCACGTACACCTTGAGACTAAAATTACTCTACCTTTTTTCTACAAACTAAATTTTTTTCTGTCTCTCTCTCTCTCTACATATTATATCCTTATATGCAATCTTCCTTTTATATATTACTACCATTAAAGTAACTGATTCTATGAATTCGGTGATCATCTTGCTATGCTGTTGAGGTGTGGCAACTTGGAACCGATGCACTTATGTGCCTGGTCCTACGTTGTATCTGTCTGTCTGACTAACACAAGTTTCACTGTTGTCCCGTTTTCAACTAAAGATTAATTCAGGTGGATTTTAAAACAGTTTCTTGAAGCCTGATGATTACTTATTTACAGTGAAATTTTTAGATAATTTTCGCTTCACTACAGTATCATAAAACAAGTTTTATCCAACTAAGGGATCTTTTACGTTGAGCTCATTTTCGGCACTGCGTATATGTGATAAATTGTAGGTCAGTGAAATTGTTGTTGGAATTTTCTTATTTGTTATGTGAAATTTGATCGCCTAGTTTCAAATAAGCAAGTGAATCTCTATGTTAATCAATTTATAGTGATACCTTTGTGCAGCAAACAATTGAGTTGCCACAATGAAAAAGCGTAATTTAATTCTCTTCCTGTGTTTATGATACTTTGAAGTTTGTTTATTTGATTGACTACATAAGGGATCAGTCATTTTGTAATTTACCTCAGAAATCAAATGGTAAATACATTATATTGAACGAAATATAAAGGAAAGATAGTTCACACAAACCAAACATGAGGTTCTCAAGGTATCTATATGTTTACGTTTGAGTTAAAAAGTTTGTTAAGGGAATCGTCTACGGGTGAAGCACCAATTTTGTATGCATTTTCAAGTTTATCTGTTCATCTTTAACTAAGTACGTAGATCGCTCTTCGAGAGCATCACATCGTCATATCCAAGAGCATCTTTCAAGTTTTCTATGAAAAGTACATCGTCACTCAATCACATCTTTTATTCATTAATAACTAGTAGATTCAGAGATTCACTTCAATTTGATGATATTTCATTGTTGTGATGTCTATTGCTATGTTTTACAGTTTTATTGTTGATTTATATATCTTACTATGTCATTTTTAAATATAGGTGAATGTTACTGGACTCCAGATCCTCCGGCTTCACCTGAAAATAACGCTACACTACATGGTGAAAGTTATTCTAGTAGTTATCATTCATCTAGTTTGTCTCCAAATTCTCCTCCTCGTCAATTATCTGTTTCATTACCAAACTCAAAAAATCTACATACAATCTATCCTAATCATCATCCACCGTCTCCTAGTAGACATACAGATCTATCCTCAATGCCTGATTTCTATCGATGTAATCAATCTGTAGATTCACTACTTATTTCTTCATCGAATAATCGACTAGAAAGTCTCAATGATGTTGATTAAAAGAAAAAAAGCTTTCAATACTCATTGTTATTCTGCTCCATCATACTCTCAACTTATCAATATCTACTTGCCTAGGTTTCGCTTCATTTTAATAAGAAGGAATATTCTGTTTTCTTTTTTCTATTGTTATTATTATTATTACTGCTTTCATTTTGATTAAACTATACAACCGGTGGGTTACGTTCAACCTGCATAAGGTGCGCTTCTCATCGTTTTTCTTTACACCAATATTTACTACTTATCACTTTGATTATCCAGTAAATTTCATACTTTTGTGACTCTATACTACTTATATTATCTCATTAATTATTATATTTGATTTATAACATAAGAAAAATTTGTTTTGTTTGTCTTTTCTTTGCATTTTTTTTTTAAAATTGCAATAACCAATTCACTTGTTTTACTAACTCCTTACTTAAACTACTGATATTATTTGTTAGTAATATACACTTTGTATCTTAATTTGTTTTACTATATTTTTTACTTTATTCTGATTGTTTTAACAGAAAAATAATAAAGAAGTGACTTATTATTATTATTACTTTTACTATCCTATTTAGGTATCTTTGAAATAGTTGATAACTTTATTTTTTATTCATGCTCTATTGTGCATTTTTTCAAAGTTTCATTTCTCCCCCCCCTTTTCTTCATGTTTACTTGGAATTGTCTGTTTGTTTTTCTCTTACTACTAATAATTTTCGTAGGATTAGTAGGGATAATCTTGTTTATTTTTTACTCGATTAGTCTCTTCGTTTGTTTCTTCTTTTTTTTTTTTTGATTTTATATTAATACAATAATAGGTCTCAGAGTAAATGTGTTCTTAACTGTTGGTCTAATAGAGGATGGTTGGATTGTCAGTCGGTGTTGTACATCTTATAATGGTAACAGAATGATGACTAAAATGGTCGTACCAGTTACATCAATGGTTGTAAAATTAAAGGAGATTCTGGTGAGTTTTATGAAATGACAGGTAATCTTAAGTTTATGATCTAAAGGAATCGCTACAGAATGAATGCATTTATACCACTGTAACTGGTTATTAGTCATGTCACCTACAGTCGCTTACCACTAGCTATGACGGTTCCGCAGACTTCGAGCAAGTAGTTTGTTTCCACTAATACGTCACAGACCAACAGTCGACAACTTTAATGAACAAATATTTCAGTCTTTCCGACTTCAGCTTCCTCCTATTCTCCAAATCTAATCGGTATTGAGTGTCGAGGTAGGAAGGAGTTGGGAATACGCAGAACATGTGCTGACCACCTTAATGATCATCCACAACTGGTTTACCATTAAGTTGTTAGTGAACTGTCTAACTTTGGTATTACTGACTCATGTAAGTTTGAGTTGAACTATCTATTCTGTAGCATGTTGACTGTACATCATTTTTTCCAGTCAGTGGATGCTGAAGGAAGCAATTCAGCCTGTCTTTACTGGTTAAATGAAGATAGTAACATATTGTCCTTCACTAAACTCTAAGTTACATGCCGTTATGAGAACTCTCATTATCATCCTCTTAATCGATTGACAGAGGAAGCTGAATTTTTTTCATCACTTCAACTAAAGGATATTTCAAGCAAACTATTCATAAAAGTAATTGCTAGTGTTTGTTTGCAATGCATCTTCCTTACTATGTTACAATTATGATTACCTGATATACGCATGTACATTAACTTGAAGTTTGAATAATAGACACTAGTAATGTACTGACTGTGATTCAATATAAATAATGATGAATACTTCACTTGATATATTCTTGAAACCCGAAAGTCATATTTTTTTGAGAAGGTAAAGGTTTTAAGATAATTATCAAACAATAGAAACACTAACACTATGAGTTTCATGCTTCACGAGAAAATTAAATTCTAAACAGATATGCTAGATAACTTGAGTTTCAGTTAATCAAATCATCAGGTGGTGTAACTTCACTTAAGGTATGCATTTGTACGCATAATTAACTATGCGTTAGAATTTCGATGAACAGTTAGGCTTATTTACACAATATCCTTAATGCTTTTTCTTGCGTTGGTGCTATCATTCTAGTTGGTCTGTTGAATATTCTAGGTTTGCATTTATATTAAAATAATGATAATGATGTACAATAATATATATATATATATATATATATATATATGAAAATACAAATTGGGCCGTTTGATTCATCGACTTTGTGCCCTTTCATTTTAGAGTTTAGACTAATCAATATCGGTGCAAGCCTGTATGTAGAATGACAGTCTTTGTTGTCCAAATTGCACTGGTTTCGAAAGGGTCATATTCATAGTTGACGACAGTGATGAATAAAACACTTAGTCTAATGATAAACAGTTTGATTCTTTTAGAAAAACGTGAATAATCTTTTAAGATCTAATATTATTAAAGTTATCATCACAACTTCCTGATAATTAATCATATTAAGTCAGTTTATGTTTTCAATGACAGGAAGTCGAAGTAAAATGTAGCGTCACTCTCCTTGGTAGCTCGTCAAGTATGAGACCAAGATTTTATTTGACTCAGTGTATTCGCAGTGTCTGCACTAAGATAATCTGACGTACTTACCTGTCAAAGTTTGTGTGAATATAGTTTAATGCTTCAGGGATTCTGTATATTTTTTCTTAAAAATTCTTTGCTGATCACAAAATATGGAAAACAGTGGTCTCTGTAAGATCAGTTGGAATACGCACACGTTTTCCCTGTGGCTTCTGGTCTCCAAAGACAGAATGAAGAAGATAGGACAAAAAAGCCAACCCCTGGACAATAAGATTATACTTTACTCATCCATTTATATATATACAAAACATGTTCAGACAGCGCATCAACAGTGGAAATAACAGTTATACAAAACATGAGTAATAGTGACCAGCAGCGAAAAGTAAAGGTACCCTTAATTGATTATAGTTGCTGAATGGCAACTGATACGATACAGTTCATAGAATTAGTAGGAGGTTGAAGAGATGGGAACATTATAGTAATAGAAACGAAACGGTTGATTTGCATGTACTGAAAGTAAATGAAATGGCATACAACTTACATGCGACAACATAAAACATGCGACGAAATAACTTGATAACTCTAATGGACCTAAATTTAGCGTCAAGAAACAACGAAAAGAAGGATGCCTTTTATTTCCTAGATCTATATTTTGAGTCATTCAAAATCAATAGTACATGTGTAGCTGGTTAGAATATGGCGAAAAATGAATTCTAAGTATCCTGCGAATTTGGTCGCTTTTTGCATTATTTTAATAAATAAAATAACTTTCTGAAAAACAGTTAAGAAAGTTAATTACTTTTTTTAAATTTCCCGACATAACATCGTTTTTGTTCAAGACTTGAAAATTGCTTTGCTATGATCTTAATTTATCTTAGACTTTAATCTGTGATGGAGGAAATGATTGACTCTTGTTAACAAACGTCTCCCATCTAGATAGCAGACTTTAGAAATATAACTTAAGTATAGGTACTTATTTTACGTAGGAACCTGAATCAGTATTCCCAGTCTCAACTGATGTAATATATCTTTCTGAAGTGTTTGTTCACTTCATATAAGAAAGTCCTATTATATACGGATTCGATCTCTGTCAGTTCGACTTCTTAGATCCTGTCTATAGCAGAAACTTAAATAAGTAGTACGTTGTATATTATGTGCCACTAGAGAAATACTCCGGCCTTTCAAATTTAAATATATAGTACCGTTGGTTTCACATGAATTAAGTTTAAAAATATTGGACATACTTGTGACGAATTGACGGGAAAAGCCGCCGGACCAGTGTAACAGATCATGTACAATAGAACAAGCATAAGTTTCTTAGCATAATGTTAAAAAATTGTACTAGATTTGGTTGAGATAGTGGAGGTCTGAAACTTAAACTAAAGTAGAACTTTTGAAAGATTCCTTAGGCTGCCTCACCTTAAATGCAGAGGCCATGTTTTCTTCTCCACTGAGTGCTTTGGGTACAAGTTATTATATACGTTACCACCTTTTCATTGTAGATGCCATTGAGCAGAAAAGCGGACCACAAGCAACTGTCTAAAGGAAAGTGACATACGTAAAAAGTGCTCAGAAGTTGAATGTTTGTCATCAATTTACATATCCAAGATAGCCTTCAATCAAACGGTGGGGATCTGTTTGATAACACGGGATCGTTTACAACTAAGAGGTGTAACTGCTAATCAACAATCAGAATGCTTGCTGTTAAGGACATTTTTTACATCTTTGACAAGGTTAAATAGGTAGATCATTGTGAAAATTAAAAGCAGTAAACTCAGGAAATTTTATTTTGGTCGGACATGAAAGGCGATATTTTGATTGACTCATACAAATATTTCAACCTGTTAAGGCTGACAAAGAACAATTATTTCGCCCACATCTTACTTCGATTTCAAATTTCAAATTATCCTGACTTTTTTTTCTATGAGATCTGTCTCTGGATGGTAGAGTATGTAGCTCCTGGATATGCAAAGTCCAGTATTTGTTGCATTCTTTTGGAATCCTAGTGGGTAATGATACTAGAAAGTTAGGGGGAGGGGGAAGTTTCTCCTCCTGATTGTTTAATGTTTTTGTTTACGATTCTCCATTCCTTACAGATTCATAAAAATATAAGATGTACTTCTATCCTCCACAATTTAGGACAATTTTCTACCCCATGGGTAAAGTTTTTAAAGAGCTAATAATTTTCTATTTTTTTGTAGGTTGGTCAACATAGCTTAGCCGCATCCATTGTTATTATCGTCACAGAAACAGCTTGCGAGAAATCGAGTTGAGTCACGAATATCACAGCAAGCATTCCTTGGTCCTTTATTGTATTTTATACTAATCGGACACCTCCGTAGGACCCTTTTTCACTATATAATATTCCATGTGGACAAAATAAAACTGCAGGAGAGTTGTGAAAAATTATGCCAAGGACTACTGATATTCGAAAGTCGAAGTCGCGAATTGGCGTTCAGGAAGGCATAGTTGTCTTTTCTACAGAAGAATAACCCATACTCCCGGGGGTATTACCTATCTAGCAGCATGACATGAGACGATTTCGTTCTTGTACTAAGTGACATTTTTGTTCCAAGTGACAGCTATTACGGAAATCAGCAATAAATTCTGTGCTAATTCATCCTTTTTAAAGACATCTAAGTGGGCTAACCTGTGAAATCTTCTTAACTATCTACCAAAGTTATATTAATCCTCATCTCAGAATTATACCATACGATGAGATCTCCTCTTTCCAAATGAGATGCAAACAACTTGGTAAAGTTTCATGCGAGGTAAGTGAAGTAAATACCAAGCTTTTGACAAAAACGTATGATAATCATTAATTAGCAGAATAGCGAGATGAGATGTAATCATGGGTTACAAAATCCTGTAAAGTCCGTGTCACTCTAGTAAAATGATCGCATCTAAAGTATACCGTATAACAAGTGTTTAAGTGGCTCAGGCTCCCAACATCAGAAGCTACTAAAGACTTTGAATCATACCAGCAATATCATATCTCCATGATATTCTAATATATTGACACAAATAAGGCAACTAGTTTTTAATAGCCCTTTACATATCTATTGGATATTGGAAATGTGGGTTTGGCGGCTTAAGGTCGTTTACCAGGTCGGCTGTTTTCAAAAGAGGTTTGTCAATACAACAGAAGAAACAACTCACCTGCATAATACTTCCAATGTATGAACTGCTGTTAAAACTTCCTTCTCCATATCCTTAGACGGGTAACGTTGATAGTCAAAGGAACTCTTGTTTTCCATTGTCGGCATTCTGCAGTTGTCTTCAAAGCTCCCTGTATAATCACATTGGAAACATTTACCCTCCATCCCTATAGATTTCCACTTTTGCTCTTTTATTTGATAAGTGCTAGCCTTTGATTTTTGTTACAGTCCTAATCACCTGATCATAGTCCAATTCACATACTTATCAGAAAACTTATCAATATGCATATGCTAATTAAAACATGCTGAATAGTCATAATGGTTCTAATTATTCTTTATTTGACAGTGCGTCCTTTTCGTTCTAAATTTTGGACGACTTTTGTATTTTGATTTCCTCGGGTACTTGTTTTTCTTGAAAGGGCAGCTAACATTCTTATGGATGACTTTTTATTATTTGACGAAGGCTTGTTTGAAAATGATAGGAAAGAGGAAATTATGCCACCATCTGAGTTCCATCCAAATGTGGTGGGGAGTCTGGTTCGTTATTTACTGTATTGAAAGCTACGCTACCTACTTACAGGATTTTCTATCTAGCAATGAGGAGGAGTGCCTAAAGTCTTCAAGCGATTGGTTATACTTAGTTAAAAAATATGATGATTGTCTAGAGTGTCTGCTTCGATTATGGGGTTCGTATAATTCGGTTTATTTCATTTTTATTGGTTAGGTCATGTTCATGCATACGATGGGCTTCCTAAAAGGATTACTTCCGATGCTATTGTAAGGTGCTATGTGAAACTGAACAAACACTGTGAACTGCTTCCTTATCTTCAGCAACACGTAATTCTTTATAGCATTCGATATTTTTAAAAAGGGCCAGTTATCAGTAAGCCATGAAGATTATATCGGACATTTAATGCTTCATTTGATGTGTTCGGTAAACAGAGGAATGCAAGGTAACACATTCTCATTAATACATCAACTTATTGCTTTTTTGTCTATTTAAGGTTCCTATTCTTTTTGGAATAATAGACCAATACTATGCGTTAGTTGTATTTAACATGTTTTATGCCTCAGAAAGTTAATCAGTCACAACGTAGAACTTGGTGTATCCGTACCTTAGTTTAAGATGCCATACTCCAGTTAGCATAGAGAGGTGAAGCTGTCAGACCATATCTCAGGGTAGTAATGGTAGTAACAGCATTAGTATTATTAAAGATGATTAGGGACCGATAATAAGATCTTAGAAAGTAATCTTTTACTCATTGTATCATTAAGCACACCACATATATTTGTAATAAAGGTAGATTATTTTCTGATAGCAAGCTATTCTTCTATGTTCGCTTACCGAAGTAAGTAAAGTGGATAGAAATAGTTTGTTACATGATTAAAATGTGAGTTAATTTGATTGAACGCCCTTCTTCTTCGCATTTTCGGAGTAATCCTCACTCACATCAGGATTGCCACTGCTATAAATAATAAGTTCAAAACAAGGGTGAAAAAACTGGTGATTTGATGGAAGCTGCTGAATAGCAAGGTGTCAAGAAGTTAGGTGGTAAATTAATGGTGCATATACGCTTATGCAACTACCCGACGTTGAGTTCTTTCGTTCTGTTTCCTCATCCACTGACTTTTTTAAATTCATCATAACCAAATAATCTTAGTACAATCCGCACTGACTTGATAATTTCAACGATCTGTAGATAATATTCTAAAGACTTACTAACTCAAAGAGAGGTAATCACCTTTATTAGTTTTCAGCTATGTTGCTTGGTGTAATGGTAGTAGTTTGTGAAGCTTTATTTTGTCTCCGGAAAAAAATATATCTATCGTTGATTTACTTGGAGCGATAAAACTAAAGATATAGTCAGTAGTGAAATGATCAATACACTCAAATAATCCTTTCACAGTTAAACATGTTATTTATTGAAACCCATTTGTAATCATAATTCTGTAGTTAAAAGAAAAGTAACTGGTGATTCCTGTTAGTATTAAGCCTGCTTGTCAGGTCTTAGTTTCATTGGCAAATGAATGATCTACTAATCATATATCTTTCGATCATGATTTTGAGTCATTCATTTTTATGTTTGGTATTTTGTGTAAAAGCGCATTATTTTACTTTAATCAAGGATTTCTATTTTTATGGCTGTTCTTTTCTGACTTCAGTCCGTTCAGGAGTCTGAATCAGTAATTCATGTTTCATTTACAGCTGTCACCCAGTGATATATCACTGCATTCTATTTATGTTTCGGTATTGAACTTTTCACTCAGCAATCCTAGACATAATGACATTATAAATTCATGACACGCACATTTCCCAGGTAATCAGATTATCACCTAAGGTGTTCAGCAGACTGCTTTAATAGTGTTTTCGCATGATACGACTACTTCGAATATATATTTTAGGTCGGTAAAATGGTCTGTGAGTGGATCAGTTCCTTAAATTGCTGAGCATAAAGTGTGTCATTATTACAAATTTAGCTAAGTTGGAGTTACTGATTGAGTTGGATTGTGACTTTTAAGCAGAATCCATGACTCGAATTTTATTCAAATATATTCTAATTACAAGTTACTTAATAATTAAGAGTAGGAATCCGTTGGAAAAAAAGTCGTCTTTATAAAATGGTTCAGATAATGAATTATCAAAACCACTGGTTCGACCACTATTATAGAAGTAAAGGGCTTTCAGGAATTCTGTAACTTTACATTTAAACTTATGTAGTACATTACGATTTTATATTTATCCTTTTAGGAGCTGCACTTTAATGATTCTGAGTAGTTACATCAAAGTTTCCGTCGTTAGGTCATGAATTAAGTTTAATCCTCTTACATTTATCGCTATTTTTTCATCACAGATCGAGTAGTTCTTCTCCAGCGTCTTCTTCTGGCACTTCCACTATCATTTGTTGATAGGGATTTGTCACTGGTTGGTCGTAAAAACCTATTTACACAGTCACAGTTATGGACTGATTTGTCAGCTGTGTGGAGTGAAATTACCGAAGAAAATAGATCAATACTTTATCCTACATGGTTCTCTAAGGTAGCATTACTTTATGCTGAACTTGTCAACATTAATCCAGTAAGTGTTTATTAATGGTTTCTGTAAAATTGGTTAATCAACGTGTTTTCCATCTTTTTAAACACAGCTCAACTGGCTTGCTGTCTACTAGGGTTTCAAAATGCTGTGAGCTATTTATGTTCTATTTTCGGTTCTAATTTCAGACTATTTACTGATTATCAAAGTGGTAAATAGGTTAACGAAGTTGTAAATCTTCGTTTATTGATGTAGCTGAAAAGTGTTATGTGTGCCCAACAACCACCTAGAAGCTCAGTGTTGGCTGGTGTCTACGTAGGATTGAGAGGTTTAGGTGTAACTTAAGCTAAAGTAACTTCAGTGCATCGGCTGTTGGTTTGAGCCATCTTGGTAATTACTGACTACCTTCTTCTAGGTCTTAAGTTCGAATACTTTCATACTTACCATCGCTTTATTTTTTCTTGTTGATCCGTATTCTTGTATTTATGTTGTTAATTTACACTTGTGCCTATGGGATATGGTGAATTAAGCTAACTCATATGTTTGACAGACTCTTTTTCTTGTAATACCGATCTCATAACATTGCTATCTATTTTATGTGTCATAGAAAATATTCAGGCACACCTTCAAGTTCACTTTATTAGCCGAATTAGCTAATCACTGTAACGGTTGTCATAATATCCATCTTCCGGTTACTGTTAGTAATATGCCATTTATGAGCAACGTAGGACCTAGATCATACTCGCATCAATCCAAGTTGTCATACCCCATAAATACAGCAAGATGAATACCAATATAGTAGGGGTGTGTGAATGTTTGTCACTTCTCTGTTGTCCACATTATGCAATGATCCTTTCCAAGATCTGTTGAATTGGAGTGGAGAGCCTTGATAACATTCATGTACTTCTGAGGTACGCTTTTTTAATGACAAATATTACCATGGGATCTGTCGATTGCGGAGTTGAAGGCTGTTTTTAAGTCAACAAATACCACTATTGTTAGTCGCCATCAAGTATCTGTATGCTGTAGAACCTGAAGGATAGTTAATAATCAGTGGGTCCACATCCATGTCTGGAACCGGTCCGGTTTTTTCAAGTTTGTTGTTCCTTAACACTAAATAACATCTGGTATTGGTTCTCCGTGCTTTTTTAAAATAAATATTAAAGCATTAGCATCACTGATTTGTTGACATGAAAATAGTGTGATCATTCAATTATTTTTGTCAGAAGGTAACTGGGATTTCGCTAACGTGGACTGACGAATCGCTTACCTTTATGCAAGTTGATACATGTCACGTAAGTTAAAGATGTTTTTTGAACTAAGATTTATTAATGATAAGTGCACTCAGGCTTCAGGCGAATTCCCATAGTATAACTAGCCGGAAACGAGGATTAAATGGATATTCGTTTACTTAAATCGGGCTTCGATCGAATAGGAAGACATGTTAAATACAAATGGATAGGAATCGTAGCAGATGAATTCCAGTATGTACACACGTTAGATAAGATGGGTTATGTGCATTACTTCGAGATTGTTCAGTGAAGTTTGTTAATATTCTGAAGGCTCTGTGTACAAACACCTCAGGCAGAGTTAGGGAATACAATTAACTCTATTGTTTAAGTCCAGTAGTGTGGTTAAGCAGGATTGCACAGTCTTATTGTTCGAAATTGCGCTACAAAACTGATAGGAAACTACGCATTCACCTACTCATTGTACTAACTGTTAGAAGTAATTGATAAGTTTGTGTAGCTGTATACTTGCTAGTTATGTAAGACAGATATGATCAATCTACGTATAATGGAAACCTTTGTAGTGCTGGTCTTATTGTAACAGCTCAAATTTACTGTGTCAATAAGGGCAGCTCTACTCTATGCTTGTGAAACGACCTATCCCAGTTGACTATGCTCGATTACTCTTTCTTGATCAAGGTTTATACCGAAGGGTTACTTACATCTGGTGGTACTAGTACGCTGAGGTGTAGCAATGTGTTTTCGGAGTCACTGTTAATAGTTCGCTTAGTGTCATTACCTTGAAGCACTAGATTCAGTGGCAAGATCATATTTTATAAATGTAGTTTCAACGGCCTTCGCACTGTGCATTATTTGCCAATGCTGATATTAAGTTGGATAAATGGGAAGGTCGGTTTATGACATGACCCAGTGATATGAAAGAAAACTGTATATAAAACTGGTCTCCCTAGTTTACATCTTGACATGATGCAACTTGATGGCTTGTGACGTTTTCAAATTTGTGACAGATCAGAAGCCCACTGGCGACCCAACTGTGATTTTCTGCTACATTCTTCATAATAATGAAATGAGTTTTGTTAACTAGAGAATGTTTTTTGTTAATTATGTTCTAACTGAACTATATCTGTCATTTAGTACTATTTACGTTTATTAATCACTAAATAGTGATTGGTGTCATGTTTATTTAGTCCTGTAGTACTAGTTGGTTTCTATTAATCAAATTTTTAGTGTGGCTACTGGTGTGAGTGCAGTATGCTTTTTTGTTAAGTGTAGTCAGTATATCTGCTAATTGTCTTCAAAATTGCATCACAATACAATTATCCACGTTATTTGCGTCTCTACATTATTGTATAAACTTCTTATCAGAAGTAATATAGGTTGATTGAATTATTCTGAATAATGAGGCTTTGCCACTGTCTTAAGGTACTTATCTGATGAAATCAAGATTAGCCACAGGGTTTCCAACTTTATAATCGAGTTATTTAGTTTTTTTTTGTTGCTGCACTAAACGGTGTATTCATTACTTAATGTTATTTTCTCTGTTTTTTTTTTTTTAGAAACTGTCATTACGTATTTTTACTACTTATATTAGTAGTAGTAGTCCGTCAATATTTTCATCTTCTAGCAGTGTTCTTGATCATGGAAATGATGAACTAATCAATCCTATTGGGGTTGATTATTCGCTACCTTATATTCCTAAACAGAAATGCTGTTCTAGTGATGATGCTGCAGACACTAACAGTGATGAGATTGCCCGAGTGTTCTTCCAAGTGTTTATTGCTCCATTCGTCAGTGTTTATGAAAAATTAACTTGAAAAAAGACCATTTGTTTATTTTTGTATCATAGATCTTTTTAATAATTATGCAGACACCTTTCATTTATCTGTTTTGTTGTCTACTAGCTTAGGAATTTACTTAATGGTCAGTAGGAATGCATTTTTGTCCGAAATTGTATGTTTGTTTGCATCTGGAGATTTGGTTGATACTTCTCGTGTTTTAAACGGTGTTAGTATCAGACAAGCACGTTTGAACCAGATTCTAGAGGGCGGTTTCTTGTTCTCTTTCATTTGGGTGATATTGCAACAAAAATCTCAGAGGGTTTCGTCGTTTCAGCCTACTTCCACACTGAAGAAAAATATAACTTATACAGAAAATGTCTTAAACTTCATGAAGCCCGAAGATCCGACATGATTATCTTGGCAGGTGATTTAAATTCTCGAGTAGGTAGGCTAAACTAAACTGAAAAATGTTAAGTTTCATCTTTCGGTGTCCCCCAACCCAGCGAGTAGATAAAGGCGATCGTCTGCTTCAATAGTACTCAGACAACTGTTTGTTTCCAGCAAGCACCAAATTTTCCAAATATATCAACTAACATGACAACTCAAAATTGACTGAACGACAGACGTAAATAGCTAATATTAGCTACCATCGGGGAGTCTCGGTAAGAAACTGTCGCTTTCTGGAGTTCATGCTTATCATTATGTTCTGGTTGGAGCACTAGTTTACGTAAGCTCTGTCATACTTAGAAAAATCACAACAAATAGATCCTTTAGAATTCAGACCAACGATAACTAAGCCAATTCATATATTTCAGGATCTAAGCAGTCGACTAGTTAATCATGAAATATTTACTCCTGTGAAGCTTTTACAATTGTGGAAACATCTCAAACCGAAGCATTTAGAAGGACCATTGAGTTTTGAAGATTTCTTTGAATTAACAAACGTGCTGGGACTTTTCTTGTTAAGCTCAACACGATGAAAAACGAAGGGAACTTAAACATAGACTGACGGCAAGTCTAACAGTCATAATCAGTATTAGGTGACGCCATCAAATGAGGTGGAGAAGGCAACTTGGATAGTTAACAGTATACACCTTTTTAAATGTCAAATAGACAGGTACTAAAAGTCAAGTGTTGGTGAGACCCTTTTATCAACTGAAATTATTGAGACGATTGGCGGAACACTTTAAATAACAGTTCAATTAATTTAAAATTACCCATTATTTCATAACAGCCTATTAACGAGACTGACATACCTTCCGAAGGCCATAAGTGAAGAAAATCACGAAAACCTATTTGACTAACTTTGGCGATTTCAGCACTAAGATTGACTGAACTATTAGCTGGAGTCGAGTGAGATTGTTATCTAATGTGATTAGTCTCGAGCTTTGATATTTTCGAGAAAAAACTAAAGTTTATTTGTGGTGACCACAAAAGAATCATTTTGGTTAATCTAGTGTTGAATATAAACCTTCATAGTCAGTAGACGCTTAACAAGTGCTCGTAAACTGAAAGCCCTGGGAAAACTCGGCTGGTGTGATACTGGTGCGGATTTTTTGATCAAATATCTACTCGTTGACGAGTTCAAGAGCGTAGGGGTACTGACCGGTAATAGACGACATTGGTATACTCTGACTTGAGGCACCTTGACAACCAGTGAAGGTGTAATTTCTGGATATCAATGCGTTGTATGAGAATGGCTAGGCAATTACGTTACTGTTTAGAAATCAGGGAGTAATCGGTCTCGTGAAATTTATTACTTTATTAGTCCTGTTAAGGACGTGATTGTTGGCCAAGTCAATGTCACAAAGTAGGTATATATATGTATAAATATTTAAAAAGAGAATCCTTAAAGGAATAAAGTTGGCATACTTGTCTAATTGTATTCGTGTAGATAGAATTCTATTCATCCAAGTAGTAATGTGATCATCCTTCAAATGATTATGTTTATGATGTTAAATGATTAGAATTGATCCTCAAAAACCATGTTGGACTTATGTTTCAAGCTAATCAGCATTCGCCAAGTGTATGTACATTTATGAGGGAGAAGTCAGTCTCTCAAGCAATCGACAGTCATAATGAGGTGTTATCACTGTGCTGGCTCAGTCCTACATGAGTTTAGTCATTACCGGAATAGATCATTTGCAAAGTTAGATGCGATGTCGAGTCATATGGATTGATAAGCACATTGGAACCTGGTTGACTAGGATTAGTGTAGCATAAATAACGAGAGAGACGAAAGATTGGTCACTACTGAGTGACTTTGTTAGTAAATGGTGAGATCATATCGATCTTTTATTTAAGTCAGCTGGAGTTGTCCTTAGCTAGCTGATCTAAGTGTGTATAACGCAGCTCATTCAGATGTCTTTTAAAATGTATAGTAGATATTTGGGCTTGAAATGGAAATTTTAACTAAAATTACACATCAATGTGCACATTGGTGTAGTTATCTTTTTGGTGAATAGAAAAATAACGAAAGCTACTTGTTGAACATTAAGAATATATATCATCACTGGACAGCGATCAATCTTATGTTATTCTAGTCCCTTATAGTGTCAGTCAGGATTCTATCAGTGAAGTTTCAATTTGGCTATTAATCTTAGTTATTCAACATCGCGTGCGATATATTGAGATGAAAGATAGTTCGATGGTAGTTGGCGAAATACAATGGATACCAGCCATTATTCCTCACTAGCAACGGTTAGAGTTTATAGAACTGGGTGGAACAGTAGCTCTTTTCAAGATTCAACATACGTTCTACTGACGAGTGTCAACTGGCAAATAAACTAAGTTAAGGTTTCCTTTCGATTACTTCAACAAAACAACCTCCCACTTGATAAGTTTCTTTTAAAACGTTCACTTAGTGAATTGTTTGCCCTACTAACTTTATTCAATCTCATATTAGTATATTTCCTTAATAAATTTCAAAATAAGTATGACAAATAAGTGTGAAGACGTGACCGGTGGAGTTCAATCGTGTCGGGTGTGAGGCAGTTACTCACCGATGACAATGGATGAGGTCCCTCAAAGCATATCACGAATTGAATGAATTAGAAATATCAGCCGTTAGAAGCCGGCTCAGTGGTCCAATGGTAAAGCGCTCAGTTGCGGAGCTAAGTGGGTCCTGAGTTCGATCCCCAACAGGGTTGTGGGTGCGCACTGCCGAGGAGTCCCGTACTAAGACGAAACAGCTGTCCAGTGCTTCCAGGTAATCAATGGTTGTCTAATTCAGAACAATTTATGATATCAGGATTGACAAATAAGTATTCTATTGAATTTCACAATGGACTAATTCTTGGAATAGTTCTATGTAAATAGATTATTTAGTAATTGAAGTGAGGTGATTTAGTAGAGATAGGCATAAACTTTATTTAATTTGTATTTATCACAGATTGATACAAGTTGAATACTATTGAAAACTAAAGAGAACTAAACAGCTGTTTCGTTCTAATATAACACTCTCAATCTAAACTAATAATTTGAATCTATATTTTCTAAATTCAGAATAGGCTTGTATCTTCCTGTTGATTTGTAATGGACTGAAACTGGTCAGCCTCTGTTGCCATATGTGCATCCTGAGCGGATTGCCTCTATACAGCAGTAGTACACAAGTTATATTTAAGTTGTATATTTAAGTTTGACACGAAGCAGACTGAGTTCGAATCCCAGTGTGAACATCAACATCCAGCCGATGAGTCCCAAATAGAACGAAACGCGCGTCCTGGATTCCACTTGCCAATCACAATTCAACTTAAATATAACTTCTAAACTTTACTAATAAACATCTATACTACTAAATTAACTAAGGTATCCAATAATAGAATTCCCATTTCTAGAAAATTTATCATTGAACAATAGACATTTTTCTCTCTTTTAAATTAACCAATCATGTATGTAGTTTCATTTTTATTGGTTAATCAACATTGATTTGATTAGTTAATTTCTAAAAGAAAAAAAAATAAATAAACAATAATTAATGTAAATATTATCAAGGAACTTAACATAAACTGTGTTACAATGCGACGTGTTGTTATTCAATGTCGACATGATGAAGATATACCAGTATTAATGGAAATTATTCATTCAGTAAGTAGATAAGCAATTATTTCAGTATTATTTGTAATTGTTAATGTAATTCAATTTAAGATGATTGATTTTAATGAAGATTGGTATTTTTTTATTGATTGAATAGGCTACGATAGTTGTTTAGTTCTAGTGTGGAATTCATCAAGAGTGTACATGTCAGATTATACTTCAAGGACTACAGGTTTGCTAATATTGAACACTCTATACCACTGGGACAACCGGCAATTACTAGCAGGATTTCCATTTCTGTCAATTTGTGTTATTTAACGAGACGACAGTTGATTGTTATTGGTGATAACTGTTCTACTCTCGACAAGTATGAACTTCACTAGTCATAACCTCTAGCTAGAGCTTTAGAAATATCATGAAGTTAGTCACTAGTAAGCTGATTATTGTAGTTCAGTTTGAGATAATTAATTTTGTGGAGATTGGTATTTTTAATTCATTGAATATATTGCAGATTGATGTTAACAGGATAACATTGAAAACCAGACAGCACTGGATAGTTGTTTCGTTCTAATGTGGAATTCATCAGAAGTGCATACCCTAGATTCCGCTTCAGGAGCCAACACTAGTCTGTGACATATTCAATCAATTTTTAATATGTTTGTATCGATTTAGTTGTTATGGCCCGAAATTGACTAATGACTGTTGTTATGTGTTCATTATAATATTGATTGTCTCGACACAATGTTAAGTATGGTTAAAGCCGGATTATGATTATTAAGTAAAACGGTGAATGTATTTTTTTCTTATGGGAAACTCACTACATGAATGTTGCTGTCAGCAGCTAATTGAATAACGTGGTAGAGTTTAAAACGAATGAATTGTGTTCGAATCCAGGTATGAACAATAACACATGTATGTAGGTGTATCTAGCAGACAAGCTGATATGACACAGTAAATATACTCCTATTGCTTGATGTATGAAATCAATTAATAGATATGATCTTATGCACACTTAGTCACAATAACAACGCCAATGATTGCCCAGCTAGTCCCTGTCTATCTATCTTTTACCCACTAAATCTCAGGCTAGAATGGGAAGAACACAAGCCGATAGATGAACCAAACAAAATTGTATTATATTTCAGACATTCCTTTTTATACACATAAAATCAAACCATACAGTCAGCCAATAAGAAACGAAGAAGATGGTAGCAATGAATAGGGGTAACTTGTACACAACTAATTAACTGTAGTTCAAAATAGAACTATTATACTAAGAGTAAATATACTGAACAGGAGGATAGAGTAAGAGGAACCTAACAATGATAAAAGTGAAATGTTTATATTACCCACAACTAAAATCATTGCAATAGTCTTCTAGAACACAGTTCTGAAAGTTCATTACTCTTATTTAGTCGTCCGAAATAACACAAGCTTTAAATATTACGAAAATTTTTGAAGTGATATATTATGATCATTGAAAACTGACGACGTATGATGTCTTCTTAGTATGAAACTGTACCTTAATGAAGATTTATTGTTCCACTTGTTGTCTAACTTAATGATCTTTAGTTAATACTAATCCTCTTGATTTGTTATAGACTGAAGCTGGTCAGTCACTGTTGCTATATGTGAATCCTGAGCGGATTGCCTCGATATAGCGATTATTCACAAGTATTATTTAATTTGCTCATCGCACAAACGTGACTGTCTGGACTTAGTAGTCTAGTGGTGTACGCGGTGGCGTCTGACACGAACTGGACTGAGTTCGAATCCCACTGTGAACATCAACATTAGGATGCAGGTACATCCAGCCGATGAATCCCAAATAGGACGAAACGCGCGTCCTGGATTCCACTTGCCAGTCACAATACAAAAATTAAATAATACTAATCCTCTAAGTCGGATACAAATGACATTATATTAAGTAATATCTATATTAAAATAATATGATCAAGAGATAGATGGAATTTTCATTAAAGTTACTTGTTTTGTAAACGATGAACATAGAAACTAAAGGAACTTTATTTTTCATAAGCGATTATTTAAAAGTTGGCAATAGGAAGCCCAAGTTTGAGCATGACATTTATACAAACTTATAGTAAATGATGCTTCCTGGATAGATTAAAGGAATATGAAACAGTTTGCTAATCTGAGAAGTTGGAATTAGACTATTTAGAGCAACAATGATGTATGTTTACATATAGTGTGTTGGATATGAAAAATAGTACATTATAGATTTGGTCATTTTCGTCTTGATTTAGTGGACATATGTGACGTATTATAATGTAATTTTTATAAAAGGGGGTTCCAGTTGAAGCCTTGACTCTTATCATACTCGTGTATTTCATCCAATATTAACCTGTTCTACATTGGATATGTCTGTAATAGTCCTTTATTTGCAATTACTTATTACTAAGTGTACATTCAATCCTTTAGTACCATTCGTATTTGTGAACAGAGTTGGAATATATATTCACTAGTATAATTGTTGTCATATTATATATTCTTGATAATAATTATTTGAAGGCTTTTAGTTAGAAGCCTTCAGCAAAAATTTCGCTCTCGTTAACATGCATAATCAGTCAATCAATCAATTAATGCTTGTGACACCGTCGTGGAGCATAGGCCACTGACAAGGATTTTCCAACAAACTCTATCTTCGGCTATTCTTTTCCAGATGTATTTATAGCATTAAGGAAATCTGTGAAAATTTATTTTGTGCTGTTTGAGAACATGTAGTGAGCATTCGACATCGGTTGACATCTATCAATACATAGTGAAGATTTACACTGATTCATAACTGATTAGAGATTAATACCACAGTTCATGTTGTCTACATTACTGAACTAACTCTTTAGAAATAGTTGTATTATAACTATTAGTCACAGTGACTTGATATTACATCCATTACACTTTGATTTCCATTATCTTGACAACTACTTTCAATCACATAAGAAGAACCAATAATGACTTGTTTCTTATTCAACCAACTCAAAGTAAAGATCTTTAAAACAATCAATTGTACTGTTTATAAATTGAAGGATTAGTTAAACTCTGAAATGTTGAGCCTAGCAACTAAAATTTTCACTTTTTTAATGTTCACTAAAAAGAGCATTTCCACTTAGTTTTTTCTGTTTATTCAAGGGCTGATTTCTTTGTACTGCAGTGATAACCATAACATTTTGAAATGAAAAATGAATTGAAGGGTGAGAGGAAACCCTGAACCTCAAGTTTCATGCTATTCAATGCTACTCAGCATCGATCTTTACAATCTTTAGGAAAATTTATTCTCATTTAAGGGATCCCATTCCGAGTCCACTTTCGATTTTATATAGTGCTAATGATGTTGAATCACTTAAACTAACGGCTAAATTACAATACGATCGATACAATGTGATCGGGTGTATAAAAAACTGCTTAATGAACATCAAATTGGTTACTACACAATAACTTAACTAATTGTAATCTATATTGGGAATTACGGTTTCAGTTATGTAGTACGCTTGTATAGCAACTATTCTTAATGTGATAAGTCATAAGAGTATGAATACTAGTTGAACTAATACCAGATAATAAAAGTAGATATCTAATAAAAATTGCTCAATACAACCTTAAAAACTGAAATATGAAAGTCATCTTTTACAATAAACATTTATCTACTTCAATACGAAAGTTTTTGGATCTTCCCAGTGATGTTGCTATGAACTGATATCGGTCTAAGTATGCTGGTAGATACGCATTTTGAGTGGATTCTTTTGATATAACTACAGCCAAGAACAATCATTTTGTCCTATTCTACACTATTTAGTTTGATTTATTTACATTTAAATGTTGACTTTTACACATCGGTTCATATTCAATCTGTTCCTATTAAACATTATTGTATTTACTACTAAACTATTGAATCTAGATGGCCACATTTTTACCGTTGTTGCTTCAGGTATATATATATATATATACATAGTTTAATGTTCTTATGTGTTGATTCAGAGTTCTTCAGCACTTAAATATAGATTGATCAGCTGATGAATTTTAAATAGACCGAAACATACATTCAAAACTTTACTTATTAACAACAATCAAAAAATTTAATTCACTACTTTATTTCAAATGCTTCATAGATCATTTTCAAGCTTAAATCAATTAAATTACTATGCATTATTCACTTATTTATTGTCTGCATACTTTGAGTAATTCTATGCTAATATACATTCAATTAAAAAAACATTAATTGGTAAATACATATTAATACTTCTATTGATTCACTACTGAAATACATCATAGTTACATTCTATTAGTTCTATTTCATAGGTAAAGTTCGGAAGGGGGGTTGGGAATGTGTATTTATTATTCATTGATCATATGATACAGTAATTGAACATTGAGTATATCAATAATGAAGAGATACATTTAAACAAAACTAAATAACATACACTGATTGTTTTATTATTATCATGTAAATAGATAATCAATCGATAATATTGATTAGGTAATTGTACTTTTATTTAATTTTTTTTTGTATAATATTAAGCAGAAATAAAATAGAAGTAAAAGTGACATAATCAATAATATTGATTGATTACATATTTACTTGATAAATATAAAAAATTATTGATAATAAAATATTCAGTGTATGTTATTTAGTTTTGTTTAAATGTATCTCTTCAACATCATATTCAATGTTCAATTACTATATTATATAATCGATCAATGATACGTTCATCCTTCCCCACCCCAATTACCCCCAACTGTTTAATATATAAACTGTGAACAAAGTCAGCATCTTCAATACAAATGTGAAGGGCAGTTCTGTTGAATGGAGCTTAAACTTGTATAGAGTACTGTGTAAAGTATCATTCAAAAGATAAAAGTATTTATAAACAGATGTCTGCGTAAGATACTTCCGATCCATTGACCAAACACCATCAGTAATAGCTTCTTGTGGTAGAGAATAAACCAAATTCCAGCCGACGAAAATATTAGCCAAAGATGATGAAAGTGAATGTGACACAAATTTAGGAAATTATCAAACTGTGTTACAAGACAAGCACTAAATAGGAATTTTGTAGGTCAGAGGAAAAGATGAAGACTCAAAAACACATTGCTTTGAGAATTGCAGACAGACATGATGAAAATCAGGAGCACTTGGAAAGGACTGGAAAGGATAGTCCAGGACAGAGTTGGTTGGAGAATACTGGTCAGTGGCCTATGCTCCACATGGAGTAACAGGGATTGATTGATTGATTGATTAACTGATTAGAAGTAAATATGATCAAACATCTCCAATTGTCGTTAAAAAAGCTTTATACATGAACTTAGTTAATATAGTTACACCTTCCAACATCTGGGAAATAGCAAGATCCTCAAATTCAACACCGACAACACCGAGCCAATTGAACTTGATGGTGAAACTCTGGAAGAAGTGAATACCTTTACATACTTGGGGAGCATCATCGATGAACAAGGAGGATCCGATGCAGATGTCAGGGCAATGATTGGCAAAGTAAGGGCAGCATTCCTACAGCTGATAAATATATGGGACTCCAAACAACTGTCTACCGACGAAAATATTAGTCAAGGACAATGTAGTTGAATGTGACACAAATTTAGGAAATCATCAAACTGTCTTACAAGACAAGCACTAAATTGGAATTCTGTAGGCCAGAGGAAAAGATGAAGACTCAAGAACACATTGTTTTAAGAATTGGAAACAGATAGGAAAAGAATGGAGAACACTTGGGAAAAAAACTAGAGAGGAAGGAGAGCCCAGGACAGAGTTGGTTGTAGAATTCTAGTTGATGATCTATACTCTACGTTAGGTAACAGGCATTAATTAATTGATCGATAGAATATAAATTACATTGTAAAGTGAAAATCATTGCGAAACTAATAACTAAGTCATCAAAGTAGTTAATTTTACAAGGAAAACATTGAAAAAATTACAATAATCAATTATATTGATTTTGATCAAAACATTGAAAGGATAAAATACAAATTGGCAATTGATAAGAAAATCAATAGAAATAAAAGTGAAGCACAAATGGGATTGAATAGTTGTTTTTGTCAAAATACTGATAAATCAGTTAGTTATCTAGGAGTTATTTGTTATTCCCCTTTTTGGTAATTCACTGGTTCGATTGATTTGTTCGACTAATTTTTATTCTTGTGGTTGAACTTACTAATGAATGCCGATTTAAACATTGAGAAGTAATCAGACATTCAAGGAGTCTATTCCATGGGCAAGTTTGTCTGTTTTCCAGAAACAAGGTTTATTACCATCAGTCAATCTATCTATCTGTCTTGGATCTATCTATCTAATTATCTGCGCATTTATTTACTTCTGATAGCTGAATTTTCACTAGGAAGCACTGGAGAACTGTTTCGTCCTAGTGTGGGACTCTTCAGAAATGAGTATTAACGAATAAACCAGCGATTGAACCGGAGATACTCTGTAATCATGACAAATGGTGTATCACTAAACCCCATAGGCAGTTTCTAGAAGTTGATTGTTCTAGTTCTGTTGATTTGCGAGCTATCTCATCCACTTCCGTCGGTCTGTAACTGCCACAAAACCGACTTGGTTAAACCCTACTTGTCACATCTTCTCGCTAGAACTCCACAACACCGAATTCGATTCAGTATTAACTCACTAGTGGTTAACATACCAAGATAAATCCTGAAGTTTCAGAAGGAATACGAGGCCAATGGTGTTCAACTGTGTCAAGTGTGAGTCAGTTGATCACCGATGACAATGGATGAGATCAACCAAATAGACCACGAAATAACTCAGAAATACTGACAGTTGAAAGCTGGCCAAATCAGTAGTCTAATGGTTAATCTTCCATCGTGGAGCCAGAAGTTGCATGACTGAATCCATAGTGTGTGCGCACTACTGAATAGTCCCATAATCAGACGAAAAATATCGTTTAGTGCATCTTTGTTTTTTAATAGTTGTTCAGTTCAAATCAATTTATGATACCATACTAACATGCAACAATCCCCCCCCACAACACCCAATTACATAATTCTATATTAATCTAAATTGATAAAGATAATCAAACAACACATTTTCACTCTTTCATAAATAGTAGTTAACCGATAATTACGTCAGTTATGCATATGAAAATACGCATAGTTTTCATGTTAGATACCAAGTAGTAAATGTAAAGTTAAAGGTTAACATGTTTATATATCCATTTGAAAATCAATTTATTTTTCATTTACTTTACTTCTTGTTCTCTCTGCTTTTTATTCTCCCTCTCCTCTCCCTCTCATCTAATCTACATTTTTATTGGTATTATAGAATAGTTTTCAGATAGTAACAACATTTACAAGTCTTCTTAAATATCATTTTATGCTTAGTTACTTACTATAATTTATTATGTATCTATAATAATACAATTCTATTATGAAGAAATCCCTTTGAAAATGTCATTAGTTTGTTAGAAGTATAGTTTACTCACATATACACACACACACATACATATGGAGACGACATAAATGTTAAAGGAATCAGTATCTTCAACAAATGAAAATTATCTATTCAAATGTTATTTCATAAGATGTTTAGTTTCTTATTTTAACTGATTTCATTAAATGAAGTATTAGAAAGAAAGAATAGAAAGTAGTTCATTTACTTTAGTGATAGATGAGAATTAAAGATTCCAGTTCTAAAATAAACAAACAAGTTTATGTTATAAGACGACTTGTTATAATAAAGAAAGTTCCCATGATTCTGTTGTAACGCGTGGTTTGGATTCTTATTCGACCGCGAAAATCTCTGTCGTCAATTATTACCTCGTCTAAGTGGACCGCTTGATTTGACTCCTAAGCTTTGACTCGACCCCCAGGCTAAAACCACACTTCAATGTGAACACGAAAGAGAAGACAGGAAATAGGGCAAAATAACACTTTACTGCAAGGTGTCAATTGTGTGCAAAAACTGGGGTATTTATATTATCATAAATGTCCTTCAGGCTTCTAGAGATTTCTATATCCTACTAGACACAGTAGTAGTAAGATAACTGTCCAATCAGAGACATATCACGTGACTTTTCATTGGTCTAGAATTTTCTGGTAAAAACTATCTGCGTGCTGATTGGACACAATTTTCTCAATTGATTTCTACGCCTTTCTGAACTTGTTGCAAGGGGTTTTTTGGCTCTACATAACAGATTCATGTAATAATAATAATAATAATAATAATAATAATAATAATAATAATAATAATAATAATAATAATAATAATAATAATAATAATAATAATAATAATAATAATAATAATAATAATAATAATAATAATAATAATAATAATAATAATAATAATAATAATAATAATAATAATAATAATAATAATAATAATAATAATAATAATTTGTATACTTTGGTGAAGTGGATGAACTTCAGTGGTCATGTATTCTCACTGAAACTTCAGGAATTTACCTTAAGATGTTAATCACTAATAAGTTGCTATTGATTGAAATTGAATGTTGTAGAGATGATTGAATTTGAATAAAACTCTTTAGTAGTGTACATCCACTATCTTATCATCTGGGGGAAGTAGAGGAAATCAAAACTTGAACCTTTAAGCTTGGCTATAAACGCTAAATCTTTAAATTGAATGAATAAAGTGAATTAAAATTAAAATGTAATTTACAAAAATTATGTTAACTATTAGTAGGATGAATTTGTATATTCCCATTGATTTGTTATAGACTGTAGCTGGTCAGTCACTGTTGTTATATGTACATCCTGAGCAGATTGCTTCGATATAGCGATTATTCACAAGTATCATTTAATTTGTATTGTGACTAATCTCACTGTAAACATCATCATTGGGATGCAGGTACATTCAGCTGATGAGTCCCAAACAGGACGAAACGCGTGTCCTGGATTCCACTTGCCAATCACAATACAAATTAAATTATGTTAATTATGCAAAAATGTTGGTAATCGGAATTACATTTTATCATTTTGTACTGTATACTAGTACTCTACATGAAACATGGAATGTCATTTTATCTCACTAGGGAATGATGAACTTGATGTATTTACATTTTCATTGTTAACACTCATATTACGACTTGAACTCAATACATTCACTTAAAAATGACTAAAACACAATCAACTAAGCTACTAAGTCTGTTAATCTAAACGCTTACATTCATATACATAACTTAATACCTGTATAAACAAGTTAAACATTTTATATGAATGTTACTGGATTTGATAGTTTGAAGTTAGTTAAATTACTACTGTAAACTATAGAATACTGATATGTTTGTGATTTCATGTTAGTATCTAACAGTCAAATTCATTTCAGATAGTTTATCTTCTTAATGACTGACCTAATTAGCTATACGAAAGTAAAAAATGAACAACCCAGAAAATGTGGAACGTTTTACGTGAATGAGTGAAATATGAAATACATTAATCATGTATCTCTCTGCCTATTACGTGTATAAAACAATATTTGATTTGTATAAACTCTCCATGTCTATCAGTATTTTTAATCTATTGAGGGATAATAAAGTATGTAATCATGAATTGTACCAGCCTATCTAATTTAATGATATGAAAATAATGATATGAAATCATAGTGGAAACGCACCTGTGGATGTTGGAACTTATTTACTTACGCCCGTTATTCCTCTCGGTGGAGCATAGACCGATCACCAGTATTCTCCATTCAACTCTGTCCTGAGTAATCCTTTCCAGCTGTCTCCAGTTACTGTTCATCCTTTTGATGTCTGCTTCCAGTTCTCGACGCAGGGTGTTCTTTGGCCATCCTCTTTTCCGTTTTCCAACAGGATTCCAAGTTAGTGCTTGCTCGTGATGCAGTCTCATGATTTCCAATGTCTTTTGTTAATTTCTTCTTCAACTGGAAGTTGGTTTGTTCTCTTTCATACTAAGCTGTTACTGATGGTTTCCGGCCAACAGACATGCAATATTCTGCGTAGACAGTTGTTTATAGATACCTGAACCCTTCTGAGGATGTTTTAAGTAGTTCTCTACGTTTCCACTCCAAACAGCAGGCTTGTCTTTACTTTCGATTTGAAGAGTTTGCCTTTGAGGTTGGTAGACAGTTGTTTGGACTGCCATAAATTCTTCAACTGTAGGAATATCGCACTTCCTTTGCCAATTCTTGCCCTGACATCTGCATCGGATCCTCCTTGTTCATCGACGATGCTCCCCAGGTATGTAAAGGTATCCACACCTTCCAGAGTTTCACCATCAAGTTCAATCGGGTCGGTGCTCTCGGTGTTGAATTTGAGGATCTTGCTCTTTCCCAGATGTTGAAAGCTATGACTATATTAACTAAGTTCATGTATAAAGCTTTTTTAACGACAATTGGAGATGTTGGATCGTATTTACTTCTAATCAGTTAATCAATCAATCAATCCCTGTTACTCCATGTGGAGCCTGGGCCACCGACCAGTATTCTCCAACCAACTCTGTCTTGGACTATCCTTTCCAGTCCTTTCCAAGTGCTCCTGATTTTCATCATGTCTGTCTGCAATTCTCAAAGCCATGTGTTTTTGAATCTTCATCTTTTCCTCTGGCCTACAGAATTCCAATTTAGTGCTTGTTTTGTAAGACAGTTTGATGATTTCCTAAATTTGTGTCACATTCACCTACATTGTCCTTGACTAATATTTTTGTCGGCTGGAATTTGGTTTATTCTCTACCACAAAAAGCTATTACTGATAGTGTTTGGTCAATGGATCTGAAGTATCTTACGCAGACATCTGTTTATAAATACTTTTATCTTTTGAATGATACTTTTCATAGTACTTTATACAAGTTTAAGCTCCATTCAACAGCATTGTTTTCATGTTTATATTGAAAATTGTGACTTTAATGTTGACTAACAGTTGTTTTGAGTTCCAGATGTTTTTCAGTTATAGAAATGCTGCTATTGTCTACCATTGCCAATTCGCGCCAACACATCTACATCAGACCCTCGTTGTTTATTGATCTTGTTGCCCAAGTATGTAAAGATTTCTACACCTTTTAAAATTTCTTCATCATTTGAAATTGAGTTAGTGTTGATTGTTTTATATCAGAGGATCTTGCTTTTTCCGTTGTGTATATTGAGGCCTACTGCTGCCGAGACTGCTGCTACATAGTTTGTCTTTATCTGAATTTGATGCTGTGTGTAGGACAGATGAGATAGTTTCTTTATTTGCAAAGTCCAAATCATTTAGTTGCATCAATGTTGTCCACTGCATTTTGAGATTGCCTAGAGATGTTGCAGTTCTTATGATCTAGTCAACCACCAGCAAGAAGAGGAAGGGCAAGAGTAAGCAACTTTGTCTGACACTGGTCTTCACTTCGAATGAGTCTGTGAGCTGATCTCCATGCAGGATTTTACAATTTAGTCCATCGTAAGAATTCAATTTGACGTTTACTATATCTACGTATACACCATAATGTAGTAAATGGCTCCATAGTATTCTCCTATCAACTTTATAGAATACTTCTTCATAGTCGAGGAAGTTGATGTAAAGTGGTGAATTTCATTCGATTGACTGTTTAACAATGAACCCTAGAGTCACGATTTGGTTGATGCACAATCGGTCTTTACCTAATCAGGCCTGCTGATATAGAAATTTGGCGTCGACTGAATCTTTCATTTGGGTTCAATAACACAGTTGAAGATTTTTCCTAGTATTGAGATTGGAGTGATACCTCCGTAATTCTCTCAATTTATAAGATTTTTATTCTTTCGTTTCTTGATGAGGTGTCCTTCTTTCCAGTCTGCTGGAAATTTTTCTTCCTTCCAAATAATCCTGTATTGAATGTGGAGTATCTTTGAAGTTGCTTCTATGTCCGACTTCAGTGCCTCGCTTAGCTGGTATATTGTTTGACCCTGTTGACTTGCCATTCATGGTTTGTCCGATGGCTATTTTGATTTCTTCGACTGTCGGTGGGTAGGTATTTATAGGGAGATCAATAGTTGCTGCTTCTATGACTAATGGGTTTAGTGGGGCTGATCTATTCAAGAGTTCTTCGAAGTGTTCTACTCATCTGTTTTGTTATTCAATCGCTTCAATGATTGGTTTGTCAGCCTTTCTCTTGACTGGCCGTTCCAACTTACTGAATTTGCCAGCTGGCTTCTTTGTTATATTGCATACGTGATTCATGTTTCCTTCTCTTGCAGCTTTTCCCGCCATCATTGTTAGGTCATAATCATATTTCCGTTTTTACGAACTAATGCTCACCTCGCTTGCTTGTTGACTTCTGTGTACAGCGCCTGTGCCTCGATTTTATTTATTCTTGTCCGGTTGTTATCAGTTGCTATCTTTTAACTCCACCGTTCTTGGATCTTGCCCAGAGTACCAACAGAAATCCATTATTTATGGTATTATATCTTGCGACCCGAAACCTCCTGACATTTTGAAGTTATTGTTTCTTTTCTTTCTTCACAGTTGTCCTCCATATTTGTTCCACCAATTTCTAGTAGATCATGAAATGCCTGAAACTTATTGTTGAGAATTATTTCGAATTCGTTGTGTTTGTTAGTATCCCAGAGAAGAGCTGTGTTAAAATTTTGTAATACTGCTGCTCCAGTTGTTCAGTGCTCCTTCAGCCCCAATTTTATTTTAACTACCACCAGATGATGATCCGAAGATATGTCACATCCTCTCCTTGCCCTTACGTCTTCCATGGTCCTTCTAAACTTCGAATTGATGTAGATGTGGTCGACGTGGTTCTCTAAAATGTTGTCCTGTGAAATCCATGTAGTTTGGTGTTTACATTTGTGGTAGAACACGTTGCCGTCTATGGTAATTTTGTTGAAAGCACATAGGTTTGCAAACGTCCCACTGTTTTCCTTCCTTTCTCCCAGTCTATGTTGTCTATAATGTCTTCATATCCAGTTTCGTGCATTCCAACCTTGGCTTTAAAGTCTCCTATAAAAATAATCTGGTCATTGGCTGAGCATATATCGATAATTGACTGCAGCCTTGTATAGGACTGGTCTTTGTTGTGTTGGTGGCTGTCGTTGGTGGGTGTATATCACTAGATGACACTCATTGTAATCCCTTGCTTCTTTGGCTTGAATGATGCTTTGATGATCAAAGGTCAATGAGGTTTCCATCCTATAAAGTTCTTCAATGTTTCTTGAGCCAAAATTTGTGCTACTCCTTGTGTGTGTGTGAGGCATTCTCTTCATCGTGGTCGGAGTATAAAAACACTTCTCCTGAGGATAATCTTTGTTGTTCAGCTTGTAACTAATGGGTTTTATTTATTCCAGGTATCTTCAGGTTGTAACTTTACATTTCTTTAGTTATTTGCATGCTTCTGCATATCTATCCCTATTTCTAATACTTCCAAGGTTGCTCTCTTTATTGTATATATATGTTTGAGTTGAGTGTTTATTATCCATCTAACAGGTTGCCTGTAGAAACAAGACATTCTTCTGACGTTGAACTCCCTATTATAGTTAACTGAGCTGGGACGCGGAGGAATAAGTTAGCTCACATGTTGTTGTATCGTTGGTTATACATTCGTTAGCAGGTATTGAGGTGTCACCTTTATTTGTGTATATGTAATCAGATTGTTCAAAGTGTATTGGTTAAATATACATCACATAGATCTTATAAACTTTATCTTCTTATTGAATTGTCAAGATTTATCAAAAGAAAACTAATTGACTTAAAGTTGTTTGTAGAGATTGGTATCAAGTTTTAGTTGATTGAATTTGTCACAGATTGTTATTAGTAGAGTATCATTATAAACTAGGAGGTCTAGAGTGTGCACTGCTGTGAAGTCGCATAATAAGACAAATCACCTGTACAGTGCTCTATGGTTTTCAGCTTTACTAAACCAACATCAAACTATAACAAATTCAATCAACTAATGGGATTAATTGTTAAAGAGTTGTAAATTTACAGGAGACTACATTGTTAATATTCAATTTATAGTATGTAACTAAATAATGTTCAAGTATATTAACTAACTGATAATAATCTACTGGAAACCCTGTTCACATGTGGTTATTTGTTTGTTAACATTAATCACTAAGAAACTGATACTCTCTGTGGAATATCAATTCATATCACTGAGTTTCATAGTGTAAGAGATTATCATCAAGCGATTTAAAAAAAGTAACTAAAATTTAGAACTGTTTTTCAGAAGTTTGCTTCCTCTCTTTTAGGTATATGTAAATTAACTACTGTGTTTGTTTCATTCATTTTCATTTTCCAATTGTCCTAACCTCCAACTAGACTGATGAACTGTAACATATCACTTGTTATTCAGGAACTATAGTCAACTAACAATTCATCTGTTCTACTCATTCCCAGTTTCTAGTCGTTATAATCGCCATTTTGTAAAAGTGATATTCTTCCCAATAGTGCGCTACTTGATCACATTTTGATGTATATAAAAGAACGAGTGAACTATAATTTGAGTATTTAGTGGTTGGCGTAGTTGTCTTGTGTTCATTGTTTCGACATTGGGAACTAGTAACCACCAAGCAGACGTGTACATATTCTGATTGGACAAGTCGATGTTACTGTTTTCCATTTGTTGTGATTGGTTGCATTTTGTAAACGTAGCACCATTAATTTATTCAAGACTTCGCTAATCACTTGTAGCATTTTACATTGTGAGTAATTAGTGAACAATAACTAATGTCATGTTTGTTTTGCACGCACTTTCTATCAAATTCAATCAATAGGATGATGCAAACTCCTAAACATTGACATTGAACTAGATGTCCAATAGAATGTATAACTAATGCTAGACAGAACTAGACAAATGTTACATTGTTGTTGAATGGAGATGGTTATTGGAGATTGGTTCAAATTAATCTTATTCATCATCGATTGATGTTTGTGAAGTTATATTGTAAACAAGGGTTTACTGAACAACTGCTTTGTCCTACTATAGAAATTCTCAGCAATGCGCACATCGCATTCCTCGTTGACACCTTCAGATAGGCGCATGCTTAACACTACACCACTGCGAATCACATTGCTCACTACACAGTGATCAATCAATGTAAACAAAAGTCTATTGATATGACATCTTTACATCAATAGTCATTATCCATTAATCGTTTCACTGAAATAGATAGTCTATCTGACTTTCACTTATTTCGCTTATTTCATCTTCTTTTATAGTATGGAGGATTTCTAATACGACCTGAATCACCTCAACGTTTCGATATGATTCATGTAGATTTATCCGAAGAAAGTGATACTACTTTGAATGATTTTGTAGCAGAATTAGAAAATAAAATTGATTCGATTGCTGTGAAAGTGTTTTAATGAAAGAAGAAGTTCAATTCACCAGAACATTCAGTAACATCAAACAAATGAGAAGAATACTGACAAACAATATCACCTATTATTATCATGTTAACATACTTATGTATTAAAACACTTTAAATAAACAGTTAACTGAATGATCAATGCTGTCTCAGATTTCATTACCAATCAATATTGAGCATTGTATAATACAATTTAGGAGGAACGAAGATAGATGAAGGAAGAAGACTTCAATGTCGACACGACGATCATCAGAGACTCTGCATCTACGTAAAAGTATAGTGATGATAAAATTGATGCAACAACTAGACTTTAATGATACAAACATTGAAAATCAGAAAGTACTTATTATTTATTACGTCATCGTATGAAATTATTGAATAGGGTGGATTTATGTGCATCAGACCACTAATCTGGTATCTAATAAGTGATGTTTTAGATTTAAGTTACATGTTGTGCAGGAAGATTCTGACAAAATGTGTATGTACAATTGAAATGTATCATTCTAGGATAAAGTAGCTATCGAGTACTTGTTGCTTTTCAATGGTTGTTTAACTGAGATCAGTTATTCGGAGATCGCCTAATCTCATTTGATAGTTCTGAATGTTGAGGTTATCTACAGTGTTAACAATATTCACTGTGTGTTACATCATGAAGTTTCAGTCACTTTCTACTATTTATTTGATTGATAGGTGCTGTATACCATCGCGTAATCCTCACTAAGTTTAGTTATGTACAAATGAAAACAGAAATAGACAGACAAGGAGGATTAAGTGATCATTTTATTTAAGATGTTTCATGCTTCAATGCAATGTTTTCATCAGTTTATTTCAGACAGACAGATAGACAGATATAACGCAGAACTTTGTACGTACGTACATCAGTTCAGGTTGCCATACCACATCAGTACAGAGACGTAACTGTCAGTTCAAATCCAAGAGTGATAGCGATAGTAGAAGTATTAGCAGTAATGCAGAAGATTAGGGAGCGGAGATATGATTCGAAAAGTATAATTCAGTGAGATAAATTTGAAAGGAGAAAGATAGAGAAATCAGAAGGTTAGGGCTTCTTTATTTTCATACGGTGAAATCAGGTTAATGATTTTACTAGGATCCTGTATTCGCGTTTCCGAGACGCAGAGCCCAAGGGACAACTGCTTGGGGCCTGTCACGCACGGCCTTTTTATGAAGGGTTTTTAGAGTGTTAGCTCCGCACTTTAAAGCCCTTAGGGGCACCCTTACCGCCGGAGACGGAAATCCGTGAGGTAGGGTGAGGTGTGACATTTTTAGGGCCGACCTTTGCTAACCCTTCTTTCTTTGCGAGAAGGCAGCATCGCTGCAGATGCTGGTTGACCAAGGGAAACACCTTACTGCTGTCACACCCCTCTGCAGTCAGCAGTACGACTTCGCCCTCAGACCTTGAGTAGCTGCTTTTAGTCTCGTCGTTCTCCAATCGACCTGCCTGGCATGGTAGGACCTACAGTAACATATGTTTCATCCAGTTTAGCTCGGTTGGATCATCACGATTGGCAAGCTCGACCACCACGTCAAGATAGCAGCTACGGTAGAGATCAGTTTATTTCAGTTAATTTTGGTCAATGCTGTTACTTAATTAAGTAGGTTAGATCAATTTTCTGATGAATTTGACCTACAGTCTGAGACTATGATCACATAGACGCTTTGGAAATCATTTTTATCCAACCAAAACTGAGACATTCAGGCTGCGAATGACACCATGTATGGCAGATTAAGATATTAACACTGGTTGATCACTGATTAGTCATATTTATTTAATCATGTATGGTTTTGATCGAGTTTCATCATAAATCTATGAAAACGAGGTAATCCGGTGTTGAAACCTCCGGGGATCACTATATATATATATTTGACTATATATATTTGACTAATAATCTTGTTTATCTCAATTGTCTTTTACGTTTCACAAGTTACATGATAATGAGTATTTCAACACTAACATTCGTATTTTATAAATAACTCGATGAGAAAAAACTTTCAATTAACCAATTCTTCTTGATATCTAAATAATGTTTTACTTGCTTCGGAACTGGATATTCTTGTGATTAATAAATGTAGAACCTGATGAGCATTTATCGAAAAGAATATTCTTCGTTCAAACGTCTTTGTTTTTGATAAACATGGAAATTTTTAAACAATTGAAATCGTGTGATATGACATCAGTAATTAATATGAAGGAAAGCTTATACCATTACATTGGGGATAATCGTAGTGTGTATGACTTCCTTTATCTGGAGTGTATTCACAAGACGATATTGTCTCATGTGACTTCTACTAGACTGAGTAATCTATATCCTTGACATGAACGAAACATTCTATACTTCAGAATATTTCAATTACATGTAAGTAAGACAAATGCAGCAAAGCTAAACAGCTGAAAATTGTGACTTCAATCTGTATGTGCTTGATAACTACATCACAACTGACAAGAATGAAATACTGTTGACGATGACGATAATGACAAAAATGAAAAAAATTAAACGATGATAATGATGATTATGAACTAGCAGAACATAATTGTCAACATACCGATTTGATGATGGATAAAACATTTCCATTCGTATTTTACAAATTATTCGGAAATCATTTTTATCCAATCATCCTTGACATCTACATGATGTTGTACGTGACTGAAAACTGGCTAATTTAGTGTCTATAACTTATCAACTAATAAATGTAGAAATTGATAAGGATTTATCGACAAGGATATTCCTCGTTCAAATGCCTTTGTTTTTGATGAAGATGGGAATTCTACACAATTATCAATGTAACTTATCAATATACTACTCGTCGTAACTGAAGTTGGCTGCACTACTTAATATTTCATTCAGTAGTGTAAACTGTCATCACAACTTTCATGATAACAATCACTGTATCAATGTATCGATGAGTGTAGTCAAACATTCAGTTGAATGTTTCAATTATCTCGTGATGTTGTTTAGGGTTAGTGAGATTACTAACTTGATCTTCTATCTTCAAGTAGTGGATGTGTCGACGGTGTACTTAAATGACGCATTCTCCCTACAATAATTTTGAAAGCATTAAAAAATTCAACATTATTTATATTTCATATTAAATTGGTGGTTCATTGAATTCGATATTCAACGAACGAAAGAATAATGAACAAACTTGTTCATATGACGAAGAAAAAACGCGTTTTTTTGTCATGTGTAACACCGTCAATTAGTAATTGTCTAACCTGCTACATAATGACTCTACTTTATTTGAATGGAACCAAGTTGGTGGTGCAGTCACAAACTAACCTTGATGAATGATAACATGATGCTAGTACCCCTGACTCCAATCATATATTTATCACACAGTTGTAGGTACTCTACCTAGCTATAGAAAGTACATGCATCTGTGTTGAACATTTGACACTCAGAAACAGTGCAAACCAATCAACAGTAGTTGTGAGCATCTTGTCGAGGTACATATTTCTACAATACTCAGATCACTATCGCGATGTCACTACGGTAATATTACTTATTGACTTCATCGTCGTCATTGTCACTTTCATTATCTAACACACATCTGGAAAATGATAATGATGAAACGACAATGACGACGACACATCCACGTGTAACCCATGTAGCAATATTATGCTACCAAAAAGTATTCATGATTAATACACCGTAGTCAGATCAACATGAAATAAGTAAACGCTTCACCATTAGCCTCCTACTACAAAACATCTCAATCTCACGAAATCATCTCAATTCTCATTTCATCTCAACTACACATCGAATGTAGTTGTCATCATTCATACGATTATCGTCAGCGGATGGATGATTGAACTGTTCATTTGTTCAATGTAAACACACTGACACCATCTACTCCGTCTACTCCGCACAATCAAATACATTGATTATGTGAAGGTGGTTAATGATAAGTGACAACACGATGACTGACAGATATCAGTGAGTATATCTGCGCTCATTTCTCATCTAGTCAATAACAGGAATCGGCCACACTGATTAACAATGGTTGGTTGTCTCATTGGAATGTTAATGATGTGTAGTAAATATGTGGCTACTTCTTTCAATACCATGAAATGAATAGAGTTGAATTAATAATAATTCAGACACAATGGAATGCATAGTTCATTGTTTGGTCAATAATCACAGAGAAATGAAGAGATTTTCTTATTGTAATGATTAATGAGTATGTGGTGGATGGTGAGATGTGATGTTGTTGTAATTTGTCTAATGAATATCATTGTCGATCGATATGATCCATCGTGATATTGTATTGATTGTAATGAATGTGTTGTCATTGTAGTTGTGATTGAGTGGAAAATCTCAGTTTCTTCATCATTCAGTATTGTTGATCACGGTGTACTTCTCAGTCACGTCTACGACGTGTGTACACGCAAACACACATGTCAGTGAATACACACACACATACACATAAACTCACTTGTTTGTGTTGATTTTGGCGAACGTAGAGAGGTTGGCGTTGCCCCATTGAAAATATGAGTTTGACATCATCAGAAATTCACGCTCATTTACTTATTACATTGTATTCATTTTATTATGATGGAGTCAGATGTCGTCGATGCTTTTTTCAGTGGTCAGTCATAATCGAGAACACCACCCACACTACACTTGATTGGCGAATCGGAATGTTCATCATGAGATGGATGTAGAAATGTTTTGTATGTTTGATTGTGAATAATATTCACAGGTTTAATATGAATTTCGATAGCCGACGACAAATTTAACCAAACTGCTTATGCACTTATGATTACTGTAAAATTAAGACAAAATATTAGCCTTTATTACCATGAAGAGAAACCAACAAAAGTTTGTTCAGGATAAATACGTGTTTATCAGTTACATGAAAATGTCTAAGAATAGAGAATTCACAATTTTTGTTTCCCATCGCACCAACCTACTTTCGACGTCAATTAAACACCTTCATCATTCTCTCACGTGTTAATTTGTTTACACATAACTGAATACTAAAGTTTCTATGAACTGAATTGTTGGACAGATGATTGCCCACATCACTTATCACATCGTTACGTTTCCTCTTCTTCTTCTTTCTCGCTTTTCTTTCACTCACTTTATTAATTCGGATTAGGTTACTAGTGTTTAATGGTCGGTCCTTCATCATCTAGTTATTGTACACATTGATTCACCTTTAATGAAATGCATGAAATGATTATAAGATTTTCATTTGTGGATAGAAATGTCAGTCAGTTTCTCTTCTTACTTAGAAATTTCATTGGATATTCAACCGAAATTATAGACGGCACCAATCCATAGATACAGCTGTTATTTCTGTACTTATAATGATTCTTGGTAAGACAATAACATCAAATATTACTACTACTACTACTAATACTACTAAGACTAATCATCATAATAAGATGAATACTACTTGCAAAATTTCAGACAAGTAATCAATAGCTGAATATCATGTACTGGTGTTCAGACAAGATACAAAATAACTGAGATAGGTGAATACTGACCTAGTGACTAAATTAACTAATAGGTCTTTCACTATAACTATGATATGACTACTCAGTTTGTGATTGGTTGATAGAGTGTCAACATGATTAAAGCCTTCCCTAGAGGTAGAGAACATGAGAACAGTACCAGAAAATAGAGGATAATACCAAACCACCTACAAAGTAAGAACAATTGCTTTTATGTATCACATACTGAAGCAATTGATAATAGGAAATTCGGAATACAGTAAACAATGAAGAGGAGGGAAGTTGTACATGGAAATCAGTATAATAGACCGATTATGAAGTAACAACAACTTGAGAACGAGAATAGTTACGACAACAATTAATTGGTCGAAGTGATCTGACAATTTAGCGAATACAAATATCATATTTACTGTCAGTTAGGTAATTATTATTATACAGTACATAATCATATAGCACCAGAAGTAGGCTGTGAAAATTGTACATTCCCGTTGTTAGTCCCATTATAATGAAAATGTACCAAAGTTGATATAATTTACGTAGCACGTTCAGCACAACGTAAACCAAGAAATCCTCATTCCCTACCCCTCCACAGATGAAACCAGATAGGTAGGATATCATGTAAGTGTAGTAGTCATATAATCAATAATGATCTGTGAGATAAGACTTGTAGAAAATCATGTAAATATTAGAAGCTCATATTGTCTTATATTAACTGGGATGTGAAATGTGAAGACATTGTGCCAACAATATTCAGAGTTGATATTTTATCAACACTAGTGGGAGATAATTATAGAAAATCTCAAATGTTCTCAGATGGCATGAATAGAGCAGGCAGGGGAAGAGACACACTCATAACACAATGGTTTAATTTCTACAAATTACAGTATATAACGATTCATCAGATAGACAGTTAACAACTTTGAACTCTTATATAAACTCAATTCGGAAAAGTCTAAATAACTTGATGAAATTCACTTTAGGCTACTAAACGAGCTAGTAATCTTCATTGGAAATGCATCAAGTAAATGCATTGATCTGTTTTAAATGAAATGTAGGTTTGTTTGTTTGTTTGTTTGTTGGTTGGTTGGTTGAAAAAGCGCCGTAGTAAGTCTAGTCTCCAATATTTGTACACTGAGAACTATTGCACAGCCTGTTCCATATGCGTAGTTGTCATGATTTTGCAGAAGATTATCCGTATGAAATTATCGAAACATAAAGTTACTAAACTGATAGTTTCTGAAAGGCAGAACACTATTACACCAGGTTATTGATGTCTCACAAGTGTATTATTAACATAAGAAAGATAATGTACTTTAGTCGATTGGAAGTTTCATTTATCTATCCATCCAATAGATGTAGTCAATGTTTACTCCAGATAGATCTTTCATAAAGTACTTACTACCAGACTACAATTTAAGATACGCAATATCGGAATAAAATGGAATTCATTTTCTGGAAAAGTGACAAGTGGGTACAGGTCAACTACAAGTTCTGACTGAAAATAGATACTGATTGTTGTTCCTCACGGTATGATTTTGACAGAGTATCACCGCTTCTCAAGGTAATATTCATAGTTCTCTGCTATCATCCATTTCGTTATTCGATAATGATATGATGATACAGAGTTTGGTGTAGAACATTTGCAATTGTCCTGTATTTAATATTGCACTGTGATGACAAAAAATTGACCAAGTAAATGACGACTGCTGGCAAATGCCTCTATGTCGATTATAATGTACATTGTTCACTGAGGTTTCGATTATCTAGAGAAATTACTATCTGGAGATGATCATCAGTGAATTTTCGAAAGCCACTAAACATTTCTGCTTCGTAGATGGTAGATGTATTATGACCCATTAGGCAATAGACAAAGGCTTGAAGAATGTTGCTGACAAATCATTCTTAACGTTGTATATTGTATTTATCCATTTGTGCATAGGGCTATGTCTTGGCTTTCTTTGATATTGTCTAACAGTTATTCATCGCTATATTATATAATACATCCACACCTTGCTCTTATGTCTTCCATCGCCCTTCATATGCAGTGTTGAACATTCCGAAAATAGTGCAAGGGTGTACCAACAAAATGGTCAGGTCCATGTCTGAGTAATTAAGGATGATTTACTGCAGCCTTGAAAAGAAATGCATGGAACAAAATTATTCGAAATAACCATGTACAAACATGGTTACATTTACAACGCCAATCGGAGTTTCTAATCGGTGTATTTTCATCTGCTGTAGCTTCATAGATTTTAGGTCAGATTAACAAGAACACTACTCGAGTAACACAAATCAGACAGAATTAAATTCCATTTCAAACACTCCTTGATATATAAGTGATAACTGACCAACCAGTCAACCTATTAGATTACTAACATCAATAGACATACAGGGTAGTGTTAACTGAGATGTGGAGCGACCTTAACACAATCAATTAAACGTAGTTCGCAAATGACAGTTGAAACGCTAACAGTGAATGTGTTAAACGTGAGGATAAGGTAGGGCGAAGTGAATAATATTAGGAGTAAAATGATCACTTTGTACACAAAACAAATAACAGAACATAATACAAAAGAAAAATAGTCTGAAATATTCAATGTTATGTAGGTCGTCTGAATATGAATCTCAATCAAGCATACAATACATTTCTACATCCATCTCATGATGAACATTCCGATTCACCAATCAAGTGTAGTGTGGGTGGTAGTCTCGATTATGACTAACCACTGAACAAAACATCAACGACATCTGACTCCATCTCTATATCATGAATACAATGTAAGTGAGTAGTGAGAGTGAATATCAAATGTTGTCAAACTCATATTTTCAGTGAGGCAACGCCAACCTCTCTCTCTTCACCAAAATCAACACAAAAATGTTTGTGTTTCTGTATGTGTGTGTGTGTATTCACGGACATGTGTGTGTGCGTGTACACACGTCGTAGACGTGACTGAGAAGTACACCGTGATCAACAATATTGAATGATGAAGAAACTGAAATATTTCACTCAATCACAACTACAACGACAACACATTCAATACAATCAATACAACATCACGATGGATCATATCGATCGACAATGATATTCATTAGACAAATTACAACAACATCACATCTCACCATCCACCACATACTCATTAATCATTACAATAAGAAAATCTCTTCATTTCTCTGTGATTATTGACCAAACAATGAACTATGCATTCCATTGTGTCTGAATTATTATTAATTCAACTCTATTCATTTCATGGTATTGAAAGAAGTAGCCACATATTTACTACACATCATTAACATTCCAATGAGACAACCAACCATTGTTAATCAGTGTGGCCGATTCCTGTTATTGACTAGATAAGAAATGAGCGCAGATATACTAACTGATATCTGTCAGTCATCGTGTTGTCACTTATCATTAACCACCTTCACATAATCAATGTGTTTGATTGTGCGGAGTAGACGGAGTAGATGGTGTCAGTGTGTTTACATTGAACAAATGAACAGTTCAATCATCCATCCGTTGACGATAATCGTATGAATGATGTTAACTACATTCGATGTGTAGTAGAGATGAAATGAGAATTGAGGTGATTTTGTGAGATTGAGATATTATGTAGTAGGAGGCTAATGGTGAAGCGTTTACTTATTTCATGTTGATCTGACTACGGTGTATTAATCATGAATACTTTTCGGTAGTGTAATATTGCTATATGGATTACACGTGGATGTGTCGTCTTCGTCGTCGTCGTCTCACCATTACCATTTTCCGGATGTGTGTTACATAATGAAAGTGACAATGACGACGATGGAGTCAATAAGTAATATTACCGTAGTGACATCCTGACAGTGATCTGTGTGTTGTAGAAATATATATACCTCGACATGATGCTCACAACTACTGTTGATTGGTTTGCACTGTTTCATAGTGTCAAATCTTCAACACAGATGCATGTACTTTCTATAGCTAGGTAGAGTACCTACAACTGTGGGATAAATATATGATTGGATTCAAGGGTACTAGCATCATGTTATCATTCATCAAGGTTAGTTTGTGACTGCACCACGTACTCGGTTTCATTTAAATAAAGGAGAGCTAATGTGAAGCAGGTATTGCAGTTACTGATTGACGGTATTGTAAATGACGAGATAACGTAATAATCAGTCGTCAAATGTTCGAACATATTCACTGTAATCTTCTACATCTTTTGTCAAAATTACTGATACTCTTTGTTTTTTTGAAATGGTCATCAATCGTGTGAATTTGATTATGCCACTTCAAATCGTCATCTATTGATGTCTACTTGACAATGTATCATTAGATTACATCAGAATATATTATGAATAACGTATGCGATTACCTAATTCGATTGAATTATTCCAACCTCATCATCGTCATAATGACTCTCTTCGGTCATTATTGTATAGTTCAATCATTTCCTTAACTCACGTCACAACATTCAAAGTGAATTCGCCTATTCATGGATGACAATTCACTTTAATGGACAGTGTACATTTAAAGTGAATTCTTTCACTTTAAAATCAGACATGGTGACTTGAGAATTACTCAGTTATCTTGATTCTTGGTTAATGAGAGTGCGGAATGTTTGTGATAAATGAATTTTTGTGTGATTACTACGATTACGTGTATGCTGATGTGCATACCTCACTCAAACAGACCTATCATCACAGGTGTATGCACATCGATTTCTGCATCATTATCATCTGTGTTAACACACAACATCATAACATTGTGAATGTTCAACCAATTGCATAATTAGTGTGTTTGTGTTTTCAATTCTATGCATTGACCAATATCAATTGAACAGCATATGTATAAATACGGCGAGATGATTGTTGATTTGCAAATAGATTGTGAACGAGGCAAACAATGAAGAGAACGACGAGGACATCGAATTCATTGATGAGGAGTGGTGTAATTCCACCTGGCATCAATATTTGCATGTTGCTCTCTATTGTATTAGTTGTAATGTTTCCGTTGATAGTAGAATCAGGTGGAATATACAAACCTGAAATTGCTAGAAGTAAGTGAGAATGATTTTGGTACTTTGATAATTTTCCGGTATTTATTGATTCCTAACTAATTGTTGATGCTTTCTTTTATTTCCATGTAAACTACTGTTTCGTCAATGATAGATGAGAAAGGCGAACCTATTTTACGTTGGTATCATCCTCCTCTTATATTTTTTGGCATAATGGAGGATCCTCGAAAAATACAGCCGACATTAAATGTAAAAGTCAGTCTCCGTTAAAGAATAGTTGGAAAGGTGCCTTTAACATGAAGATCCAGTCTGTATTCTATGATGATAAATGTTAAATTAAAATAATAAAATATTTGAATGTAGTTGACTTTGGTGTTTTATTCTGACTTAATTGCACTGAAAGTATCGTAATTCATAGAATTCATTCTCTCGTTCACTCACTCACGCAGTCACTCACTCACTCACTCAATCAATTATTCACTCTCACCTTCTAACCCTCAAGCTCTATCTCTCTTTATTGTCATTTGTAATGACAACGTAGAAAAGTGAATAAAATTCAGGTGCAACTAACTATTTATTTATTCCTAATGGACATCAGTTACGAAATGTAGACGATTTGTAGACAGAAGGAATTGTGAAACGGAGATTGTCAGTTAATGCGTGAATATTAAGCAATATGTCGAATTGATGTGGGTGACGACCTGCATTAAGATTGCCTGACATCAACCGACATAATCAGATGCGTGTTATGATCATGATCAGAAAGACTTGGAAAATGGTGATTGGTTGACACTGTTGTTAAGCGTTGAATGTCCAACTTATATGTATGCTCCGTTTATGGACTAAACAATCATCAACAAAAAAAAGTAAAGACGAAATCGACTAGTAAATAAATCATTGGTTAAAATGAATCATGTGCTAGAGTGAATAGCAACAGAGAATACATTGGATACTAGACAATGACAGTCGCAAAGTGGAATTAGGAAAATGACTCTACTTTATTTCAATGAAAGCCTGTTGATGGTGCAGTCACAAACTAATCTTGATGAATGATATCATGATGTTAGTACCCCTGACTCCAAACATATATTTATCACACACATAGTTGTAAGTACCTTACCTAGCTATAGAAAGTACATGCATCTGTGTTGCAGATTTGACACTCAGAAACAGTGCAAACCAATCAACAGTAGTTGTGAGCATCATGTAGAGGTACATATTTCTACAACACACAGATCACTGTCAGGATGTCACTACGGTAATATTACTTATTGACTCCATCGTCGTCATTGTCACTTTCATTATCTAACAAACATCTGGAAAATGGTAATTGTGAAACGACGATGACGAAGAAGACACATCCACGTGTAATCCATATAGCAATATTACACTACCGAAAAGTATTCATGATTAATACACCGTACTCAAATCAACATGAAATAAGTAAACGCTTCACCATTAGCCTCCTACTACAAAACATCTCAATCTCACGAAATCACCTCAATTCTCATATCATCTCAACTACACATCGAATGAAGTTGTCATCATTCATACGATTTTCGTCAACAGAAGGATGATTGAACTGTTCATTTGTTCAATGTAAACACACTGACACCATCTACTCCGTCTACTCCGCACAATCAAATACATTGATTATGTGAAGGTGGTTAATGATAAGTGACAACACGATGACTGACAGATATCAGTGAGTATATCTGCGCTCATTTCTTATCTAGTCAATAACAGGAATCGGCCACACTGATTAACAATGGTTGGTTGTCTCATTGGAATGTTAATGATGTGTAGTAAATATGTGGCTACTTCTTTCAATACCATGAAATGAATAGAGTTGAATTAATAATAATTCAGACACAATGGAATGCATAGTTCATTGTTTGGTCAATAATCACAGAGAAATGAAGAGATTTTCTTATTGTAATGATTAATGAGTATGTGGTGGATGGTGAGATGTGATGTTGTTGTAATTTGTCTAATGAATATCATTGTCGATCGATATGATCCATCGTGATGTTGTATTGATTGTATTGAATGTGTTGTCGTTGTAGTTGTGATTGAGTGAAATATCTCAGTTCCTATATTATTCAATATTGTTGATCAAGGTGTACTTCTCAGTCACGTCTACGACGTGTGTTCACGGAAACACACATGTTCGTGAATACACACACACATACAGAAACACAAACAGTTTTGTGTTGATTTTGGTGAAGAGAGGGAGGTTGGCGTCGCCTCACTGAAAATATGAGTTTGACAACATTTGATATTCACTCTCACTACTCACTTACATTGTATTCATGATATAGAGATGGAGTCAGATGTCGTCGATGCTTTGTTCAGTGGTTAGTCATAATCGATACTACCACCCACACTACACTTGATTGGTGAATCGGAATGTTCATCATGAGATGGATGTAGAAATGTATTGTATGCTTGATTGAGATTCATATTCAGACGACCTACATAACATTGAATATTTCAGACTATTTTTCTTTTGTATTATGTTCTGTTATTTGTTTTGTGTACAAAGTGATCATTTTACTCCTAATATTATTCACTTCGCCCTACCTTATCCTCACGTTTAACACATTCACTGTTAGCGTTTCAACTGTCATTTGCGAACTACGTTTAATTGATTGTGTATAATTCGCTTCACATCTCAGTTAACACTACCCTGTATTTCTATTGACGTTAGTATGCTAATAGGTTGACTGGGTGGTCAGTTATCCCTTATATATCAAGGAGTGTTCGAAATGGAATTTAATTCTGTCTGATTTGTGTTACTCGAGTAGTGTTCTTGTTAATCTTACCTAAATTCTATGAAGCTACAGCAGATGTACTCGCACCAACTAGTTAATCTGATTGGCGTTGTAAATGTAATCATGTTTTTACATGGTTATTTCGAATAATTTTGTTCCATGCATTTCTTTTCAAGGCTGCAGTAAATCATCCTTAATTACTCAGACATGGACCTGACCATTTTGTTGGTACACCCTTGCACTATTTTCGAAATGCTCAACACTGCATATGAAGGGCGATGGAAGACATAAGAGCAAGGTGTGGATGTATTATATAATATAGCGATGAATAACTGTTAGACAATATCAAAGAAAGCCAAGACATAGCCCTATGCACAAATGGATAAATACAATATACAACGTTAAGAATGATTTGTCAGCAACATTCTTCAAGCCTTTGTCTATTGCCTAATGGGTCATAATACATCTACCATCTACGAAGCAGAAATGTTTAGTGGCTTTCGATAATTCACTGATGATAATCTCTAGATAGTAATTTCTCTAGATAATCGAAACCTCAGTGAACAATGTACATTATAATCGACATAGAGGCATTTGCCAGCAGTCGTCATTTACTTGGTCAATTTTTTGTCATCACAGTGCAATATTAAATACAGGACAATTGCAAATGTTCTACACCAAACTCTGTATGATCATATCATTATCGAATAACGAAATGGATGATAGCAGAGAACTATGAATATTACCTTGAGAAGCGGTGATACTCTGTCAAAATCATACCGTGAGGAACAACAATCAGTATCTATTTTCAGTCAGAACTTGTAGTTGACCTGTACCCACTTGTCACTTTTCCAGAAAATGAATTCCATTTTATTCCGATATTGCGTATCTTAAATTGTAGTCTGGTAGTAAGTACTTTATGAAAGATCTATCTGGAGTAAACATTGACTACATCTATTGGATGGATAGATAAATGAAACTTCCAATCGACTAAAGTACATTATCTTTCTTATGTTAATAATACACTTGTGAGACATCAATAACCTGGTGTAATAGTGTTCTGCCTTTCAGAAACTATCAGTTTAGTAACTTTATGTTTCGATAGTTTCATACGGATAATCGTCTGCAAAATCATGACAACTACGCATATGGAACAGGCTGTGCAATAGTTCTCAGTGTATACATTTGGGAGACTAGACTTACTACGGCGCTTTTTCAACCAACCAACCAACCAACCAACAAACAAACAAACCTACATTTCATTTAAAACAGATCAATGCATTTACTTGATGCATTTTCAATGAAGATTACTAGCTCGTTTAGTAGCCTAAAGTGAATTTCATCAAGTTATTTAGACTTTTCCGAATTGAGTTTATATAAGAGTTCAAAGTTGTTAACTGTCTATCTGATGAATCGTTATATACTGTAATTTGTAGAAATTAAACCATTGTGTTATGAGTGTGTCTCTTCCCCTGCCTGCTCTATTCATGCCATCTGAGAACATTTGAGATTTTCTATAATTATCTCCCACTAGCGTTGATAAAATACCAACTCTGAATATTGTTGGCACAATGTCTTCACATTTCACATCCCAGTTAATATAAGACAATATGAGCTTCTAATATTTACATGATTTTCTACAAGTCTTATCTCACAGATCATTATTGATTATATGACTACTACACTTACATGATATCCTACCTATCTGGTTTCATCTGTGGAGGGGTAGGGAATGAGGATTTCTTGGTTTACGTTGTGCTGAACGTGCTACGTAAATTATATCAACTTTGGTACATTTTCATTATAATGGGACTAACAACGGGAATGTACAATTTTCACAGACTACTTCTGGTGCTATATGATTATGTACTGTTTAATAATAATTACCTAACTGACAGTAAATATGATAGTTGTATTCGCTGAATTGTCAGTTTACTGTGACTGATTAACTGTTGTCATAACTATTCTTGTCCTCAAGTTGTTGTTACTTCATAATCGATTTATTATACTGATTTCTATATATAACTCCCTCCACTTCATTGTTTACTGTATTCCGAATTTCCTATTATCAGTTGCTTCAGTATGTGATACATAAAAGCCATTGTTCTTACTTTGTAGTTGGTTTGGTATTATCTTCTATTTTCTGGTACTGTTCTCATGTTCTCTACCTCTAGGGAAGGCTTTAATTACGTTGACACTATCAACCAATCACAAACTGAGTAGTCATATCATAGTTATAGTGAAAGACCTACTAGTTAATTTAGTCACTAGGTCAGTATTCACCTATCTCAGTTATTTTGTATCTTGCCTAAACACCAGTACATGATATTCAGCTATTGATTACTTGTCTGAAATTTTGCAAGTAGTATTCATCTTATTATGATGATTAGTCTTAGTAGTATTAGTAGTGGTAGCAGTAATATTTGATGTTATTGTCTTACCAAGAATCATAATAAGTACAGAAATAACAGCTGTATCTTTGGATTGGTGCCGTCCATAATTTCGGTTGAATATCCAATGAAATTTCTAAATAAGAAGAGAAACTGACTGACATTTCTATCCACAAATGAAAATCTTATAATCAATTTATGCATTTCATTGAAGGTGAATCAATGTGTACAATAACTAGATGATGAAGGACCGACCATCGAACACTAGTAACCTAATTCAAAAAAATTAGGTAAATAGAAACAAAGCGAGAAAGAAGAAGAAGAAGAAACGTAACGACGTGATAAGTGTTGTGACGCGTGGTTTGGATTCTTATTCGACCGCGAAAATCTCTGTCGTCGATTATTAAGCTCGTCTAAGTGGAACGCTTGATTTTACTCCTAAGCTTTGACTCGATCCCCTGGCTAAAACTACACTTCAACGTGAACACGAGAGAGAAGACATGATATACGGCATAAATACACTTTACTGCAAGGTGTCAATTATGTACGGAAAATAGGGTATTTATTTTATCATAATATCTTTCTGGATTCTAGAGATTTCTATATCCTACTAAACACAGTAGTAGTAAGATAACTGTTCAATCAAAGATATATCACTTGACTTCTCATTGTCTAGAATTTTCTGGTAAAAACTATCTGCGTGCTGATTGGACACAATTTTCTCTATTGATTTCTACGCCTTTCTGAACTTGTTTCAAGGTGTTTTTTGGCTCCACCCAACACCTCCGTCCTTTTAAGAAATAAGATTTCTTCTTCGGGTTAACTTGCAGCTTGACAACTTGTTTCATATGGCATTGTGACTCTCTTGGTGTCCAGTGATTAAGTGTCCATCGGAGTTTTGTCGTTGGACTGTCTACAATCAATTCCAGTGGCAGCCTTTCTCGCCTGTCTACTTTGTTTAGCATCTTTTTGTCTCTGCGTATCTGATTGATGTGTCTGATCCACGTTCCAAACGCTTCACGCACTCTGTACAAGACATTTCCTATTCTTTGTTCAATGATTTTTGGTTCCCAACGTTATGGTCTGAGATATGACTTGATAAACACTTTATCACCACATTTAAACTCCGGATTGCTTCGTTTCGACTGTAACTATCCGTCAACTTACTTGGCGACATGACGTCGAATATAGTCCGGACACGTCTTCCAAACATAGCTTCAGCATGGGACTTGCCCTCTGGGACAATAGGGTTGGGTGTAATTTTATAAGTTGTTAAGAATTTGGTAATTACCTGGCTTGTCTCGTCTTCTACCCCCTTCAGTAATGATCTTTTAAATGCGTCAACAAAACGCTCTGCTTGTCCATTTGACTGAGGTGATATAGTGGGGAGCGTACATGTGTAATTCCATTTGATCGGCAGAAGTGCTTAAACGATTCTGAAGCGAATTGTGGGCCGTTGTCAGTCACCAAAGTCTCTGGAACCCCAAAATAGCTAAGCAATTCAGATAAATTATTTATCGTCTCGTTAGCTGTGCAACTTGTCATAGCATAGACTTGTGGCCATTTTGTGAGTGCATCCACGACGACTAAAAACATTTTTCTTCGTACTGGTCCTGCAAAATCTGCGTGTAATCTCTCCCATGGACTATTAGGCTTTTTTCAATTCCTGTGGTTTTACACTTCTTTGGATTTTTCGCTGCTTGCAGACATGAAGAACAGTTGTCGCATCTGGTCTCGATGTCTTGATCCATGGTAGGCCAGTAGGCATAGCTTAGAGCCAATGATTTCATCTTGTTGATGCCCGGATGACCGCTGTGGGACTGTTTCAGGACCTTTTGTCGTAATGTTTTTGGAACAACCATTCTGTCACGGAACATAATGCATGAATCAACAATCATGAACGAGTCCCGTCTGCGGAAATATTGTAGTATTTCTCGCTGGAAGCCACGGTTTGGCCAGTTGGTGAGAAGATAACCCCTGACTTCTCGTAATGTCCTGTCATCTTCTGTGGCTTGTTTGATAGCTTTAAACGTAACAGGTAGACCATCAACTGCGTCTTCCAAAACTCGGCGTACTTCTGTTTCTGTCTCGACTGCTGCCACTAAGGTATCTTCTTCAGGATTTGCTTGAGAACCAATAAGTCTAGACAAAGCATCAGCTTGTCCGAAATCAGTAGTAGGTTGGTACTTAGTTTTAAAGTTGTAACCCAATAATATGGTTCCCCATCGTTGCAGTCTATTCGCAGTGTATACTGGAATCCCTTTCTTTGACCCAATTGTGGCTAGCGACGGTTTGTGGTCAGTTAAGAGCGTGAACTGGCGTCCGAATATCATCTTGTGAAACTTCTTCACAGCAAAGATAATTGACAACGCTTCCTTTTCGATCTGGCTGTAGTTACATTCTGCTGTAGTTAAAGACCTAGCTGCATGGGAAATTGCTTTCTCCGATCCGTCAGGCATGATATGAGAGATAATCGCTCCAATGCCGTATTTTGAAGCGTCTGATGCTACTACAATAGGTAAGGTCGGGTCGTAATGGGTCAGCAACAAATCCGAGACTAATAGTTTCTTGATCTTCCCAAAAGCACGTTGACAACTTTCAGACCAATCCCACTTTACGTTCTTAGCCAGAAGGTTATTTAATGGAGCACATAGGCGATGAAGGTCAGGGATAAAAGCTCTATAATGACTGAGTTAGTCCCAAAAAGGATCGTAGTGTGGGAACATCTGTCGGTCTCGGCATAGCTTTCACTGCTTGGATGTTCTCCGGATCTGGTCTTCTTCCGTCTTTATCAATTATAAACCCAAGGTAGCGTACTCTTTGCATGCAAAAGTTGCATTTCTCAGCACGGGGCCGGAATCCATATTCAGCTATTCGCGACAGCACCTGATCGAGCTTCTTCTCTAAGTCCATTTTATCTACACCCATAATTATTATGTCATCCAGGTAAGCTGCAGCACCAGGAAGATCTTGTAGCATGGTATCCATCACTTGTTGAAATATGGATGGGGCCGTCTTGACTCCGAATGGTAGTCGGTTATATCGGAACAGGCCCTTGTGAGTATTTATGGTAAGCAGATCCTTACACTTAGCAGCAACAGGAATCCGCAGATATGCTTCTGATAAATCCACTTTGGCAAACAGCTTGCCTTCATTCAACTTAGCAAAAATATCTTCAGGTAGAGGTAATGGATACTGATGAGTTTCTAGGGCTTCATTCAAACCAGTTGAGTAATCGGCACATAGACGGACGCTGCCATTAGTCTTCTCTACTACTACAATGGGTGCAGCCTATTCTAAAAAGTTCACCGGTTCAATAACAACAATTTTTTGAGGTCGTTAGAGTTCATGCTCGACTACTGGAAGGGCGGCATATGGAACTGGTCTTTTAGGACAAAACACTGGCTTTATTCCTTGTCGAAGGGTGAGAGTAGCTTGAAACTTAGTCCATTCTCCCAGTCCGTCATTAACTATCATTTTATGTTCGCTTTAGCAGCTCATAATTCGGGTTTATCTTGTCTACTTTCACTGTACTGACAATATTACAGATCATGCTTATGGGACGATTCATTAACTTCAGCTTCTCTATCCAATCAAGTCTCGATAAGTCGAGTGATGCGCGTTCAATAAGGAATATAACTCCTGTCTCCGTTGCTTCCTTGACTGTGACTTGGCAGTGTATCTCACCAGCAATGTTTGGCATACCCCCAGATGCACTACATGCTGTTTGTTGTGTAGGGTATATATTCGTGGTCTGCCGATCTTGTCCTACGTTCTTCTGCTTATGAGAGTTATGTCGGAAGCTGTATTCAACTGGAGACGAGCAGTATAACCATTAATTTTGAGGGAGACATACTTTCCGCGATTATGAGAACCGGTTTCATTGAGAGCTATTGTTACTTTGGCAGTTTTTAGCTTCAATCTTTTAGAGTAAACCTTTAATCGACGGTGTTTTTGTGTTTTACAACGGTTTTCTTTATGCCCTTTTCTAAAACATGTCGTACACCGATGATTTTTAAAAGGACAGAACCTTTTGAAATGCCAATCACCGCACAGGCAGCATGGAGATGGTGGCTTACCGCTGTCATTGGTAGCGGATGTTAAATAAAGATGACTGTTCCCCGAAGATTTGAGACAGGGTTTGAACTTTTTCATCAAAACTAAAGTCTCGTGGGTTCTTTGGTAGGATAAAGTTGCTGTAGCGTTCGTGTTCCACCGTCCCAAGTTTTCTTAGGAGTGCTCTAACTTTTGAAGCGTCATCCAGTCTACAGAAATCAATACAAAACATATCTTCATATTTCTTGAACCACGAGCCAAAAGTAACACAAGCTGCACCATCGAAATGAAATTCATGGATAGAATTTATGACTGATTCATAATGTGATAGCTGGAGTTCATTAGAATTGGGGTTTTGTTAGTTCAAGAGCATTTTCTGCATCAGGGTTTCCATAATTCTTATTTGAGATTGTTCAAACCACTTTTCTTGCCTCTCCATATAAGCTTCTAGTTGTTCCAAAGTAATATTCTTGATGATTTTTTTTCTCTGATTTGCCAAATTTCCCGTCGCCAAATTGTTGTGACGCGTGGTTTGGATTCATACTGGACCGCGAAAAATCCCAGTCGTCAATTATTAATCTTGTCTAAGTGGACCGCATGATTTGACTCCTAATCTTTGACTCGACCCCCTGGCTGAAACCACACTTTAATGTGAACACGACAGAGAAGAGAGGATAAACGGCGAAATAACACTTAACTGCAACGGGTCCATTATATACAGAAAATAGGGTATTTATATTATCATAAATGTCCTTCAGGCTTCTAGAGATTTCTATAACCTACAATACACATGGATCTTTGTTGAACATTTGACAATCAGAAACAGTGCAAACCAATCAACAGTAGTTGTGAGCATCATGTCGAGGTACATATTTCTACAATACTCAGATCACTGTCAGAATGTCACTACGGTAATATTACATATTGACTCCATCGTCGTCATTGTCACTTTCATTATGTAACACACATCTGGAAAATGGTAATGGTGAGACGACGACGACGAAGACGACACATCCACGTGTAATCCATATAGCAATATTACACTACCGAAAAGTATTCATGATTAATACACCGTAGTCAGATCAACATGAAATAAGTAAACGCTTCACCATTAGCCTCCTACTACAAAATATCTCAATTTCACGAAATCACCTCAATTCTCATTTCATCTCAACCACACATCGAATGTAGTTGTCATCATTCATACGATTATCGTCAACGGATGGATGATTGAACTCTTCATTTGTTCAATGTAAACACACTGACACCATCTACTCCGTCTACTCCGCACAATCAAATACATTGATTATGTGAAGGTGGTTAATGATGAGAGACAACACGATGACTGACAGATATCAGTGAGTATATCTGCGCTCATTTCTTATCTAATCAATAAGAGGAATCGGCCACACTGATTAACAATGGTTGGTTATCTCATTGGAATGTTAATGATGTGTAGTAAATATGTGGCTACTTCTTTCAATACAATGAAATGAATAGAGTAGAATTAATAATAATTCAGACACAATGGAATGCATAGTTCATTGTTTGGTCAATAATCACAGAGAAATGAAGAGATTTTCTTATTGTAATGATCAATTAGTATGTGGTGGATAGTGAGATGTGATGTTGTTGTAATTTGTCTAATGAATATCATTGTCGATCGATATGATCCATCGTGATGTTGTATTGATTGTATTAAATGTGTTGTCGTTGTAGTTGTGATTGAGTGAAATATCTCAGTTCCTATATTATTCAATATTGTTGATCACGGTGTACTTCTCAGTCACGTCTACGACGTGTGTTCACGCAAACACATTTGTACTGAATTGATTCCTTTTACCTAACGTGTAGATTTGGCTGCCGAAGAGCATTCTTCAATTAACTCTACTTTGGGCTTTCCTTCCTGGTTATTCCCAAGTGCTGTTTATTTTTTCGTATTTGCCACTTATTCTCGTCCACAATGTGTTCTTTGATCTTTCCCCTTTCCATGTTACTGCTAGTTTTGTAAATCAGTTTGATAATTTTTCTCTTTATGTATCCTATCCGCGCTCATCGCGGAGCCAGAGTGTTCTCGGTTCAATCCACAAAAGCTCGTGGATGCTCACTGCTGAGGAGTCCCATACTTAGATGAAACAGCTTTCCAGTGTTACCAGGTGATCAATGGTTGTCTGGTTCAAATCAATTCTTGATATCAGCATTGACAAATTAACTATCTCCACAACAACCCCTCTTAATAGTTTTTTAATTGATTATGTATGTAAAATCTGTCAGTAACTTGTAGAAAAATGATACATCTAGTTCAATTGTGACCTCAGTAAAATGTTATCACATCATTAAATCGATGAACTGTTTCTGTGGAAATAAAATAGCAACTTAATAAACTGAATGTTTATTCTTTGGATTTACAAAACAAACAGAGAAATATAACAGAAATAGCTTAGTGATTAAATATTTTCATTTGTCTTTTGTATTGTTGGTTACTTATGATTATGCTTAATTTTAGAAGATGAAAGTAGTTTGTTGATATGGTGCATAAACTGATGTAAAATTGAGGTGGTTTAGTGGAGATAGGTATACTGATTAGTTGCTTGTATTCATCATAGTTTGATGCTAGTTGGCTTTTACAGGAAACAAGGAAGCACTAGATGGCTGTTTTATTTAAGTATTAGATTCCTCAACAGTGTATACCTTACGTTCCAACCTGGATTACAATAACCAGCTTACTAACAAATAACTTCAGGCTGATTCCAAATTTCTAGTGGGAAATTGTTACTAATGGAACTCAGTCTCATCGCAAGCGAGACAGTTATCATCAATGATATAGAGTGATCTTCGTGTTATATCACAAATTTAATGGAAGTGGGAATTCTAAAGTTGTACGAAGGTGAGCTTATTGGTGTAGAGGGTTAGGCATTCATCAATCTGATGGCCTTCAGTTCGGTTGTTTGATCGAATCGATGGTTTGTACTGACGACATGGAATTACATACTGAAACGAATCATCTGCACAATGATTTGCCTTTTTTCTAATGATATTGAACCTACGTCAATCTGTGACGGATTCAACTAGCTAGACATAAATAAACTTCGTTCGAAACTCATAAAGAACATTCATGATAAACAACAAAGTTGATTTGTCGATAACTGTAGATTCTAGGCGACAAGTTTTGTGTATATTTAGAACTCATTAAGTGAATGTACATTCTCATTTTATTATTTTAAACAAAACTTACTATGTTAAAATGTCATTGTGCTCCACAAGGGATCAACTGGCAAATGAATGGAATGATCGAATGTATCTATTGCATTTCATTGTTCTACTGGTAGATATTTTTGTTACCAACTACTAATTTGTAATGGTTATATACTGAATTGTAATGTAACCACTATGAAACTATTTCATTGTGTATTTCATGTTCTTGTCAAAGATGAAACTCACAATCCTCATTTCATGAAGTGAATGATTAACCAACTAACCAAAATGCAATTTCAATGAATTCGTGTTGTATTCCATGTAACTTAATTTGTGAAGTAACCGACAGTTTCACAATAAAATATATTCACTATAAAAATATTGATATCGTTCTAGTAAGAAACTCTTAGCGACAGTACTCACCCATGACACTACTCAAAATGTCAATTCAGGATTTTCAAACGAATAACCATAGGCAACAATCAACCAAAAGGTTCCCTGGTGTTGTTTGATAGCATTTCGACATGAGTCAATTTGTAATATAATTTGACAATCATCCAGTGCTCTCAGTTCTAGTCATGAGTAAGCAAGTTCAGACAGACCAAGAAGGAGACAGTTATTACAAATTGTTAATACTGATATCACGAATCGTTCTGAACCAGACAACCATTAATCACCTGGAAACACTGTACGGCTGTTTCTTCCTAGAATGGGACTCTTCAGCAGTGCGCATCCACGACTTCGTTTCAAATGGAGCTTAGAACCCTCTGGATGACTAAACTTTAAATATCAACCGTAAGAAGCCAGCTCAGTGGTCAAGTGGTAAGGCACTCTCATTACGGAACCAGAGGATTCTAGGTTCAATCATCGATGTGGTCGCGGATGTGCACTGCTGAAGAGTTCCATACGAGAACAAAACAGCTGTCCAGTGTTTCCAGGAGGTCAATGGTTTTCTGGTTTAGAAACATTCGTGGTAACAGGAATGTCAAATATGATGACTCTGCAGCGGAATACTGTGATTTCCACAAGACCTGAATGTTTGCATGTTGATGTCTTTTGTATTGGTTGTAATGTTCCCGTTGATAGTGGATTCTGGTGCAGTTAATTCTCTTGAAATTACGACAGGTTAGTTTTAATGCATTTGTTACATTGATTAGATACTTGTATTTATTGATACATAACTGATTGTTGAAGCATTTTGTATTTCCATGTAAACAACTTTGTCTACAATGACCGTGTTGAAAGTAAGCGATACACTTGAAGGGTGTTATTATTTGAATAAACATTTGGCAAGTAGTTACTTAACAATAATGATTAAATTCAGCATAATCATCGTGAAGATGACACACATCAGTTATTATTGTATATGATGAAAATCTCAGTGTTGGAAATATCGATTGGCGTGAATTTCATTTCAATGGATCGAGCAATTACGATGAATATTTGAATCAGACGACATTGTGTATCACTTTATGTTGAATATTCTGTCCTACACAAAGATGAATTAATTTTGAATATATGAATGTACTTAAAATACAAATGTGTGGAGAGGGCGAAATTCGAAAGAATCAACGCCACATCCAATGTTCGAAAATAGGAGTTCAAGTTAGTATTCCCACTGACATGAAGAAACATCACGGGATAATTGAAACATTCAATTGAACGTTTGACTTCACGCATCAATATATTGATACATTGATTGTTATCATGAAAGATGTGATGACAGTTCACACTACTGAATGAAGTATTAAGTAGTGTAGCTAACTTCCGTTACGACGAGTAGCTCATTGATAAGTTACAATGATAATTGTGTAGAATTCCCATCTTTATCGAAAACAAATCCATTTGAACGAGGAATAATCTAATCGATAAATTCTTATCAATTTCTACATTTATTAGTTGATAAGTAATAGACACTGAATTAGCCAGTTCTCAGGCACATACAACATCATGTAGATGTCAAGGATGATTGGATAAAAATGATTTCGGAATCATTTGTAAAATACGAATGGAAATGTCACCATCATTATCATCATCATTATCATCATTGTTGTCAGTATTGTCATCGTCAAGAGAATTTCATTCTCGTCAAATGTGATGTAGTTATTAATCAGATTTAGTAATTCAGTATTGCAAAATAATGTTTTGGTGATAAGTGGTTAACGAGTAATCATTAGGAAATCGTGGTTCAACAAGGTTTCCTTCTAGTTAACAGTCGTTAGGAAGACGTATCATGGATTGACAAGAAACTGGTGATTCCTGGAGGTTTCAACACTGGATTATCTCGTTTTATAAATTTATGATGAAACTCGATCAAAACCATACATGATTAGATAAACATGACTAATCAGTGATCAACCAGTGTTAATATTTTAGTCTGCCCTACATGGTGTCATTCGCAGCCTGAATATCTCTGTGATAATAGTCTCAGACTGTAGAAATGTGCAACTTTAGGTCAAAATCATCTGAGAATTGATCTAACCTACTTAGTTTAGTAACAGTATTGACCAAATTAACTGAAATAAACTGATGAATACATTGCATTGAAGTATGAAACATCTTTAATAAAGTGATCACATAATCCTCCTTGTCTGTCTGTTTTGGTTTTAATTTGTACATAACTAAACTTAGTGATGATTACGCGATGGTATACAGCACCTATCAATCAAATAAATGGTAGAAAGTGGCTGAAACTTCATGATGTAACACACAGTGAATATTGTTAACACTGTAGATAACCTCAACATTCAAAACTATCAAATGAGATTCAGTGATCTCCGAATAACTGATTTTAGTAAAACAACCATTGAAAAGCAAGAAGTACTCGATAGCTACTTTATCCTAGAATGATACATTTCAATTGTACGTACACATTTTGTCAGAATCTTCCTGCACAACATGTAACTTAAATCTAAAACATCACTTATTAGATACCAGATTAGTGGTCTGATGCACATAAATCCACCCTATTCAATAATTTCATACGATGACGTAATAAATAATAAGTACTTTCTGATTTTCAATGTTTGTATCATTAAAGTCTAGTTGTTGCATCAATTTTATCATCACTATACTTTTACGTAGATGCAGAGTCTCTGATGATCGTCGTGTCGACATTGAAGTCTTCTTCGTTCATCTATCTTCGTTCCTCCTAAATTGTATTATACAATGCTCAATATTGATTGGTAATGAAATCTGAGAAATAATTGATCATTCAGTTAACTGTTTATTTAAAGTGTTTTAATACATAAGTATGTTAACATGATAATAATAGGTGATATTGTTTGTCAGTATTCTTCTCATTTGTTTGATGTTACTGAATGTTCTGGTGAATTGAACTTCTTCTTTCATTAAAACACTTTCACAGCAATTGAATCAATTTTATTTTCTAATTCTGCTACAAAATCATTCAAAGTAGTATCACTTTCTTCGGATAAATCTACATGAATCATATCGAAACGTTGAGGGGATTCAGGTCGTATTAGAAATCCTCCATACTATAAAAGAAGATGAAATAAGCGAAATAAGTGAAAGTCAGATAGACTATCTATTTCAGTGAAACGATTAATGGATAATGACTATTGATGTAAAGATGTCATATCAATAGACTTTTGTTTACATTGATTGATCACTGTGTAGTGAGTGAGCAATGTGATTCGCAGTGGTGTAGTGTTAATCATGCGCCTATCTGAAGGCGTCAACGAGGAATGCGATGTGCGCATTGCTGAGAATTTCTATACTAGGACAAAGTAGTTGTTCAGTAAACCCTTGTTACAATATAACTTCACAAACATCAATCGATGATGAATACGATCAATTTGAACCAATCTCCATAAACCATCTTCATTCAACTACAATGTGATATTTGTCTAGTTCTATCTAGTACTAGTTATACATTCTACTTGACTTCTAATAAAATGTCTGTATTAAGTAGTTCTTGAAATAATTTGATAGAATTGATTAAAACATAAATACAAATAAACAGGATCCATTAAAATATAAATTATACTCTTCTGAAATTCGACCACTAAGATTTTCATCATATACGATAATAACCGATGTGTGTCATTCTTACGATGAATATTATTCACAATGAAGCATACAAAACATTTCTACATCCATCTCATGATGAACATTCCGATTCACCAATCAAGTGTAGTGTGGGTGGTAGTTTCGATTATGTTTCACCACTGAACAAAGCATCGACAACATCTGACTCCATCTCAATATCATGAATACAATGTAATTGAGTAGTATGAGTTAATGATAGAAAAACTGAGATATTTCACTCAATCACAACTACAATGACAACACATTCAATACAATCAATACAACATTTCAATGAATCCTGTTTATTTGTATTTATGTTTTAATCAATTCTATCAAATTATTTCAAGAACTACTTAATACAGACATTCCGTTAGAAGTCAAGTAGAATGTATAACTAGTACTAGATAGAACTAGACAAATATCACATTGTAGTTGAATGAAGATGGTTTATGGAGATTGGTTCAAATTGATCGTATTCATCATCGATTGATGTTTGTGAAGTTATATTGTAAACAAGGGTTTACTGAACAACTACTTTGTCCTAGTATAGAAATTCTCAGCAATGCGCACATCGCATTCCTCGTTGACACCTTCAGATAGGCGCATGATTAACACTACACCACTGCGAATCACATTGCTCACTCACTACACAGTGATCAATCAATGTAAACAAAAGTCTATTGATATGACATCTTTACATCAATCACCATGTAGGGCAGACTAAAATATTAACACTGGTTGATCACTGATTAGTCATGTTTATCTAATCATGTATGGTTTTGATCGAGTTTCATCATAAATTTATAAAACGAGATAATCCAGTGTTGAAACCTCCAGGAATCACCAGTTTCTTGTCAATCCATGATACGTCTTCCTAATGACTGTTAACTAGAAGGAAACCTAGTTTAACCATGAGTTCCTAATGATTACTCGTTAACCACTTATTTTCAAAACACAAATTATACAATACTGAGTAACTTAGCCTGTTAATCACATGGTGTATGTTCATCGACAGAATTCTGTCAAGACTATAATGGTTTAGATTAGCATTACATTTGTTACTACCCAGTAACCAATAGGTGTGAATTCTTTCAAATCGCAACAATCTACTTTTGCCGCCAAATATACAACTTCATCATTCTCTCACGTATTAATCAGTTTACACATTAACTGAATACTTATGATTCTATGAATTGAATTGTTGGACAATTCAATTCACAAGTCTCATAATCCGTTGTGTTCATGTAGTTCATGAAGATGATTGCCTACATCGCTTATCACATCGTTACGTTTCCTCTTCTTCTTCTTCTTTCTCGCTTTGTTTCTATTTACCTAATTTTTTTGAATTAGGTTACTAGTGTTCGATGGTCGGTCCTTCATCATCTAGTTATTGTACACATTGATTCACCTTCAATGAAATGCATGAAATTGATTATAAGATTTTCATTTGTGGATAGAAATGTCAGACAGTTTCTCTTCTTACTTAGAAATTTCACTGGATATTCAACCGAAATTATGGACGGCATCAATCCATAGATACAGCTGTTATTTCTGTACTTATTAGGATTCTTGGTAAGACAATAACATCAAATATTACTGCTACCACTACTAATACTACTAAGACTAATCATCATAATAAGATGAATACTACTTGCAAAATTTCAGACAAGTAATCAATAGCTGAATATCATGTACTGGTGTTTAGACAAGATACAAATATAACCGAGATAGGTGAATACTGACCTAGTGACTAAATTAACTAATAGGTCTTTCACTATAACTATGATATGACTACTCAGTTTGTGATTGGTTGATACAGTGTCAACATGATTAAAGCCTTCCATAGAGGTAGAGAACATGAGAACAGTACGAGAAAATAGAGGATAATACCAAACCACCTACAAAGTAAGAACAATGGCTTTTATGTATCACATACTGAAGCAACTGATAATAGGAAATTAGGAATACAGTAAACAATGAAGTGGAGGGAAGTTGTATATAGAAATCAGTATAATAGACCGATTATGAAGTAACAACAACTTGAGAACGAGAATAGTTACGACAACAATTAATTGGTCGAAGTGATCTGACAATTTAGCGAATACAACTATCATATTTACTGTCAGTTAGGTAATTATTATTATACAGTACATAATCATATAGCACCAGAAGTAGTCTGTGAAAATTGTACATTCCCGTTGTTAGTCCCATAATGGTGAAAATGTACTAAAGTTGATATAATTTACGTACCACTGTCAGCACCACGTTTTAAACGCATTCCTTAATTTAACAGAAAAGAATGTACGAATTTGTTCATTTGTAGAATTTAAAACACGTTTTCTCGTCATGTGTAATATCGTCGATCAGTAATTGCCTAACCTGCTACATATTGAAAATGGTAATAATGAGAAGACAATTACGTCTACGACACATCCACGTGTAACCAATGAAGCAATATTACGCTTCCGATGAATATTCTTCTTCAAGACACCGTTGTCTGATCAATATGAAAAAAGTGAACGTATAAACAAGGTTTCCTACTTCGAAACATTTTAATCTCACGAAATCATCTCAATTCTCATATCATCTCAAGTACACATCGAATGTAGTTGTCATCATTCATACGATTATCGTCAACGGATGGATGATTGAACTGTTCATTCTGTTCAGTGTAAACACAGTGACCGTATCTACTCCGTCCTAACTGCGCACAGTCGAACGCATTGATTATATGAAGTTGGTTGATGATGAGTGACAACACGATGACTGTCAGATATCAGTGAGTATATCTGCGCTCATTTCTCATCTAGTCAATAACAGGAATCGGCCACATTGATTAACAATGGTTGGTTGTCTCATTCGAATGTTAATGATGTGTAGTGAATATGTGGCTACTTCTTTCAATACCATGAAATGAATAGGGTAGAATTAATAATAATTCAGACACAATGGAATGCATAGTTCATTGTTTGGTCAATAATCACAGAGAAATGAAGAGATTTTCTTATTGTAATGATTAATGAGTATGTGGTGGATGGTGAGATGTGATGTTGTTGTAATTTGTCTGATGAATATCATTGTCGATCGATATGATCCATCGTGATGTTGTATTGATTGTATTGAATGTGTTGTCGTTGTAGTTGTGATTGAGTGAAATATCTCAGTTTCTCAATCATTCACTATTGTTGATCACGGTGTTCATCCTACTCACGTCTACGACGTGTGTACACGCAAACACACATATTCGTGAATAGATACACACACACATACAGAAACACAAACATTTTTGTGTTTATTTTGGTGAAGAGAGAGAGGTTGGCGTCGCCTCACTGAAAATATGAGTTTGACAACATCTGAAATTCACGTTCACTTACTCACTCACATTGTATTCATGATATAGAGATGGAGTCAGATGTCGTCGATGCTTTGTTCAGTGGTTAGTCATAGTCGAGATTACCACCCACACTACACTTGATTGGTGAATCGAAATGTTCATCATTTGTTTCTGTTGTGTACAATGTGAGTACTTTACTCTTTATATTTTTTAATTTGCCTTATTCTATCCTCTCGTGAAACACGTTCACTTTTTGCCTATCAACTCTCTTATACTAACTACGTTTAATTGATTGTTTATAAGTCGCTCCGCATCTTAGTCAACACTACCCTGAATTTCTATTGATGCTAGTTATCTAGTACGCCTATTGTTTTTTCAATCTACCTGTGTTTCTATTTCATTATTGTGGACGGACATTTTAGCTTTCGATGAATATAACAAACGACTGGTTGGTCTCCCATGCTGTTGAATAATTTTATCCGCTTCTTATTTTCATTCTATTTAGTAACATTTGGCAACAGTTTAATTGTACTACTTATTAGTAGTCTGCTTTATATGACTTCAATATTTCACTGATAACAACACTACACATCATGTAATATTCAGCAAAGCAAAGTAAATCACAGTGGAATATGCTTATTGTTGTTTTGTACCTCCAAAAATAAATAAATAGTTCCTTTATGGTAGGTTAGTTATTCAGCATTACTCTTTTCTCTCTTTTCTACTGTTTCTAATGCATCTTAAGTATAAACAATTTTATCATGGATACAGTCATTGTGACTTACAATTTTATCGTCTTTTAACCAATGAGATTTCAGCTAATTTACCTACCAGTACATGATACTATACTGCACAATGTTGTATACATGTGTGCACTTTGTGTAGATGCAAACAATTCTGTATTGTATGCATATAGAAGGGTTTTGTATGTATATTAGTGTACATAGTGTGTGTGTGAATGTGTGAATGTGTTCCATCCCATCACTTCATGATATTCAGGTGACAAGATTTCTATCTTATTAGCTTAGTATATGCACTAAACTGAATATATATCAACATAAATCTTGGTAATGGACAATAGATATAAACAAATAGATGGAACATTTCATTCAATTCAGTTCATAGTTACTTTCTCATAGTTATTCGATTATAATGATGAGTAGATTGTCAGAGTGGTTGTTGAATACACTGATTCTACATTCTACATTCTACACATGGAATATTGGAAAAACATTAACAAAGATTGTATGATTAATTCAATGCATAATTAACTTCCTGTATAATATTAACTAAGAAAGAATTAGAAATATTTTAATGAACATTCTACAAACTACTTATTTACTTCTTCTTTCATTATTATCATTTAATGTAAATACTCAAAATCAATCATTCAATCATTACGTAAATGATGTTAATACACATGAAATAAGTAGTATTGGTCCACCAAGAGAATTATCACTTGAAATTACTTGTGATCTATTACGTCCATGTATTAAAGCATCATGGCTTCCACCAGTTAATTATCAATTAGATCCTATTCAACAACAGAATATCAAATATAATCAACATGCATTAACAGCGTATAGATTACGTTATCGGATTATGCATCCAATTGAATTAACTCATGTGAATGTATATCATAGAAAGTTAAATACTACTGAATTCAATAATAAATTGTTAAGTAAAATAATTGAGAAAAATATTACTGATTTACAATATACTACTAATCCAGGTGAACACTGTAAGTTTCTGTTATTTAATGTTATTGTCTCCAAACAATGTTCTCTTTCTTTCTTTTTGTTGTTGTTGTTGTCATGAGGTGTATCTGTGTGTGTATATGTTAGAGATTCACATGTTAATCACTATAGATGTAGAATTAGATAGTAACCAAACAAATACACTGTCTACCATTTGTATTTCTAATGATAATTATCAATCAATCAATTAATCAATTGATTCCTGTTACCTAACGTAAAGCATTGACTGCCGAACAGCATTCTTCAATCAACTCTGCTTTGAGCTTTTCTTCCCAGTTCTTCCTAAGTGCTGTTCATTTTTTCGTATCTGCCACTTATTCCCGCCACAATGTGTTCACTGATCTTCCCCCTTTCCATGTTACTGCCAGTTTTGTGACTCAATTTGATAATTTCCTCTATATGTATCCTATCCACCAGTCCACCACACCAGTTTCTTTTCATAATTCCTTGCTCTGCTGGAAGTCAGTTCGACAATAAATAACTGAATCAATTGAATTAACGTGAGTTTAAGTATTACTAAGTAAGAACAAATCAAATCAATTAATTTCAAAACTACATACAACATAAGAGGGATCTGATCATATAAATGTCAATATTGTCAAATGTTGAAGATCATTGTGTATGTATTTGTGTGAGAAGAATTGAGAGTGAAACATGATGGTAACAAAATTGTGCACTGACAAATAGCAGATGTAACTTGTTTGTGTGTTACTAGTGTCAGATTGAAGGTACGCGTTGGAAATATGAATGTTTGGTGCATAAGGTATTAGGGGGGTGGGGAGGGAAGCCACTAAGACTGGATAAATGATGAGGCAGCCTACCTTTTCTTGTTTAGCCTAGTTAAGTTCAATATTACGTTGAGAAATCCTCAGCTACTTGCCCTTCTCTGTTGTTCGAAGCATTTTGATGTATTTAATATAGATATGATGATGATCGGTAATGGTATGGACTGCTATTGAGTATTTTATTTGTGGTATTTTCCACATCTACAGAGTTACTAGGTGATCTGTTTGTGTAACTCAGGTTGTCTTTGATTCAGTATGAAGTTTCTTTAGAAGACCTACCAGGGTAAAATGAACCACCAATGACATTGTCTAGTCTATAGATGTAATTTTATGTTGAAGTAATAGGAATCATTGCTAGTCATAACTCAATTCCAATGGGATTGGATTAGGTTAAACAAGTGAATTATGAATTCACTGAGTTTCAAATATTAACTGTTAAAATCGAGTCATCTCAGTGAACTAACAGTTAAATTTTTTTGCAGAACCCAAAGATCCAGAGATCTATTTCCAAATGGAGTCGTGGATGCTCACTGATGAAGAGTTCCATACAAGAACAAAACACCTATCCAGTGCCAATTCTTGCTTTTTACTGATTAACGAACTCAAACAAATTCGTTATATCACATCTAAATTCAGTCAGCTCCACATTAGCCAATCACATTTGTTACTTATCTATGTTTAAATCATCATTACCCACTAATCATGAATTGTATATTAAGATGAAATATCTTTTCAATGTCTAATAGTTACTAATTGACAAGGCTGATATCACTAATTGATCTAAACCAGACAACTGTTGATCACCTGGAAGCGCTGGACAGCTGTTTCGTCTTAGTATGTGACTTCTCAGCAGTGTGCATCCACGACACTATTGGGGATTGAACCCAAAACCCTCTGGCTCCGGGACGAGCGCCTCACCATTGGACCACTGGACCGTCTTCTAATGGTTGATAAATCTAGTTCAATCAGTTTGTGTTACGTTTGCTCGACCTCATCAATTTTTATTGATGAGTTACTGCCTCACACCCGACACGATTGAGGAGTCCCATACTAAGACGAAATAGCTGTCCAGTGCTACCAGGTGATCAATAGTTGTCTGGTTCAAATCAATTCGTGATATCAGCATTGACAAATTAACTATCTCCACAACAACCCCCTTAATAGTTTCTAATTGATTAGGTGAGTAGAATCTGTCAGTAACTTGTAGAATAATGATACATCTAGTCCAATTGTGACCTCAGTAAAATGTTATCACATCATCAAATCGATGAACTGTTTCTGTGGAAATAAAATAGCAACTTAATAAACTGAATGTTTATTCTTTGGATTTACAAAACAAACAGAGAAATATAACAGAAATAGCTTAGTGATTAAATGTTTTCATTTGTCTTTTGTATTGTTGGTTACTTATGATTATGCTTAATTTTAGAAGATGAAAGTAGTTTGTTGATATGGTGCATAAACTGATGTAAAATTGAGGTGGTTTAGTGGAGATAGGTATACTGATTAGTTGCTTGTATTCATCATAGTTTGATGCTAGTTGGCTTTTACAGGAAACAAGGAAGCACTAGATGGCTGTTTTATTTAAGTATTAGATTCCTCAACAGTGTATACCTTACGTTCCAACCTGGATTACAATAACCAGCTTACTAACAAATAACTTCAGGCTGTTTCCAAAGTTCTAGTGGGAAATTGTGACTAATGGAACTCAGTCTCATCGGAAGCGAGACAGTTATCATCAATGATATAGAGTGATCTTCGTGTTATATCACAAATTTGATGGAAGTGGGAATTCTAAAGTTGTACGAAGGTGAGCTTATTGGTGTAGAGGGTTAGGCATCCATCAATCTGATGGCCTTCCGTTTGGCTGTTTGATGGAATCGATGGTTTGTACTGATTGTATGGGGTTACATACTGAAACGAATAATCCGCTTAACGTTTCACCTTGTTTTTAATAATATTGAACCGACATCAAACCACAACTCCGTTGGAAATGGAACCCAGGACCTTCTGGCTGACTGAATTAGAAATATCAACTTTTAAGTGCCATCTCAGTGGTCCAATGGTAAAGCGCTTGTCGCAGAGCCATAGGGTTCTTGGTTCGATCCCCAACAGGGTTGTGGATGCGTGCTGCTTAAGAGTCCCTTACTAGGACGAAACAGCTGTACAGTGCTTTCATTTGATCAATGGTTGTCTGGTTTAGAACAATTCGTGGTAACAGGATTGACAACTAAGTATCTCCACAACCCCCAATTATTACAAATTGATTAAAGTTTTGAGAATCATACAATTAAATTTCTACCTATCTAAGTAGTAATGATAGATGCATTTGTTAATCACTACAGAAATACTCGAAGTTCACAGGTTGAATCATAAGATGGGCTTATGAATGAACGCTGCCACTGAATAGTCTCATACTACTGGGACAAATAACTTGTATGGAACTATTTGATTGTTAATCCTATCAAATGGTGATTAATCTATAACGAATACGAACAATATTCATTTATCATTAAGGTTTATATGATTAGTTTGTAAATAAGTTTAGTGAATTATACAGAATGAATGAAGATGTTATCAATTAATGTATACTGTTTCTTTTACATTACGTCATCTAACATTTTCACTATGATGTAGATCAATATGTTCATGTGTTACCATCAATGTACCAGTCAAATGAAGTTGTATTAAATAGTTACTATGGTCAGTTTGAATAGGTACATAAATATACATCTACTTAAAGGAACAGTACAAACTCCAACATAAACTGGGTATTTTTATAATAAACTTTATATGGATGATATTGTTGGATTGTAACTGACATATGGAATATAGGCTTGTAAGCTGGATGTATTTGACACATTTCAGTAATGTTATTAAGACAATTATATTAAGTTAATCCTTTTAAGGTGTACGTGTGACAACTCAAACTAATCCTTTTCAAACATAAATACTTTCAAATGTACTTAATCGTTGCTTAAGTGCTGTTACCAGGATTAAGTAGTAGATCGCTGTTGAACACTAGCTTAATGAGTTCGAATCGCCCCCCCTGCTTATCACTAGAATAAAAGAAAATCCAGCTGATGACTCTTCTGTAGGACGAAACATGCCTCTTTGTTTCCACTATTTAGTCATAATTCAACCTTAATCACCTATTAATCAATGCTATATTGAGGTAATGAGATGAGGTTGAACATATGATGAGGTAGACTAATATAAGAATAAACGGAGAGATATAAGTACATCGAAATTATTCATATGTAATTAGTCTTTGTTGATAGGGCATTCGAGATTTGTGCTATTTATGTTTTGGTCACTATCTAACCGAATGTGTAATGCTGTACAGCATAAGAATAGACAAGCTAAATGTAGCTAAATAGTAATATCGCATCAGTCTATGAAGTTAGTAGCTACTTGAATTGAATCATATTGAGAATTTTAAACTTTTTAGTTGAAGTCAACCATCTAATAAGATAATTAGCTTATTTTGGTTGTATGTATTCTGGCGAATTACGTAATCAGTCATTCACAACTTAGAACTTGGTGAATGTTCAAGTTGCCATAACCCAATTAACAGATAGAAATAAAATTGCTGGAACGAATCCCACAGTTTGTGGGTAGTAACAAAATTAGTGTTAATGTTATGGATTAGAGATCAAAGATAAGATTTAAGAAGATAAAATTCAGTAAAAAGAGAACTATAATAAATTCAGAAAGGACAAGGTATGTATACACCTACTCCATGAAAAACAAATTTCAACCATGTCACAAAAAAGTACCTAATCATTGGTTAAGATTATCTGACAGACCCCAACCAGATAGTTTACACCTATTAACATCACTCCATGAACTAATGTCATATTTTTGTTTGGCTGCCATCAGAACCATCCCAGTTTACTCCTACACCAGACAACAGTGTTCATCGAGGTTGGTAGGGATTTGATATATGTAACACATATCCTAATCACCTCAACTGATAAGGACTCACTAACACATTAATCCACTTGCTATTCTTTACCTAGTACTCTATTCCTGTCTCACGTATTGCTTACTCGGTGAACCCAAAAATCACTATGATTGATTATTGGAAGCCTACAAATATTGTCTTTCGTTAATGGTTGTGATTCACATCCATAAAATAGAACAGAGTGGACTGCTGTGCAACAAGCGTATCAATAGTCAGTAGACGTATGTCTTGCCTATGCTACAAGTGAAGCATTTCTATGTCCTTAGAAAAGATATACAACCAATTTAGGTAGTTACTGATAACTTTAACTATCAAAACTGTTGGCATATTTTTCTCATTAAATGCTTCTTTTAGAGAAGTAACAAATGCACTTCTTAGAGTTGATTTGACAACCAAAGATACTATCAGTGATAAACTGATTGACAATGAAACGTCTGTAAATAAATAATCAGTTAAGAAGAATTTATGTAGTAAATTAAATCAATCATTGAAATAGAAGTCCCATTTTGAGAACATTCATTAATCTTTCTCAAAGTAAGTACTTTCTTTTCTTTATTAGTCATAAATTATTATTATTATTATTACTGTTATTATTATAGTGTTTGGTGTAATCTATGAAGTTTCTGTGGCTGCTATCACTAAGAATGGATATGGTCAAGAAACAACTGGTCGGATAGCTACACCTGAAGCAGGTAACATAATTAATCCATTTATGTCATTTATATCAGATTGGTTAATTTACTGACAGGTGTAAATGTTGAACTGTATTCGAATAGATGATTGTTAAGAATAAGATAGTACTGAATAAATGTTTATTTAGTAGTATAAAATTTGTTGAACAATCGATTGAATGGAACTCGTCAGTGTACATCAACTTCATCGACTATGAGAAGGCGTTTAACAGCGTAGACAGGAGATCACTATGGAAACTTCTTTGACACTACGGTATACCAGAGAAACTCGTCAACATCATCCAGAATTCATACGACGGACTACAGTGCAAAATTGTGCATGAAGGACAGCTGACAGATGCATTCCCAGTAAGAACCGGTGTCAGACAAGGCTGTCTGCCTCTGCCCTTCCTCTTCCTCCTAGTGGTTGATTGGATCATAAAAACCTCTACATCTGGGAAAAAGCATGGGATTCAATCGACAAGTGGGATGCAACTCGATGATCTGGACTTCGCGGATGATCTAGCAATTCTATCTCATACACAACAGCAAACTCAAGGGAAGACAACCAAAGTAGCAGCATCCTCAGCATCAATAGGCCTGAACATACATAAAGGAAAGAGCAAGATCCTCAAGTTCAACACAGAGAGCACCGACCTAATTGATCTTGATGGTGAAACTCTGGAAGAAGTGGATACCTTCACATACCTGGGGAGCATCATCGATGAACAAGGAGGATCCGATGCAGATATAAGGGCGAAGATCGGCAAAGCAAGGGCAGCATTTTTACAGTTGAAAAATATACGGGACTCCAAACAACTGTCAACTAACCTCAAAGTTAGACTCTTCAACTCGAACGTCAAGTCAGTTCTTCTGTATGGAGCTGAAACGTGGAGAACTACTGCAAGCATCCTCAGGAGGGTACAGGTATTTATCAACAACTGTCTACGCAGAACATTGAATATTTGTTGGCTGGAAACCATTAACAACAGCCTACTTTGGAAGAGAACAAACCAACTTCCAGCTGAACAGGAAATCAAGAAACGACGTTGGAAATGGATAGGACATACAATGCGGAAATCATCAGACTGTATCACGCGACAAGCACTAACTTGGAATTCTGTTGGAAAACGGAAAAGAGGAAGGCCAAAGAACGTACTGCTTTGAGAACTGGAAGCAGACATAAAAAGGATGAACAGTAACTGAAAACAGCTGGGAAGGATTGGTGAGGAGAGAGTTGAATGGAGAATACTGGTGAGCGGCCTATGCTCCTCCGAGAGGGTTAACAGGCGTTAGTAAGTGAGTAAGTAAGTATGGAATTTCTCAAAATTATTCATTTGTGACCTTAATACTTTATACCATTCAGTGAACTTCTAACCTTCATTTTAATAAGTTGTCATTCATTGGTTTACGTACACGGATAACAGTCATTTAATGATAGTGTAAAGCGTTCATTCATTAATATTTAAATGATCACTCAGTACCATCAACTGTCTGATTCATCGTACCTTAATAAGGTCATATGATGATTATAATCGAATGTTGAACAAGATAAACATTGAATACCACATAGAATAAAACGGTTATTGAGTTCACCCTTGAAATACAAATCAGTCAATCTCTGTTATCCCACGTGGAGTGTAGACCACTGACTAACATTCTTCAACCAAATCTATCCTAGGCTTTTATTTCCAGTTCTTCCCAAGTACTATTCATTCTTTTCATTTATGCTTCCGATTCCCAGTGTAATTTGTTCTATAGTCTTCGTCATTTACTTTGTCAGTGAAGATTCCTTGAAATGAACACGTTGATATTTCATGGAATATATGTGTATTTGCGAAAATATGTGTTTTACTTGTAACTTAGTGAAAAAGTATCTAATCCAGATGATAAATATAAATAGTGTGAATTTATCTAATGATCAGTTATCAACCAAATTCTTTCGTCCTACAATAAGACCCCTCAGGATTCGAACAGAAGTTATTGAAGTACTACGGAGAATAACTACAGAAATGATCAGTGATATCATTTGGTTCTATCAAATATGCTGATTAGAAAACATATCAGCATCATCAAATAAATTGCTGGGAATGGACTATAAAGAGGAAATTACTCATACAACATTAGCTTATTCAAGAAAAACAATTTACTGAACGATAGACTAATACAAAACTACTAAGAGATATCAAAGGTCTTTATATAATCTAAATAAAAATAGATCAGTCAATCTTAATCTACGAGTATTCATTTTATGCTCTAGTGCTTAATTTTAATTGGAACTAACAATAGATGTACAAGGTCCTTGAGTTCGATCTCCGATAGGGTCAAATATGAACACTGTTAATGTATTCATATAAGAAGTAAGAACCTTCTAAATTGATTATCGTTTTATTCAATGTCTACAATGCATTTAATTGACATTCAGTAAAACATTTTAAATTATTTTGTAAAAATTCTAAATACTACTGAAATCAATCTATCCCACCTAAATAGTCATTAGTTCACTTCTATGTGTTGAAATGACATGAACTTAAATAAAAAAATAAACTATCTAATGATAATATCTAATCTTTCTTTCATTGATATGAATATAATTTTGAAGCATCTACATTTCTATATTCTTTACATGCACTTTATACTACTGTTTTTGTTCCCCTTGGAAACAAAAAATACATTTAAGATAATATACGAATATACTACTTATAAGACATAATATACTGTTACTAATTATATTATGTATATTTCTAAACTTTCTTTAAGTAACCTAATTCTTATCTTGTCTCTTGATCTTCATTGTTGTATGTATGTATCCATGTGTGTGTGAGTGTGTGGGTGTGTGTATTTGTCTCCAACACACTGATTTTATCCAGTGATTACAACCTCATTCAATATTCAATAGTAGATTAAAGCATACAATTGATTTCTCCGCGTATTTTCAAAGAGCTTACTTTATATTTTAGTAAAATAATAATATTGAAATAATAATTTATAATAGAATGTAATTAAATGTGTGAAATAATTCATTAACATGTTACGTAATTAGATTATGTCATATATTAGTGATTGAATTGTATAGATTACTTAAGTGATTAGATAATAAGTAGTTAGTAATAGAATTTTGATTTAGGTTATGTAGAGATTAATTAAATTATGGGGATTGCAAACATACTTACTTACTTACTTACTTACACCTGTTAACCCTCTCGGAGGAGCATAGGCTGCTTACCAGTATTCTCCATTCAAATCTCTCCTGAGCAATCCTTTCCAGCTGTATCCAGTCACTGTTCATCCTTTTTGCTTGTCGCGTGATACAGTCTGATGATTTTCGCAATGAATGTCCTATCCATTTCCAACGTCGTTTCCTGATTTCCTCTTTAGCTGGAAGTTGGTTTGTTCTCTCCCAAAGTAGGCTGTTGCTGATGGTTTACGGCCAACAGACATTCAATATTCTGAGTAGACAGTTGTTGATAAATACCTGTACCCTCCTGAGGATGCTTGCAGTAGTTCTCCACGTTTCAGCTCCATAGAGAAGAACTGACTTGACGTTCGAGTTGAAGAGTCTAACATAATGATGATAATAATCATGATATTTATAAGGAATTTGGTTATATTACGTTTACTGTGATCTAGTGATGTAAACGTAATGAGAGTAACATTAATTACGTTTAATTTGAATGTAAATGAATAATCTTGGAGATTCCTCATGAATTGTAACTGATCAATCTCTGTTCACTTATGTGCATCCTGAGTGAATCGCCTTCATACAATGATATTTTTAACAAGTAGGATTTAAGCTGAATTGTGGTTAAAAAATGAAATCCAGGATGTGTGATTTATCTTATTTGGAGCTAGTTAAGTAGACATACCATCATCCTTGTTTTAATAATCACACCAGGACTAGAATACATATATGTGAGCTACGGTTGTAAAGAAGCAATACTTTCAGGTTGTACGTCAGGTAACAGAAACTGATCAATTTCAGGCCATATGATTTAAACACATTCAAATGATATATCCGTCAAATAAGTGTGGCTGTTTGAACTCAGTAGCTTAGTGTTGAATTTGGTGGCGCTTGATACAAAACGAACTGAGTTCTAGTTTCTAGTCTGAACATCAACGTTCAAATGCAGGTACATTCAACTGATGAGTCCAAAACAGGAAGAACCACGCGACCTGAATTCTACCTGCCAATCACAATCCAATTTAAATCAATAATAAAGTTTTAGTCTTGTAGATATGAACATTTTTTTTATAAAACCACATACACTGAATCAGTCTATTTGTTTGATCTGTATGACTTTGATTTTCTGGTTGTTAATATAAGGTGTACTTGAATTCGTAAAAGAAATGGCTTACATCGAGTAGTGATAATGCCACAGACTGTTAAGCTAAGTAAGTTCAGTTAATTTTCTATAAATGCTTGTTTCATAATGACTACAGATAGGTGTTTACTAACTTAAATAATACGGGGTTTAATCAACATACTATTAAGCTTTTGTTATCAGTTTGGATGATTTTCTCTGAAAGAACTGATTTAGGAGAATTCCCTCACCTTGTTCTCTTAGGTGTATTTGTCAGATTTGCGCCGGATGGATTGAGATGATTGACTTACACTGATTTTAAATGGTTTTAATATTTGATTAAGATGAGTTTGTATCTTCCTGTTTATATGTCATCGACTGAAACTGGTTAGATTCTGTTGCTATATGTGCATTCTGAGAGGATTGCCTCGATACAGTTATTAAATACAAGTAATGTTTAGGTTGGATTGTGACTAGCAAGCCTAGTGGTAGAAGTGATGAGGTTTGGACACAAAGTGGAATGACTTTGAATTCCGGTGTGAACATCAAAATTGAGATGCAAGTAAATCCGGCCGATGAGCCTCAAATAGGACAAAACACATGTCCTGTATTACGCTTGCTAATCACAATCTAACTTAAACACTACTTAAACATCCTCTTCTACATATTTATTTGTCTTTCTCCCATACCTTAAAAGCTTCTGTTTACATTAATTGGCATAATTTGTTTATGTCATTTCAATAATAAATGTATACCAACTTGTGTCTTTTCTCTTTTTAAGTAGTATTTTCATTAATTATCAAAAATGTTTAAGTAGTATATCATTTCGGCAATCAAATAACATTATGTATACCAATTACATAATGATTATAAATTCATTACAAGTGAATATGATTATTTTATTATTATCTGTAAAGTACATATAAATTCATTTGTCAATGTCTATTGCTATTCAATGTACAATATATTTTCAATGTTCAATGTAGGTGTATTGTATAAAATTATCTAAGAAAAAAAAAAGGCAATCTGTTCAAATATAAGTAATATTGTATAAACTAAGAATGAAATGAATAGAATTTTTTTTTGAATCTTCTTTTTTATTCCTCATGGACATAAATGATGAGTCTCCGTTGTCATATGTGCATCCTGAGCGGATTGCGTCGATGCAACGATATTTCCCAAGTATGATTTAAGTTGCATTGTAGTTAGTAAATGGAATCTAAGAGGCGAAATGTATCCTACTTAGAGTTCGTCACAGAGTATTAGTTTCGTTAAGATTAGAGGTGAAGGTTCAAACTTCTTACCAGAACCTGTACAGTTCAATATTGTAACCAACATTATATCACATTCAAAGTTCATTTCAACTGTTATATCAACTAAGATGTTCCCTATAATTGAAATTTGTGAAGATTGTTAATTATTAATTTGATGTTACGAATTGCCTTAAGTTAAACTACAATCAAAAACCAGGAAGCATTAGAAAACTATTTGGTTCTGATACTAAATACTTCAGCAGTGAGAATCCATGACGCTATCAGGAAATTAAGCCCAGGACATTAAAGCTTTGTTCCAAAAAAATTAACTAGTAGACTACTGGGCTAGTTTCCAATAGTTGATATTTCTAACTTAATAAATTCGTGATATGGACGAGGTCTACGAATTATGGTCGTAGATATGAAGTGCTGAGGAATCTTATACCAGGACATAACAGATGTTTTCAATGTGAATTCCTGGTTTCTATTAGTAATCTAACTTGAACCAATTTGTAAAACTAAATTCTAGCATGTTTTTCACTCTAACCACTTTTCATTGTAAAAGTTTTAAATGTCGTTGCTTTTATCGTAAAAGGTTAAAACTGATGAAGATAATCAAGTCAGAAGTATAACACTAACTTGATTTGTATTATTGGCTAACATTTGCTGAAGTTATCTTTCTCACAGCCAACTAACTTTTATTGTTCTATGTAGGATTCAGTAAGGCTCATGTATGAGCCTCCATAGGATTCTTGAAAACTTCCAGTAAAAGTAAGGTTTGTTGGTTGTTTAATTTTTATAGGTTAATTAGTCTAAATAATCGCCATTTTATTTCGTTGTTTTGATTCAGCACCATCAGATGCTCCAAGTAACTTTCGTGTTGTTGGAGGTGATCAAACATCCGTACAATTAGCCTGGGATCCACCAAGATTATTATATCGAAATGGTATTATAACAAAATATCAAGTAAGATGTTATGTTGTCGGTGCTGAAGAAAATCATGATGAATTGAAAACACTAACAGAACAAACGTTAAAGTTAACTAATTTACCTGCAGCAACACATGCTTGTTTAGTACGTGCTTGGACTAAGGCAGGCCCAGGACCTTGGAGTGATCGTATTCAGTTTATTATAAATCAAAAAGGTAGGTTGTCTATGGTTTTCACATCTATTGTTCTCAATCAACGTATCCAAAAGCATTAATTTCTTTATCGTGTCATATTGCCTCCAATTCAGTGATGTGTTGTGTTACATAGCGCCAAAACTTCTAGACTGTTGATAGGAATTGTGTTGAGTGTTACGTGAGTATGATTAACCACATATTTCAGAACTGAATATTTCATAGTTTTACTTTATTCTTTACAGATTTGTTATAGATAGTGGTCCTTTACTCATGAAAAAATGTTCATTGTTGAATGACGGTTGCATTTAGCCTGATATTGACATATAGACAACATAAAAATTGTGCCGGGGGTGAGGCAGTTACCCACCGATGCGAAAGATAAGGTGGCGAAAACGCATCAGGTATTGACTGAATTTAAAATATCAATATATTATATATGAATATATTAGAAATATATCTGTGGGGATCCGACTCAGGGGTCCAGTCGAGTCTGAATGTTTTGGGTTTGACTCCTGATTGTGTCGTAGATGTAAACTTCAAAAGGGTCCCATAGTGGTACGAAACAGCTGTTCAGTGCCTTCTGGTGATCAATAGTTGTCTAATTCATACTAATTCGTGGTATAAAATTAACATCCAACAATCTCCACAACATCTAATTACAAATAAACAATTGTATGTACATTCGATCACTTTGTTTAAGTAATGTATTTGTTATGCAGACATGTATCAATTGGCGATTAGAGTAGGTCAATATACGTAACATGGGTATATAGAATGCTTATAATTGGTGTTGAATCAAGATAACTCCATTGTATCATATTTGAATACCAGATTCATTCATGGTTTCTGAATGATCTTTGTTGAGTAGACAATAATAGTTTCTTGTAGAATCAGTTTCAAAGAAATGATATCACATCTTATACTGGCCTATGATCGTATTTTTAAGATCTGCAAGGTAATTGAATGAATAAGATTTTCTTTACTGATCATAAGAATACACCTTTTATATATCGTCATACTATAACTGCCTTAAAGTTGCTTGATGACGATTGTCATTTGATATTTTAACAAATATGCATAATGTGATCAAGTTCAAGTAGGACTGAATACACTACACATTGATTACTACTTAGTGATAGATAAATGTATGCATCTTAGTTTTACAGGAATTAAGTGATCTAGAATCGAATTCATCAAGAACTATCAATTGTAAACATTTATCAAATAACTAAAAACTTTAGTTAATTAATGCTTCCTATTAACTGCTACGATGTCAAGATATTTTGGGTAGCAAAGAGCATCAGTATTAGGAATAGATATTCGTCGGTACTCTGGATAATATTAAAAGAAACAAGGGACGAAAAGACAGCAATCAATAACAGCGTAACAAGAACAGAAAAACCTAAGGCACATACCAAATACACAGATCCCATAAAGCATGTGCAGGGAAGCGTTAGGTTCGAAAAACGGGAATATGTAAAGGGTCTAGAAATCACTGTCAAAAAAGGTGCAAGAGAAGGAAACATTGGTCACCTACACAATACAGCAAAGAAACTAGCTGGAAAATACAACAAGACAGAATGGCCAATCAATAAAGGATGGCAAACTAGTTACTAAGATACAAGAACAGTGAAACAAATGGGTAGGACACTTCAAAGAACTCTTGAATAGACCAGCCTTACTGAACCCACCAGTCATCGAACTAGCGGCCATGGATCTCACTATAAACACTGACCCACCAGCAGTCGAACAAATCAAAATGGCCATCCGACAAATGAAGAGTGGCAAGTCAGCAGGGCCAAACGACTTACCAGCCAAGCGAGGCATTGAAACCAGATATAAAAGCATCTTCAAAGATACTCGACATTCTCTTCAGGAAGATTTGGGAGGAAGATCAAGTGCCAGCAGACTGGAAAGAATGTAGGTCTTTGAAATTGCGAGAACTACAGAAGCGTCACTGTACTTTCAGAACGAAGTAAAGTCTTCAAGAGAGTGTTATTGAACCAAATGTGTGATCTAAGTGATGCCCAACCATGAGATTAACAGGCAGGATTACGTAGTAACTGATCACGTACCGACTAAAATGGCTACTCTACGGCTCATTATTCAACAATTAATCGAATGGAATTCACCAATTTACATCAAGTTTATCGACTACGAAAAGGCATTCGATAGCGTGGATAGAAGAATATTATGGAGCTGTCTACGATATTATGGCGTACCCAAAACAATGGTCAACATCAAACGAAATTTTAACGATGGACTACATTGTACAATCGTGCATGGAGGTCAGCTCACAGATTCACTCAAAGTAAAGATTGGTGTCACATAAGATTGCTTACTCTCGCCCTTCCTCTTCCAGCTGATGGTTTACTGGATCATTAGGACTGCAGCATCTAAAGGCAGTCTCGAAATCCAGCGGACAATATCAATGCAACTAGATGATCTTGACTTTGCAAATGACCAACCTAGCTCTTCTGTCCCACACACAGTATCAAATGAAGATGAACAATGTAGCAGCAGTCTCGGCAGTAGAAACCTCAAAATACACAACGCTAAAAGCAAGATCCTTCGATACAAAACAGATAACACTAACCCAATTTCAATTGACGAAGAAATTCTGGAAGATGTAGAAATCTTTACATACTTGAGGAGCATCATAGATAAACAAGGAGGGTTTGATGCAAATCTAAAGGCGCGTATTGACAACGGAAGAAAAGAGACGCATTTCCACAACTGAAAGACATCTGGAACTCAAACCAACTGTCAATCAACAATAAAGTTGGATTTTTCAATACAAATGTGATGACAGCTCTGTTGTATGAAGCTTAAACTTGTATGGAGTACTGTAAAAAGCATCATTCAAAGGATACAAGTATTTATACACAACTGTCTGCGTAATATACTTCGGCTGTGTCCTATCAACAGCAACCTTCTATGGCGGCGAAGAACAAATCGACTTCTAGCCAAAAAGAAAATTAGGAAAAGACGCTAGAGATTCATAAGACACATTGAGGAAATTTCCAAACTGTGTCACATGACATACACTAACATAGAATTCTGAAGATCAAAGGAAGAAAGAAAGACCCAAGGATGCATTTCTTTTCAAATTGAAGCCAGACATGTAAAAATTTAGTAGCACTTGGAGAGAATTTGTAAGTAAAACTCAGGATAGAGTCAGTTACATAATAGTTGTCAGCAGCCTTTGCTATACGTAAACTACTACCAAGTTACAATGTAGTAAACACTCATTGTTAAGTTTCCCATAAACATGTAATCAAATTTTCAAATTTATCTTCTAGAATTCAATTAACATTAGACAAGACTATAGGAACATCTAAACTGGTCAATCAATATATACAATTGTCTTTTTTATGATATAAACTTAATATACTACTTATATTCAGTTTTATTTGTATCTGTTTGCTGAAATGTATCAACCATTTAGTGTAAACAACTTTTATCAAAATAGAAATCATATCAAAGATAAATTATTTCTTTCTTATTCCTTGTTTTGTATATTGATATAGTTGATATTATAGAAAATATAGTTAAAATGAGTCAGATGAAAAAATAACATCCCAACAACATACGACACTGTCATGATTTAAGCCGATAAATCAGAAAGTAACAAAAACAAAATAATTGAACAGTCAATGTCTATCATCACCTACTTCTAGCCTAAGTGAAATATTTTATTCTGTTTTAATTTAGGATATAAGTTATTGTTACTTCCTTCCTTACTTACTTATGCCTGTTACCCCTCTCGGAGGAGCATAGGCCGCTCACCAGTATTCTTCATTCATCTCTGTCTGGAGCAATCCTTTCCAGCATTTTCCAGTTGCTGTTCATCCTCTTAATGTCTGTTTTCTATTCTCTACGCAGTGTGTTTTTTGGCCTTCCTAACTTGGAATACTGAATTGTAAAGAAAAAGAGAAAGATTCAAGAACACATTGCTTTGGAAATTAAAGACATATATGTAATGAATGAATAACATTTTAGATAAACCGTAATGGAAATCCCAGATAATAGTTAGTTGGTGAATACTGGTCGGCGGCCTATGCTTCATATGGGAGTAACAAAAATTAGTTGATTGTATTTTATTCACATTGATGTTGATTAGGCAGTTAGAACGTCGAAGAACTACATAATCATTCCGTCCTACTATAAGACTCCATCACAGTACCCACCCTTAGCTTCACCAAGGACTTGAACCCAGGGTCTTGAAATTGACGAACGCCTAACTGTATGCACTAATCAGTAGGCATCAAACGGTAGATCTCTGACTTCTATCATTTGTAATATAACTTTATGATCATCTACTTGCATTACTTACTTACACCTATTAACTCTCTCAGAGGAGCATTGGCCGTTCATCAGTATTCTTCATTCATCTCTGTCCTGAGCAATCCTTTCCAGCATTTTCCAGTTGCTGTTCATCCTTTAATGTCTGTTTCCAATTTTCGACGCAGTGTGTTTTTTGGTCTTTCTCTTTTCTGTTTTCAAACAGTTTTCCAAGTTAATGCTTGTCTCGTGATGCAGTCAGATGATTTCCGCAATGAATGTCCTATCCATTTTCAACGTTGTTTTCTGAATTCCTCTTCAGCTGGAAGTTGGTTTGTTCTCTTCCATAATAGGCTGTTGCTGATGGTTTCCGGCCAACAGACATTCAATATTCTACGTAGACAGTTGTTTATAAATACCTGTACTCTCCTGAGGATGTTTGAAGTAGTTTACCATGTTTCAGCTCCATAGAGAATAGGTGTCTTCACGTTCGAATTGAAGAGGCTGCCAGACAGTTGTTTGGAGTCCCATATGTTTTTTAGCTGCAGGAATGCTGCCCTTGTTTCGCCGATTCTTGTCTTTACATCTGCATCGGATACTCCTATATAAGTTATTCATCACTTTTTTTATTTTTTTGATTATAATAGTCTTCTTAGAGGTTGATTGATGATAGACTACAAATAGTTGATCATAATTCGGGATCACTTGTTCATTTAATGCAAGTTTAACTAACTGCATTGACAGATATTTTTTGAATTATTTAATGTTCGTCGATCAACTCTCGATCATTGAAATCTAGACTGCCTAATCTAAACCTTCCAAGAACTTCATAATTTCTTCCCATTAATATTTATATTAATGACTTCTATCTAAATCTTCATTATAACAAAAGAAGGATTACATAAAATTAGAATATGCTTGTATCTTCCTGTTGATTTGTAATGGACAAGTGTGACTGTCTGGACACAGAAGCCTAGTCGTGAAAGCGGTGGCGTTTGTCAGAAAGCGAATTGAATTCGAATCCCAATGTGAACATCAACATTGGGATGCAGGTACATCCAGCCGATGATTCCCAAATAAAACGAAACGCGCATCCTGGATTCCACTTGCCAGTCACAATCCAACTTAAATATTACATAAAATTCATTGTTGCCTACAAATTCATTATTCACTGATGCATTAAAGAGATGAAACTATAAGATAACGATAATAATCTTTATATGGATACAGTGGAAGCATGGAGGAGGGAGCGGGGGGATGGAAATGAGGTCGGAAAAAATTCTTCGTGAAATCATCATCTATTTTACTACTTCCAAATTACTTCTATTATTCAGTAAACTATTAATAAAATAATCACTACGTAATTTGTGATTACAGCAATTCATTACATACAAATGACAATTTCAGTTAATTTTCTGTTTAGTTAATCAGTGAATGTTGTAGATAAATAGTTAGTTGTCAAGTAATTTAAATACAGTAAACATTTACATTAACTAATTACTGTGTAGTGATTAATTTGATGTTTGTTATGTCGCTTATTGTGCTGAAAGAATTCAATCGATCGACTTACAATGTATTCATTAGTCTAAGTGACTTAACCTCACTGCCATTATGTAGAGATGGAAAGTTATCGAGTAGGCAGTCGACAAGAAACTTAAGAGTTAAGTTCCATGTTACTTGGTACTCGTTGGAGAGGTGTACCTTCAACGTTTGAAAGGAAAAAAAATGCTCCCTAGTAAATTTCGTTCTGAGTACTTTGGTTTCACAATTTGAAACAGCCACCTTTGAAAAGAGACTTTTGTGGCCAGGTTAGCTCAATTTTGACAATCCTAAAGTATGAAGTTGGGTGATTCGTAATCAGATCTACTTGAGAGAGTGAAGTCTCTCAAAAACTTGGGGTATATGATTCTGACGAGTGTATAATAACATGATAATTAGGTCCAGGATTTCATGTCGACTACCCGCGCCACAACAATTCCCTAAAGTTATGGTTTACTTAAACTAGGATTTGAACACACATAACTCATAACATTCGAGCAGTTTTGCAGTATGTTGAATAACTAAACAATTCAATATATTGAAGATTGTTATGATAACTCTATAACGATATTCAATGATTTCGTTTTAAGTGAATCTCACTCTATATCACAAATTAAGTGATAACTTGCAAATAATATCTTCGACACCGGCAGATCTCCCCAGTGGTACTAAAAGTTAATGCTTTACTTTAGTATGAACCCAGATATCCTCGATTGGATGTCTAGTTCGGTCATGGGTGAGGATTGTCAAAGAAGAGTCGTATACTAGGATGATTATGATTTCAAGAGTTCCTTAAATCTTATTAGTTATTCTGTCAATATCAATCGGTGATGAATATAAAAAACAAATCAGAACCGTTCTGTACTACATCACATTTTTGTTAATTCGCAAATTGTGGATTGCAGTGTCACCATAAAATGATACTAAGTAGAACAGTAGATAATTTCGTCATTAGTGTATACATACGAACTTCCATGATGTGGTACTGGGAATAGTACTCTGAATTACATAGTTTCAACAAATCATGGTATTCTATGCTTATGATTAAACGAAGGAACTTTTTAATTGTATGTGTTAATCAAAATTGTTAAAGTAGTTAGTTCATGGAAAGTTCATGGTCAGATGATTAGTCACATACTAGGAAAAGACAACTAATTCTTAGTATTCCTTTAATTAGTCATTCAGTAGTATAAACTTCATAGGCTAATACATGAGGGCAAGGATGACAGTTTGATGGCTAAATGACTTTGAAGGTATATAGTAAATGGCTCAATACAATTAATAAATAGTCATGAACACACTTTTATTGATATGGAGTGCAAGTCAGTAAAGTGTATTTCGAGTCTATGACGGAAGTTTATAATCCTCAAACAGTTTAAAATCGCCTCAACTAGTACCAAAGTCGTTCTTTTTAGACACGACAGTCAATTAATGCACTTTGAAGATTATTTAATGCCTCCATATTAGTACATTTGTCCTACACTTAACGTGACGTCGTCACGAAAAAAGGATACACTGTCAATGTCTATCACTTCAATGTGCATTTATCAGTTTAACTGTTTCATGTATAGTTAGCTATATTAGGCGTACGACGAAGCAATTGCATATTTGTGTTTAGAAACATTACCCATCGTTGTTTAGAAAAAGACAAATTAAAACAATAAGAAAACTTCATCTTTACACATTTAGTTGACACAGACTATCAAGTAGACATTAATTCAACGCTTAAAGTGTTACAATGAATTCTATTGAGTTTATCCTGTACCTTTAAATTGTCACCTTCTGCCAGGTTATGATTATACATTTCAACAAACTCAATGTTTCCATATTCAAAGGAAATAAACCTTTAGAGGGCCACTGCCTTTTTCATAACCATCAAACTAATCTCAAGCATTGCACCCAACACTTAATCTTTATTCTGTTTCAATTTAATGTTAGCACTTATTTCTAATAGTAAACATTTGTTACCAAACTTAAGGTTCATGGTTTTGTTCTTAAGTGATTAAGTTGAGCACCTAGATGGTTTCTAAAGTTGTAAAGTACATTTTTTATTCTTGATGACAATTAACTAATTCTTTCGTATTGATGTTATTTTGTGGAGATTAGTATAAAATTTTGTTAATTGGATTCATCACAGATAGATGTTGGTAGGATATCACTGGAAACTATTTAGCACTTGATAGTTGCTTCATTTTAGTATGGAACTTCTTATCGGTAGTGTACACCATTGATTTCGGCAGGGTTACCTGTTTAGTGTCTTTAGGCTGACAAACGCTCAATCAACGACATTACCAAAGCTGTTTTCAATGGTGGTATATCGTGATGATTATCGACTGTTGCCGGTAATAACTTACCAATCATAACTCATCACGAGTGAGCTAATTAGTAAAACTGATCATCTTGCTTAATCACAAATTTGAAGTAGGAATTCTATCATTAAACGGCGGTCAGCTCAATGGTACAGGTGGTTGGGCGTTTGCCATCCTAAAGACAATTGGTTCGATTCTCTTGATAAAATCGACGGTGAGTCGTGCTAATGACTCCCCCCTCCCCAAGTAAGACGAAACAACTACCCAGTGCTCTCTGGGTTCTAATTATGCCATAGCAACATTAATTTATCACGAATCCAACCAACTAACCCTTCTTGCCACCAAGCTATTTGACCTTTTGTATTTCTTTTTTATAATAAATATGGTAGTTAACTTAGAAAAAATTAGTGCGTATTTAAATGTCAGCCTCTGTTTAATTGTATTTAACTAATTGATAAGGAGTCTCTCAAAGAGACATTACTTAAATGTATTTCTATTCTTTATAAAATCTTTGGAAGGTCAACTATTTACTGCCATCCCCTAAAAGAAAACAATAAAACCAAATGTAGATACCGTGATATAGAACAAAGTAGTTGGGCTTATTGATGCTTACATATCTTGGAAGTTTCATCAGTCTTGATAGTTTAGTGTCTGGTGAAACCTCCGCTTGTATAAAGAAAGCTCAATTGGTTTTGTCAATTCGCTAAGGCAAGACATCCTTCCACAGACTCAGAAACGCATTTACTACACAGCGATCCAATTCATTCTATGTTGTGGATGTGAATCATGTCCATTAATGATAGAGGATATTTGTAGGCTTCTAGTATTCGATCAAAAATGTCTTTGAGATACTGCTCGTGTTCTTTGGGACCACCAAGTAAGCAATACGTTAGTCAGGGATAGAGTAATAGGTAAAGATAGCAAGTGGATTGATGAAGTAATGAATCCCTATAAGTTGAAGTAGTTAGGATATGTGTTACATATGTCTAATCCCCACCAACCTCAATAAACACTGTTGTCTGGTATAGGAATAGACTTGGAACAATCTAGTGGCATCCAAACGAAAATATGACATTAGTTCATGGAGTGATTGACAATTGGGCTAAACCATGTTAATAGGTGCAGACTATCTAGTTGGGGTCTATGTGGTGACCTTAACCAATGTTTAGAGACTATGCGTGATATGACTTAATGTCATTGGCGATTGCTCAGGGGCACCCATCTTCGATCTCTAATCCTCACTATAAATACAAACACTGTTACTACCTCCCAATTGCTCTGTGATTCGGTCGGATCATTTCAATTCAAACTACTTACTGAACTCAGTAGTCTAGTGGTTTACGCGGTGGCGTATGACACGAACCGGTCTGAGTTCGAATCCCACTGTGAATATCAACATTGGGATGCAGGTACATACAGCCGATGAGTCCCAAATAGAACGAAACGCGCATCCTGGATTCCACTTGCCAGTCACAATACAAATTAAATGATACTTATTGGAGCTTAGTAACTGATGTGTATACAAACTAAGCTCTACATTGTGAATAACTGACTAACTGAATGTAATCACCTGATTGTTTTTAATCATTTCAGTAAATTTGTCTAAATTGATCTTTCATGAATCCCTTACATTTTAGTTCCATTACCTCCAATCAATATTCATGTCTATTGGAAAACTCAATATGTGCTAACAGTTGAATGGACCCTTCCAGATGATGATACAAATTTAGCATATTTAATAGTTCATTATGCAACACAAACTAAACCAAATGTATGGCATAAATATTTTGTAAAAGATTTCAAAACAACACAAGATTTAGTAAGTTACATTTATTTTTAGATGAATGATTATTGTCATAAAATTTATGTAAAAGTTTATTTGACTATTTCATGTAATGAAAAGAAACTAATGAATAGTATGTGAATTAGATAAACAACCTACAGCTTTCTGACAAGTGGAATCCAGGAAGCGCGGTTCGTCCTATTTGGGACTTTTCGGCTGGATGTATTTGCATCCAAATGTTGATGTTCACATTGGGATTTGAATTGAGTCGGCTTCGTGTCAAACGCCACCGCTGACCAGATTCAATCTATAACAAATCAATGGGGGTATACAAATTCATCCTACTACCTACAGCTTCCTGGTTTGCCTTGGTGTTTTAACCAGTATCATATTGGTGTGTTATCTAGATTATTGAGTTTAAAGTTTTATTTCACTGACCAACTCTAAATCATAAATAAATCATAGATAATTTGATTTTTATTTTAAATTCTTAAATTACAGTGAGTATATATGTTCTCGCCAGGAGTCGAACTTAGGAGAAGACTTTAAAAACATAACAGATCCTGTAATCTGACATGAATAATTATTTTTATTGTTTACATAACAACAGTTATTGATTGCTAGGGATTAATGTAACTAGGTCATATAAAGAGGAAACCAAAAAGACTCTTATGAAATAACAGTAGTATTCCGAAATGTTACAATCTATGCAATACTTTAAATGTAAACGAAATCAAGCCATTCGATATAAAACCATCAGTTGTTAAGTAGTAAGTAAGAAAGGAATCAGTTTCAATTTCTATAAAGAGACTATAAAAGAATCATTCATCTACTAATAACATGGAACACTATCAAAACAACTGTATTCGATAATTTAGTGAACAAGAAGTCTTTACAAATTACCTTAGTCTTAATACCAGTGTCCTGGTGTCGTATCGATTGTTGATGAAAGAATATCCTATTTACTGATTGGATAAATTGTTTTATGCAATTTTTCTCATTTATGAATTTGAGTAAGGAAAAAATAACGTTTAGCATTTTTTGATTTGAACTGTAAGTAAAATCCAGGAGGCGTGTTTCGTCCCGTTTGGAACTCGTCAGCTGAATGTACTTGCATCCGAATGTTGATGTTCACAAAGGGATTAGAACCCAGTTTGTTTTGTGCTAGAAAGCCATTGCATTCATCATTATGCGACTAAGTCCTGGTAGCCATATTTATATAACAGAGTCCATAATAAATCAACGAAAAGACCCACTATTATTTACAACAATTCACTTGAAGAAATAATAAAAGTTATATGTCATTACACCGACTTTTTCTTCCTTTACGCAAAGATGAGTTCAAACTTGTATTACTTATATGTTTCAATTTAATAAAATCTACTACCGACAAATTGATGGAGTTGTCATTAGAAGTTTTGTAAGTTGAATCTTAGCGGATATATTTACGGCCAAGTTAGTAAAAAAAGCTGATAACTGATAAGACAGAATAATGTGTAAGGGGTATCTTGACGATACTTTTGCTGCTTACAACAGTTACAAACATGAATTTCATGTAATGAATATGTCACTGTGGAAAAGACTTCAATCTTCTTATTAGTTCCTATTTGATATAATTAACATCAGAATAGGGTCTGCCTTATAAACAATTTTTCTAGCCGTTAAACTAATCATCTTATATGAAACTAATTGCTCATTAATGCAGATAAAGCTGAACAAATTTCTACTGCATGTTGCCTCCAGTTGTGTCTACCACTTCACATGTTCATACCAAAGCACTTTTACATTGTAACAATGGAAAGGAGGGTTAATGTCTTCAATGTCGATCATGTACCAAGGCAGCTGAGGTTAAACAACCAATTCATCTACAATAGTACAATTACTCATCATCTTATTGACGCTGGATATGAGGTCAACATGAAAAAATCGTTTAAAATAATCAACACTTTAAAAAAATATCAAGTTTATTAGAGTTCTTTGAGCCTGTTGTTATTAAAACGTTGAAAACAACGTTATACACCCATTCATTTAATCGATAGAGGCCATCAAGTTGGTAAAAAATAAAAAGTCGGCATTCAAACTAACGTACTGAATCCCACGAAAGTCGTCTTTTTTTTTATCTCACACGATATTACCGCCTGGAAACATTAAAGTCGATTATTAATCAACATTTCGTATTCCATTTACACTTAACTAATTAAGTAGTATATTTAGATGTAAAACAGTACTTACTAATGTCGTGAATTCGATATTAGGAGGAGCGTGGGGTTGATAACTGAACAACAAGAAATTGATTCAACTAACAGTAGCTCTCCACTCGATGAATACATTTACAAAACTATACAACGTTGATGAATATTTGAACAGAGCAATAAGAACATTTATCATTAAATTAAAATGGTTTATGATGACTGATATTAAGTTTAATTGATTGAATTCATCATAGATTGATATTAAGAAGGTACTATTAGAAGCCAGGGAGTAATGAACAGTTGTTTGTCCTATTTTGGAACTCCTCATAAGTGTGAATTCTAGATTTCACCCCATGAGTTTCAGGTTGACAAATACATAACCCGTCTGCATCAAGTGGGTCAGAATCCAATGGTAGTGTTTGCACTTCCATCAATTTGTGATATAGAGTGACGATTAACCATTGTCAGTGGTGATAACTGTCCCACTCCCGACAAGCGTAAAAATTTAGAAGATGGAATTCTACTATTGGATGCTGGCCCACTGATGCAGAAGGTTCAGCGTTCAGTTAACCTGAAGCATGTGGGGCGAAATCAAGAGAGTATGCTGTTGAGGCGTCCCATAATAGGACGAAACAGCTGCCTAATACTCCTAAGTTTTCAATAGTACCCTACCAAATTGAATCCCCTAAAGGAATAATTATCGTAAATAAATGTTGATAATGACTTTATTGGTAGCTGACATATCGTAGTCATTAAGTGAAGGAAAAGTTTGAAATCATATTGCCCAATCCATCTGGGGATTTCACAATGGGTATTCGATAATTATATGAGTCATGTATTGTGTGTTACGTCATACATAGCTGTGATAGTTCTAGGGTTAGATTATATAATAAGTTAGAAAATGTAGCTTATCCTGAAATAGGCAAAGAAACAAGAATAAGAGAACATCTTAATCAAGAGAGAAAGAGGAAAAGAGGCAGAATTTTTTGTAATATGCATGATAAAATTAAATATAAAATTCCGGATTCATTCCACAGTAATCAGGGCACGTTGAAGTAACTTTCCTCACGAACACAGAATTCTGGTTTCTTTATGTATCTGATGGTAGGTTACAGCAGTTCACAGAACAAAGAAATCTAGTAAATTAGGGTAGATATCAGTTGACCATGTATAGAAAATTGGAAAATGAATCTGTGTTCATTCAATGGTTAGTAGTGACAAGGTGTTTTATAATGGTGCCACTATTGAACTTTCGTAACCAGGCAAGATAATGTCCAAGAAAGTTCAAGTACAAAGTGTGGATCTAATAACCTTTATGTCTCTTACTCATACAAGAGTAGATGAATTGATTAACACATATCAGATAGATCACAGGTGATAATTTGTCATTTGATCTATTCGTAAATAAAGGTTGATTTAATCACATAATCCCCAAGAGTGTTGCATTAAATGTTATTTAGATGACATCAAGAAGTTGTCTCATAGATCGCCTTTGAATTTAATGCTCATCTAGAAAGTTTGCTTAAATGTGGAGGTTGTAGCTTTTTTAATCTACATTTGTTTTATATAAATAAAGATTATTAATGTTTGGCCTCAGTTGGCTATTTTCTATGCTAGTCATAGAGTAATCTCATAGTAGGGAATCTAGAGGGGTTCCTGAGGTTACAGCATCTTTTACAAATAACACATTTCGTTCAATCTGAGTTTCTAATCTTTTAATTAGAATATTTAATGATTATAGGATAGGATACTTGACCATGTATAAAGACAGTTGTCTTGAGTACTGTTATCACATCCCTGTTACTCTACTCTATGAAAAAGTACTTCTTCCTGAAGTACTTGATAGAAAATCTAGATGAGAGGTGGCCTTAACAACTTGAGTATGTGATTGCAGTGCCTAAGGGACAACTACTTGAAGCTGATCACATACGACCTTCAGATAAGCGGTTTTTTGCGTATTAACCTGTGTTTATGAAGGACTTACCACCAGAGTGCGGAAATTCGTGGATAAGCTAAGGTATACATTTATACAACTAATTTTTTTTAAACTTTACTCTTCTATCATCGGAAGGTAGCGTCGCTTTGATGCTAGATGTTTGAAGAAAACACCTTATTACCTCTATCCCTCCTATATAATCGGTAGTACAACGTTGTTCTTGGACTCTAAGTTTGATGTGTTTTTTTGTCTTTCCTAATCTTCAGCCAACTTGCTTAGCTTGTCAAGACCTAAAAGAATGATTATTTTTGTCTGTATAACTCAACTTACTCATCAATGCAGGTAAGCGCAACCATCACTTCAAGGTAACATTAACAGTTAATAATGATCACATATGGTGTATCATTTCACACTGATGACTTGCATAACTACACATTTGCCATCATAAGAATCCACCTTAATTACATAACATACATTTATAAAAAAAGACATGAATTCTTGGTGACATAACCATGAAAGAAGAAAATTCTTAATGATTTATATACAAAATGTTTATTATGTTACCAATGTCACTATGACAATGTTGACCGTATTCAAATGTTATATCCTACAATAATAATTCATATTCATAGATGATTCATATACTGAAAGGAATACGGTGAATAGTTTAAAGTGTATTTCATCTCTAGAATTGTGTTGTTATCGTCTGCATTCATTAAATGCATGTTTGTTAGCTGTTATTTGTCATAAAGGTGTATCTACATTTTTAGTGAAGTTGATACTTCTTTTGGATGATTCACATTTACTTCATTCGTTAACATTGTCAGAGATGTCATCATTGATTACTTAGTGACTACTTACCACTGTTTAAAGATGATTGAGGTTGTCCAAATAGAACTGACATTTAATCTGTTGTTCGTATTCATCAAAATATTCACATTGTTTTGGTATTGTAAGAAACAACGAAGAATTAGTTAGTATGATCATCCCAGTGTTCATGTCGAATTCATCTTACGTTTAGAAACATTACACTCGTGTTCCATGGTCAACGCGTAGCCATCGGCATCACAAACCTAACCAACTGGTAGATACCTAATAATAGAGTTTATAACACTTCAGTCAATTAGCATTATAAATTAATGATTACTCTCTACCATTTATAATATCTATCTCAAGACCAACATATCTGAATTAGATCTATCTTGCTGAAATTTCGAAAATATCTCATTACTATAGTTGGGCTGAGGCGGTTTTGTAGAGAATCGTATATAATTTGGAACCCTCTTAGTGATGTTTACCTGCTAACTGGTTGCTTCGTAATCTGTAGGTCCTAGGTTAAATTGATTGGTGTTATCTGGGGATTAGGGTGGGGTATTAGTGTCACTGAAGTGTCTCAAACTACAATGAAACTGTTGTTCAGTGTTTGCTTAATTTTCTGCCATATTCAACCGAAATAAATCTCTGACTTAGCAAAACATCACTTTACTCTTAGTTTATCTTAATTCAGGACAAAGATCACAACATTGACGAACCTATGTCTTACAATCCAATGATCTGTTATACTCACATGATAGAGGAACCCAAATAGAATCACTTATATTAAGGCTAATCTCTAAAGTAGTAATGTAAAGATTCAAATCTATAGTACTGCGATAAATCAAACCATAATAATGTATACTATCTGTGAGTAATTCATTTGGTACCATCGCTGAAGATGAACTCGAAACTGTTCATAAACTCATCAATAGCAACTTTAATGAAATAATCGAAAGATCGAATCAACAGAACAAACACGGGAAAGTTGGTTATACAAATATGCAATAAGCCAAATCAGACTGATCAGTTTATTAAATTAGAAGAGAAACAATCCAACAGCGAACAAAAGGAGTGTTACAAAAGTAAATGGTTACCTTAGTAACTTTGTCTTAAGATTAAAACACTATCGAACCATCAACTACAGGAATTAGAAACAAAACATCCATTGAGGCCTACATATACTCAAGTTATTAGTGATAAAACACCATATGCCATCACTTATATCAATGAATAAACACAAGTTCATAAATCTATTTGATTGGGGAAACGGCAAGATTCTGGAATGTGAAATGCCAAGAGTTCCGAAGAATTTTTAGAACAATGAGATTTTGGTTAATTTCCAACCAACAAAAAGCTCATAATTGATGCAATCTACCAACCTATGCAAGTGAAATCAGTCTAATAAAGTCAAATGAACACAACCAACCATTAGAAAATCTACATAAGGAAAAGCCTGTAGAATGTCTAATGTAACAAACCTACAGTTCTTCTGTGTAAAGCAATCAGTGTATGTCAATTTACTTTGTTTCTAGTGATTCACACGATAAAAGACAACCTTATGAATGATAAGAAAGATAACGATTTCCATTAGTGGCTACCGAATATCCATATTGAAATTATGATCTTTATCCTGTGACTCTGTCTTGGTAACCATTCGATCGATCAAATGATTCTGAAGAAATAGGTAATCATGAATATTGTAAAAGAATATTTGTGACTATTACAAGTACTCAGAAATGAACTGTTATATGTGAGTATTATCTGTATTTACATGACGAACTGATTAGTGAATGATCATTCAATATCATGAATTCATCTGTGTTAAATGACCAATAAATACCATGAAGAATTGTTAGATAGATAATTCATCTAAGTATAACACTACTGTGCAAGACACATCCAATACTACATCAAAGGATGCAACCCAAGGAACTTCAGGTTTCGAAGACTATATGTAAACCTTAGAACATTCAGCTACCCAGAGGAGAACGGCTGATTTTTTTTGTTTTTGATTATCCATTCACGATGCAACTGAATGACTTCATTCGTTGACACATGCGTATAACTGAATCTTACCAAAATATGTTTGAACTTCAATGGCCACATATTCTTACTAGCCATCCACTAATTATCTTTACAGCTTAGTTACTGGTTAGCTGATATTGTTTGTAATTGGGTGTAATGTTAATGAGCGAATTTGAGTTCAGTATGAAGGGTTGGCTTTAGTATATTTTTCCTTGATATTACTTACTAATATTTCAGTACTACTTAGATTACAAAACAGACAGTAAATTCGAAAACCCTGTGATCTCTATAAAATCATTAAATTCAGATAGTAACGTTGTCAATTTCACTGAATAAAACTTTGGATTGCGAATCTAGGATGTCGGTTTAGAAGTCATTGCATATGCTCCACGTACTTTACTTCTATCTGAATTATAATATGAACCTATAGAATATCAGGATAACAATTACTTTGAAATGACATACATATGGTTATGTCATTAAACTAAACAAGAACGAAGGTAATAAAAATAAAAATGCTAATGAAAATGCAAAACCGATGGTCACAATCAATCTTGTACATGGGAATATCAAAAAACAGCTGACTAAACTATTTCACTTGATTTCAAAGTGCTATTGTGAACTATAAATCAATGAGTCTCTGTTAGGATATGTGAATCCTTATCTGTTTTCCCCCCAATACAACTGTAGTTTACCGTCAATCAATAAATACGTGTTATTCTTCGTGAAATAAAGGTCATCGATCATCATTTTTCAACTTCGTCAAATCCCCTTTTACACTTCTTCCTAAATATCATTCATTCCTTTCATGTCTACCTCCTAATCACGGACCAGTGTATTCTGTGGTTTTTCTTTCATCCTTTTTTCTTTAGGATTTTAAGTAAGTGGTTGTCTTGTGACGTTGTTTGACAATTTTCTCAGTGTGTGTCTTATATACTTTTCCTAATTTCTTTCATAGCAGGAAGTTGGTTGGCTTGTTCTCTGCTGCACTAGGTTGTTGATGATGATGTCCTCTCCACGTATCCGAAGTATCATGCACAAAAGCTGCTTAGAAATACCTGTATTTTTTGAATGATGCTTTTTGTAGTTCTCATACAAGTGAATCGTCTTGATGTTTACATTGAAAATTATGACTATGATATTATCTGACAGTTGTTTAGAGTTCCAGATATTTTTCAATTTTTGTTACTCAGACTGGGCTTACCCCTTTTGAAATGACTATCTGTCTTAGTCTAGGATGAACAAGGAAGGTAAAGCATAGAGTTAGCAACTTCGTCTCGTAAAAAAGACAACCTCACTAAAAAAAATGCCAACCAGAAATGACTTATCAAATTATTCATACTTCACAAGTACGACTAGTACTGGATTGTTTCTAGGATAGAACATTTCATTTAGGACAAATCAGATGAATGTATCTTAATATAAAAGTTGATAGTTAAATAAAGAATGATTGTAGATTAACAGTGAATACGAGGATATTTGAAAAGAAATGAACTGAGTTCGATTCCAAGTATGAAGTCAAATCAGATGTCATAGATACTTAAAGTTAACTAGTTGTAAATAAGACAAATTGGGCATTTTAGGTTTCAATTATTAATAACAACTTAACTTTATATTGTAAGTTGGATTATGACTGGCAAGTGGAATCCAGGACGTGCGTTTCGTCCTATTTGCGACTCACTGGCTGGATGTACCTGCATCCAAATGTTGTTGTTCACATTGGGATTTGAACTCAGTCCGCTTCGTGTCAAACGCCATCGCGTTTTCTACTAGGCTACTGTGTCGAAACAGTCACACACTTGTGCAACGGGTACATATGAAATTTAGAATAGGTTTGTATCATCCTAGTGACAATCCAACTTAAATTATAACTTGTGTACTACCGCTATATAGTGACAATCCACTCAGGATGTACATATGGCAACAGAGGCTGACCAGTTTCAGTCAATTACAAATCAACGAAATGATGCAAGCCTATTCTAAATTAACTTTATATTATTTAATTCTAAATAATCTAGGTCCTAATAAGACAGTGTAAACTTTATAAATCAAGTAGAATGAATTTGTATATTCCCATTGATTTTGTTATAGACTGAAGCTGGTCAGTCACTGTTGCTATACGTGCATCCTGTGCGGATTGCCTCGATATAGTGATTATTCAGAAATATCATTTAATTTGTATTGTGACTGGCAAGTGGAATCCAGGACGCGCGTTTCGTCCTATTTGGGACTCATCGGCTGAATGTACCTGCATCCCAATGTTGATAAATCAAGTATGATTCAAGTATATAGTAGCTCAATAATATAAGAAAGAATCCTTTAACTTCATTACATAATGTATCCACTTTTCTATTTCAGAATAATTTAGATCCAAATGAAGAATATTTAATTCGATTAAGTTCAGTTGATGTAAATGGAAATGAAGGCGAATCATCAGATATAGTCAGTATTCATTCGTATAAACATTCATTATTGACTACTACTAATAATAATAATAATGATAGAAAACATACTAACTTCATCTATCTGGATATACCAGATCAACCAGAAAAGTTTACAGTACAAAATTTTCAATGTATAAAGAAAACAATGAATACTATTCTAATTGAATGGTTACCACCGATACATTTAGCTAATTTACTTGAGTATAAAGTAAGTTATACAATTGAAAGATTGAATCTATTTTATTATATAATGAATATAGACTACATGATAATTGTTATTACTATAAATGAAATTGTTATCATTGTAGGCATTGACAATGAATGAAAGTTTCATACTATTACGTAACAATTAAAGCCTTACTTTCCATAGTCTTCTAGTAACATTATGAAACTTTCAAGTTAACAGTCATCAAAATACACTATAACAGAGTTTTATGTTTATAAAATAATCAAGATATTAAGTGAATTGAATTGGTTTTGTGTTGATAGGTATTCAATTTCAATGTTTAGGTTCGTCAAAAAAAATTAATGTTGGTAAGGTGATATTGATGAAAATGGGACTTCTTTTATTGAATTCTGATCAGCTTTGTAATGTAAATAGTTACTGGTTCATCATGATGTTTAAAAGTCCTGGGTTTGATTCATAGTCATCCTATGCTTGAACAAAACAGCTGTTTAGTACTCTCCGGTTTGTACTTTTACTGAACCAGTATTGAGTTATGACGATTATAAACAGTTTCGGTAAAATGTCATGACTTGTGGAAATCAAACGTATTCGAAATGAATGAATCATCACCGATGTAATTAAATAATTATCATGTTATAATATAAATTGACTAAAGTTTTAGGAACCTAACCATTGAATATCTACCAGTTGACAAAATACAGCTGGTAGTTAAGCATTAACCAGGATGCCTGTAGGTCATGTATGGAACCTAATACTAAGAGTAATACAGTTGTCTAGTGCTTCCTGGTTTCCAGTGCAACCCAACGGTGATCAGTCTATGACGCATATAAACATTAGGTCAGAACCAACTACCACAAAAATCACACCAGCTTAACTATATTACTTACTTTTATAAGTAAATCTATTTAGTAAGTAACTTATTTAAAATTATTAAGTCTAACCTCGTTAATGATGCTTATAAGTAATTGGTTATTACGTAACAATTCAATCAATGAATGTATGTTGGCAGTTACAGTTTGAAAAACATTCATCTCAATCATATCCCTCCCTTCAGCCCCTATTACATAACTGGACAGGCAAACATGTGATTATTTTTGAACAAAAACAATAAATCAGCTTCAGTTTCTTAATTAGATGAATCGATGAATTGGGAGATGTGGAGATTGGAGCATAGGAATTTTGAATCATTAATCAATCTGTGATAGATAACCACTGAAAACCATGAAGAGTATCTAAACAGCTCATTCGTTCTAGTATGGAACATGTCATGAACGCATATTAACAATCTGACATCAGAACAGAACCCAAGACCTGTAGATTTCGTGGAGAAAAATTGAACGTTGCGAAACAATCTCCATAACACCCAACTACATATTATGTCAGATCCCAAGCGAATAACCTCTAGAAGGTAATTACTATTACTCTAGTAAGGAAACATTATCTATGGGGGGAGGGATTGAACAATATTGAATTTAAGGCAGCTATACACCAATAACGATGAGTGAAAGTGACTTTTCAGAAGTACTCATCCACGACCCCATCAGGGATCTCACCCAGAACCCTATGGCTCCGCGGAAAACGCTCTAGTGTGAAGACGTGACTGGTGGAGTTTACTCCTGATGGATGTGAGGCAGTTACCCATCGATGACGATGGATAGGATCGCACAAACGTATCACGAATAGACTGAATTAGAAATAATGACCGATAGGAGCCGACTCAGTGATCCAATGGTAAGGCGTTTCTTCGTAGACCCACAGTGTCCTGGATTTGATCCTCAATGGGGTCGTGGATGCGTACTGCTATGGAGTTCAATACTCGAACGAAACAGCTGTCCAATGCTTCTAGGTGATCAATGGTTGTCTGATTCAGATCAATTCGTGATATCAGGATATTCATAATAGATACGTTATGGATAATTTCATTAGCTTGAAATCTTTTAATGAAAACTATACTTCAATATCCAACTCTTAGCTAATTCATATGATTGTAGTAAACCATGAAGAGATCAATCTTCTTGTTTCTTACCTTTACTTATTGAACTTTCTATTTCAGTTACATATATCCGGACGAAGTGAATTCATTACAAGTAGTGGTGTATTGAAATCTGTTCATTTAGGTGATATTCAATTACATCAAAGTGTAGATCAACAAATTGATAATAATCAATTACAAATGTTAAATTGGCAATTAACTGATATGATTGACAGTTTATCACAACTGGATAATCATCAACATCATCAACGACAACAATTAACACATAAAATGCAAATACCAAATTTAAAACCAAATAGTCAGTATAAAATAACTATTCGTCCAATTTATCGTGCTCTTATTACTGAAGGGAATATAGGCACTAAAGAAGGCATACCAGTGACTATATTATGTCATACTGAATGGAGTGGTAAGCTTATCCTCATCATTATATAATACTATTGTACAAGTTAAATTGAATAATTACTTACTTACCTACTTACGCCTGTTAACCCTCTCAGAGGAGCATAGGCCGCTCACCAGTATTCTTCATTCAACTCTGACCTGAGCAATCCTTTCCAGCTGTCTCCAGTTACTGTTCATCTTTTTAATGTCTGCTTCCAGCTCTTGACGCAGTGTGTTCTTTGGCCTTCTTCTTTTGCGTTTTCCAACAAGATTACAAGTTAGTGCTTGCCTCGTGATAGTCTAATGATTTGCGCAATGTATGTCCTATCCATTTCCAACGTCGTTTCCTGATTTCCTCTTCAGCTCAAAGTTGGTTTGTTCTCTCCCATAGTAGGCTGTTGCTGATGGTTTCCGGCCAACAGATATACAATATTTTGCGTAGACAGTTGTTGATAAATATCTGTACTTTCCGGAGGATGTTTGCAGTAGTTCTTCACGTTTCAGCTCCATAAAGAAGAGATGTTTAGACGTTCGAATTGAAGAGTCTAACTTTGAGGTTGGTAGATAGTTGTTTGGAGTCCCATATATTTTTCAACTGTAGGAATGCTGCCTTTGCTTTTCCGATCCTTGCCCTTACATCTGCATCGAATCCTCTTTGTTCATCGATGATGCTCCCCAGGTATGTAAAGGTATCCACGTCTTACAGAGTTTCTCCATCAAGTTCAATTAGGTTGGTGCTCTCAGTGTTGAATTTGAGGATCTTGCTCTTTCCGTTATGTATGTTCAGGCCTATTGATGCTGAGGTTGCTGCTACGTTGGTTGTTTTCACTTGCATTTGCTGTTGTGTATGGAATAAAAGTGCTAGATCATTCGCGAAGTGCAGATCATTGAATCGCATCCTACTTGTCTATTGAATTCCGTGCTTCCCTGCAGATGTAGAGTTTTTCATGATTCAATCGACCACTAGGAGGAAGAGAAAAAGTGAGAGCAAACATCCTTGTCTGACACCGGTTTTTACTGGGAATTCATTTTTCAGCTCTCCTCCATGCACGATTTTGCACTGTAGTCCGTCGTAAGAATTCTGGATGACGTTAACGAGTTTCTTTGGTACACCGTGGTGTCAAAGAAGTTTCCATAGTGATCTCCTGTCTACGCTGTTAAACGCCTTCTCATAGTCGATGAAGTTAATGTACAGTGATGAGTTCCATTCGATTGATTGTTCAATGATGATGCGTAGTGTTGAGATTTGGTCTGTGCATAACCGATTCTTACGGTAACCAGATTAAACAAACTTAACCATAAATTGAATAACCTTCTTTAGTATCAACTGACATGATTGAAAAGCTAACCGGCTGATTCCTCACCCTTCCCCTCCACACCCTCAGGGTGGAATACTCTAAGTTCATTGTGGTACATAAGCAAATGAATGTTTATTTCTATTGATTAAAATTTCATTGTTCATATTGATGTATAAAAGGTGGTACATTGTTTGTTAAATCCACAAGTTCGAGACCCTAACCGTCTATTTTAGTTTCGTTTATTATGATTATAAGTCAGTTTTACTTTAACATTAATTATTAATGACTCCATAGGTATTTATACCTTAGATGTACGTATCACTATGGAATCAAATAGTTTCTGTAATAATCTTATTCTATTAATACATTCATTGTCAAATCTATACGTATTCACATTAATGTCAATTGGTAAATATAATGTAATGTAATGACATAGTCTACAGGATATTGAAGCTCAAGATGAAATTATCATTGGATTCTATTGAAGAGATATTTTACAGAGATTCATTTGCTTCATACCTTATGTATACACTATAGTGTTTTCATATCAGTTCTATCTTTCATATTAAACTATCAATAAAATTTAATCAGTAGTATGTATAGGTCATGTTTATGTCTAGTTTGCATAGGATACTTTTATGTACACATAGTTGCGTACAACATTAGTAGTGCATCTATTGAAATTAGGAGGAAAAATAAACATATTAAAGAATGTTTATCTTAAAGTAATTAAGTAGATAAGTAATAAGTAGTATATATATATACATATATATTCTTCGTATAGATTTTATAAGTTTTCACGTCGCATTTTATATGATTTGGTTTATAAAACTGGGAGAATTTTCGGCGTTATTGACTTTTAAATAAACAAACAAAACTGTTGCTTATTTGAACTTGACATCATAAACTAGTGAAGTGTATTACTGTAGTATACGATTCTTTAGCATTAATCATTCATATACTTTGAATGAATCCAGCTTACATGATTAAAGTCGGGTGGTTATTTTGAAGCTTTCAAGAGAAGACATAACCAATGAAGTTTGATTGTGTCAGTAATGTATGTTAATTACCTGTAATATCTTGAAGAAAATCCAACTTCACTGTACGAATCTGTGTGAGAACATGTCTCCTCTATGATTACTAGTATCCAAAAGCTGAAATGAAAAAACATAAGACAACTGGGTTAAACACCAGATAGTCAGGTATACATAAAAAAACCTATTAATGCATCGTATCAATAAGGAGAATAACATTTATAACAAACGGAAATAACAAAGTCTAGGAACTGAGGGTACAGGTACATGATTAATTGATTATAGTTCCTGAATGGTTTGTGAGCTTAGTGTTAGACTTATTCAATAGGAACATGAAAATAAGAAAAATACAATAATCAGCGTACATATATCGAAAAATAAATAGTCAAGTGGAAAACAGTTCAGAAAGTTAGTTACTATTTTTAAACAGCTCGATTTAACATTACTCATCACTGACGAAAAATGAAGTCAAGTAAAACATTTTGTATTTACTGGAGTTAAAGGAGTCAACCAATAGACTCAGTATTCTGTGGACTAACTGTTCATTGCAAAGGCTTTAATATCTAAGTTCGAACCCCCTTACAGTGCTAGGAAGTAAGTGAGTAGTACTGAAGAATTCTATACTGGGATAAAACATACATTAGTTACTTGCTTCTTATTACTTTGTTAACTCAGGTTAGTGTATAATATCAAACTTAAGCTGAACAAGCTCCATAGCATCCTCTTAAGAATAACTATCATATTATAATTATTATGGGTTTGATTTAACCTGATATTCAGAAAGGTATTATGATTATTCTTCCTTGGTATTTGAGTATCCTTCAGTCTTGAAATCTCTTCTCTTTTGCATTAACACAAAACAACTTTCTTCAGTAGCCATTTCCCTAGTTTTTAGTCTCCAATAATGACACGCGACCATCAAAGAATTAACTATAACAGGATAATCTGGCTTGACTTTAAAGTTGAGTGAATAAAGTTGAACTAAATTTCAGCTCGACATGCTGGGAAATTGTTCATCTGTAGTACAGATCAAGTTACACCTACATTCTAAATACCATTTCATAGGTGAATAGTTAGTAAAAGGACATTTAAACATCTTTATTGTGTATATTCGTCACAGATTTCTGTTTGAGTACAACTGAAAACCAGGAATAAAACATTGTAGCGTTCCTCACTCTTAAGTAATGATATAAGTTTGCACGTAACAACACGACTTAGATTAACTTCACAGATAGATTACACGTTTTAGCTTGGTAACTCTCTTACAACATACTTTTACACTAGCTCTCATTGTGTATCAATTTAAGCAGAGAATTGATATGCATCATAAGTTGTTTACCAAGTGTTGTTTTATGGATTTGGCTATATTCCACATCGATAATAATATCCGAATGTCTATACTCATTAAGGTGGGATATCGATTAAGTCTTCTGATCCTCAGGGGAAAATAACTACACTCAGTGATGAGTCCACTCCATTGTCAAACATTGTCATGATGATCGATAAACAAATAAAGCTACCTCTTTGAGAATCATCAGCAATATGTTTATTTAGTGTTAAAAAATAATCGTGTTCTTCAGGAGAATGACATTTCAGTATACATGATCATACTAGGGTGACTTCAGGAAACAATCTATCGACACAATTTCTTTCCGGTTAGAACTGGCTAACATGACGAAATTGTTATTTTGAGTAAGCTGATCCACCAAGAATCATTTAAACCAACGCCATCTGATTTCGTACTCTGAAAGACTAAAATCAGTTATCTTGTGATTGATTGTTGTATAAGGTTCTAAGAGTTTAAGACACAGTCACTTTTGTTGTATACTAAAATTCCACTCCTAACATTGTATTAATTACTCTCTTTTTCAACCTTTACTAGCACCAGAATACATTAGACCACCAGAATTACTTGCAATTTATTCAGGTCCACCAGATCCATACGGTCCAACTTCAATAATTGAAGTAAAACTATATCGTGTTTCAGAAGAAAATGGTCCTTTACATAATTATTACGTAATCGTATCACCAGAATTAAATACCATCACATTGAATCAAAACACTATCAATAATATTCCCATGAAATCAATCAATTCTTTCAGTATCGATGCATCACAATATGATTTGATTAGTTTATCACAAAACAATGATCTACCAAGTAATCAAGCTCCATATTTAGCATTAGCACGTTATACAATGAATTTATTTGAACCAAATCATGAAATTTCAATTGTTATATTAGGCAGTGAAGAGATAGATAATTTTATTTTACGTAATCAATACTACTTAAATCCAATAGTGAGTAGAAATCAAACATTTGATAAAAATACCAAGAAGCTAAATGATATTGATTCATATTTTGATGAGGATAAATTTGATAAAAATGAAAGTAATCTAAATAATAAAATCAGTGAATACAATACTTACTACTATAATCATAATAGTAATATGTTAACAAAATCAATACAAGTGAATAATAAACGTCTATTTCAATCTACTGTATATCGTGTTGCATTAAGAGCATGTTCACAAGTAAGTAGTGTTATAAGAAGGTGTTTTCAATGTACAATATATTTTAACTTTAAATGTATTTTAAAGAGTTATTGTCAGAATTATAAACTTAAGTTTGATTGAATAGAATGATTATTTATGGCGGATATTTTGAGAATCATTTGTACTCATTCATATACGATACTCTAGTTTGGGTATTTTGATTGAAACCATCGCAGACTAATGTCAGTAGGGTACCATCGAAAACCGGAAAACATAAGACAGCTGTTTTGTTCTAGTACGGGACTCTTTATTGACAATGCAAACTCCGAGTTCTGTATCATGGGATCAGGTTGTCAGCAGCCTAAGTGTTGTAGAATAGAAACCTTTACAGACCAACCAGTACAACTAGGGCTCGAATTCAATGACTTCATGTTTCATAGTTAACACATAACCAGTAACCACTAATCTACCTCATTTTTGATCTGTCCGCAAATATTAATAATTGAATAAATGTGATATTTAATAACGATATCTTTATTACGAAGGGCATAGAGATTATATCTATGCTAAGGTTAACTATACATTTTATCTGCATGAAAATGCAAAGAACAATAGCTATCGTATCTTATAAAATATTCTCATTAAGATCTCTAATCATCTCTCAATCTCATGAAGTAGACATGAATCTTAAGCTTACCATAAGATGAATGTCTAGATTGGAAGTTAAAGAAGAATTCTTAATGCTTCATCAGATTCTCGTCAGCTACAACATACAACTCATAATGTTTTAGAATCGAAATTATAAAATGAAATTTCAACATACAAATGTAATCAAACTAGTTGGAAGTAGATACGTGTAACACTATCACAGAGAATTAAAGATAAAGGCCAAGTTGTCATGTCAAAAATCACTTTAGAATAGTAGACAGTAGCAAAATGTGCAGGAACGAGAAACGTATAGTTACGTAATAAATAATTACTTATGGTGATTAAATAAATTAAAATGAACTAACTAATTGAAACTTAAATTGAGATAGTTGTTTTTGTGAAATTTGGCAATTTAGTTGATTGAATATGTCACAGATTGATGTTGGCAGGGTGCCACTGAAAACTAGGGAACATTGAACAGCTGTTTCGTACTAGTGCAGAGCTCCTCTGCAGTGCGCATGCCAGATCCCGCACAAATCGCTTCAGCTTGACGACTAGCGCATAGTTCTCTGTACCACTGGGTCGGCACCCAATTGCGGAATTCCCATTTCCATCATTTTTTCATATATATATATATATATATATATATATATATATATATATATACAGAGAGAGAGAGAGAGTGAGTGAGTGAGAGAGAGAGGGAGAGCGACATTCATCCATTATCATCAGTGACAACTGTCTTACTCGCCCGCCGTCAACCTAAACCCGCTGATCTAGAATCTGGGGTGTGAATCGTTAAGGAAATTCTACACTAGAACAAAACAGCTGTCCAGTGCTTCCTGGTCTTCAGTAGTACCCTGCCAAGATCAATCTGTGACATATTCAATAAACTAATTGAATAAAGTTCAGTTATTTGAAAATTATATTATTCGAACAACAGATGATTGTTAAAAAATGATGACCTAATAATACAATAAGAAAGGTGCATCTAACTACTTGATGTAAGGATTACATTACGTTAGCAAGTAAAGATGGATATTCGTTTCGTTTTATATTCATAAACCAAACTTTCAACATCTGATAGCGATAGTTTCAAAAATTTGAGATGATTGAAACTTGTCTACATATTAAAAATCGCATAGCAACAACATCAACTTAATGTCGAGTAATTATAAGATGATTACAGATTGCACTGTTCAAAGTACCCATTCATTTTGACAGTAGGCATTTTCATATTTCTTCAAGGAATCTAAGATGGGACCATTTTTCTGTTTAAGGTTGGATTACTTACATTCATTTCGCCAACGACGTTTATGAATTAAAATATACCTTTAAAAATACCTCAGTTGTCTTTTAGGCATCATTCATTGTTTCTGATTAGAGTTCTATCATAAGATTACAAGGATAGAGAAGGGGCACTGGGATTCTAGAATTAACGGGTGCTAGTTAGTTACTAGGACTGATTTATTAATTGAATATAGTTTATTAAAAAATAATTTTACTTCATGTATTTAATGTTTTTATATAAGTAGTATACTATTTTTTTTATAGAACAGCTATTTTCTAATTGGTTAGTTTCTGTTTACTTCATCTCATCAGTGATTGGTTAATTAAATAACTCATCGCGGATAATTTAAGAATTGATAAACGTTGTCTACAAATTGCAGTTTCTTTTTTTTTAATAGAGTAAAACCAGTTATTTTAGTTTTTATATGTCACAGATTGTTGTTGGTTGGGTACCACTTAAAATAGGAGAGTCTTAGACAACTGTCTCGTACTAGTATGAGATTCCTGAAGTTGTAGTGAGAAATAGTGAAAGGTGGAGTGATAAGTTATCAACAATTATACTAGATGATCATTGAGTTATATTGCAAACGAGAATCGTGTCAGTGAACGCTGACTAGCCCAGTGTAGTTAGAAAAGAGGTCGCCAACCGGAAGGCTGTAAGTTGTACTACTTTGGAAAGTTGTCAGTGCACACTGATAATAAGTAGTTCTTTAGTAAGATGAAACAGATAACAAGTGATCTCTGGTTTTCAGTGGTACTCAAACAATATCGATTTGTGACGAATACAAATAACTAAGCATAATACCTATCTTCATAAAATCGCCTCATTTCAAAAACATGTTCCACTTAAGTCTTTATTATTCTTTTTTATGATGAATACCAACTGGATAAAGAAGAAATGATGACATTTTAGAGACATGTGGTTGACCAAATTATCCCGAGAGTTTATCTTTCCTTATATAAATGTAAACGCTTTGTATATCAAACTGATAAAGATTATTGACATTATCTTGAAAATAAGACATAAAGTTGTTGTTTATAATCATCACCTATTGTTTATTATGCAGAATGTGTTTGTATGTCACCCAGGTGAATATGTTCACCAAGCTTGTCAGCTTAGCTACTTTCATAGTTAATACAGGTTTTGTGGACTGTCTAAAACGATGTGACGTCTTTTCTCTATTTTAATCGTAAATTGGAGGTTGGCATTGTGTTAAGGATCTCTTTTTAAGCTTTTGATTTACATATATCAGGTTCATATATAACTAATCATTAATGTACAATTTTCTTTGGAATGCATCACATACTAATGAATCTAATCAATCAATCAGTGCCTGTTATCTCAAGTAAAGCATAAGCCACCGACAACCATTCTTCAAACAACTCTGTCCTGAGCTCTCATTTCCAGTTCTTTCAAAATGCTGTTTATTCTTTTCATGTTTTTTCACCACTTCCCGAAGCAACGTGTTCTTGGGTCTTTTTCTTTTCCTTTCTAGTTGAGAAACCCATGTTAGTGCATATCTTGTGAAGCATTTTGATGATTTCCTGATTATGTATCCTATTCACCCTCAGAGTATTTTCCTAATTTCTTTCTTAGCTGGAAGTTGGTTGGTTTGTTCTCTGTCACAGAAAGTTACTGCTGATAGTGTCTGGTCAACGGATCAGAATAATCTTATGTAGACAGGTGTTTATAGATACTTGTATCTTTTGGATGACGCTTTCGTAGTTCTCTAAGTTTCAGCTGTATACTATAGAGCAGTCATGATTTTTGTATGAAAAATTAAGAATTTAATATTGACTGACAGGTGGTCTGAGTTCCAGATGTTTCATAATTGCAGAAACGCTGTACTTGCCTTGCTGGTTGGTGCCTTCACATTTTCTTCAGATTCTCCTTGTTTATCTATGACACTACCAAAGTATGTGGAAGCGTCCACATTATTCGGAATTCCTCTATCGAGTGTAATTGTGTTAGTGCTTGTTGTTTTATATCTAAAGCTCATGCTTCTCCCTTTGTGTAAATAGAAGCCTACTGTTGGTTACAGAGGCTGCTGCTACATTGTCCATTTTCATTAATGAATTCAAGGACATTTATTTCAGAAAAAATGTTTGCTTAAGCAATATCACATACACAATAATTGCTGATATAATTGCTTTCCCATCTATTGAATGAGTGATTTCGCGCTCAGGGGCTCCAGGTTGGCTAAAGCCTAACTCTTTGCACCACTGGACGGTCATCCAATAGTAGAATGCCCAATTCCATAAATTTGTTATACGGCATAACGATTATACATTGTCATTGGTGATGACAGTCTCAATCCTAACAAATGTGAACTCTACTAGTCTTGACTACTCACTACAGCTTCAGGAACATTCCGAGATTAATCACTAGTGGCTTGAAGGTGTACTGATGATCCTTACGCTATAGTGCAAATTGATGCAAGTTGGAATTCTACCTTTGGATGTTGGTAAGCCTAGTGATGAAGATGGTCAAGTGTAAACCATGAGACCTGTAGGGTTCTGGGTTAAATTTTCTGACACAATCAAAGGTGGACTACCCTTCCTGTTTTTCAACCAACATCAATCTATGACAAATGCAATCGACTGGTTTTCATATTGTAATGTTGTTGATAGATTACGATCACTCTTATAAATTAGACAAGCATGATGTTCACAAAAAGTGACACTCAAACGATCTGAAATAGTTATATAATAAAGTGAACTATCATTTATGAAGAATCTTTAAATTTGTTGATGATTCTACTTCAAGGACTATTTATTCCTTGATATTTTGGTGGGAAAGGGGGGTTCCTAAACAGTTCACATCAATGACTCCACATAACATTGAACATATGAACTAAATACCTTGTGTCGTAAGCCTCCTTCAAACCTTAGCATTGTTCTTGATATGTAACAATTTTGAACATTTTTCTACATAATACAATCCATTGAACGATGGAATATCAAGCATTATATATATGTATGCCTATACAAAGAAATTCGATGAGATGGTAAAGGTAACAAGAAGATTCACTAAAATTTCAACAGTCAAGTATAGAAACTATGCAGTATGTTAAATGGGTAATTAATCGACAACTTAGAAGGTTTTATTCAAGGTTCAGTCAATGTCTTACGTAAGTCAAATCATGAAATAAAAGAAGAGAGTTCTTAGTCATACTATTCAGTCTTTCAATGAGCTAAACAAGATATAAATTATAATTACTTACGCCTGTTAAGCCTCTCAGAGGAGCATAGGCCGCTCACCAATATTCTCCATTCAACTCTGACCTGAGCAATCCTTCCCAGCTGTTTCCAGTTACTGTTCATCCTTTTGATGTCTGCTTCCAGTTCTCGACGCAGTGCGTTTTTTGGCCTTCCTCTTTTCTATTGTCCAACAGGATTCCAAGTTAGTGCTTGTCTCGTGATGTAGTCTGATGATTTCCGCAGTGTATGTCCTATCCATTTCCAACGTCGTTTCCTGATTTCCTCTTCAGCTCAAAGTTGGTTTGTTCTCTCCCATAGTAGGCTGTTGCTGATGGTTTCCGGCCAACAGATATACAATATTTTGCGTAGACAGTTGTTGATAAATATCTGTACTTTCCGGAGGATGTTTGCAGTAGTTCTTCACGTTTCAGCTCCATACAGAAGAGATGTTTAGACGTTCGAATTGAAGAGTCTAACTTTGGGGTTGGTAGATAGTTGTTTGGAGTCCCATATATTTTTCAACTGTAAGAATGCTGCCCTTGCTTAGCCGATCCTTGCTTTTACATCTGCATCGGATCCTCCTTGTTCATCGATGATGCTCCCCAGGTATGTAAAGGTATCCACTTCTTACAGAGTTTCTCCATCAAGTTCAATTAGGTCGGTGCTCTCAGTGTTGAATTTAAGGATCTTGCTCTTTCCCTTATGTATGTTCAGGCCTATTGATGCTGAGGTTGCTGCTACGTTGGTTGTTTTCACTTGCATTTGCTGTTGTGTATGGGATAAAACTGCTAGATCATCCGCGAAGTCCAGATCATCGAGTTGCATCCTAATTGTACATTGAATCCAGTGCTTCTCCCCAGATGTAGAGGTTTTCATGATCCGATCGACCACTAGGAGGAAGAGGAAGGGCGAGAGCAGACAGCCTATATATATATATATATATATATATATATATATATATATGTATAATACTTCCTACATTATTCACCTTAACAAAGAACTGTTGATCTCGTAGATACGCATGAATATGATGATATCTGGTTATTTTATCTTTGTTGATGACTGATATTATTAGATTAGAATTATATAAGACGTTTTACATTGTCATAAGGAAACATTTATTTATTCGCTATTGTATATAACAGAAATCGTCGTATATACTTTCATCTTTGTCGATGGATATACATATTCTAACCGATTTGACTATTTAATACCTTCTTTACAGATAATGAAATCTTAAAGATATACATTCAGACAATTTCTATAAACATGCATATGTATATATAAACACTTTCATATAAATATGCACTTATGGAAAAAAAAGTAGTAGATATAAGTAGTATATAAATTGAATGACTAACTAACTGTTTAGTTGTTAGTCAAAGTATCCATTACTATTAGTTGATTTATATAAACAAAACACTTATATTATACTTGTTAATATAAACAAATTAAAAAAAAAAAGGTACATTTCAAGTGAAACTTGAACTTCTTCTCATCTACTTTCAATTCTATGTTAATATCTATTTTATAAAAATATCAGTTAATCAATGATGAACAAAACCCAGAATCTGGTATATAGTCGTATAGGATTCATACTGTCATACTTCATTAATACAACATGATCAAAGTTACAAGATTATCATGGTAGTTGAAATGATATAAACGTATGTCTGAAAGAATTATGGAACTTAAGATCTACAAGTAAATACACTTACGTCAATGTGAACCAATTCTAAGTTATGTTACTTATGATCTCTAGTTATTGTTTCATATACCTATAAAGATATAATATGGATTACCAACAGGTTGTTAGATGCCGTTCTTTTAGTTTATTCTTTGTCTACTTAATTCAATAAGACTAAATAGATCTATCTGAGTTGACTAGATTTTAACTATGGGAGGTATCATTCAAAAGATACGTGTATATATAAATAGCTGTCTACGTAAGATACTCTGGATCCATTGACAAAACACCATCAGTAGTAATCTACTGTGGCGGGGAATAAAACAATTTCCAGATGAGGGAGAATTTGAAAACGATCACTGGAGATGGATATGACATACATTGAGCAATTCATTAAACTACATAAAAATCAATCAGTGTCAATTATTCCTCGAGGATAATAGACGAGTGACACCAATCTGCAACGAACTTTGATCTGAGTTCTGTTCCGTTTCTAGTTATTCCAGAAGTTCTGTGCATTCTTTTTATATTTACCTTCAATTCATGATGCAACATGTTGATTGGTCTTCCTCTTTTTTTCCTTTGACCTTGAGGATACCATGTTAGTGCCTGCTTATGACGCATCTTAGGGATTCTCCCAATGTGTCTCTGATCCAACTCCAGCGTCTTTTCCTAATTTGCTTTATCAACAGGAGCTAGGTGGGTTTATCCTCTACCACAGAAGTTTTTCGGTACTGATGGTGTCCAGCCTACAAATCCGAAATATCTTACGTAAACAATGCAAGCACGAATATAAGTAGCAAATCTAAATTTGGTTGGTAAGATGAATCTATGGAGTACATTTCTTCTGTTAAAATGTATTTATATGCTTAAATAAGCATAAGAAACAATAACGATGCAATGAACGACAATAATTTATTAAACTCTAAGTCTTGTTACAGATAACTGGAGTTGTTTTAAATGAAATGACCATTTAAAGTCGTATTTTGATATTAGCTAATTACGTAATGAATGAATCGATATGAGTTCAGGAGTGACTAACTTCAAGATTAAATTTCGGAACTTCATTAAGTTGATATGACAAATTGAATTCAACCATGTTGTGTATGTTAACTTCGGTTGTGAAACATTCATTCACTCAAGTATACAATAATGACTCCACCTAAATATTTAACTACAGATATTTATATTACACACATCAAGATCGCTGAACTGCCTTCACCAAGTGACAAACGGACATTCCTTTCAGAGATCTACTACACTTATGATACAGTATGAAGATCATGTAGTGCTATTGATAATCATTGTTTTACTATTGATTTGACTTAATCCTTTTAGCCACTACTTCATACTATATCATCGATAGAATCTTGAAGTAGATCACTTACGAGCTGATTATTATATTTAAATTAATCTGATTTAATGGAGAAAGGCTTTGGTTCATTATTATATTTAAAGTAGTCCTAGTATGAGATCGTAATGTGAGGCATAATCCTTCCATTGGAAACTGTTATATACTGTGGCTTTAATGTTTAATTGCTGGACCTGGGACCCAAATTTCATAGGTGTTCTAAGAAATCCCTAACTAGAATATAACAGCCATCCAGTGCTTCCTTGTTTGCAGTAGTGCTGTTCTGCAGTCATTCTGTGAGGAATACAAATGACAAATGTGACATTTCTATTATTTACCATAAAAAACTGCTTTTCTGTAGCTCCTTGAATACTTCATATGAATATATGTGTTTTTACTTGCTCTATTTGACCAGAAACCTGAAGATTATTTATAAATATCAGCTAGAACAGTGGGTTATTATGAGAAACTGGTAGGATAAATATAAAAATCTAATTGGTTACTACTTATACTGATCATTCTAGTTGGCACTGTGGTTTCTCCATCGATAGAAAACCAGGGTGTATAGAATTTGTCAACAGTGTACATACACAAATTCATAAAGAATAGAACCCAAGACCGCCTAGGCATACTGAGTTAGCATAAAGAAGTCAAAATTTCTAGCCTAATTCTTTATTAGCGATATCATATAGTCACCATCCAATAACAATAGATTGGAATTATGTCACTTGTGATATGGTGAATAAGGCTACAGATTATCCATAAATAAAGCTCTGGTCTATGAGGGGCATCTGCAACTTCAATTGCTTTTAAACAGCTAATCTTTTGTTTTGATAAATTGGTACCACGTACTGGTGTGAATTAACCAACCTTGGATCACCAGGATCCACTGGACAGCTGTTTATTCAAAGTATGGGACACTACGCATCCACGACTCCATGAGAGACCGAACCCAGAACACTCTGGCTCTTTGGCAAACGCCCCACCATTAGAACGATGAGTCAGCTTCTAACGGTTGATATTCGTAACTTTAATAAATTCGCGACATGTTTGCTCGACTTTATCTATTGTTATTGGTCAGTAACTACCTTAAACCCAACACGGTTGAACTTCAATGGTTAAGTCTTCTCACTTGAACTCCAGGAATCACGTCGAGAAGTTAGTTACTAGTGAGCTGATATTGATTGTAATCGGATGTTCTGGAGATTGGTTTGCGTTGACAACTTCTGATGTTAGATAGTTAGAAGTGGTCACCAGGAAAATCTAAACCTAGGGTTGATATTGATTAGCATATGTCAATAAAATCTACCTGTAATGTAAATCTCTCAGTCGTACTGAAGGTAAGTAACTGTTTGAATAGTTCAATGGTAACTTTCAAGAAAATGAAACTGGGTTATCAAGAATCAAATCCTAGTGAAAGTGCCATTTCAATCACATTTTCACGTGACATTTGTTAGTAAGTACAAACTTTATCAAATAAACATCATACCTATTTTGCCATACATTTTGTGTCTTCAGCTTATCTACTACTGTTTAGAATATAAGTAGCTTGTTTTTTATAATTGATTTTATCGACTGTTGTCATGTAAACATGGTATGCTAATTTCCACTGTATTAAGTTAAATTACTAATTGTTTTATATAGAATGTAATAGTTTCGTAAACCCTCATTGGGAGTGAAATACTCAAAAGAATATATAGTTCTACAGTGAGATATTGAGTCTAACTATCGATATTAATTCTGAGCTGAGTTGATTGCAAATGTCACAGCTTAATGTTGACTGGGTACCAATGAAACTAGAAGCACTGGGAAGCCATTGTTGACAGTGTTCACTGTTGTTTAAAACAAAAACTTAAACTTAAGGCATTCAGATTTATTAATTATTGATTATAAATCGTTACCGCTAGGCTAGTCCTAGTCCAATGATAAAATTTAAGCTTCCACCGGTTTCAATTACAATCAATAAGTAAACAGTGACTAATTTCAAGATGTTCCAGAAGTTATAGTGAATAGTCTTGATTAGTGGAATTCAGACTTTGTGAAAGTGAAACAATTATCACCTATGACAATGGAAAATAGTTATGCTATTATACCAACTAATAAAATTGGAATTTATACAGATAGCCATAGGCCAGTTCACTGGCACAAACATTCAAATGTTCATCATGAAACCTGTAATCTCTACATTCTGATAGTTGACAGAATAAAGTGTATGCACTTCAGAATGATCCCATTATACTATTGACTTAACAACTATTAAAGTACTTCCCTTGTTTTCTATGGTATCCAATCAGTATTAAACTGTAATGCATACAAACTACTCCAGCTTAATACCTACCTACCTTCACTAGATCATTATAATTCAAAATTGAAATGAGTTTGTAATAGAATGTTATGCCTAATCTGAATAACAATTATTTTTAGCAGTAGGATGAATTTATATATTCCCATTGATTTGTTATAGACTGAAGCTGGTCAGTCATTGTTGCTATATGTGCTATATGTGTCCCAAATAGGACGAAACGCGCATCCTGGATTCCACTTGCCAGTCACAATACAAATTAAATAATTATCTTTAGTATCTTATACTTTAATTATTGATCATTAAACATTTCTATTTCTTTAAAAATAGAATGAAATTATCTTTAAGAAATTGAAAAACATACTTAATCATTCATGTATTTTAGTATCCTAATGGACAACAATTATGTTCCACAAGTCATTGGTCTGAAAAAATTTCACCTATAACTTCAATCAAATCAAATCTTATTTCATCCAAATTGAAATCATTCAAAGATAAAATAACTTCTTGGAATCTACACAAATCATCCTCATCATCATCATCATCATCGCCATCGTCATCGTCATCATCAACAACAGCATCATCATCATCATTACCAATCATTTTTATTAGTTTAGCTAGTTGTTTAATATTTTTTATTATATTAAGTACAATACTTGGTTGTATATTAAAATGTCGTAAACACCAATTTCATGGAGCATTAAATAATCAATATGATGTACCAATATGTCATAATCTAAATAAATCAATAATCAATGATAATTTATCGATTAATTCACCAATTAAAAGTTATTTATCAAATAAAACTTCTAATAATAGTAATAATACTAATAATAATAATTTAATGAAATCTCAATTATCAAATTATGTATTAAATATACCTAATGATGATACACAAAGTCCATCAAATTCAAGTTATGGTTTATCATATTCAAGTACAAATGGTATTACATCATTAAATAAATCAATTAATCAATTACCAATCAATAATAATATAACATCAACAATCAATAAATCAATGTATTTAATGAATAAAGATAAGAATCAACAAATAAAACATGATAAAATGCATATTATTGATCATTTTAATCAATTTGTTCATGATGGAACACTTGAATGTAAGTTTCTGTTTTCTTTCTTTCTTTTTTTTGTTTTTGTAAATGTATAGTGAAGAATGGATTCATTTAAGTAGTATATCGATGTTTTTCTTTTATGATCATTAGAAAGTAAACAAAATACAGTAACAACATAACTATTCTCTTTCAATTACACCCCATTCCCGCTACACACACACACACACAATAAATGTAACATGTTGTTGAAAAGTTCAATTGTTTATAATCAATTTCAATAGATAACTTCATGAAGATGCTATGCAGAAGTATTGTCTTTAAGTTGGATTGTGACTGGCAAGTGGAATCCAGGACGCTCGTTTAGTCCTATTTGAGACTCATCGGTTGGATGTACCTGCATCCCAATGCTGATGTTCACACTGGGATTCGAACTCAGTCCGCTTCGTGTTAAATGCCACCGCATTCACCACTAGGCTACTGTGTCCAGACAGTCACACTTGTCTGTTTACATTCAGTTGTGCAAGACGTAAAACAATAAACTGATTGATTATTGAAATGTAAACTAATCACTGTTAATCTAGTTAATCTGATAGTTTGTGTGGAAATTCGTCAAGACTCAATGAAATTGGATTGATGAACAAATAGAAGGCATAACATGTATGAGTTCTATGTAAGATGATCTCAATGAATGAAAATTTAAAGTATCATCTAACAATCTAATTTAAGTTTCTTTAGGGTAAATTAATCACAATCAAAATTACCACAGTTATACATAAATGGTCAATCAACTACTTAGTAGATCCAACTAGTAGATCTTACGGGAAAAAAGACGTGTGTGTGTGCACACACGTACCCAAATAGTGACAAGTATGTGTATGGTGTTGTGTTTAGATACCTTGAATTATTATTGAGTAAAACGACGAAGTAAGTCTTAGGCTAATGTTAGGGATAGTTAAATAATCATGAGTATAGTTAATTGGATCTGTAATAGATTGTTGTTAGTAGGGTAACCATAAAAACCAGGAAGTATTGAACGGCTGTTTCGTGGTTGTATGAGACTCTTTAACAGCATGCACCTCCAATTCCACCTAATACCAATCTCCACAAAATCATTATGATTCAGTTACTTAGTCAGTTTACTGTTGACTACTTTCAATATGTTCTTAAAATTCTACTGAAGCAGTGGTAATTGGTAGAATTCGGACTTGTCGTGAGCGAAGCAGTTATTACCGAAATAGCAATCGGTCATCATCGCGCTATATCACAAATCAGTAAGAGTAGGAAATTTCACTATTAGAGGCCGCCCCAGTGTTGTAGAAGGTTATGCGTTTACCAACTTGAAGGCCTTGGGTTAAAATTCCTCCAAGGGAAGAATTCAGAGTGTACACTGTTCAAGAGTTTTACAATAGAAAGAGACGATTGTCAACTCTTTTCTGATTATCAGTGGTACACAGCCAACATCAGTCTCTGAAGAATCTAATCTACTTAACAGATTTGTATGAAAACTTTTCCTATTCAGTATTACGTAAATTAAAATACGGCGGGAATTATTGTGACTGAAACAAGCCAGATGGTGCATACCATTGTTAAATAAAATAATCAGATGTAAATTCAATACAATGATCGACTAATTATAATAATCGCTGTTGTTGTCATCTATTGAATAATATCAATGAGGTAGATGTCAACTATCGATCTGCTAGTTGTAATCACCAATTACCTTGGTGTAGCCAAGTGTATCTAATCAGGTTATGTTAATTTGCCCATATAGGCATTGATTCAGTTGTCCATCGTTCTTTATATATACTGGCTTCTTTCTGAAGTATTTTAACTTCATTAAAGTCAATTTTATGGCCTATTTCTAGAGGGATGTAATACTAACGCTGATCTATTTTTAATTTCACTGAGATCTTCTAAAAATCTAAGAACATGAGTTAAACAAAGTTTGTGTTACATCCTCATGACATTTAGCTGTCTAGATCCCTCTTTCACAAATTTCAAAATTCACCCATTTCAATTGACTTTAGATGCACAGTTTGATTGTTCCTCCTTAGATATCCTATCTTAGCTTTCATTATAGTTGTGTTAACTTTCATATGGAGCGTCGAATCCAGTTAACGATGTATCTACTAAACTATTAGGTTTAAGTAGCCACTTAAGTGATAATTATTTTGGTTAGAATTAATTACAACTAAATGACAAACACGAAATAGAATGTAGCATTCCTTCTAGATCCCATCACTACCAACATACAAAATATATTGGTATATGAATGTATATTACATCTGGCTGCTTAACTTTAGTGATCAGTATTAGTATATTAGTTGATGTAGTTTAGTGAGGATTCACTACAAATGGAACTCGGTTGATTTTGATTGAAATCAAGGAAGTAGTTGATAACTGTTTCATTGTGGTATTTGATTCTTCAGAAGTTTGTATCCTCACTTCCATACAGGGAATAAAACCACTAGCTTTTATATGAATTTAGTGTAATCGACAGAAAACACTCTTCGATTCAGATTTTCTTCTATTTAATACTTTTCATCATGAAATACATGGCGTCATAATGGAAATAATTCTATCCATCAGATTTAATTAGGGTAATGCAGTTTCTTAGTGAGTCAGTCAGACTGTTTTCAACATAGTAGATTTAGTTTTAGTTGACAGAGTTCATCACAGATTGATGTTAATACGGTACTAATAATAATCAGGAAGCATCTCCAAATCAAGATGAAACCACTGACCAGTACTTCATAATTCACAACTTGTACCTAATTTGGCTCTAATTAATCACTTAATTACTGAGTGATGTGGTTACAGCATTACTGAAATTCAAAGAGTAATAGACAGCTGTTTTGTCCTAGTATAAGACTCATCAGGAGTGTTCACTCTACATTCTTACCTAGGGGCTTTAGGCTAGTATACTTCTAACCTTTTGTACAACTGGACCAGTATCCAATGTTATAACTTGAAGTAGTATCATTCATAAATTACTTTAATACAATTAACATAGATTTAATCAAATCGAACAAACTACTAATATTCAATTATTAGTCTATTTATAAGTAGTATATTAAACATGAATACAATTTTTAATTTTTTTTTCATTTTATTACAGTACATCGAATACCTATTCCAATAGAACAATTTCATGAAGTAATTTATCAATCAAGAAATAATAATTACATTAGTTTACAACATGAATTTCATACAATTGAACAAATTTCATCAACACAATACATTAGTACTGTACATTCTAATTTAGATGTAAATAAAAGCAAAAATCGTTATCCAAATATTTTAGCTTATGATTGTACACGTGTACTCCTTCAGTTGGATTCACATCAACAGTATCAATCAGTAGAACAATCGGAAACTTTATCAGGTTTAGATTATATCAATGCAAATTATATTGATGGTTATAGAAAACAAAAAGTATACATTGCAACACAAGTAAGTTAATTAGTTTTGTATATTCAATATGAAAGTTAGTAAGTAGAGTGTATACAGTTATAGAGTTCTATATAGTACGATGAAATAGCTGTTATTTAGTTTTGAATGTTATGTTAACTTTAGGATGTTCCTGAAACTGTAATGAGAAGTTGTGATTGATGGAATTTAGAGTTGTCGGCAATGTGACAGTTAGTACTATTTACGATGAGTGATTGTCACACTATATTACAAAATGATGGAGAAGGGAATTCTTCTACTTGATGTTGATCCAATCGTACAAAGGGTTAGCTGTTTCTATAATTTTAAGCTCCTAGGAAGGATATAGATGTACATCACCGTGGAGTCCTATACCAGAAGAGAGCAGCTGTTTAGTGCTCCCTGGTTTACAATCATACCCGAACTACATCAATCTGTAACAAGTTCTTTAAGCAAAATTGAATGAGATAACGATTGGAAATTATGAAGTCAATAGTTTCAGCTTGTTATGTAGATGCTTAGTAATATGAACTCATGACTCCACTGGGGTTTAAGCAAAGGATATTCACGCAAACATGTCAGATATTATGAGTAGAAACCTACATGAATTGAGGTGGTTATTAAAATGCATAATGTAAGTTTAACTTCCCAGCACTTACCTTGATACACAGTGTTGGTTACTGAAGAGACAAGTTACGAAAAAATTCTACGAATGCCCATATAAACTCTATGAAGTCGTCGACAATTTGTATAAGTCATATTTTTAGGCTTAGATTGCTTCCTTTGTATTCATGTGATGATGACGTTCAGTGATAATAAACATAGATGATATCTTGGATTGGAATAGTACATCTTTGTCATTGTCTAGATATAAGGTTTTGTAATTTTTTTTAATACATACCTCTTTATTACTTTCGTGTGTAGTATTTCTAGAGTTATTTTGATCTGATAATGTAGTATGACTACTTGATCCAACTCAGTTATGTGCTAAGTAGAGTGTCCTATATGCTTGATTAAATATCACTACTCAGCTTTCGTTTAACATTCACACCAGTGAAGTAATTTTTGTAACTCTAGCAACAGTCAGTTGGTAATAATTTCTGATGATCATCAAAAATATCATTCATGAATAACAGGGTTAACTACTAGTCATTACCTTATTCTATTAGAGATACAGAATCATCTCCATAAGTCAGTTACTTTAATTTACATTACTTCGCAACCTAAAGTGGAAGAATAAATGAACTAAACAAAAACTACTGTTTATTCAATTCTATAAGTATAAGAAGTAATGTAATAGGCATATAAAAACAAAAGCAGATTGCAACTGAACACGTAATGAAACATCATTTACTTCAAAGACTGTACACCATTTACTGATTGATATTCTACATAACAGACAGCATTCTAATGATGAGCCACGGAAAGAAAACTAAAAGAAAAACTTCTGTTGTCAACATTCATTTCAAAAACAAATTCACAAACACTAAATTAACAGTTCAAAGAACAAAAACTGTGTATGAGTAGTTGTTGGTTAACGAAGCATCTGTGAATGGAAATCTAAATTAATGATTCCACATGTTGACAAACATCAATCGTATAAATCGACATCAATATATTTATCACTTCAATGATATTCATCACATCTGTAAGCGATTCCTGTTCCCGTATACTCAACACGTAATTGGCAACATTCTCATTTATTAACATTCATCTATATAAAGATAAGTTCAAAACTAACACCATGTTGTGGAGAATTCATCCAATATCAATAGTATTTCACAGGTAATGGTAACATTCAATTATACAAGATTATTGTAACTGACTGAAAGTGATATTCTAACAACTCTACATACACATCATGTACTAACGAATACGATTCATCTAAATCAGCTACATTTCGACAAGATTAACTTACAACACAAACATTGCTACCGACACTGACGTATTTACCACATTGAATGTGGATGATATTCACATCATCTAAGTTTTATCATTGTAATTCTTGAACAACTCACTTAAACAACATTTTAGTAGCACGTTGTAATACTATCGACTGTATTAAACAAACAACACGGATGTACACATACATCCACATGATAAATCCTAAATCCACCTCCACGATGTTCAATTGCTTAGAGGTAATGAAGTTGGGAATGGATTCACTGGAATCACATTGCAACTCAGTTCATCGAATTCATTTTGTAATGAAATGATTAGACACAGATGAGACAAGTTACAATTGGAATAGGTGGCTGGTAAACGTTGAAATAGGTGAAACTGATTGACTGACAATTATATGAACACCACAAACATCATATCTTTCTACATAAGAGTTGAGGTATATCAAGTGACGTAAAGTGTGTATTGACTGATTGACAAGTATCGAAATGTATGAGGATTGATTTGTCGCACTTCCAGTGACATGAACATATTCTATTCACGTTGCGGGGATTGACAGTAGTAGGAGTATTAGTAGTAGTAATGAAATTAGTAGTAGTTGTACATGCACATCTACTATTTACGATTCATCCAAATCAAATTCATCCACACAATTTTATCAACTCAGTGTCGGTACTCAATTTATCGATATTCACTCAGTGATCAGTTACTTAAGAATATAACATCACTTCATTGACATATACACAATTCTGAACTCACTTCTAATGCATTTAGACGCTTACACAGGTTAGTCAATATACCAACATTTTTTATCGAATAATACTAACACCCATTCAACTTATTACTATTGACTAGTCGATCAACATACTCCCGTTCACTTATCAATGCCCCCCATTTCGCTCTATAATACCTCATTCACAACAACACAATTTATTATATTCATCAGTTGACTTCTTCATTACAATTTCTTTTCGCTATTCACCATCACCATCATAATCATCATCTTAAGTAATTATTCGACAGGCATTAAGTATCAAACCAAAAATAACACTGTCGACTCAAATAATCAATCAATATCATTCATTTAATGCTACCAGTTCTACCAATTCACATTACCATTTTACTCCACGTCTTCATCCATTCACAATAATTCATTTTTGTTATCATTACTAGATCAGATCATTTCCACATGGACACAATGTTTAGTCGATCTCGTTTAATCAGTTGGAAAATTCGTTTGTAGGCACTTTGAATGAGACATATTTGAATTAGTCGACAAGATAAATTAGATAACCATCATATTTCAATTGATGTCGAATCAGTTTTAACACTAACTTCCCACTTTCAAAGACAATTTGTCTTACTTATAGGTATATGCATTGAAATCGCCTTTTGGATGACGAGAAAAATAGAGTTTTTGATCTTGTTCTGTTACTACCACTTGATGTACCTGAAAACGACAACTAGCTGACACGAAACAATAGTGACTAATGCCTTACCTAGAGGTTTATATTGAAAGAACAACCACAGATGATTTAGAGTTAAGATCGATTTGTTTATTGAGTTAAAGACGTCTTATATAAATCATTTACTGGATAAATTGGTAAAAGAAAATGTGATATGCAATTGCAGCTGAATCAGTTGTTGTGCTGTACAGAGGGGTTCGTGATAATTTGAATCATAATGAAGTCACTACTATCTTGGAAGGAAATCGCAAATAATGATCATCAATAAATTTGTGTCTAGCATGAAATCCAATGAATACAAATATCATAGTTAATGAACGTTTAACTGGATACAGCTTAACTGTAGGACGCGTCTAAATACCACTTTCATTATATACATTGATGAACATAGACCTTTAAGAACTATTCTTTTTCAATTGTATATGCATTTGAAAAGAACAATCAACTATACACATGTTTTTCTCAGTGTACAAATGACAACGAAGACATGACAAAATTTTGCGAAGGCCTATTTACAGAAAATCCTCTTAGAACATTCACTTATCAAGAATTTACAGTCGATTCTACATTAGTAATAGAAAACTATGTCTACCCATTACTTGAATCCAGTAAATTTGTCAGTCTTAAAATCATAGACGAAAAACTAAATGTTTCATTGAAAATTCTTATTCAAGATCGACATCTTTCAAGGTTCGTTGACATGAATATCAAGCTCAAGAAAAGAAAAGTACATGTGACTTCATTCGTCCCCGCCTCATCCCACATTAATAAAAGTCCTTTACAATAAATATTGAATTTATTGGTGATAAAGGTGTAGATATTTTGAATACAAGAATTTATTACCTACTTGAAAGGACTTTCATAGCTGAAACCTTAAGATTATAAGTCACTAGTCAGTCAATATTCAACAGAAACCTAAATGATAAAACTTTAGTTATGAACGAATTTCATGTACATTTATCTTTTTGCTTGCTTACGCTTAACTGGTTATAAAGATCACTTAATACAAGTTCAACTCAAGTAAATTCAACGATATAATTCCAGATAGTTAAGATGAGTATCAAGAGAACAGTTAAATGATCACTTATTAAATACTTTATAAAAACAGATCACTCGACCGAAATCGACTCTATGTTGAAAGTCATCGTTGAAGATCACTGACAGTTAGTTAAATGCAACGGCTTCCCGTTTGCTTAACATAGTTGTAGACCTTTTTATACACTTACTAAAGTCAAAACTGTGTATCCAGAAGGAAAGAAAACTTATTTAACCCATCCTTCAATTTGAACTTAAACACCAGATTACTTTGTCCAAAAATTATTACTAATGCAAATCATACTTCTTTGTGATCTTTTACTTAGTTGAAAGGTAAATTTCAAGTAAACTGTACTGAAGCTTCCTCATGAACTAAGTTTCATGTTATTTTTTTATTCATCAGTTAAGTGTATCCTACAATGTTGACTTAATTGATACTTCCTGAAGGATTTGATGTGAAATCATCAACTTTTACGGGTGTACAATCGTTATCACTGAGTTTCTTGAGCTACGACTGACATTGAGATGTGTATACTGTTTATTCACTGGCTTATGACTATTTTCTTGTTTGTCAAGTCATTTAAAATGGATAATTGAATTATAACGGTAAAGTAGCATTTTGATATTTGGTTTAGTGGCGCTCTATTATAGTTTACTAGTAACGGGTACAGAATGTAAAAATAAGAAACCAATGATCAAGTTTCTAAAGATAGAAGGTATACCTCACTGTTGAGTTCTAACTTAAAAACAACTATGGTCAAATCAAGAGTCATGCCAACTACTTTCATCGTAACTTAGTACTTCAGTGTTGAGGGATCTAGACAATTGATTACACTAAAATCGGAGGAGAATGACATAAAATCTATGACACTGCCAACTAAGCAGTGATCAATCAATGAATACTTAGTTCTGTAACAATTACATTATCAAATTCTTCAAGAAAAAGCTTCTTTTTCTAGTTCTATTCTACCTTATAAACCAACATTGATGACTGTTATTATGAAATTAAATGCATAGATTAGCAATTGTACAACTTTGATAACATAAATTCACCAACTTGAGAACTCTTCGTTGAAACACAATGTTGTCTTGATATACCAGATAGTTAAGATTCATTTGCATTATTCTCTGGCATCATCATTATTATTTCACCTATAGAGTCTGTATATACATGATTATTGTTTCATTTAAACTAGTGTATATAATGGATAAGTTGGTAAATACATGAATTCAGTAGTACGTAAAGAATAAAACTTAACAGTAAAGCAAAGTATCTTATTATCAACAATAAGACAAAACGCCCACTTTGAATGCCATTGTTAGCTACATATTGTGTAAAATAAAAGTTTTGTCAAATTATATTCTTTGAGCAGGATGATTCAATTGATAATTTATCATCATCATAACCACCATCATCATCATCGTCTTCTTCTTTTCTTCCGAATGATGATCATGATCATCATCATTCTGGATTATTCCCTCTATGGAAATATCTGATAGAATTTGCTTAAAAGTGACCAAAATGCTTATTCTGTTGACAGTGAATACTACTAGTTGATTCAAGTACTTATGATGTTAGTTTTTGCAAATTTATCTTGATTTGCTTCACCGTTCACCTCATTCATCACAACATTATGAATGTTTGCTATTTGTCTATTTAATTGGTAATCTATATTCATTACATCACGTTTACTAATTGATGAATGCATTGATTGGCAATCTATAGAAAACTTTCCTGGTGTTCTTTCAGTTTCATCTGTCCACAGTTATAACGTGGACAATGGTTGATAACTGAGTAGTGACCAATTTAAAGTTCATCATGTTTTCTCTTTCTGAACAAGTTCTAACGTGATCACATATCTAAGTGATTCGACATAGAGTGAATATGATCAGCACTGTAAGAACGACTTGATGGACATTAAATTAGTCATTACACAGTGATCAAATAATAAATACATCATATTCCTACAGGAGGTCTGTCTTGGTCCAAAAAGACTAATGGTAATGGTCACAGATTATAAAACTAAGTGATGTAGGATTGTTTCTTGACGGAAGTATATATTTTCCTGAAAATTACACCGACTCATTGCTGACGAGTGTTAGTTAACATAAAAACCTAGTTTACGTAGTGTTTCCTGTCAACTATTTCCAAACTACCTTTCTGCCTTTCCCGAATCAAACGTGCATCCTTGCTTACCTAGATGAATTAGTATACGAAAAGATATATCGAAATGTTTGATAGCTAATTGATGCTCATGTAGACGAAAGTAACAAAGTCAGCCGTAGCCTTTGGTGTAATGTAGTATAGTTAGCACAATACTGATTGAAGTGATCTCATTGATATCCTTGCGATGCCTGCTCATAGTGACTCTAGTAGTCTGGCCATTATTTCTGACATATCATTCATAGATGGTAGGAAAATCTGTTTGCTTGTTTCCACATTAGATTTCCTGATCTAAAAATATTTTGTTTATATGAAGTTGTATGGCTTAAATAGATAACGGCTAGACACCTGTGACGAAATTTTCTTTACTCACTTCACTCAGAAGTTAGCAGTAATAAAGTCAACCAAACCGACGGTAAAACTCCACAATTTGAACATTAAGAGCAGAGTATTCATTTTAATTAGAACCCTTTCTTCTCCCACCAATACATTGAACTAAAAATCGTTCCTACTATCTTCACACTAAACACTGGTATTGGTGTAAATAGAATGTATTTGGATCCTTCCAATAATTTATCATAGACTGAATTTAGTCAGTCTGCTGTTATATAAGCATCCTTAGCGAATTGCCTCAATACAGCCATAGTTTATAATCATTGTTTCAGTCAGATTGTGAATGGCGAGCGGAATCTATGACGCATGTTTCATTCTATTTAAGTCTCGTCAGCTTGCTATACATGTATTCCAGTGTTCATGTTCACACCGAGACTCGGTGAACGTAATAGCGTTCGGTATGAAACGTACTAAGTTCAAATTTCACTGTAAACAAAAACACTTACATCCAAGTATATCTAGCTAAGGAGTGTCAAATAAGACAAAACACTCTCCCTGAATCCCGCTTACCAACCACAATCCAACTCGAACAATACTTATATTGATGTTTATATAAATAGGATATGCAGATAAGAAGTTCATCGTTGAAACATTATCTCTTCCGGTTGATTTTTGTTTACTTTATGATAATTAATCTTTACTAGATTAGAAGATATAGATAAAGAAAGTGCAAAACATTTTATTTCTTAAAATTTTATTGGTTGCTAAAATTTGAAAAATAAATTGCGCGAAATTATTCAATCAGCTGATTTATTTTATTATTTTTTTTATTGACCTAAATATGAATGAGTTACTTTGGGAATTAAGAAGTTGACAATAAATTACTTGTGTTATGCACCGATACCTATTTGATTCTAGATACAAATAAACGTACATACACAATTTCCCATGCACATATTTAGGCACATTTTTCCGCTGAACATAACGATTGTTTTCAATCACAAGAACTTTAATTACTTTCATCACGATGATGGTTAGTTACTGTGGGTTAGTTAATATTTTTCAGTTGAATATTTATTTTCAGGTCATTTAATTAGTCCTTCTGACAACCGGATATAGAAAAAGCAAACAGAATGTTTATTAATTTGATATCACGAAGTAGTTTGAATTGAAAAACCTTTTGATAAACTTAAAGCACTGGACAGTTAATTCGTCCTAGTATGGGACTCTTAAGCGATATGCATCCACGACACACTGGCACCGCAGCGAAAGTTTTACCACTAAACCAATGAGTCAGCTCCAATACTTGGAAGAAATAGTTGTCCAATGCTTCCAGGTGATCAATAGTTATCTAATTCACATTAAATCATGATATGAAATTGACAATCAACACTTTTCACAACATCCAATCACCGAGAATGTTTGTTGTTATTGTTGTTGTATTTCTAGCTATTTGTTTTATTTATGTTAAGTGATGAAAAACATAATTTAATGGTTTTTCTGAAAATTAAAAAAAAAAGGTTTATGTTAAGACGTTCAGTAAATTAGTTTTGCAAACAATCATACCAAATGAAGTATAAAACATCTTCAACAGCATCAATTTCATATAGAACATTAAAGTTCTTTAACAAAGTTATGACTTCTATAGAGCAAGGTTGACATGTGAAGCCCGATGTATCCATAAATCTAGATGATATAAACAAACAAACAAACATGGAGTACTGTTAGCTACACTATGGTAATCTATTAATTCAAACTATTACTGCTTACATCACTACTACTACGAATATTACTATTACCACTACTACTACTACTACTGCTACTACTACTACTACTACTACTACTACTAATACTACTACTACTACTACTACTACTACTACTACTAATACTACTACTACTACTACTACTACTACTACTACCACCACTACTACTACTACTACTGCTTAAAATAATAATAATAATAGTAATAATAATAATAATAATAATAATGGCAAAACTACTACTGTTACTAATACCACAATTTTTGTTATTAATATTATTAATATTACTACTGTTAACCTTATTATTACTACCATTAACTTTACTACTACTAATATTCCAGCAGCATTTTACTTACCAAAACTATGAACTAAAAAGGGCAATACTCAATTTAATTCATGATAATGCAATGAGTGAGTTATATTTTTATAAGACAAATTGTCTTTGAAAGTGGGAAAGTTAGTGTTAAAACTGATTCGACATCAATTGAAATATGATGGTTATCGAATTTATCTTGTCAACTAATTCAGCTGTGCATCATACAAAGTGCCTACAAATGGATCTTTCAACTGATTAAACGAGATCGACTAAACATTGTGTCCATGTGGAAATGATCTAATCTATTAATGATAACAAAAATGTATTATTGTGAATGGATGAAGACGTGGAGTAAAATGGTAATGTGAATTGGTAGAACTGGTAGCATTAAATGAATGATATTGATTGATTATTTGAGTCGACAGTGTGATTTTGGGTTTGATACTTAATGGCCTGTCGAATAATTGCTTAAGATGATGATGATGATGATGGTGATGGTGACTAGCGAAAAGAAATTGTAATGAAGAAGTCAACTGATGAATATAATAAATTGTGTTGTTGTGAATGAGGTATTATAGAGCGAAATGGGAGGCATTGATAAGTGAACGGGAGTATGTTGGTCGACTGATAAATAGTAATAAGTTGAATGGGTGTTAGTATTATTCGATAAAAAATGTTGGTATATTGACTAACCTGTGTAAGCGTCTAAATGCATTAGAAGTGAGTTCAGAATTGTGTATATGTCAATGAAGTGATGTTATATTCTTAAGTAACTGATCACTGAGTGAATATCGATAAATTGAGTATCGACACTGAGTTGATAAAATTGTGTGGATGAATTTGATTTGGATGAATCGTAAATAGTAGATGTGCATGTACAACTACTACTAATTTTATTACTACTACTAATACTACTACTACTGTCAATCCCCGCAATGTGAATAGAATATGTTCATGTCACTGGAAGTGCGACAAATCAATCCTCATACATTTCGATACTTGACAATCAGTCAATACACACCTCACGTCACTTGATATACCTCAACTCTTATGTAGAAAGATATGATGTTTGTGGTGTTCATATAATTGTCAGTCAATCAGTTTCACCTATTTTAACGTTTACCAGCCACCTATTCCAATTGTAACTTGTCTCATCTGTGTCTAATCATTTCATTACAAAATGAATTCGATGAACTGAGTTGCAATGTGATTCCAGTTAATCCGATTCCAGCCTTATCACCTCCATGCAATTGAACATCGTGGAGGTGGATTTAGGATTTATCATGTGGATGTATGTGTACATCCGTGTTGTTTGTTTAATACAGTCGATAGTATTACAACGTGCTAGCTAAAATGTTGTTTCAAATGAATTGTTCATCAATTACAATAAGAAAACTTAGATGATGTGAATATCATCCACATTCAATGTGATAAATACGTCAGTGTCTGTGGCAGTGTTTGATGTTGTAAGTTATTTTTGTAGAAATGTAGTTTATTTGATGAGTCGTATTTGTTAGTACATCATGTGTATGTAGAGTTGTTAGAATATCACTTTCAGTCAGTTACAATAATCTTGTATAATTGAATGTTACCATCATCTGTGAAATACTACTGATATTGGATGAATCCTCCACAACATGGTGTTAGTTTTGAACTTATCTTTATATAGATGAATGTTAATAAATGAGAATGATGCCAATTATTTGTTGACTATACGGGGCGAGGGATTGCTAACAAATGTGATTTATATATTGGTGTCGATTTATATGACTGATGAATTTCTCTAATTTGAAATATGAATTCGGATTGCCGTGGCAACCGATATTTATGGTATACAGATTACTGGAACCGCTTTAATTATCTGGCAATTATTTATAATCTTTAAACATGTTTGACTGTTTTAAAAACTTATTGACAATATACTATGCACTGATTAGCACCTAATTTGTAAAATATTTTATGTTCTGTTGTGTTTCGTGGCTCTTTTGACTTCATCTTATCAAGTGATTTACGTACACATTCCTCTGTAAGGTCATGTCTAGGTTTGTATAAATGAATAAGCGGTGGTGATTACCTTGAGAATACGTCTAGAATGATTAAGTATCATATTTTATTATTCAGTCGATAGCTCATAGAAATGACATATCAGTGTTCAACCTACTATAAGTGAATTGAAGGATGTAATGTGACATAATGTAACCTAATCATTGTCTCTATTAACTGAAGTTTCACTCATTTGGATTATCATCAATTCAATGTATCTTTCTGCTATTATACTTACAAATTTCATTGATAGTAATATGTTAATTTTACTTAAACTTACAGCCAAATAAAAATATCTAAGCAATCCACTAAGAATGAACTAATATCAGTAAAGACTGATCAATAAAATTCGTGAATACTCCCAAAGGAATGTTATGAACCTCTTTTATAACAGCCACTTTCTTACAGAAGGCTTACTTCTTTAAGAAAAAAACATTGTCTAACAGTATTAGTAAGGGAATAATAAAATCAATATAACTGATTATGGTTAGTTCTAAGTTATTTCCACGCCTAGCTGTAACAGAAACATATTCATGATCATTAGCACAAAAGGGTAACAGTTTATGACAACCACCTGGGTAAATAAGAATAATTAGAACACACTCTTTAAGTAGTGAGTGATTTTAGGCATCAGAACAACTTTTTTTCAACACTTCATATGATAGACTCCTTCCTAAAAAGCACTATACAAAGGAAATACAATAGCGGTTGGTAAATATTCGATTATTTGAGAATAAAAGGGACATAACAGCCGTCAACTTCATTGCAAAGGGCTTAGTATCTAAAGAATATGTATACATATCACAATTTCAATGCTTAGTAACTATACGGTAATAATCAATGCATAAATACCTGTAAACCCACGTGGAGTAAAGGCCACCGATCGGCACTTTACAATCATCCCTGTTCCTCAAATTTCTATTCTAGATCATTTCTTCCGTGTCTGACTCCGATTCCCAGTGAAAACGTATTCCTTGGTTTTAGAAATTCCAGATTAGTGCTTCCACTTGAGATCTCCCTAGTGTTAATGCCACTCCTAGGCCTGTATACGGAAATTGAGCAGGGTTAGCCATGAAGTTAGCGCCCCGATCCTGTGGAAAACAACCATGATAAAAAATAAAACGCAAACTGGGTAAAAGCACTTTAACAATACTACTTTTAATATTATTAAAAGTAGTTCCTATCAATTATCGCTAATGATTATTCATCTCACCATAACATTTTTACTTAATCCACTCTATCTCGAAAAAAAGTAAACAAAATGAAATCATTTTTTGTGATGATTGTGAATGGCAAGCGAAATTCAGGATAGGTGTTTCGTCTTTATTTGTGACTCCTCAGCTTTCTGTGCCAGCTTCTTAGTGTAGATATTTATACTGGGAAGTTCCAAACACATTTTAAAAATGAAATTATTTCAGTTTGTATTCAATACAAAAGAATGTTGTTTTGATATAGCCGACTAGTAACTATAATCATATTACTAGTTGTTTTCTTATCTTCTGTATCCTCATCAGCTGATTATGTTCACAAATATTTAGTTTACATATTTTTAGTATTAATTAATTAGGTCAATAGTCTGAATAGTTTATTAATTTTGTTTCTATGAATCATTTTTAAATAAAAGAAATGTAAATACTACTAATAATAAGCATATGTAACACACTATCATATATTAGGCGGATTTTTCAATAGAACAATTAATGTGTAGTAAATCCAAATGATTGAAGTGATTCAGTAAGATGTATGAAGTATGTAATCTGATGTATATACGTGAATGTATTCAAGTTGTTGTGTCAACTCAATCTCATTACGAAATTGTATTTAAGAGGTATTCATGCACGTACTTCAGTTTGAGCTAAACTGTCACTATGATGACTAATGATAATATCTAGTTGATAAAAGTGAATTATATGAAGAAGGATTCAGCTTACTGATTGAAATCGTCAATCACATTCGATGAGTACATTATACTATGGCTGATAATCATGCTTGAACTTCGATGGAGGTCCTATTAGATCGATATCTGACAGTCATTAATAACTAATACGGATTTAATTGTGTTGGACTACATCACTAATTGATTAAGTTGGGATTTCTACGATTCAACACGTTTGTCATGAGATTTAAAGGTGCTTAGCTCAATTCACTAGCGGAATCGGGGAAAGTGTGCTCTGAAAATAAGACCTATACAGCTATCTAATGTTCTGTGGTTCACACTATTGTCTTACTGAAATCAATCAATCACATACAGCAACATTAAATAACAATCTTCACAAAATCCCCTCATATCAATAATTACATATATATATATATATATATATATATATATATATATATATATATACTCGTAATGCAACTTGATAATTTCCGCAATGTATGTCCTATCCATTCCCAACGTCGTTTCCTGATTTCCTGTTCAGCTGGAGGTTGGTTTGTTCTCTCTCATTGTGGGCTGTTGTTGATGGTTTACTGCCTAACAAACATTCAATATCTTGCAAAGACAGTTGTTTATGAATACCTGTACCCTCCTGAGGATGTTTGAAGTAGTTATCCACATTTCAACTCCATATAGAAGAACTGTCTTGACGTTTGAATTGAAGTGTCTAACTTTGAGGTTGGTTGACAGTTGTTTGGAGTCCTATATATTTTTCAACTTTAGGAATGTTGCCCTTGCTTTGCCAATTCTTCGCCTTCACATCTGCATGGGATCCTCCTTGTTCATCGATGATGCTTCCCAGGTTCGTGAAGGTGTCCACTTTCAAAGCTTCTCCATCAGGTTCAATTGGGTTGGTTTTCCCTGTGTTGTATATGAGGATCTTGCTCTTTTCTTTATGTAGGTTTAGGCCTACTGATGCTAAGGTTGCTGCTACGTTAATTGTTTCCACTTGTATTTGTTGGTGTGTATGAGCTAGAAGAACTAGATCAACCGCAAACGCCACCGACCATATTAAACAAACTTGTTTTGTAGTAACCATGTTGAAAACTGAAAAATAGTTTTTCAGAGTGTTAATGTTTCATGGAACACACATTGAAAAAGTCATCAAACTGCGTCGTCAGACCAACACCAACTTAAAATCATTAAAGACAATGGAGAAGAGGAAGACCACAATATACATTGAGTTAGGAATTTGAGGCAGGCATATAAAAATGAACATCACTTTGGAAGTACTGGAAACGGGAACCGAGGACAGAGTCGGTTAGAGAATTGTGGTCGATGGCCTATGCTCCACAGAGGGTAACAGACGTTGATTGACTGATTAATCTAAATGTCCCGTTTTGTAAGATTACAACCATCGTCCTTCAACCTCACAGACTATAAATGTTACTAAGCCGCCTTTAACTGTCCCTAAGAACCGGTTTACGTTAAATGATTCATCAACAAATGGTAAATAGTTCCCTATTTGTTCAGTCTATTAGTAAGTTACAATGTAATGTGCATTATAAATCTTACTGTAACGTACTACTGAATATATTACTTAATAGTTTCATTACTTATACCTTTCAAAGAAGTCCACTTTCTATTTTCTTTTCGTTTTCATTTTCCATTTGAATATCATTTCAGGCTCCTTTGCCAAATACATTCAATAGTTTTTGGACAATGATATGGGAGCAGAATACCAGTGTTATTGTAATGTTAACAAAGATTATTGAGAATGGTGAAGTGAAATGTGATCAATACTGGCCAAATCATGGAGTGTTAACTTTCTCTGATATTACTGTTACACATTTAGAAACAAATGAATTAGCTAATTACTGTAATGCGTAGTTTTGAAATAAGAAAAGATAAGTAAGTGAATCAGGCATACTATTGTTTAATCCTTTAGATGTTTTAGGTAGATATAGTGAAATGTTGTAAAGATGTATCACGAATTGACTGAATTAGAAATATCAACCGTTAGGATCCAACTAAGTGGTCTAGTGGTAAAACATTTACTGTGGAGCCACACAGTCCTAGATTCGATCCCCCATGGGGTTGTGGATGCGCACTAGGACGATACTGAGCGATATTAGAACAAAACAACTGTCCAGTGCTTCCAGATAATCAACAGTAGTCTAATTCAGCTCAATTCGTGATATCAAAGTTGTAGAGCTTGTTGGTTAGATATTTTACATAATTAGAGTGTATTTGGATTTTCTTACTGATTTGAAATGAAATGCAATCTATCAGTTTCTGTTACCATATGTGGATCCTGAGCGGATTGCCTAGATATAGCAACAGGTCACATGCATTGTTTGAGCTGGATTGCAGGAACATTCAGCTGATGAGTCTTAAATTGGACGAAACGTGCTTTCTGGATTTCACTTGCCAGTCACAATCTAATTCAAATAATGTGTATTTTACAACTTTAACTGATCTGAGTAATCCGTTCATTGGAAATCAGGAAGCACTGAACACATGTTTTGAGATTCACCCCCCCCCCCGCAACAGGTGATCAAGTCCAAGACCTTCAAGTTATTTAATTTAATTAAGTTAGATTGGCTATTTTTATGGAATATCATAGAGACTGTCGAATTTGAAGTTTCATAACACGATCTGACTAGGTATGAAACTCTTCCCAGGAAATATAATTTCGGTCATTTATAATGCTAGGCAAATGCTCCACTTTTAGACTACTGACTCAACATCAAACGGTTTCTATCTCCAGCCTAAATGTCTGTTACCTAATGAAATTGATGAATAACTTCCTAATATACTACATAGTCGAATTTCAATGGCTGCATCGTTGTACTAGAACCTGAAAATAACATCTTGCAGTTAGTTACTAGTCAGTACACGGTTTTGAAGTTCCATATAGAATAAGGATCTATGAAAACTGCACAGAATGAAGATAATTATAATGGTGAAATATCATCGTTATCTTCCGTATAAACTACCTCTGTATGAAGTATTCCAAACCATTGTACAATGTTGTTTTCTAAATGGATTTCTGAAGTCTAAATGAAATGTCGTTAATAAACCTGGAGTTTAACAACACTGACAGTAAGATAGATATCACGTGATTAACAAGTAACATACTGAATTAAATAAGTTTAGGAAAACAAACGATTTAGATCAGACTCATTAGTTTGAAGCATAATAATGTAATATAGATTCAAATAAATGGGAAGTCATCAAGAAAGGTGACAGTATCCAATATCACTTGGTTTTCAGCAATTAAACATAGATTTATTACGTGAGATCTCAAAATCATAGAGAAGAAATATGACAACCTAAATCTCCTGAGTTCTTCTGTACACCTAGTTCTGATTTCTTTTTGTATGGCAACAGCTTCAAAAATGTATAGAGGACAAAAACATACGTAAACGGACAAGATTAGTGTTCACTATGAAGTGAACTATGAAAAACGAATCCGTTTTAAAAGAATAGCCTATGGTGCCAAAATATTCTATGATAGCACTTATAGTACAACCACTTACTGCTTTTTTGTAGACAAACGAAACTGTGTTCTAGATGTATCTTGGTCGAAATGTAACACCAAATGACCAATATATCCTGCTTCACAAATCATAGATTCACCGAGGTTACGTGGTATTTAATTATCTTCAGGAAAGGATACCTTGAATCTTAAGTGTAATTGAACTCCTCTATGATGTTCATACTTGCATCATTCGGTCCCATAATTTGAAATGTTACTGTTTAGTTGTTTCTTCCACTTCCCCCCCCCCTTTAGATTAATTTCCAGTAAAATGGTTATCACTGTTAAGTGTTTAGATAAATGGTTATCATACCTAGAAAAACTTAGTTCACGAGTAAATAAGATGAATAGACAGAATAAAGTATACTACTTCATTAGAATGTCCTTTTTTATTTCAACTTAAGTAACCCTTTTAATTTATATGAATAAACTCTGAATATACATGATGATATGCATTTGAGGATTAGAACTATAGTTTTAATTGTCAAGCAACATGCAGTCTTGGCTTAGCCTGTAAAACAGTTTGCTAACAAGTAGTCGGTACCTGATATGAACCTACTTCACTTTCACTTTACTTCATTTATGCTTCATGCTAGTTGACATAAAACAGCAAGTCATACCTTGAATCCTGATAGGATTTAGTAATCCACATATTGTAGGTTTCAAACAACAAATCATTCATTTTCACAGTTTGAACTATTCACGTCGTTAGAATATGTTATTTACATTGACTGATATCATTTGACTAGAAGAAAACAGAAGTAAATACATTTGACAGTGAATCTGGTTGTCTGTATTCGTTACAGATTAATGCCAGTTGAGTACCATTGAAAACTAAGGAATACTTAGCTGTCTTTCTTCCGACTTGATTGAACTCTACAAGTCACTCAAAGTTATTACCAAAGATATTAGATGATTGTCATAAATTGATCAAAGTAGGATGACGATTATTATCAGTACACACCCTCGATTTGGCCAGGGAATTTAACCAATAACCTTGGCATCCTACTGCGAACGCTTAAAAATCTGCCTCACAGAGCTGGCATGCAATTGTAGGATCATTTACCGTCATTAGTAATAAATTATAGTGGGAAGTTGTGACTAGTACAGTTCAAATGTGTCTAGAGTGAGGTAGAGAAGAAGTCCTATACTAAAGAGGAATAACTATCTTGTGCTTCGTAGTTTTCCCTGCAATAAAGCAACAACTCAATTCAATAAAGTTTATGTAGTAAAACCTACATTATTCATTGTAGAATGAATTTGTATATTCCAATTGATTTGTTATAGACTGCAGCTGGTCAGTCACTATTGCTATATGTGCATCCTGTGCGGATCGCCTCGATATAGCGATTATTCACAAGTATTATTTAATTTGTATTGTGACTGGCAAGTGGAATCCAGGACGCGCGTTATTCATTATTCATGTTAAGTACAACAATATAATGACTTATAATGGATTAAAGTGAATAGAAAAAAATAAAACTAAAATATGATAAATAGAGTTAAATAAATAAATAAATAAACAATCTTTGTCAACTTCTATTGAACTTTAAATTATTGCCAAAATTAATATTGAAGGTTAAATAGTTAACATACCATAAATAACTGCATGGCAACAACTAAAAGTAAAATTTTCTATAGAAAATCCTGTTTCTTTTTCAAATAAAAAGAAAATATCAATTTGTTGTTGTTATTTCTAATGGACTGAATGTTATTCAAGGTAATATGAGACAACTGTTTGAATTCTAATATGAGATGACTTAATAATGAACAACTATGATTTGACTACTGATCTAATCTAGGGTATTTCAATTCTCATTGAGAAATAGTTAACTATTGATATTACATAGTTCACTTTCAATTGTAAGATACTGATTACTCCAGTTAGTTTGTAATATAATGTAAAGATCACTCAGACTAGTATGAACTTTGTCAGTAATGATTTAGTATTATTGATGATACAAGATGAAATGCCATTTGTTCGATTCCTGGGTAGGGTCATGTATGTGAATTGACATGAAAGAATCTTATAATAGTGTGTAATAAATGTCCAGTGTCTAATAGTTTTTACTATAACTAACAAACAACAAATCATAACTAATATACCAATAACCACAATTACTTTAGTATATATAAATTAAAGTATATTTGTATCTTCCCGTTGATTTGCTATTTGATTGAAGCTGATCAGTCTCTGTTGTTATATACGCAGGTAGATCTAGTTTTCTTAGTTCTGACGCTCGCCTTGAGTTCCACTTGACAACCACAATCCAACTTCTACAACTTCAATGTATGTTTGTTTATTTTCTTCAAAAAAATGATATCACTAGTAAATAATCATTTCAGTAGTAAATAATGATTGACATCAGTTTAATGGTTTAATAGTTGATTTCTAACTAATAAGCATAATTAAATAGGCCTACGTATTTTTAAAGCAACTGTAGACTGTTGAATTTGAGGTTTTATATCGTAATAATAAATGAAAATCTGGAACAATAAGACAATAATCTCCTTCGATTGATAACTTCACTTCGTACAAAATGTATTCCACGATTATTATCTAATCTCACTGGTTGGTAACTGTTACATACGTAACGCAGTTTACTTCCACTGATCAATGTTTTCATACTAGAGCTCTGAAATCAGTTATCAGTATTCAGTAATCATTACTATTCGATATTGTACAGATTATTGAACATAAAACTTCGCATTATGTATATAAAAACAATTTATTGGTTAAGTTATTAGTCATACAGTATAGTGTTCTTTATGAGGATCCAAAGTTTGATAGTCGGGTGAGGTCATTTGATATACACTATCACTGAAAAATCCAATACAGGAACGAAACTGTTGTTTAGCGCTTCCTTTCATCGTAACCTTTGTGCTTTAATGTGAATATAGACAGTGTAATGTAAGTATATGTAATTGATGATCTCCACAATGGAAAGAATATCTGTTATGCATTCAACTCTTAGTATCTTTCAGCATCATATATGCATGTTAATTCAATTTCATACTAGTGAACATAGAAAAATTTGGCATCTACAATATACCAGTTGGCCAGATCAAGAGGTACCAACTTATTCAACTGTATTTTTAATGTTTCTTCGACGTGTTGGCGCAATTACACCAAATGATTGTGGTCCAATTGTTGTTCATTGTTCAAGTGGAACAGGAAGAACAGGTAAGAAAAAATGCATAAATTGCATACATAATACAAAGTTTATTATTATCATACTACTTATATGATGACAAGTAATAATATTTTACGGAAATTAAATAATTCATTTACAAAAGAATTCTTTTTGTTAACATGAAACTCAGAACTGATATATAACACTTAAGTATCTAATAGCATTATTACAGTTAACTGTGCTTACTACTTACTAAGAATACATTAAGTAGTAGTTGTGTAATATCATAAATTGATTAAAGTGGGAATTCTAGAAGCTGATGCCGGCTTAGTAGTTTAGACGCTTAGGCATTTATCAATTCGTAACCCATAAGGCGAATTTTAGGATGTGCACTGCTGACAAGTGTTATACTAGGATGAAGAAACTGTCTTGTGCTCCCTGCTTATCAGTTATGCATTGCTAACATAAATCTGTGACAAATCCATGAACTATAATTTTACATTGAAAGCAATCATGTGGTTTGTAATTCATGCATATAGATAACATGAAATGGAATGTATATGCTAGTCTAGCAGTTAGGTTTTGTCCTACTCGATTTGAAGGTATAACGATTATCAGCACATTTCAGCTATAGGTGTGTATACTGAAAATGCCTTTCAGCATATATTTCATGTTGGTTAGCATTTGTTAGAATGCTATGCAGTCTGTCATGAGGGATTGAATACTTTGTAAAGGATCACAAAATGGTATAAGTATCAGTGTGAGTGTCACAATCCTATAGATGTTCAGTCAAGGCCCCCAGTAATTCAATTGTCATGTTGTGTACTGAGAAAATTGGATAATATGAGTTATAATCTGGAATGATGCGTCGCTTTCTTAAAGACTATAGGTAGACGTTATTTCTAAACTGCGTTTTCTTCAACCCACTTAGTTGTTGAAAGCTTGTATGCTTGTCATCCAGGCTTGTTGATTATTGTATGGTGTCTTACTAGTGAATTGTGTTACAGTTAATTTAGGTAATCATTGACAGTTTCAAATTGGGGTTGTAATTTCTTTGTTAAAGTTAATCAGAATTTATATTTACCGTGAATTGGTAAATACTTAGTAACTAATTATTGAATATAACCTAGTTATATCCTGAATAGTTCAATACTGATTGTGCTTGAATGACAAACTTGGTCATATAAATTTGAATTCCACTAGACTGCAGCATTACTGTTGTCAAAACTGCAGAGTATAAACTACCTTACAACTTAAGTGTATTCAGGTTCTTTGTGAATTACATTCAGTCATATAACGGGATATAACGTGACAAGGTCTTTAGTTGAAGACACCCTCGAAACATCACTAGTGTATCTTAGATCAACCAAGTAAACAGTGCTGACATTAGGTGAGTCATCTGATGACGTTGTGAATTGAGTGGGAGTGATTTGGAGATTTGTTACGCAAACACAACCACTGCCTACCTGTTTACAAGATATTAATCGGTGTAACAATTAAATGGAAGAAACCTTGGTTTGGTTAAATAAGAATGAGGCATTTGTTTATTAGGTTTCTAAGTGATAAACTGAGTCGTGTTGTTAAATGTAAACTATCTGGTTGAAATTGGTTTGATAATCACGTTTAGGAGCGACGAGGCTAAGAATTGATCACAGTTACTCAAGTAAATTCATTTGTTGTCTTCTTCTAAATCCTAAATTCTATTGTTTTTTTTCTACATACAATTTTATTTCATTCTTTCATGTTGAACTATATTGTTGGTATGGCATGAATTTTGACCTGTTACTTGATACGACCGTGCGCTCATCAATTACAGAGATCATTGACAATCGGCTGTCTAGTCAATGCACTAACGTCTGCTCTATGTCTACACAGGCCTAAACGGAAATGCGACGAACAATGGACAGATTAATCAAACTGTACTTCAAACACTCTTTGACATATAATTTGAATGTATTTGAATCTTATCTTTGATTTAGAATGGACTGAAATTGATTAGTATCTGTTACCACATGTGCATCCTGAGTGAATCGACTTGATATAGCGATAGATTCACAAGTATTGTTTAAGTTGGATTGTGACTGGCACGTGGAATCCAGGAGGCGTAATTCAACATACACCCAGCTGATGAGTCTTAAATAGGGTGAAACGTGCCTCCTGTATTCCACTTGATAGTTACAATCCAACTCAAACACTCCTTTACATACATATAAAACCTGATCATACATTCAATCGTTCAAAAAATGAACATTGATACATAATAACTACGACAATGATGGGAAAGTAGAGTAGTGCATACACAGTCAATTGACTGTAGTTCATAAATGTAAAATGACATACTAACGATAAGTGAGTCAAACAAAAGAATTGAGTAATAAGGACATTAGAATCACAGAAATAAAATTCGTACTTTGAATACACCTGAAATAATGAAATCGGTCTACCGTAAAACAGTTCTTGGAGATAATCAATCTATTTTAAGCGCTTGACATTATCACTTATGATATAATTCACGTAAACATAATTTAATCCGAATACCGTAATCTAACAATTTAGACGAATACCCAATATAAATTAGATTGTAAGTGGAATATAACTTAATGATTATGTCAACACTTTCAGGGGTATTGTTCCCACCCCTTCTCATCCATAAAATAAAGCACCACCACCACCACCAAATTCCCACTCCACCCCCAACCTCAACTGATAATCTACAAATATAAGTAACATGGAAACATGGTTCTTTTTTTTTCTTTATTTATTAACCAATAAACCAAAAATTTTCAATCGTAAAAAAAATTTTCTCCTAAAAATATAATTTTTCTCTAATTAATTGTTTTATTTTTTTCGTTGTTGCTGTGAATCGTTTAAACTGAAATGATTAACAACAACAACAAATTTTAGAGTATTTGCGTGATGAATTCATCTGTTTTAGTCTAAATTGGATTTTTTCTATTTGTAGACTCTTAGTTAAAGTATAAGCGAATTCATTACGTTTTGCTGATGTTGTTCTAGTTGTTGTTGTTGTAGTTGCTATATGACCATCCGACTACATTCATTCATTCATTCAATCATCCATTCAGTCATTCATTCATTCAATCATTCATTTTAGGAATTATGATTATGTTAACACTAATGCTAATAATAATATTAACAATACTACTTATAAATGTTTGTAGGCGAGATAGTAATACATGGAAAATGATGAAATGTTCTGGGTTTTTTTTTTTTTGCATTGTTTTGTTTAGTATTGTTACTTAATAGAATGAATGTAGATAATCGACTCTATATTTAAACATATAGAGATGTGTAGGTATAAGTCTATTTTTAATTACTCTATCCTGATTCATTTAATATGCAGTGGCTTGCATTCAATCACTTTATTAGTATCTATAGATGGAAGTAATTACTGTTTGTTCAGTTTGTTTTTTTTTTTCGGGTGTTTTTCTTCTCTTCTTTTTACAACAAGAATAAAATTAAATTGTTCGTTGAATGAATTCATTTTCATTTTTGTAATGGTGAAATGGGAAATACTAACGTTATGTAATTGAGTGCTGTGGCGATAAATTAACTGTCTATTGGTCTGAATTAGATAACCATTGATCACCTGGAGGCACTAGACAGCTGTTTCGTGTTAGAATGAGACACTACAGCAGTGCACAACACAATTCCATCAGGGTTGAACCCAGAAACCCTCAGGTGACGCGGTGAACGCTTTACCTTAGACTAGCAAGTCAGGTGCCAACGGTCGATATTTCTAATTCGATCAGTTTGTGATACGTTTGCGCAACTAAATCCATTGTTATCGGTGGGTAAAAGCCTCATACAAGACATAGTTGATGAACTCCACAAGTCTCGTCTCCTAACTAGAACGCTAGAAGTTACCTGAAAGACTTAGTCATTATTATGATAACAGCGATTTCATTCAATATCAAAGTATAAAATAATAAATGATTGGAAGATGATAGTTTATAAATCGTAATGTGTACGAGATTTAGTTTGACACTAAGGTATCAATCTATTTGGGAAATATCATTACATTCTATTTGTAATAATACTAGAATAGATAATATACACGAAATTACTCTAAACCCGTATCCTCCCTTTGATCTGTTATGGATTGAAGCTGGTCATCGTTGGGATGAAGATACATCTAGCCGATGAGTCCCAAATAGGACGTAAACGTGCGTCCTGGATTCCACTTGCATGTTAAAATTCAACTTAAATTCTACATATAATGTCTAATGCAGGACCTTCAGTAACAGATGATATCGATGTTACATTTTTATTATGACCGCCATTCAAATTGATTGTTAAGTAGTAACCGAATATCACAGTTAATTATTGCTTATAGAAAATCTATGACATCTGAAGATCTTAGGTTCTATTTCCTAGAAAGTTTCGCTCATATTCACAGTTGAAGAGTTACATACTAGATATGAATAGATTCGCACTACTCTTGGCACGCAATCGACATAAATCCATGACGAATACAAATAGCATATTAACATGTTCTAACACTTCTTTACAATAAAATTAAGTGAATGATACTGTTACTAAAAAGATCTCATAGCGATCTTAAGCAACAGTCAAATAACTATTACGTAAGCTACAACCTGCGATGAACGGGCATATCAACTCATATCAATGTTGCGTACAAATGCAATAGAAGTACAAGTGGACGCGGCAGTTGTCTTGCACCATAATAAAGTGTTTAAGTTAGAGAAAAATAGGAAAGTACATCCGGAGTAGGTTTCCTGATTACACTTCGCCTCTGATTCCGTTCCTTGACCTGTATTACTGAATAAACTTTAGAATATCAACATATGTAGCTGTATAATTAACTGGTTGTATTCCTATTTCTCTGGAAGAGAACAATACACTGTGTACAATGGAAAGTGTTCCACTCATCTATTAACAGAAGTTAGGTGTACTTCAAGGTGCTATTCTCTCACCTTTTCTTTCTTATTTTTCTTGGACAATTTGTTCGAGTCTATGATAATTACCTCTGGTATCCAACTGACTTTACTATTTCTATGCTTATTTCTTCTTCTTTGGATCAATCTGAAATTAATGGCTTCTCAGTATTGAATGTTGAACGATGATCTAGTTTAAATGGGTTCAGTTTATTTCCTCCAAATATTCAACAGTCAATTTCAGTCTATAACATGAAAAAGATCTAAATAATAACCTTGTGAATACATACGATGTTTGTAAAATTGGCGATAACATAAATGTGACTACGTTGAATGTTACTTGTCTCTATGTAACTTTTACTTTAGATTTATCTTGATCTTCTCATGTTTTGCTAATATTAAAGAAGGTTTTTCGTTGAATACATTATGTAAGGCGATTACGTAATTTTGATATCTCTAAGCACTTTTAATTACAATCTATCAGTTCCCGCATATTACTAATCATTTTACATTCTTTCCCCCCCCCCTACTCATTAAATTTTTTCACGATCATTTGCGAAAAGACTACCTGGTATTGTGTTTAGTACTAAAGGCTGTTAGTTGAATGTGTAGTGAGATCTTAGACGTCATCATGAATATAGTTGTAGGACGATACTTTAAATCTACTAATCAGCTATCTAACACTATTCTATCAGAAATAAACCAGCTTCTATCATTCATGAATTTTGCCTTGTATATCTTCTAGCAGAATGCAACACCTATTACATTAGAATTTGAGCACACACGAAAGAGCATAAATGCTCCAGTATTCTGTATTCAGTACATGCTCTATGGGCTGATAAAGTTGTAAAATTCAAACTAATTTGCAATCTATGCTCATAAAATACAGGTTGTCATGTATGCTAAGATTTCTGTTTCTTATGTAACCGTAATCTAAGTTTTACACATCAAAACACAATAGGTGTCAATAAGTGACATGAGACGAATATTATGAAGTTTTACTACTGACTTACTATCAAACATTGAACCTTATGGGTATTACTGATCTTTAATAGTCAATATGAACTAAGTAATTGATTAGAAACACTAAGAAAGTTTCAAAATAATACGCTACAGATGGAATACATGATAGTAAAACTTGATTAATCACTGACTAGGTAACTATTATCAACTGCATAACAAAAACTCTCATTGACCATGTGAAGAGATTAATTAGAAGTCAGTAACTAAACGAGTAATGCTTTGATATTAGTAACCATAGTAACTGTGTTAGAACTGTCAATTTTTAAATCAACATTGAACTTCAAGTACATTTACTGGATAAGTTCTAAATTAGATGAAGTAAACCTTCATCATAGATCTTATTCACCTTTTAATTTCATCTAATCATCCCATATTATTTGTCTATTTAGGTGTTTACATAGCAATCAGTATATTACTGGAACGTATGAAAACTGAATCTGTAATTGATATCTTTGGTTTAGTGAATCAATTACATATGCAACGTAATTATATGATTGAAACTCAAGAACAGTATCAATTCATTCTATACTGCATTGTATGAATCAATTACAGATGGTAATACAGAAGTATCAGCACGTAATCTTTATACTCATTTACAACATCTATCTATGCTACAAACTATTAATACTACAAATGATTATATAGGACAATTGAATAATCATTTATTAACATCATTATCAACAACATCAGCTAATAATAGTATCAATGAATTATCTAATCTTGGTGGTTGTAACACAATGATGACGACATCGACGACAACGACGACGACGACGATAGCGACGACAACAACAACATCAACAACAATGCCAATAACGAATTCATTAGGTATTACAGGATTTCAGTTAGAATTTCGTAAAATAAATAAATTATCACCGAATATAAATTTTATTCAGTCGAAAACTGGATTTGTCGGTTATACACCACCTGGAAGTTCAATTCATGGTTATAAACTGGCTGTATCATGTGATGTGGCTAAACAAACTGTAAGTTCAAATGATAAACATCAATATTAAGCTATAATTTGTAGTATATATATCATGATTATGTAAACGTTTTATACACCACGTTACAAATACATTCATTAATATAACTGCCTTACATCATAGAATAATTCAGTACCACAATATTACGTAATTCTAAGTAGCATGTTTCAGAGAGGTTTTATCCTGCTTAGCTGTATGTTACTTCAGTAAGACAGTAATTGACACATTCCTAGACCATTCAAATTTACATCATTTGCTTTTCTGTTTACATATTCAGATCTTATTATTCATCGATACAATAGAAAGCTTACCACCATTAGAGACTGAATTTTAAACCACTTGAAAATATCCCACTAGGATACACATCACTGAATCAACTACCAAGCGAACTAATTCATAATTCAATCCATATCATTGAATGTTGTGGATATCGTTGAATTCAAAGTTGTACTTCACGAAGTAATCTTACTTAAACACCAAGTAAAAATTACTCGACAGAGATTTTATTTAAGCCAAAGTCCATTGAACAATGTAAATTATCACAAAGTATTGCACTATAATTGATCAGTGTTACTAGGTACGTGCTTATTTTGAGAATAATCGTTCAATAACGTCACTAAGTTATAAGTATTTTTTTGTTACATTGAATTGTGAACATTAACGTTGAGATACAGGTGAATTCAGTTGACGAAACCTGATAAATCAGAAACAAATGTTTCATTAATTAATGATAATTCAATCTCATTTAAGAAATGAAAAGCTGTTGATTACAACGGCAAACATTATGACGCTAAAATAACTTGCTCTTTTTAGTCTCATGTGTAAAAGACAACCAGTGAAACTTAACCATGTTGCGTATAAGGTAGCTATCCACCAATGATAATGGGGGTAGAGGTGTCATAGATAGTTATCGCGAATTGACTGAGTTACAAGTATCGTCCGTCATAGACCGGTTGTTTGGTCTAACGCTTAAGCGTTTGTCGTAAAGTGTGAAAGTTTTAAGCTGGCGGAGCCATAGATGGGCCCTACTGAAAAGTCGAATACTAAGATGAAGCAGATACCTAGTGCTTCTTCGTTTCCAGTGATGGTCTTAGTTAGATCAATTCGTAACACAAAATTTAAATTAATCATTCTTCACAACATCTAACTACAGCAGTATATGTTACTTCTACTGAAGTTAATCTGTATTGTTATCAGGATTTTCAAAGTGGAAGCCATAGGAAGCGTATCTGCCCTGCGTTTCATTCTACTTGGAACTCATGAATTTAAACATAATCCAAATGATGTCAAATAACTTAAACTATTGTCTCATATCGGAACGAGTAATAAAAGAGTTGAGAAAAATTTACATTGTTCACCATTCAGTGATTAATTAGTTTAAACTTTATCTTGCTTGAATTAATTCAAATCGCTACTTTTGTTCTATTTTCTTTCCTTACCAGTTAAATAAACCTTCACTTCGTTATTCTTTTCGTCCTTACGATTCAAACACAATGCCGTTTACCTCGAATTCTCACCTGTTTTCCATAGATTTTGGAAGTGTATAAAGCCATTGAAATCATTTGTAAGGGCCAATGTTAGAGACTGAACGGTAACAAAGTTATTAAAAGCATACTTTATAGTCAAGCAGTTGGAAAACACAGAACTCTACAAATAAGAGAAGGCTTCTACTAGTTACCCGTTATCATTGAAAATTACAGTCATTGTTAAAGCTTTAATTATAGACTGTCATTATTTAGTGAACAATTGGAAATCAACTAGTACCAGACTACTATTCATCGGAGACTGTTTAGAATCACGTACCCATAATACTTCTTACATGGTAGCAACAACTAAATATTTAAACCTATAAGTTAGAATTATCATTACGATTGACAAGATAACAGCAACATTCTGAACATGATTGATTTCATGCAACTATAGATTCCTGTCGAAACTTAATTTCCATTAGATCATTTTAATGGAAAATAGTAACCTTAGCAACCACTTGTGTAACATATTAAGTCATCATCAATTTGAAATACAAATTATTCCCAGTTATCCACTAATAAACTGTCAACAGAAAAGTTCCTCAAAGAAATGTAAACAAGGCAGAATAAGTGATGTGCCATAGACAGAGGTTGAATTCATCTATTATATCGTCATTGTTCACTAGGTAATGATGTGATACCAAGCAGAATATTATGATGTAGTTTTCATTGTAGACATTATCAATACCACAATTATCTCATCTAGACAATCAAAGTTCACTGTCACTATTCGTATCCATGTAGATTACATTATAGTTTTACAATGATGGATAAGAACTAGAGACGAAAGGTTAAAGGGAAATGCAAATATGAAAGAATGAAACATGTAATTTTATTACTATTACTAATACTACTACCACTATTACTAACAGTAATAATAATAATAGTAATTAATGATAGTAATCTCGATAAGTACTATTCATAGGCTGTTTAGGTCAGTAACAAAACTTCTATTCTTTTACTAATACCATAGTGATATGTATGGTGTTTCCAGACAATCAATTGAACTTTTAAACCCATTAGTCTATAAATTAATCATTGAACCAACAGTAATCTAGACATTTTGATTGAATTATCCCGATGGGGTATTATTGCTAAGAGTAAGTTAAAATTGTAATGCGAATTGATATATGAACAGTATCCTATGGATAAGCATATTGTGGATTGTCTGTAGATTGAGTACTGAATGCAGTGATAGATGGTTAGTTCGTTAACCTGACGATGTAGCTTCAGAAGACAGATATTCATATTATTGATTTATGTTGATATGAATAAGGTCTGAGAAAAGGCAATATTTACTGATTTCAGAAGTTATTAGAATTGTAACATAGTTGAAGTCATCAGTGATCTAAATGTAATTTTCTTAAAAGTAATGTGAGATACTTTATGTGCCGGTAAATTGGTTTCATTAACTAAGTAGGCTGTTTCTTCTATAGCACACATCATAAGTTTGCTGACTAGACGCAAGATCCGATGCCTGTCTGCTTGGACAACCTCAAGCTAAATCTACACTGTAACTTGAACACAGAGAAAAGGCGCGAAACGCAAGAAGAACTCCTTATTCCAAGGTGACCTTTCTGTACAGAAAGTGAGGGTGCTTGTAGAACTACAAATGACTTTGAGTTTCTGAAGATTTCGAAAACCCTACTGAATGTAGTAGCGGTTCGATCAAATATCCAATTAGAATAGTGGCACGTGACTCTATGTTTTCCAGATGTTTCTGCGGAGGTCCTATCAAATGCTGATTAAATGAAACGTTTCCTGGTGTTTCTAGACCTCTATAGACTTTTCTGAGGGATATTTCAGGACTCCTTAACAATACCATTTCCATTCACTTAGACAGTTTCATCTCTTTTCTTCTTCATTCCTTCTTTTGAACATCATCATTACTATCACGTTGTAAATATGATACACGTTCCATCTATTGTTCAAATGAGCCTGAAATAAATTAGGAAGTCGATAGAATGTTATCAGTATGTTGAGAATGATCAATTTCAACAGGTGAAAATCACTTCTAATTTCGTCAGAATGAACTCTTCAACGACGAAATTCCTCTTATTATTATAGTAAACATTATATGTTAACTAAAATAATGTCTTGTAGTTACAGTATAAAGTTGTAATTTGTAATAGTGATGATGTCAGGGACAATATCATAGAAAACACTAATTAATAAACTAAGTGATAGATTGACATGAATTGATTAATACAAATTAACTAGAAGAATATATTGACTATATTGAATCCTCTGATGTGGATGATAAGAAGAAATTATGCTTACTCTGATAAAAGGCATGAAATGTTTGTAAGTTAATGAGAATAGAAGTTCATAAGTCTTGTATCAATTAGACATGTTATTATAGAAAACGGATCATAGATAAACAAGTTGATGCCTATTTACCGATAGCAATATGATTTATTGATTACAACAACATGTTAGTAACAGTTTATTTAGAATGGCAAGTACTTCCTATCGAAGATAAAACTGCTGTCTATCATATGTTCTAGATACTAGGTTAAACTTAAATTTATGAATGGTTTTCTTCTAGTTACTTATTCCTTCTCACATTCAACAACAAATATTAGTGAAGGCAGATAGTGCAGAAGAAGCCACTAGAGCCACCAGTAGACCTCAACATACACAATAGAAATAGGAAGGTTCTCAGATACAAAACAATAAGCCCCAACACAGTTACACTTGACGGCGAAATCCTGGATAATGTGAAAACTTTTACGTTTCTAGGCAGCATCATCGATAAACAAGAAGAGTCTAATGCAGAAGTAAAGGTGTGGATGGATAAGGCAAAACAAGGACAACATTTCTATAACTGAAGAACTTCTGAGATTCAAACCACCTGTCAACCAACATAAAAATGTCGCAATTTTATAACAATCATCAAAACAGTTCTGTTGTATGCAGTTGAAATATGCATGGAGATCAACGAAAAGCATCCAACATTCAAACGATATATATATATATATATATATATATATATATATATATAAACGATAAATATAAACAGATGTCTAAGCAAGATACTTCGGATTTGTTGATCAGACACTATCATCAACAACTTAATGTGGCAGAGAACAAACCAACCAAAATCCACTTCTGGGAGAAATTAGGAAAAGACACTGAAGGAGCATAGGACATACATTAAGGATGTCACCAAACTGCATCATAAGACAAACACTTATTTGGAATCCTCAAGGTCGAGATGAAAAAGGAAGACCAACGAACACATCGACTCGGGAATTAGTGACAAACATGAAAAGAATGAAGATTATCGGGCAAAAACTAGAAGGGAAGGAGAATTTAATGACAGAGTTGGCTGGAGAATACTGGTCGTTGGTCAGTGCTCCACGTTAGGTGACAGGCATTGGCTGAATGATACTATCAATAAATAAATGATAATTGACCGTGTCAGAAAGTTTCCAATATCTAAAATATTAGATTGTTTACGTAATGAACTAATCGGCGTTGAGATATTATTGTAAACTATTGAAGACAGAATACATTTCATTTTAGTATAGAGCTCATTAACAAGGCTAACTCTCAATACTATTACGTAATAAAGATCCTATTTTTACATCAGAGGAAATGTTTATATCTATCAAGTTCTCACTCGTAACTTAATTCAAATCATTCGATGATGAATACCATCTACAGATTAAACCAAAATCTCTTCTTCATAAATTAGTGTTTGACCTAAGTAGTTAGATATGTCATTGAAGTTCATCTTTAGACCTTGACAACAACAACAACAAGTGACGATGTGACAAAAACACCCCTATTCCCCCACCATCTACTCACTAAGTATCTTAGATTTTACATGATAAACAAATCAAGATATTCAATTCTGCACTGACGACACAATCCAATGTGAAAATTTCAGACATTGTTAAAATAGTCATCGTCTTGAATATAATATAAAATCAACAAGGTCACCAATACAAAGCAATACAAAGTTCACTAGACATTACTAGTTATGGATAAGATAACAATTCAACTCTTCAACATTTGAATGTCTGAAAAAAGAGCCCTGCAGTTGTAATGACTTAAACACACCTGTATATCAGACATTAATAACTTGGCACATATATGCATTAGTTCAAGCTTGACATTCCACTTTATCACAACAAGATCAAATTCACAAGATTAAAATAAGTGTAATTCAACAAAAGATGTGATGCAAACGTATATATGAATGAATCATAAAACGTAAGATCTAAATGATTCTGAGGAATAACAGATAGTGTCTCCAGTCATTTACAGTGATTACCTACGCGAACCCCTACCAGATAGTCTGCATCTATTACCATGCTATCGACCAACGGTCAAAGACTTCATGAACTGAAATCAAGTTTTACTTTGAGAGCCTCTACTTTTCTTCTATTCAACTTCAACCCCAGATAACATCAAGTGAGAAGGCAGGCAGTGATCAGACATACTCTACCCGTGTCTCAATCATCTAAGTCGTTAAAGGGTCATAATCTCTTCCATCATTTTTCATAGTACCCTATGTCTATCATCAATACTGTCTACTAGGTCAACTATGATATTCATGCAATATTTCGAAGTTATCTATGATCAGTGACTTGAAGCCTACCGATATCTTCTATTTTCATGGCAACTACGTAACATCCATAGGTTTTAAAAAACAAATACTGTACAGGATACTAAATCTTTCGTTGAATAAGTAAATAATGAGTATTGATACGTAACGAAATATTCTATTTTCAACAGTTGAATCAATGGTATGTAGCCATGGTAACCGAGATTCATATTAGCCAATTTCACAGTGACAGTACCCCTACTAAGAAAGATTTCGCATTATAATAACTTGTTAAATAGTGTAAACCACTCATAGTTAGAATGTTTTTGATCCTCCTGTTGATTTGTTATAGACTGAACTTGGATTGAAGACTTTGTTGTTATATGTGCATTCTTGAAGGATTGTCTAAGATATAACGATAATTCACAAGTATTTTTGAGTTGGATTGTGACTGACAAGCGGAATCCAGGACGCTCATTTCATCTTCCATCTAGCTGATGAGTCCAGTACAAGATGAAATGCTGGTTCTAAATTTTTTTGCCAATCACTAATCTAAATCATTTAATCCACCTAGGAAGCATATATGATAACAGAAACTGAACATTTCTAGTTCAATAAGTAATTGCTATTGCTAGTAGATAACGTGTTAGAATTCCACTAGTTTATTCATTTGACGAGTTCTAGATGGAATAAAACGTTTTTTCTTGCTCCCGACTACGTTTTAGAATTCCTTAAGATTGTACACATTCTTTATTGCACTACTGTTAAGTATTAACTGGTATCGTTAATTCGATTTAGTGATCTGAAACGTCGATGTTCACTGCAAAGTCCTTAGCTTTATCTGTTATTATTATCGTAGATAAACACTAGTAGCGTGTCACATAATATACAAAGAAATAGCTGTTCAATGTTTCTAAGCATAAATTAGTTGCCTAAATCATGTCAATTCATGACAGGAAAAAGCAGATTCAATAATCTACAGAACATCTAATTGTACTAGAATGAATTTGTATATTCCCATTGATTTGTTATAGACTGAAACTGGTCAGTCACTGTTGCTATATGTGCATCCTGTGTGGATCGCCTCGATATAGCGAATATTCATAGTTATCATTTAATTTGTATTGTGACTGGCAAGTGGAATCCAGGACGCGCGTTTCGTCCTGTTTGGGACTCATCGGCTGGATGTACCTGCATCCCAATGTTGATGTGACTGACAGTGACTGACCAGTTTCAGTCTATAACAAATCAATGGGAATATACAAATTCATCCTACTACCAATTCGCCCATTGCACAAACGTGACTTTCTGGACTCAGTAGTCTAGTGGTGTACGCGGTGGCGTATGACACGAACCGGACTGAGTTCGAATCCCACTGTGAACATCAACATTGGGATGCAGGTACATCCAGCCGATGAGTCCCAAGTAGGACGAAACGCGCGTCCTGGATTCCACTTGCCAGTCACAATACAAATTAAATCTAATTGTACGTTTTATTTGACTTCTGAGTTATCACTTTTAGATTTTAAGGATTGTATATGTAAGTGATACAAACATGATAGAAAAGACGATATTCATTAAGTGAATAACACTTCTATGTGGGTGTCGCCTAACGTCACACTAACGTACTAAAGTTAAGAATCTCAACTTACATCAATTTCTGAAATATTTTCAACTCGTTGAATAACTTTGTGGGAGAAACGTTCCTTATAATCATAAAACGTTGAGGATCTACTTTTAAAACTTAAATGTGAATAAATGCTAAGCTAAAACTACAAGTGAACTGCTGATACTTCACTGACTTAATTAAGAAAATATAACTAAATAAGAAGCAAGATGCAGCTGACCTCTAAAGAGAATTTATTGTTCCTAGTTCTAATTACAGGTCATCCAGTTTCACAAACATTAACAGTCACTAATCAGATGTCCAGGCTTTAACTGACTGTATATAGAACTGACATAGATACAATAATTGACCGATAAAACTGAGAATCTGAACAGACTAAGTAGAATCTGTCAGATATTATTAATTATCTGAAGAAAGTAGGTTAGCCTTACTGACAACTAACATGTAGAATAAAACCTAAGTCAAATAGTGTGTCCTGCTGATCACCTCTAAGATCCCCTTTGATCTAGACACGGTGTTCTTCATCACTATAACAAATACAGTTGTTATTATCCTACGGATTGCTGGATTTTAGGTTTTCTATAACTGATTGACTTAGGTTTAAGCACCCCTGAAACGGATACGTAAGGGCATATATCAGTTATCTGTAAGTAATACTGAATGAAAGAGTAAAATATCATAAATTGACTAAAATTAGAAATATGAAACTACTGAATGTTGGCTCAGTTGTTTCAAGGGTAAACATACCTCGTAAAGCTTAAACTTTCTGAATTGAATCTATGGCGTAGATATGCAATGCATATTGAGGAATTCTATACTAGAAAGAAACAACTGCTTAATCCTTGTTATTTTTCACTGGTTTCTAATTACAACTAGTTCGTGATATAAAACTTTTTATCATCTTGAATTATTTCACTCATCTTATTACAGGTTAATCTTAGTAAAAATCGATTAGTCAGTATTGTACCATTTGATTGGAATCGTGTAACTCTATGCTCAATACGTGGTGTCAATGGATCAGATTATATAAATGCCAGTTTAATTGATGGTTACTTAAAGAAGAATGCATATATTGCTTGTCAAGGACCAATGATATCAACAGTTGAAGATTTTTGGCGTATGGTTTGGGAGAAACACAGTTGTCTAATAGTGATGTTATGCTCAGTGAAAGAAAGTGGTAAAGTAAGCATTTAATAATATAAATAATACTTACCTTGTACAACACAATATGAATGAATACAGCAAATACATAATTCAATTGAGTCAGTTTTTTCGAGATGGATATTGAGTTTACTCGTCTTTGTATTTATCATAGATTGATGTTGGTGATCATTAATGACTGATTTAAGAATGTTCTTAAAATACTAGCCAGTAGTTTTAAATAGTGGAAGCAGAACATCTCAACGGGAAAATCGTTTTCACAAATGAAAGTAGATGGTCATAAAGTTATACTAGAAATGGTGGAAGTCAGAGATCTACCGTTAGATGCCTACTGATTAGTGCATACAGTTAGGCGTTCGTCAATTTCAAGACTCTGGGTTCAAGTCCTTGGTGAAGCCAAGGGTGGGTACTGTGGCGGGGTCTTATAGCAGGACGGAATGATGATGTAGTGTTTCGAGGTTCTAACTGCCTAATCAACATCAATGTGAATAGAGTACAATTAACCAATTTCTGTTACTCCTATATGAAGCATAGGCCGCCGACCAGTATTCACCAACCAACTGTTATCTGGGATTCCCATTACGGTTTATCTAAAATGTTATTCATTCATTACATATATGTCTTCCATTTCCAAAGCAATGTGTTCTTGAATCTTTCTCTTTTGCTTTACAATTCAGTATTCCAAGTTAGTGCTTGTCTTGTAATGCAATCTGTGTCCTATCCTCCTTCAGTGTCTTTTCCTAATTTCTTCCAGATGTGGATTTCGGTTGGTTTGTTCTCTACCACATTAGGTTGTTGATGATAGTGTCTGATCAACACATCCGAAGTATCTTGCTTAGACATTTGTTTATATATATCGTTTATACATAAATATGTCATTTGAATTGTGGGTGCTTTTCGTTGATCTCCATGCATGTTACAGCTGCATACAAAAGAAGTGTTTTGATGATTGTTATAGAATTGCGACTTTGATGTTGGTTGACAGGTAGTTTGAATTTTAGATGTTCTTCAGTTACTGAAGTGCTGTCCTTGTTTTGTTTTATCAATCCGCACCTTTATATCTGCATTAGACTCTTCTTGTTTATCGATGATGCTGCCCAGAAATGTAAAAGTTTTCAAATTATTCAGATTTCCGCCGTCAAGTGTAATTGTGTTGGCAGTCATTATGTCGTATCAAAGAATCTTGCTTTTTCCGTTGTATATACTAAGGCTTTCTGCTGCCGAGGCCTCTGCTACACTATCCGTCTTCACCTGCATTTGTTTCAGTTTGTGGGATAGAAGAGCTAGGTTGGTCATTTGCAAAAGTGTAAGTCATCTACTCGCATCGATTTTCTTCACTGCATTGCCATGAGATGTTGTTGTCTTCATGATTCAGTCAACCACCAGCAGGATGAGAAAGGGCATCAGTAAGCAATCTTGTTTAACACCGGTCTTTACTTCGAATAAATCAGTGGGCTGACCTCCATGCACGATTTTACAATGTACTCCGTCGTAAGAATTCATTTTGATAGTGACCATTTTTTCGGGTACAACATGATGTTGAAGAAATCTCCATAATATTCTCCTATCCACTCTAACGAATGCATTTTTGTAGTCGAGGAAGTTGATGTAAAGTGGTGAATCTCATTTGATTGATTGTTTAACAATAAACGGTAGAGTGGCTATTTGGTCCATACACGATCAGTCTTTACGGAATGTGGCCTGTTGATATCAAAGTTGGGCGTCGACTGGGTATTTTGTTTGGTTCAATAGCACTCCATTGAAGACTTTTCGCGGTGCCGAATGAAAATTGATGCCTTTGTAGTTTTAACAATTGCTAAGATCTCCTTTCTTCGGTATCTTGATAAGTTACCTTTCTTTCCAGTCTGCTAGCACTTATTCTTCCTCCCAAATCTTCCTGAAGAGAATGTGAGGTATCTTTGAAGTTGCTTCTATATCATCTTAGATGTGAAAATCAATTCAAGGATACAAGAACATCCAGCTGACGAGCCCCGAGCAAAGCGAAACGTGTGCCCTGGATTCTACTTGCCAGGCACAATCCAACTTAGATATTTCACATTTTGAAAATACTTTATCTTTCATTTAACCTAACAACAAAATTGTTCATCAAAAGATATGACATAATCTTTACATTATCAACATAAATTTCTATGTAAAAGAAATCATTGATAAGATTCAGTACTTTTTTAATGTGTTCCACTTAGTAACTACTGACATATGATGACAAATCAATAATGTCCCTTACTAACAGTGACAATTTTATTTACAATGTAAAATGAATTCAGTTATGTATGTTCTGTAACTATTATTCTTAAATCACTGTTACGTAATTATCAATGAAACTTCGAAAGAATAAAGACACTATGTGATATTCATTGAAACTGGAAACAACAGCTTTACCATGAGCAAATAAAATAGGTTCCAGAGAACACTTGTTTAATGAGTATTTACTTCAAGAAAGACAGTGGTATGGCGATACTAGAAAACAAATTTTTGAAGTCTTCATTACTTACTTACTTACTTACCCCTGTTAACCCTCTCGGAGGAGCATCGGCCGCTCACCAGTATTCTCTATTCAACTCTGTCCTGAGCAATCCTTTCCAGCTGTCTCCAGTTACTGTTCATCCTTTTAATGTCTGTTTCCAGTTCTCGACGCAGTGTGTTCTTTGGCCTTCCTCTTTTCCGTTTTACAACAGGATTCCAATTTAGTGCTTGTCTTGTGATACAGTCTGATGATTTCCGCAGTTTATGTCCTATCCATTTCCAACGTCGTTTCCTGATTTCCTCTTCAGCTGGAAGTTGGTTTGTTCTCTTCCAAACTTTGCTAAGAAAAGCGCTAACCAGAATAAACAAACTTGACCATTTAAGTCTTCATTAAGATCATTATATTCTGCCTAGATTGAAATTGCTCCTTCCCAGTCGACTTTTGATTTGGGCAATATGTAAGTTTATCAATAGTTCAATCCTTAATTCTACCGTCATCACTGTACTAAAATGTTCTTTATATATTGAACATTAGGTAAAACATTCTGGTTTTCAAATGTGTAAATTAGAAGCGTCTGCACTTCACCAATCCAGCCTTACACTGAAGATATCAATCATTAGATGTCGTCTAGCACAATAGTTTTGTGTCTAAATGTTCACTATCACACTTGAATCTGGTACAATCGAATTCTTGATGAAGTCATGAATACACTCCACTGAGGATTAGCATACTAGAATGAGACCACTGTTAAAATCCTGTTACTGGTTTTCTTTAGGATTGTCTAACTCCATCCACTTAAAGATGACAATTTCTAAAACTACTTATATCTTACTAATGCTCTCCTTTCATTACTATTGTGACTATGATGTACTTCAAGATTGTTACTTGAAATGCATGATTCCTTCGGAATTTGTTTTCACAATTCTGTTTTACTTATTCCTCCTATTTAACTATGATCTTTAATATGTAAACTCAACTATTCGTACATTTGTATAGTTAAAGTCATAGTTCAATTGAATGATGTTAAAACTTGGTGAACTATGAATAGCATCATTTTAAAGATACGAAGTATTATAAACAGTTGTTTACGAAAGATACTTCGGATCCGTTGAGCAAGCATCATCAACAACAACTTTCTATGGTTTAGAATAAACTAGCCGGTTTTCAGGTAAGGGAGATTTATAGGACACACATTGAGGTAATCACTAAATTGCATTAAGGTCAAACGGAAAGAGGACGACCAAAGTACATAATGGTATGGGAATCGGAGGCAGACATGTAACTAATGAACAGAAATTGCAATGATCTGTAAAGAAGATTTGAGAAGATAGGTGGTCGGAGAATATTGATCTATTATCTATGCTTCAAGTAGGGTGACAGGCATTGATTGATTAATTCATAATTGAAATCAATACTTCTTTACAACGAAACTTTATGTTCGCTTGCCTATTCTTTATTCTTCTATGAACAGAGGTTTAATGAATCCAGTTGATAGTTAAGAGCTTATTTACCACTGAAAATAATGACTGACATCTGTTTTAAGTTTCAGGTTACCAAACTTTAAATTCTGAAGTTATTACTGCTTAACCACTTGAAATATAACTGGCTACCTGTAAGACTGTTATGTTCACATTGACTGACCACTGATACTATAAATACAAATAACTGTGAATTGAATGCATCGTATAGCATCACTTCCTTCAAATTTGTAGATACCCCATTCGAGCAGTGTTAAATATCAACCCAAGTAATATAAAGTTTCTGTTGATTATCTTCAAACCACATTTTATAAGTTACATTAATTGGAGAATGAATCTATCATTTTCAGTAGATAACAGTACTCATTAATTCTGTTTTAATGTATTCATATTGTTCATTACAGGAGAAATGTTTTACATATTGGCCTGAAGATAAACCATCACGTTATCAATTCTTTGTAGTTGATTTAACAGCTCAATATACAATGTCTAGTCATATATTAAGAGAATTTAAAGTAACTGATACACGTGATGGTGAATCACGTACAGTAAGACAATTACAATATATACGTTGGAATGAACAAGGATTACCACAAACTAGTGAAAGTTTAATTGATTTAATTGGACATGTACACAAAACTAAAGAACAATATAATTATGATGGACCAATTACTGTTCATTGCAGGTAATCTATGAAACCATTTATCGAATAATAAATCTATTCATTTCGTCAGTTTTCACCGTCTTCGTTATTTACTGCCTTATACCAGTCATGGCTTAACTTCACTGGTTGTCTCCACTTACAAGAATTCTGGTGATTACCTCCAGGAAATAGTAAATAATAAGTTGATACTAACTGTAACTAAGGTGTTGTGAAGCTTACTAGGTTTATTTCCATATCGCTAATTGGTCCTGAGTTAAGCGAACGATAAAAATAATCAAGTGGTATTAGAAAGCTGTTTACTCTTAAGATGGAATTCTTCAGTAGTATACATTTACGATCCCACCTAATTCTTTTTTTAACCAACGAACCTGGATGTACTATACTTTCTGTGCTCATTGAAAACACATGAATGTAACTCCACAAATGTTTGAGGTGCTTCACTTAGTTACAGTCGCCAAACATTAACGTACGAATTCAACATTACATTGAATGATAGGTCATGAAATATAATAAATCGCATGAAGGTCATAAATGAAAATCCCTATATATCTAGTGAGTGATCTGAGAGCTAATGCTCTCTCAGTGAATTATGCAGATTTCGGGTTTTATCCTCAGTATAACGTGAACAAGTATCGTCGAAGAGCTTTATACTACAACAAACGAATTATGCACCCATCGTTACAGCGTTGTATAATAACAATTTCCTATATATCATTCGACAGGTTTCTGATATAGATCATTACTATTGACCTGAGGTGATTCAATAGAGATATGCAATAAGTTTAGTTGTTTTTATTCATCACAGATTAATGTCGGCTGAATGCTAATGAAAACCAGAGAGCACTAAACAGCTCTTTGATCCTGGTAAAGAATAACAGTTTTCACTAGTGCTCAATCTTGATCAAGCCAAAAATCTTACATAGGACCTTCAGGGTCTTATGGCTAACGCCTAACCATCCAAACTACGGAACCATCCTGAGTCCATTGATAGGATTCCTATTTTCATCAATCTGTGATATAGTGCAACAATCAGTTAACGTCATTAGTGATAACTGTTTTACCTCCCCCCCCGGACAAATTTAAACTTCACCAGTCAACACTTCTCACTTACTAGTAAACTGATTATTATTGCCGAATTTAGGTGATATCAAGTTAAGTTCTTTGTATTCATCATAAACTGATATCTATTGGTATCATTAGAAACCAGCGAGTACTTAACATCTATTTCTTTCATCATTGTTTTATGTTAATTTTGTTTGTTTTTTTTCTTAGTTCTGGTTCTGGTCGAACTGGTTTATTTATAACAATGTGTAATGTTCTCGAACGATTACGTCAAGAATCTGTTGTCGATATGTATCAAACAGTTAAACTACTTAGACAACAACGTGTATGGATGATTCAAACAGAAGAACAATATCGTTTTTGTTATACAACAACATTAGACTATTTAAATTCATTTGATTTATGTACACAACCTCAATTATTAATTCAAACAAATAATAATTTACAAATGAATTCACCAAATCTTAAAATAAAAATGAAATCATCACATCATTTATCTGATAAAACAGTTTCTATTTGAATTAGATAAAAATTATGAATTACGTAATCATGTTGTATTTAAATAATGGAAATATTGATTATTGAATTGAATATATTTTACTAGTGTTCAATGTTCAATTTTATTCTATCTCTTGAAAATAAAATAACTTCACTTACTTATATAAAATGGATCATGTGAAAGGATAATGAAGAAGTGATCTTGGATAAAATGCTTATAAGCATGTCAAGTTAGTGCATCTATATACTTCAACATGCAGTAAACTTCTGTTTAACATTAACCGGATTTTATAAAACTGAACTGTTTAGATTTGATGGAATATAATGACTTTATTGTATACACATGTCATTGAAGTTCTTTGTAATCATTGCATTTATTAAATAAAATTCAGTAGTAAAATCTGGATCCTATTAAAATGTTTGTCTTATTGATTACCTGGTTTACAGAGGTGAAGAAGGTGAAACGTTCCCTGGAGATATGACCAAGTTGCGCTTGTCGTATAACCAAAGACACTTCTATCGAATGGACCCCACTCTTACGAATGAGAAGAAATCAGAAGGCACCGAAGGATGGAAGCGAAATTATATTTGATTGTAAAGAGAGCTTTAATGGGATAGCAACGTCTAGGCTGGTAAACTTGAGAGAGATGCTACCCACGGTGGTTCGAGTCGTGATCTGGTGAAGATGCTTGACCGCGCGCCTTCAACTAGTAGTGTCCGCTAAAACAAACATGGTCAGCATCAATGTCGAGAGTCTATGCAACTATTTATTTTGGGGATTATTTACCGCTACAAAGGTAATGGATGGCGAAATGGTGATCGTTAGCTACATAGAATCACATAAAGAAGTATATCAATCAATAACTTACAATATGAAGTCGGTATAATGGAATGAGATTATCAAGATGTACATCAGAATAGTAGATGTAGCAGTAATATTACTGATAGTAAAGAAGATTATATAATAACAAATCAAATGATTTAAAGGAAAATAAATACATGACTAAACACAGTTAGTGATAGCACGTACCAACCATTCTACTCGATAGAAACTGATAACCATATTGACCAGTCTGTCAACTACGCCTAATTCTTAGTGTGCCACTTTTGGATTTCAATCGTTTTAATATACAGGAGCCAAGCATTAAAGAGGCATATGACTCAAATACTAGTTACTGGTATAATGTTTAAAAGTAGACTTATTACAGTGATATAATGTGACTAAAGAAACGATTCCGTCGGTATATATATGTACATGTGAATAACATTTACAATTGAGAATACTGCATATAGATTGTTAGAGCGTCATTTGGTAAACGAATGTAGATATAGCTATTAGGTGACTGAGTGTAGACATGAAGGATAATTAGTAATCACTTGACGAATGAATATACTTAATTGTTAATAGTATTCATTAAAGATTGATTTCTACTGGTTGACAGTACAAGCCAGAAGGCATATATGACCCTACGACACATCAAATACAGGACATAAGAATTTCGTACACATTGCTCAGATATTAACATCTTTGGACAAGTAATCATCCGAGGATAACATACAAGTATGAATCAAATGGTGACATAATGCGACAACCATTCAATTTTCATAAATCTGCATCAGTTTGGGTACAATTAACTTACTAGTAAATAATTTCATTATCTTCGTGAATTTTAAGTGCGAATCCGTGGTTTATGGAGTCAAGTGATGCTGATAGTTTAACAACAGCCATGAGACCTGATAGACCTGGATGCAATATATGATAAGGTAGTGGATGTAATATCCCATTGAAAAGTCCCATACTATAAAGAAATAGCTATTTGGCGTTTCCATGTTCTTAAAATAAATTTCAGTAAATCCATTTCAACTTCCTATAAATTAATTATTCATGTTAAATAGTTATTAATGATTGTTATGTAAACAGACCCCACATATTAGAATGAATTTGCATATTCCCATTGATTTGTTATAGGACTGAAGCTAGTCAGTCACTGTCGCTATATGTGCATCCTTAGTAGATTGTCTTCAATATAGAGATTATTCACTAGTATTATTTAAGTTGTACTGTGACCGGGAAGTGGAATCCAGGACGTACGTTTAGCCCTATTGGGACTCGTCGGCTGGATGTTTCTGCATCCCAATGTTGATGTTCACAATGAGATTCGAACTTAGTCCGTTTCTTGTCATACACCACCGCGTTCACCAATAGACTACTGAGTCCAGACAGTCACACTTGTGCAATGGGCTGATTGGTATTAGGAATGTAGGTACATTACAGCCGATAAGTTCCTAAATAGGACGGAATGTGCATCCTGGATCCCACTTGCCGGTGACAATCCAACTTAAATAATACCCCACATACTTTTCATGTCATCAGTAAGGCATATTTACAATTGTAAAGAGAACTGATCAAATTTGTTAAATTATCAACAACATTATTCAATTACCTCGTTGTAAATCTTCACCATTGTTTTATTCAGATGTCGATTGATGATTACTGGAATCAAATGAGAATGTTACCACGTAAAACAACTGATAACTAAAGAAATTATACTTTAATGAAAATGCAGATTCACATAATGAAAGATATCATTATGTTAAAATGGACATAATTACAGAGCTGTATACTCTACCGTTATAAGGTGGAGCGGTATACAGTCTAGTATAACAATAATAATCTGAAGAAGAAGAATATAGTCTAAGATAATTGCTAAAGTGTCAAGGAATTCGGTCCCTACTAGTTGTCACTAGTTTGTAAGATATCACCTGACAGGATTCGAATGCAAGCTATTGATATTATAACTTGATTGTCAGTATTTTAACAACATAACGTAGCAAAGTAAGCATGGTTAATACTTTAAGCATTCATTCATCTATCTGAAATCAATATCATTTATTGATAGTAAATTGAAGCTAGTAGCAAGAAGTATTGAGTTCGACTCCTAATGCAAACAATAACGCTGATATACCCAGCAAACTTTATAAAAATGTGGACATACAACATGAATTCTATGAGTAGCTACATATTGTAATTATACGAAAGCGTCATGGTAATAGGCCACATAGTGGTAAACCTCATTAGATAAACATAAGATAACAGTAACTGATTGAATTATTGTCCTGAATATCAACATAATGTATTACCAGTGTTTATTTGCTTTGTTTACATTCTTAATATTTACATATTAAGAATGTACACTATTAGTCAACAAAATGAATAACAAAAGTTAGCTGTTTAAAATCACATGCTCATAAAGAACATATAGAAGCATACACTGACTGGCATATTGGTTGACTAACACTACTACTACTACTACTCGTCAGTCAATCAGTTACAACGTAGAACATGGTACATGCGTACATCAGTTCAAGTTTCCGTGCCTCAATTAGCAGATAGAGATTAAATTGTCGGATGAAATTCCTGGAGTAGGGGAAGTAATAACAGAGTAAGTACTAATGAAAAGGTATAGAGATCGGAGATGTGATTTGAGAAAATATGATTGAGCAAAGAAAAAATTATGATATGCTCGAACACTTAGAATTTGGAGGAAGACAAGGAATGGATGCATCTTTGCTATTAACAAGGATTTTGAGTTATATCACCTAAAGTCTCTAACCATTTGTTACAATTATCACATGAGCCCTAACCATGTAGTCTGTACTTATTGACATGGCTCAGCCCGATTGTTAATGACTTCATGGACTGGTGCCACTGTTTTGTTATGGCCGCCCCTAGCCTCCTTCCAGTCTACTCACACACTAGACAACATTGTTGAGGTAGGCTGTGGTCAGGCATATATAACACAGTGTCCTAACCACCTCAGTTGGTGAAGATTTACTACTTCATTAATAGAGTTACCGCATTTACCTAGTACTTCTACTATAAGAACCACAAATACTACTATATCTGGAACTATCATATTACTCAGAAGTGAATTAATAATATGAATCATTAACGAGGATACATGAATAGGGGTAATTGAATCACTGAAAGAAACATATTCCATCACTGTTGATTGTACTCTACACATTTGCATTACTACTGCAATGAATAACAAATACAAGGTAAAATTCAGAGTAATTAAATAGAAGAAAGTAAATCCATTGAATATAAAGACTATTTATAAATAGTATGATGATTTAGATGATGAAGGTTATGATGATTTCAATGACAATCATAATGATTCGGATGATAATGATGATGATGATTTCGAACCCACTGAAATTCTCGATGGCTGTCATAATTAAATGCATAAAGGTTGAATTATATGTCTACATTCAATGAAGTAAATCAGATATTCTGTTCCTACTGATCAGGCTGTTTTTAAGTTTCCATAATCCATTTGGTAATTGTAGGATACATGAAGAGGAAGATCCTTTCTTACTCACTTGTAGAAAGCGAACGTAGTCATGAAGAAGTGAAAGCTGATAAGCATAGACATTTAAGCAAGCCCAGTACTGACAACTTATTCATCTATTCATTTCCTTACGACATTGCTTTTTACCTTTGTTTATCTGGATGGTTTTTGTTGTGATTTCCTTCCAGAACTTGTTTACTTCTGACAATATTGAGCAACTTTATGCCTCATAATCTGTGAGAGTAATCTTGACTTTATTATAAGGATACCTATTAAATTAATCTTAGTGATAAGACCAGAACTACTCTCAAAGAGCATAAGCATATAGTTGAATAACTTTAACTCAATATCGTCCAGAAGTAAATAAGTTCTTGAAAGAAACGAATGAGATAAACGAATTATCGGTATTGGCTTGCTTGAATATCTCTGTCCATCAGATTTCGCTTCTCCATGAATGTGTTGCTTTCCACAAGTGAATCAGTAAATCAATTGATCACTGTTTCCTCCATGAGGAGCATAGTTCACCCGACCAGCATTCTCCAATCCAACTCTGTTCCTGAGATTTCCTTTCCAGTACTCCAAAAATGCTATTCATTCTCTGCATATCTGTCTTCAATGCCCACAGCACTGTGTTCTTGGATCTTTCTTCTTTCCTTTTCAATTCAGCATTCCAAGTTAGTACTTCTCTTATGATGCAGTTTCATGATTTACTCAATGTGTATCCTATCCACCTCCAGCAATGAACAACAATCGATTCAAGTTAATCAATTGCTTCTTCACTACATTCACATTGAAGTGTACTCGGGTGTATGACCAAGTTAGGCTTGTAGTACAACCAGAGCCACTTCTATCGAATAGACCCACTCTCACGAATTAGAAGAAATCAGAAGGCACCGAAGGATGGAAGAGAAATAATATTTGATCGTAAACAGTGTTTCAATGGGATAGCAACGTCTAGGCTGGCAAACTAGAGAGAGATGCTACCCACGGTGGTTCGAGTCGTGATCTGGTGGTGATGCTTGACCTCGCGCCTTTAACTAGTAGTGTCCGCTAAAACAAACATGGTCAGCATCAATGTCCAGAGTCTATGCAACTATTTATTTTGGGGAATTATTTACCGCTACAACATCATAAGACTTTTAAAATTACAGTAGAAATCAAGTGTGAATGGTCATCTCTAATACCATGACAACTATAAATTAACACTGATATTAAAGTAATGCTTCATTTTTATTTTTATTTACTTTATTGTTTGTTGTTACTATTGTTGTTTTTAGGTCATTTATTGGTTCTAATCTGGTTTCTCTCATTTTCATTCTTCACTTACTTCTTCATTAGCAACTTGTGTTAATTAATTTTGTTTATTTTGATAATATTTGGTACTTGTTTATTGTGAGCGTATTCGATATACATGACCAATGTTTGATATACGTATCCCATGGTGGTTATGTAAGCGTAACAGTACCAAATAAAGTTCTTTGTATAAGTACATAAGTAGAAGGATTCCTTAGAAGGAAGGAAGGGGGAGGGGATTAAATCCCATCACTATTATTATTATTATTATTATTATTATTATTATTGAAAAGATCAGTGAAACGTTACTAATGTAACCATGATGAAAAAGTAACGAAGGTGAGAAGGGGGTAATAAGAATCATCCATATTTCTTCATGACAACAATAACCACTAAAAGTAAACAATCGATATACAAATAGATGAATAAAGTACAAATGAAATGATATTACTTGCTGTATTTTCGTCTGCTGTTTACTGATTCTTCCCAATTTCCTTTGACGCTCTGCTACCTACTACTTATTGATGACTTATAAGTAGTATCCACCACACAATCAATTCATTATTTTATATTCAGTGAAGGTAAATAAGTAATGAAAGGATGAAATAACTCACAATTAACTTCAATTTTCCAATGACTTTCTAACTCTAACCAATTTGATGATATCGAATTTGCAAGTAGTTTTTGTGAAACAATCGAAAAAACAGTCGGTATACGCAATCTCGTGTTAAAATGGGTACCTTTAGAATGAACTAAATTATCTGTTAATTACATGATTCTTCTACAGAAACATACCGAATTATCTACACCACTAATATCATCATACATACATGGTAGTAATAAGCTACAAATGAAAAGAATTGAATATCACATGTTCCATGGTGATGAAAAGAATAAACCTTAACGTTGATGGTTTTGTTAAAATAACAACTTGTCATTTATAACACTCCGAAGGTTATCATACAATAGGAACATAGTTATGTAAGTCAGTACTTTGAAGGAGTATTTAGAGTGTTAATTTTCTTTATTGTTAGTTTGGTCAATAACAAGTGGCCAGAGATTATAAATGTAAAAAATCGATGACTAACTTGATGGATTTATGATGCATTCTACTTCAACTGAGATCAAAAGCGACTTCCGAAAATCTGACTATGAAGTAACTATTAAAGTTTTCCTCCACCTTACTGGCTAGATGTAATTCATGACTTAGATTTTAAAAAATCAATTCACTGGCTTATTTATACTATTGTTCTACAGAATAGTTATTAAGATACAATACTATAAACTGCTTAATCGCTGTGTAGTGAACAATTGGATGCTTGTCAAGATCTTTATAGTGCTGATTGAATCCAGTCTATTTGCTTATAATGTGACCACTGTATGAGTGACCTGTCATCATTATCACTAAATAAAAAGTGATGGCCGTTTTGTGGATATTTCTCAGGACTTCCTTGGACGTAACTTTTGGCCTATTTGGCGCTCGTCAGTAAGACGTAGCTGCAATCTTTGACGGGAACTATTTTTATCGGTTGATTTTTCTTGCACACATTTGATTGTGAGTCACCCAGTTTCACAGTCTGTAAACCATACTCCTTAATTATTTAAAGCATGACATCTATAAGGTCGTGGAAACTTCTTTAGACCTGAACAATACCCTTCGATGTTTTGTGCGTGAACACCAGTAAGTGGGTTGACAAAGAGTCACAGTGAATATATCCAAGTTGTTAAAGTGGCCAATAAGCTCGCCATCTCCACTATATAAATTACAGTTCCTGGAAGGACACATATATGAATTATTGGTATCAGGGTTCTTGTAGGTTGATTTGGAACATACTTGAAAAGTCCCTTTCTTAATGTTCTGTCGTAAATGCCAAGAATCTGCCAATGCGATGAAAGTAATTACTGCCTAATCATTCAGTTTGTAGACATCTACCTCTATTATGTTTTCTCTTTCTAATGAATGCTTCATTTATTTCAACTATTTTTTAAATACCTCCTGGCTACTGATGTACACGTAATATCATTTCTGAACATACATCTCTGCAGTGCTATTACTACTGCACTGCTGATACTTGGCTGGCATCTGCAAGCAATGATGCCAGCAAAACAAGTAACTACATTACTCGTAATACAACCAACACGAAGGCTTGCTTGAGTGACAATCTAAACTGGATAAAAAAAAAGCTGCCTGTTCTTATTGATTTATTTTGACAGCAACCATTCTAACGATGAACGACTCCATCTCGAGTATGTTTGGATGGTGTATAAGCTATGTTCAGTCCACAAATGGAAGTCAACTTTGCACAAAGTAATCCAACAGCTTGCAGATTAGTATTAATAACGTTCTCGTAGAAAATTCCAATCAACCGATCTAATGTAAGCATTTTAAATCCGACTATGTGCACAACGTTGAAACCAATTACCTTGATTCTCATTGGATCTTTCAAGTTCACCAGGAAGGTTTAGTTTCATTCATTTTGTGATCACTATATAAAGATCGATATGATGTTTGTTAAGTCGTTTATAGTGTTGATCAAATTCATTCCATCTACTTATTATGTGAACAATAGTGTGAGTGATTCATGATCACTGGAACATATTGTTGAAGAGTGTCATGATTTCGTGTCTATTACCCTTTAAAATCTCGGCTTTCTCTGTTGGCCGGAAACCATGAGCAACAGCCTACTATGGAAGAGAACAAACTAACTTCCAGCTGAACAGGAAATCAGGAAACGACGTTGAAAATGGATAGGACATACATTGTGCAAATCATCAGACTGTATCACGAGACAAGCACTAACTTGGAATCCTGTTGGACAACAGAAAAGAGGAAGGCCAAAGAACACACTGCGTCGAGAGCTGGAAACAGACATTTAAAGGATGAAGAGTAACTGGAGACAGCTGGAAAGGATTGGTGAGGACAGAGTTGAATGGAGAATACTGGTGAGCGGCCTATGCTCCTCCAAGAGGGGTAACAGGCGTAAGTAAGTAGTAAGTACCCTTTAAAATTATTTCATGTAATGTAACATCTAGATAACACATCTCATACACATTGGATTCCATTTCAGACACAAATACTCTTGGTGTATATTCACTTCAATTAGTTTTATTCTGTTTTAATACATTCAGCTAATTGTATGTTTATTCAGTTTATTGAAAGTTTATTGAATGAATCTACCGAAATGTTTCTGTTCATCTATTGTTTACAAGTATATTTCATAATCTATGTATATAGAATATATACTACTCATATTTATTTAGACTATATATAATGTATCATGTGTATTTTCAATTAATATCGGTTGATTTTATCATATACATATTTGGTATACTACTTAAATAATCTACTGAAATAATATGTATATTTTTATTGATACAATAATGAGATTATTGAATTAGAACATTTACAGTATTAAATGGATATAAACGTGTTCAAAGGTACATGTCGGATTCATGTATTCATGCGTAGGTGTGTTGCTTTTTTTCTCTTTTTTTTTGTTGTTGTTTGTTTTCGATTCTCATTTACCTCTTATTGTCATGTGATTAGATTATGGTAACGTCTCTGATTAGTTGTATTTGCTTATATAATAAGTCTTTGAGGTGTACATCTTCGTTAACTGTGAATATACTGTAATATTTTGTATATTTAATACATCTGTAATTGACTGTTGTGGAGTTTGTTGAAGATTTATTTTGATATCACAAATAAATGTAAGTTAGATAACCACTGACAATTTGAAAGTGGTACTGAATAGTTGTTTCGTCTAAGTTTGGAACCATTCAGGATCTTACCAGATAGATCAGTCTAAAACCTTCAGTTTTCACATTGAAGGTTTAATCATCATATCATGGAATTGGCTGACTTCTGATGGTTGATACATCTAACTTATTCATGGTCATTAGTTGGTAACTACTTTACATTCCAACAAGATCATATTCAACTGGTAGAGATTTTTTTGAATTTGAATACTTCGTACATTCGCCGTACACAAGACATTATTTCTGTGAAATTAATATGAATGAGCACTGCATACAAGGATGTATGTTTTCACTAAGAATTAGTGTTTTTTATTCCGACATAATGTTGAAATCCTCAACGCCGAAGGAAAACAGGAAGACCGAAGAACACATCGCCCCGAAAATCGAGGACAGACACTAAAAATGAATACCACTTAAGAAGAACCTGTGGAGAAAGATGAGTTGAAGACAGAGTTAGTTGAAGAATACTGGTCGGCGCCAAACGTTTCATGAGGATACAACAGACGTTGATTGCTCAAACACACTGAAGTGCTCTACACAGATATGTGTTTATAGAAGTCCAATCTACAGTACAGTATAGTAATGAAAATGAGCAACTGTTAAAAAGAAACCATTTTAGCAATCAATGATGATTTTATCATCTACTTTCGACTGGATACATTTAGGCAGTTTCAAGAATTGTTAGAGTATATCCATGTGAATTGAAGTAAGATGTGTACACCATACTTAATGACTGAAAAATAAGAATCTTAACTGTAGAATAGTACTGATAATATCTATATCTTATTCATCAGGTCAGAAGGACAGTTGTGTATTTGATTAAGTGTAAGATAGCAGTTCCACTATTTTACGTAAGTATTCGGTTTTCTAATAAAGGAAGCGATCATCGAAACAGAAGTGAACAGTGAGATCAATTAATCAGTGCCCGACTACCCCCTCTCATAGAGCATAGGCCACTGACCAGTATTTTCGACTGATTCTATCCGAGCTTTTCCTTCTTCTTCAGTTCTTTCTATGTGCTATTAATTCTTTTCATATCTGCCTCTAATCACTGGCACATTGTGTACATTTACACCCAATTACTCACGAATGTAACCTTAATTGATGCTCAGATGTACCGTGCTACTCTTACATATAAATCTAACAGAAGACAATGTTATTAAAATGTATGAAACAATTTTACACGTCATACGAATACTTCACTGTTTTGGAGGTTTGAATTCTAAGTTGTTATGTCGAAACAAAAATCCTATATAATTAGAGTAAGCTTGTATCTTTCTGTTGATGTGTAATAGACTGAAAGTGGTCAGCCTCCGTTGCCACATGTGCATCCTAAGCGGATCACCTCGATATAGCTATGTATGCACATGCACAAGTGCGACTTTCTGGCCACAGTAGTTTAGTGGTGAATGCGGTGGCATTCGGCACGAAGTGGAGTCGGTTCGAATCCCAGTGTGAACATCAACATTGGGATGCAGGTACATCTAGTTGATGATTCGCAAATAGGACGAAACGCGCCTCCTAGATTCCATTTGCCAGTCACAGTCTAACTTAAATATTAGTCCTATATTTTTAAGACTTCTTATTGAACACTAATATGAAAACTACTAACTCATTCTTTATGGATACTTCAGGCTTGGTTATACTTCCTTGTTCTAATTTCAATCTCGTTAGTCACCATAAATTCTATATACACTGCTAATAGGTAATCAAGTTCTTATTATGATGTCAGTGGATACATCTCTACAGCGATGTTATTTCGCTAACATTAACCATGGCTAATTTTTCATGTACTGGTATTTTTACTAAGTATCGTTTTAGGCATAACTATTATGTGCTTTAATTTGTCACCATAGATTCAGTGAAGTGATGTATTCTTGTGTAAATACCTGTTGAAATTAACTTAAACCTACCTAGCTAACATATGCAGCTAAACTATACTGAATCACTATGAAATTGTCTATTTCTTCCTGTATTGTTCATTCTTTTTCTTTAATTGTGTTTCCTTATAAAATAAAACCTAAGCTTCAATTCTTGGTCGACGGTTCTTACCATGCAACAAATCACAAGAGGAAAGCCTCGACGACGATAGTTTTGTTCCTTCAAAACTGGTAGTACTTTTCGGTTGTCGAAATCAATTATGGATAGAACGTTGCATTTTATCTGTACGACTTACTCTAATGGCTATATTGTAACAACAGCACTGTATTAATGATTTGTTAAAACACCTAATGTAAATCACATGATCGCTACTTATTTAGTCAGTAGTCTGATCAAATTTGGTATACTGAACCCCTTCCTCCCCCCCCCGCCTCTCTTGGTATTTTAAGAATATTATGATCAATGACTGATTTTTGATTAGTTTATATCGTTATGTCTGCCTACTTCCAAAACTGATAATGTGAATCAAGTTACAGTACGATCATAAGTCAAAGTCATGTACAGTATATCTTGATGAAAGTTGATTGACTGTAGTCAGTAGAAAATGGTGCTTGTCGTTGATATCATACTATTTAGTAGGTACGTGTAAGGCGTGGTCTCATCCTCGAGGTAAACGACACACCGAGTAGTATTCAAACACACGTTGTTCAGACTCATAGATAAGGATACCGCTGATGAACGACTAATGTAATATGTAATATGTAGTAATGTTATATTAACATTAATTAATTAATAATTAGTAGAGAGCGTAAGTGTTTAGGAGTATTGTTTCTTTCGACGACTCGAGTAAGTTATGTTGAAAGCACTAAGTAACATGAAACCTCGGTCCTTACGAAAGTATATTTCTTGCTCTGAAGACAGTATAACTTCTTTGTACTAAAGCTAGTTTTACTATAACCTACCATTGGAATATCAAAGAATATTGCAAAGTTTACTAATCTTTCTAATCATGAATATGACAGATCGATATTAGTGCAATAAATATTTAGAACTATGAAGGAGTCCTTAGATGAATTCTCCTAATATCGGTTCCTTCACCAGTATATATGTACCATTTGATTGAAATCGAATAAATGCTTATCGTATAAAATTGAATGTGGGACAATTGTTACTTATAATAATGAATGATTGTTGGACAACATTATTAAATGACTAAAGTACCAAGTGTCAATCACTGAATACCAACCCAGTAACTTGAATGTTAACCAGTTACCACTAAGGCATGTAATTCTTGCATTCGAATCTTGAATAATGTAATGGAGTACAATATTGAAGCACCTAATACTAAGGTGAAATAGTGGAACTGTATCTAGCTTGAACTATCATTTGGAACCTATTAACATTGATCACATGTGTTGTATAATTGGAAGGAGTCACCAAGAAAGCTACCTTTAATCAATAAATAATGAAGTCAGAACTACCAATTACGAGTGATTCAAGTTGCTAGTAATTTAGTATAAAACTGAAATAGATGCAAACCATCTATCACTGTTTAACAAAAATGACAATAGGATTAAAGTGGTTGTAATGTCATCTTCTACTATGTACAAATATTGATTTAAAATGCAAAAATCGAAAAACGGATAGTACTATACAGTTGCTCCATCATAGTCTGGGAATCTTTAGTGTTACACATAATTTATTATACTACAGTGTAAACTCGGGGCCTTCAGGTCTTACTCTAAGAGTGTAAACATAGAAACAGCTAGATTTTAAACAAACAGTCTGCATTTCTTCAATGCGATCCTTAATGATAATTTAGTCAAGATCATTCTGTTACACTTATTCAACATGTACTACAGCCCTGCATGGTGATAAATATTATGTAGTTAATGGTAGCTAGTTTGTAGTAGCAAGTTTAGTGTTGGGCATCACAAATTTACTAAACTCAGCAATGTACATCATTGAATACCAACTTAGTAGTTTGAATGTCAAACGCCGTGAGTCATGAGTTCGAGCTCTGATTACATTGAAACATTATACATATTCTAATATTCTTTACGTAAGTACAAAGCTGATTAAGGTTACATTGTGTTCGATGATTCTTTTATCAATATTGAACTGATAAGCTTCAAACATAGTGAAATTAATCTGGCAGATTTCCTGTTTTAATCACTATCCAACTTTGTTGAATGCTAATCAACACTCTAGATAACTCCTAAATCTTTAGTAAGAAGAAGTGATTAATGGAGTTTAACTATGTTACTCACCGATGAAAATCCATGTAATCGCACAGACATATCTCGATTTGACTAAATAAGAAATATCAACTATAGGAAACCGGGTGGCTAAGTGATTTAACATTTAAACATTCGTTGCTGGGCCAAAAGGTCCCAGGTTTCATCTCTAGTGGAAGGAGGTAGGATAGTGGATACACACTGCTGAACAGTCCCAACCTCAAATGATGCATCTTGGTTGTCAATGCTTGTTCCCTTCAAACTAATTCATGATACTGAATTTGATTTACATGCATTTCTTATATATTTACTAGCTAATTAGTCTACTATATTTTTTCAGCCAACGCGATAAATATCCATGAAGTGACGTATCCTATTGGTTCATTCTAATAGTTTATTTATATTTTCTCATAATAGAGGGTGGGGAAAGGGGTGGTGTAAAGAAAAATATGTCATGTCTGTCTGTCTATCTGTCTGTTTATCTTTAATGTTGCCATTTTTGTAAATAATCACTAAGGCCAAAATTCTCATTTGAATAGGGGTTGTCTAAGTAACTAAAATGTAAGTAAACTTTAAATTATTAAAAGAAAAAGAAAATTATTATTATTTTTTTCTTCAACATACATACTAACAGCATTATTGATAGATTCAATGATAGACAAGATGATCTGTTACTCTGGTGACTTTCAACAAAAGGGAGAAAAATCCATTTGTTTGTATGTTTGTTTGTTTGTTTGTTTGTTTTCAGTTTTCCTAATAGAAAAAACCAAAACAGTTTTAACAAAAAGGTAAATTTAATGAAAAATTGAAAAAAAAAAAGAAAAGAAAGAAGAAAAAAACTAAAAGAGAACAAAAATAAACAAAGTGAGATGGTATCCAAATAATCAGTAATGACAACAATGACAACAATCGGTAACTTACAATACTATTTGGTTATTATAGTTTCTTATACCAATTGAATACATGAATACAGTGTTGTTACATTGATTAGGATTCGTTTAAAATCACTTCAACATTGAAAATACAAAACAACAACAACCACAACAACCATCACATATGCATGTTACTTAGTTACTTTATATGATAAATGAGTATGTAATGTGTAGTTTCAAATGATTGTCTAAAGATCTATTCAATGAATTATCCAATGGAATGCAACCTCTATAAATACATGATATAATACATCATAATACAGAACTCATTCATTATTATTATCATCTTAGTCTACAATTGAAATATGCTTTATCTGCTTATAATGAATAGATTATATAATCGTATATTATCATATCGACATTATCATTATTATCATTATTATTATCAATTTATCTGTTGGATTTTATTGAAATTATACATTATTCAAATAACATTCATTATCATTATTATTATATGCCTTATAAGTAGTCAATTGAATTTATCAAAATTACATATTAATGCATTAGTATTAACAAACAATGAATATTATTATCATAAGCATAGACCATCAACAATTTATTTACAATTAACTAATCAACATAAACAATTCTATCATACAAATCATTTAATGAATTGGTTTAATCAACAAATCAATAATCAATATTTATCAACTAATTCAATAATCAATAATGATCATTCTATTAGTAACAATAATAATGATCAACAATTACAACAACAATATATAATAGAAAAATATAAAAAAAAAATTTTATTACAATTACATATGAATATAGTGCCAAATGTGAATGTGAATAATCAATCAGAATGGAATTCATTACCAATTGTATTACGTAATCGAATTAAAAATGAAATTGATACAACTAATCATTTAATTAATAATAAATTAATTGAACATGATGAAGAGAAAGAAACATTAATTTTATTGAAACAATGTAAGTTTATTGATTATTCTTCTATTGTTGTTGTTGTTGTTACCGTCGTTGTTCATAATGATGATGATGTCAATGGTTTGAAATGTAACTTAATGAATGATAATTAAGGAATCTTGAAGTTTGATCTCATAATGAATTGTTTTAACAAATGATGATGAGAAAGTTTTCTAGTGTTTTTTTTTATTATCTAACCCTCATTTACGTAATGACTGAATTATTTAGTCTATTGATGAAGAAGTGAATCTTTACCAACTGAGGTGGTTAGGACATGTGTTATGTATGCCTAATCACAGCCTACCTCGACGAACAATGTTGTCTGTTGTAGGAGTAGGCTGTAGGAAAAGCTAGGGGTGGCCATACCAAAACATGGCACCAGTCTATGAAGTCATTGACAATTGGATTGAGCCACGTTAATAAGTGCAGACTACATGGATTAGGGCTCATGTGATAATTGTAACCAATGGTTAGAGACTTTAGGTGATATGACTCAAAATTGTTGTCAATGACACAGGTGTATCCACTCCTTGTCTTCCTCCAAATTTTAAGTTTTCGAGCATATCATAATTTTTCTCTTGCTGAATCAAATTTTCTCAAATCGCATTTCTGATCTCTATACCTTTTCATTAATATTTACTCCGTTAATACCCCCTTTACTCCGGGATACAGCCCGACAATTTAATCTTTATCTGCTAATTGAGGCATGGTAACTTGAACTGATGACTTAGGATTATAACTCATGTAATGGGTTTGTAGCAACTTCAGTTGACTAGTTAACAGTTGACTTCTACCCTTAAGCATTCGCTAAAACAATAACGCTCAAATATTCATTTACTTCCTTATTCTCCATAGGGATTATATTTCTTATTATTTTATATTGAATGTTGAGAGGTATTGTGTGTTTGAATCACTACGATGGCGCGCCAATGTCTTCTGACCATAATAACAATATAAAGACTAATTCTCTAATAATTTGGTTTCTTTTGTCAAATAGAAGAGCAACGTACCTAGGCGTTAAAGCTTTCCTTTCTTGTTTCAACTTAATTATCATGAATAAGTAAGACTAGAGAGTAAGCAGTGTAGTGTTTTATCCTATGGAGAAGTTGATGTATATCATGTATACCCGTTGACTTCATACGGTTATATGATCATAATGCGACTAATGATCTATCTTTCTTATTAGATAGAAGTAAAGACTGTAATAGGCAATAGAACTAAAATTCACTTGATAGTTACAGACAGTCAGTTCATGAAAAATGCATCTAAATAATGTTGATAATTTCGATTTTTTTATCTTCTGAACATTCTGATCGTATCCTCTAAGATGATCATACCTGAACATCAAGAAAACCATTTTGACATATTAGTACTAAAATCATTGTTCAGTAATAATAATAAACTACTATGAGATGACATCTTAATAACCAGTACAGTAAGACTTTCTTGATGCATTCATGTTTGAAATAAAACACTTGTTAATTCAATTCCATACTTCGAATTACATCACACATCTTCAACATAATGTTCAAAGTATGTTTTAATATTGAATCTAAGAAATAACCATTAAGTATAAATACTAGAACAATAAAGGTAATCATTAAACTTTAAAACTGATCTACTTATTAGTAAGTATATACTACTTATTATCTAATTAATTAAAAATATCATAGTTTTATAGGACTTCTTTAGAAAACCTTTAATTTGGCATTATGAGCTGGCAAGTGGAATCCAGGACGCGCGTTTCGTCCTATTCGGGACTCATCAGCTGGATATACCTGCATCCCAATGTTGATGTTCACAGTGGGATTTGAGGCAATCTGCTCAGGATGCACAACTATGACTGACCTAGCTTCAGTCTATAACAAATCAATGGGAATGTACAAATTCATCTTACTACTTCTTTAGAAATGTCTATCATTGTTCTACTTCATGATATGACACTAATAGTTAATTCAGCTTAACAGCAATCATAAAACTTATTGTAGTGGTCTCTTATCATTAACTTCCATAAGATTAAATTTTAACCAACTGAATGATTAAGTAGATGAAAATATTCATGTATGAAATCAACTACTGACTACTATTTACATAATTTAATACCATTAAAATTAGTAGTATAAATTGACTAATTTCTCAATGTCTTAATGAAACATGCTGATTAATGTAATTCACTTAAATCAGTTATTATTTGGTATATTTTTACATGAACTGATTGACGGAGAATCAAGAAGTACACTGTATTCCAGATTAGAGTAATTGTACTATTCTATAGATGATGCATATTAGATTACTGTATTGTTTAAAGTCAATCATCAAGTCAATCTACTCTACCTTAATTTTATGTTACTTATCACTTGTCAATAGGACACAATTGTTAGAGCTTCATAGAATAAATAATCTGTTCTATATGACTTCAACCAGAATCACTTATCCTCATAATCGTCACTGTTAAGATTGATTTTATTTAAATAACCAGTTTACTATCTTCTTAGTTTATCTACATAGAATGTTAATGATAAGTACACATTGATAGTAAACTACATAGTTTCATTCATCTAATCACCTCCCTGCATACATATTCTTTGATGTATCAATAATGATATTATGGCTTAGTGATTAAAAGACAGAAGAAGAAGAAGAAGAAAGAAGAAGAAGAGAAAGAAGAGTAACATGGTCATAGACACAATCTGACAGAATGTTTATCTTATAATACAGTTTCTTTTTCTCTTTTCCTTGAAACAAAAAAAACCAACATTTTTCTCTCGTTAAACATACTTCGACAGATTATAAAGGTATCAAGAGTAAGACATGAAGATAGTGACTGGATATGTAAGTGAAATTCGTTTGGTAAATAATGTTTTTGTCATTAAGAAGTAAACAAAAATCTTTCAGTTTTCACTTTATCAATTGCTGCTTTGCATTAACTTCATCTCTACTGTATAAACTAGATAGGAATCAACTTGATAAAGTAAGACAATGATGTTTCTTCACATAGTCTTCATTAGGTGGTGATGAAGGTACTATGAGTAAGTACTAGTGAGAAATACAAACTTAAAGTTAAATTGTAGTAGACAATAAGTGTTATCCAGGATGTATGTTTCACTTTATTTGGGATTCATCAGCTGTGTGAACCTGTATTCACGTATTCATGATCATATCCAAAGCTTCATCTCATTCCGTTTATAAGATACTATATATTGTTTCACGTTAATCTGCTGGTTTTAAACATCCGAACTTGTCTAACAAGTAAATATATGTATGGATAACACCAGACCAGTTACAAATAAGATTCATGTATCAACCAGATACAATCCACTTTTACTATGAACTGCAAACTACAGCTATATGAAGACAAGCGATTCAACGTATATATATGTCAAAGGAGTAACCCATTATGAGTAAATTTAGTCACGATACGATTATTTGAATGAGAGCGGGAAAGAGAGGATGTTGTTGTATGATATTAAGACTGGATATATCCGTTGATTTAACTTCCCAAAATCACTTTATTGTAATAAGTTTCATTGATTACAATGACTAATTACTCTGATTATTATTTGAGAATATAGCCTGTCAATCATATGTTCATTAGGTGTCATGTGCTTCTTGATTTTCAGTGCTTGTTGTGTTAGTCTAATGATTAAGCATTCACAGAGTAGTCTTAGACTTTATTTATTGGTCTTAGATAAGCACTATTGATTAGTCTTCTTTTAGAATGAAACGGTTGTCCAATATTTCCTTGTTTTCAATGGTTGATTAACTTAGACTAGTTCATAATGTCACATTAAAAATGCTGTTGTAAAAGTCGTCTTCATGTGGTAAACATTATAATATTACTAGATTTTTCGATTATTAAACATGTTGAACATACATTTCACTGAAATGTTGATAGTCACTGGCTTTATCCTACATCAAAGCGTAGATTTCCACTGTTAAAGCATCCTAGACAAGAACTACTTTTCAATGGTTTGTCTACTTACACTTAGTTCATGATGTAAACTACAGTATTTATGTTGTGTACACTTAGACTGAATTAGTAATGATAATTTGTATTGTGACTGGCAAGTGGAATCCAGGACGCGCGTTTCGTCCTATTTGGGACTCATCCGCTGGATGTACCTGCATCCCAATGTTGATGTTCACAGTGGGAGGCAATCCGCTCAGGATGCACATATAGCAACAGTGACTGACCAGCTTCAGTCTATAACAAATCAATGGGAATATACAAATTCATCCTACTAGTAATGATAAGTTCTGATTCATGTATCCCATTTAAGTGAATGTTCAACAGGAGTAATCATAATAAATGAGGTAATTGAAGTTAATCCTAATCGTAAATATTTAGCACATACTACTTAATTGTTAGAAAACTTTTCAATAGTGTGTTATTTTTTACGAATAAATACTGTTTGTCTCTATGCAAACCGGCCTAGTCAATGGTGTCTTCATGTGTAAGTGAATGCAATTATAGAAAGAATAACGGTATTTAGAGAATGCATTCTATTTACTACATATTTCATTAATACGCTTAAACATTAATAACAAACAACAGAGTGTGACTAACTTCTCAAGATAATTCCTGGAGTGATAGTGAGATGTGAAGTTCAACCATGTTAGCTGTAATGCAGTTACCTACCAATAATAATTGATGAAGTTCAGCAAACATATCAGAAAATGACTGAAGTAAGAAATATCAGCCGTCGGCAAGTGATTGGTTCACTTCTCTGTTGGTTAAAAGACATCTAGGAAGCCTGAATTTCATGGGCTCAATTTCTTGTCGAATTGATGGATGCACGCTACTGAAAAGTTCAATACTAGAAAAAAACACCTATTTATTTCTACTTTCTTGTTTCCAACGGTTGATTAACCCAAACTTATTTGTAATATCGAAATAACGTACAACAGATTATTGATTCTAGATACTTCAAGATACTTCACATCTTCGTACATCACGAAATTAATTATTCCTATCAGATAACAATAAACTATTCAAAAGATGATAGAATGTAAACAATCTCTAAAGAAATTGAATGATAGTACTAGACATTATAGATGATAGCATGATTACGTAACATGGTAAACATTTATTACGAATTGACCAACATCATAGAATCAAATAGCAATGATGATAAGTTGAGTTATCATATTGCTATCTTCAATAGGATCTTAACATTCAACAACGTTCATCAATAATTACATTATTGATATACGTCGAATGTTTGTTTGAGATTTGACGATTCATTCTATTCACTTACGATTTATTCAAAAAGTCAAGTAAAGCTTGAATAAGAGTATTTGATGAATACATTCAACTGATTGAATATTACCTCACGTTCTCACGCATTACCTACATACTATAGTCGATTATAACTAGTTAGTGTATCATAGTAATGTCATTATCAGGAAAATTATTGAATAATGTAGCTTGTTGAGATTAGTATTAAGTTTTAGTAGCTGTATTACAAATTGATGAAGCGGGAATTCTACGATTAAATGTCGACTCAGTGATGTAGAGAGTTAGGTGTTTGCCAATCTGAAGCTCCTGGGGTGGAATTTATGGTGCGCACTTCTGAGAGGTCCTATACTAGAATGCAACATATGTCCAGTTCTCTTCGGTTCCCATTCATACCCTAGCAACATCAATCTGTGACACATTCAGTAAAATAAAAGGACAAATGTTGAGTTTAACAAAAAAGTGAACAGGAATGTTGTAGAAATGAAATAGTGTTTCCTTTGACTTTGTGTTTATAAATGAATGTAGGGAAATTTCTTGAAACGGGCATGTGTGGAGTGGGATATGATGATTACATAATACAATAAACATTAAAACTTACAAATTTAAGATTAACTGAATTATACTTACAAACTAATGACAAGTAGTCATTTAAAGTATTTAAACTTGACATCATGAATAGGTCTCAGTTAAACAACCAGTGAAAATCAGGAAATGGCATTTGACAGTTTTGTCATTCTAGTATGGGACTTTCAAAAGTGAGCACACACAACCCACCAGGGAATTAAACCCAGAAACTTCAAATTTCTTGGGGAATGCAAAACCATTAAATCATTCCATGATGTCACATTAAAATTATCTCTTTAACATTCAGTTACAAGGAAAATATTAATCGCACATTATACCTGTTACCATGACTGTTGAGGATTCAGTACTGTTCCCTTTTACAAATAAAAACTAAGTTTCAGACATCAAACTGTGATGACTTCAAGAAGTTTCAGTGTTGTAGATGTTTGTTATTTCCAACTACCATTAAGAATGCATTGATCATATTTGCTTCAAGTTCCGTGACAAACAGATGTCGTAGATTTGAACTACTGATACGATGTTATCTTCTGAAATGTAGATCTTCAGCAATGTGCGTAATAAAACGTGAAGATATCAACCTTTCTGTCCATTTATTCTTAATCACCTTAAAGCATTATCATGTTGTTAACCTCAGTTCTCATGTGATATTCATTACTAAATGTGATCTTATGACTATTCAAGGATACCTGTTGAATTACATTCTTCTTTAAGTTACCAAACTTACCATAACTAATCAGTTCTGCTGAAAAGATATTTCATCATATCATATTTTAGTTTATTAATAAAAACTATGAAATTGAAAGTTCCATCTACTTCAAGATTGTGTTATTTCTTTGAGAGGTTTATAGATCTAGATATTTGAATGTTTATATGAAGAATGCTATCAGCTGAGATCTATCAATTTGATTTTGACATACATACATCCTCCGTGAATCACCTCGATATGCCTATAATTCACAGTTCACACTAATAGTAGATTGCGACTAATTGATTTAACTGATGGTAGTGTTCAGGACACGCGCTTCGTTTTATTTTCGATAGGTCAACTAGGTGTCTCTACACAGATTGATCAACTTCAATATCTAACAACAGCAACGAGAAGATATAATTAACTTTAAGTAATAAAGACTGAAGTTGGCATTTCTGAGTTATTATGACATGCCTAAATGAGGTTTCTATTGCTATTTTGTAACCAACATTGTCACTTACATCAATATCATGACGATCAAGGGCTGTTTATAATAAGTGACATGTGGATTTTAGTCAGTCAATTTCTCATTAGTTCTATTATTCAATTACTAGTATAAGTGAAAGTGGTTTTATGCAGATTAGTTTCTGTAACCTGACAAATGCCCGATGTCGAGTAGGCTAAGCTGAAAATTATACGCCTGATTTCATTTTAGAATTGAAGTCACTGATGATAAAGAACATTCTCCCACCTTTACTTCGACCTCATCAAGGATTCAACTCAAATAATTCAAGCATTGCAATAAACATCTGTCTATTGACATGACCAACATGGTGTGCCTCTAATAGAAGAAGTTCCACTTCAACTGTTCAGTTCTCCCTACTACTCAGTAATACAGACTTTAGAAAACTTTATCACGAATACAAACAACTTAATAACTAGGATGAATTTGCATCTTTCCGCTGATTTGTCATTGACTGAAACTGGTCAGTCTCTGTTGTTATATGTGTATACTGAGCGAATTTCCTTGATGTAGCTACAAATCACAACTATCGTTTAAGTTGGATTATAACTGGCGAGCGTAATTCAGGACTCTTGTTTCGTCATATTTGGGACTCATCAGCTTAAGGTATCAAGTTTGACTATCTAGACTCAGTCACTTAATGATGAACTCGGTGATGTTTGGCACAAAGTGGACTGAGTTCAAATTCCCATGTGAACATCAATAATAGGATGCAGGTACATTCAATTAGTGAGTCTCAAATAGGACAAAGCGCGCTTCCTGGATTCCACCTCCCGGTCATAATCCAACCTAAGAATTAATAACTATTTTGGAATTAGTAAGTATTCACTTACCTCAACCAGTCATATCATTCTATAGGTCAGTCAATACATCTATGATTATCTCTGTAAGTTGATATTGTTCTCAATGTGACTAAATACCAGCTGTATCATAATGTTCAGTTAAGAAGTGAAGAAATAATGAAACATGATCCAATGTTGTTTCAGAATACAGTGATATGTATATTTTATGATTTGCCCATTTTGTAGAAACACTTAACATTTCGAGGCTGCAAAGTCATACTAAAATAAAAAGTAGGCTTGAAGAGTTTGACAAAGGAGATTTATCTACAGATGAAGAGAACGACTACATTCCTCATATGAGGTATTTTGTTCAACTTATTGTGATGTTCGATATGACCAGTAAGTTCATAAATTACAAACTGAAGTAAGAATTCCTTCGACCAAAGTCGATTGTGTATGAAGTCTAGAAAGTCGAAATCAGAGCAAATCTTCTATCCATCAAGATCATTTAGAGAACGTCTTACTTTCAAATCTCAAAGTTATGCTTAACTACACTGAACAAATGTTACCGTATGTGTAACTAAACTAAATATGACAAATTGAATTTAAATGGTTAGTGGAGATTGATATTAAGTCTAGTTGCGTGAATTCGTTATAGATTATTGTTGGCAGAGTACTGATGAAAACCAGGTAGCACTAAACAGCTATCTTGTTCTAGTATTAGACGAATCAGCTGTGTGCACCCCAAAGGCTTTAGATCGGTGAACATTTAAACCTCTGAATTAATTGGCCAGCATCCAATGGTTGTATTAAAACTTCCATGAATGATCGTCGTGCTATATGTTGGAAATTGATGGAAGTGGGAATGTCACCACTGAATGTCCTACTGGTCTATTAATGTACAGTGTTAGGCGACCAGAAACCTGAAGCCCCTGGGGTAAAGTTTAGGGTGTACATTGCTGAGGAGTCCCATACTATGATGAAGCAGCTATTCATTACTCTCTGGTTTTCAGTGGTAACCTGACAACATTAATCTATGACATATTCTATGATATATTGATACTTGAAAGATTGCGAATACTTTGACGATGTTATATATTCAATTATAATGTATTTAGGATCTTCCTGTTGATTTAGCATGGACTAGTCTATGTTGTCATTAATACATTCTAATCGAATTACCTAGATATAGCAATTGTTTACGGGTGTTGTTTAAGTTGGACGAGTTTTAAACAGGACGAAACACTTGTGTTATATTCCGTTTACCAGCCACAATTCAACTCAAACGATGTTATATAATGATTTTATGATGAAAACAAAATTAACTAATCTTCAGTATATCACCTCATATCAACTATATAAACCGGCCCACCTGTGACTAATCTCAACATGTTCCCAAAGTTCTTGTGAAACTTTACAACTAGTTGACTTCAACTTACTTACTTACTTACGCCTGTTAACCCTCTCGGAGGAGCATAGGCCGCTCACCAGTATTCTCCATTCAACTCTGTCCTCAGCAATCCTTCCCAGCTGTCTCCAGTTACTCTTCATCCTTTAAATGTCTGTTACCAGTTCTCGACGCAGTGTGTTCTTCGGCCTTCCTCTTTTCCGTTTTCCAACAGGGTTCCAAGTTAGTGCTTGTCTCGTGATACAGTCTGATGATTTCAGCAATGTATGTCCTATCCATTTCTACCAACGTTTTCTGATTTCCTCTTCAGCTGGAAGTTGGTTTGTTCTCTTCCATAGTAGGCTGTTGCAGTTGACCTTCATGCTCATATGAAATGAGAAAGTTATCACAGAAAACACTAACTAATTATCATGATACATTACAAATTATTGAAAATAAATATCCTACCATTGAATACTGTTAGACTTGATGATCGTCATTTTGATATACTGGGAAGAATTAACAAAGTTTAATGCTATTAAACCAACTCATACTACAACAAGAATGTACAGTTTACTATTTTCCTGGTTTTCATTGGTGCTAAGTCTGAACAAAATTAAAATTTCAATAAAATCATCATAAACTATGTTAATTTTATATTTAAGTTAGATTGTGACTGGCAAGTAGAATTCAGGACGCGCGTTCCTCCTATTTAGGACTCATTGTCTGGATGTACCTGTATCCCAATGTTAATGTTCACACTGGGATTCAAACTCAGTCCGCTTTGTGTCAAATGCCACCGCGTTCACCACTAGGCTACTGTGTCCAGACAGTCACACTTGTGCAACGGGTACATATGTAATGCAGAATAGGCTTGTATCTTCCCGTTGATTTGAAATGGACTGAAACTGGTCAGCCTCTGTTGCCATATGTGCATTCTGAGCGGATTGCCTCTATATAGCGGTAGTGGAATGCAGGTATATCCAGCCGATGAGTCCCAAATAGGACGAAACGCGCGTCCTGGGTTCCACTTGCCAGTCATAATCCAACTTAAATATAACTTGTGTAATACCTCTATATAGAGGCGATTTGCTCAGGATGCACATATGACAACAGAGGCTGACCAGTTTCAGTCCATTACAAATCAACGGGAAGATACAAGCCTATTCTGTATGTTAATTTTAGTTTTTTTTCTTCTTTTTACTTTATTTTCTTTATTTTCTTTTATTTTTTCAGATCAATCATCAATGAAATTGCCTGCATCAAATATATTCACATTAAAAGTGGCTGAAGTAATTGATCCAATTCACATTAATCGTGTTACTCTTCATGTCGAGGTGAATTACTACCATTTTATGCATGTTACATAATCATAATTATTGATTATTTCATTTCATTTAATTTGTATTGTGACTGGCAAGTGGAATCCAGGACGCGCGTTTAGTTCCTATTTGGGACTCATCAGCTGGATGTATCCTGCATCCCAATGTTGATGTTCACAGTGGGATTCGAACTCAGTCCGTTACGTGTCATACGCCACCGCGTACACCACTAGACTACTGAGTCCAGACAGTAACGTTTGTGCAATGGGCGAATCGGTAGTAGGATGAATTTGTATATTCCCATTGATTTGTTATAAACTGAAGCCCACTGTGAACATCAACATTGGGATGCAGGTACATCCAGTCGATGAGTCCCAAATAGGACGAAACGCGCGTCCTGGATTCCACTTGCCAGTCACAATACAAATTAAATGATACTTCTGAATAATCGCTATATCGAGGCAATCCGCTCAGGATGCACATATAGCAACAGTGACTGACCAGCTTCAGTCTATAACAAATCAATGGGAATATACAAATTCATTCTACGATTATTTCATTTATTTATTTCTATTAAAAGAAACATTATTTTTTATTGATTGAACTGTCAAAAATAAAGTCAATTGGTACCAAAAATAATATTGACCCAAGATTTGATTTAATACGATGACATCATCATTTTTTGTGTGTGTGTGTCCAGTTCTATACAATTAAAGATGGAACTAAATTCTAAAAGAAATTTTGTAGTTAGGTCATATGATAAGTGAAAAGGTGTTTTTTTTTTCTGGTATGCTGATTTTTTTGTAGCAAAGTTAGTGGTTTTACCGGATGGGATTGCTAACCCCATGCTCAACCTCTTCCGTATATTCGAGCTTAGAACTGGTAACAGTCCTAAGAGTGGAGGGGGTGGGCGATGGATTCTAGGTGAAGGCGAAATGCATTATTCAAAAGATATAAGTATTTATAAACAGTGTTATTTAAGCAAGATACTTCGGAACTATTGGCTAGATATCATCAACAACTACCTTATTTCGCAGAGAACAAATCAATTATCTTCCAGCTGAGGAAAAAATTACGAAAAGACGCTGGAGATGGATATAACACATATGATAAGCACTAACTTGAAATCCTCAACTGAAAAGGAAAATGGTAAGACTTAAGAACATATTGCGTCCGGAATTGGAGATAGATATGAAGATATGACTTCAAGGTAGAGACGAACCCAGCCCATAGCCTCTGCACCACTGATTGTTGCTGAAGTTCTAGTGAAAAGTCATAAGTGGTTGATTTTAAATGTATTAGAAGTCGCACATTTATCGCCAATGGCAACGGATGATTGTAACATGAAATTATTAATTGATGGAACTGGGGATTCTACGAGTGAATTTCATTCGTCCCAGCGTTATCTGTAAGACCTAGAGACTCTGGGTTGAACTTTTGACGAGATATAGTGTGTTTACCGGTGAGTATCGTTGTCCCCTGCCTAAATATAACAGCAGTTCAGATTTTGGTACCCTGTCGACGTCAACGTGTGATGAATTCAAACAGCTAAATGTTGACAACCGTTCAAAATAGAAAATAAGTTTGAAGCTTAACAACACTGACTGAAAGTTTCTAGACAACTTTGATAAACCCTGAATTAATGAATAACTGTTTTGTTATAGTTTAAAAGAAAATAAAGAGTGAATACACTTATGTTATCGTGACTCTTCTTGATCCATGCCACCCAGAGCTTGCAACCGATGGTTACGACCGTTAAACTCACTTCAACCAAGCAGACTTATCTACTAACGTGGTTCCAACCAGATTATTACCACATTTTGGTTTGATCACTTATAACTTTATTCCATCTTTCTCTTAACATCAATTGTTGTTGTGAGTTTGGATAGACAGTATTTGGTCATTTGTGATGTGTCTCAACTATCTCAGTAGAAGATGACTAACAACCATATGAGTTGTAAACCCTGTATTTAACTTCTTCAGTACTTACCTCCTGGTCACAACAAATGCGTTCATTGTTTCCAACATATCTCTGGTCGAATACAAATAACCTAGAAATGTCTTATACTCTTAAAGACCATGCATTACATTGTATAATGAATCGAAACGAACTGTTGCACTGACAAATTGATTGGTAAGTGAATAGTTTACCTACATTATAAATAATGTAAGTTGACTAAAGTCAAACAAACATTCTGTTTCTTTGCTGATATTGTGTTAGTCACCAACTGATCACAACTGTTCAAACGTCCTAAGAAAAGTAGATTGTTCAATATATATTTAACTACTTCACTTACAGTTCCTACGTACAACACTGACGTCGACTAATCATGAAGTAACACTTTTGCACTAAGTGAGTTTAAATCACATCTCTTCCTCCCCCCTCCTTCTGCTCCTCCTCACCCTCATCGCTTATTCACCCACCCAACATGTTTACCTTCATTACTCAATTCTTTATAGTCCAAAATTCATCTTCAGTAAATAATCAATAATTAACGAAACATTTAGACAAAAAGAATATTTTAATTTGGTTGAATATGCCACAGATTGATATTAGGCAGGGTACGATGAAAAACCATGAAGCACTAAACAGTTGTCCCATCAAAAATTGATAAAAGTTGAAATTCTATCGGATGCCAATTCATCAGGTACAGAGGTTTAGGCAGTCGTCATCAACCTGAAGACCCTGGTTAAGAATCTTAGGTACGCCCTGCTAATGAGTTCCACACTACAACTAAACAACTATCCAATTCTCCTTGGTTTTCAATGGTACCCTGACAACTAAAAATATCAATATCCAACAAAAATAACCATCCCAGTTTTCTTTCAAATTTTTCATCTTTAAAAATTCTTTACCAAAATACTTTTTTTATATTTTTTTCTTACTAACAAAAGAAATAAACATAACCCATCAACAACAGATTCCTATAATAATAGTGCATAAAGAAAAATAAATAAAAAGAAACAACGAGGGGTGGGTTAGGGACACGTATGTTGTGAAGGGGGGGGAAGCCGAGAACAGAATGGGGAGTGGGGGGGGCAGAGAGGTCAAAAGTTAGAAGAAAAAAATATTGATAAATGATGAAAGAAAAACATTAAGGAAAAAAATTTGTATATCATTACTACTATTATTATTGTTATTAGTAGTTCTTATGACGTCAGCATAAAATTTCTTAGTGAATACTTTAAATGAAAACGACAATTAATCGATACGTTGACAATGAAAAGTACTTAGATGAAAGAATTTGTAACAAAGTGCTAAAGAAAAAAAGCTTCATTGAAGGAATAGATAGGTAATGATTATTTCAACTGGAAGTCCTCATGGAGCTGAATCTTCGGTATGCACTGCTGAGAAGTTTCATATTTGAACGAAGTAGCTGTTTAACACTTCCTTATTTTCACTTCTAACTTACTAGTATCAATGTATGATGAATTCAATCAACTAAATTAATAAAGCGATTGAATGTATTGAATAAACTGATCAACTATTCAGCACTTACTTACTTACTTACTTACTTATCCCTGTTAACTCTCTCGGAGGAGCATAGGCCATTCACCAGTATTCTCCATTCAACTCTGTCTTCAGCAATCCTTTCCAACTGTCTCCAGTAATTGTTCATTCTTTTTATGTCTGTTCCCAATTCTCGACGCAGGGTGTTCTTTGGCCTTCCTTCTTTCCGTTACCCAACAGGGTTCCAAGTTAGTGCTTGTCGCGTGATACAGTCAGATGATTTCCGCAATGAATGTCCTATCCATTTTCAACGTTGTTTTCTGATTTTCTCTTCATCTGGAAATTGGTTTGTTCTCTTCCATAGTAGGCTGTTGCTGATGGTTTCCAGCCAACAGACATTCAATATTCTGCGTAGACAATTATTAATAAATACCTGTACCCTCCTGAGGATGTTTGCAGTAGTTCTCCACGTTTTTTTAGCTCCATAGAGAAGAACTGTCTTGACGTTCGAATTTGAAGTTAGTAGGCTGTAGTTTAGTGTCCCATATATTTTTCAACTCTAGGAATGCTGCCTTTGCTTTGCCGATCCTTACCCTCACATCTGCATCAGATCCTCCTTTTTCATCGATGATGTTCCCCAGAATCATTCAGTGACTAGTAGTAATCAATGTCGTGAAGTAACTAGTGGAGTTCAAATATTTCGGATGTAGCTCAGCTATTCGCCTATGGTAGTAGGATGAAGTTGCACAAACATATCGCAAATCTATTAGTTAAAAAACATTAACTATTGAGAGCTTAGCTACTCAATAGTTTGATGGAAAAGCCATCACCACCGAACTGGTAGGTAAAAAGTTCGCTGCCTCATGAGTTCATGGATACCCACTACTAAATAGTCCCATTCTAGTTGAAAACATCTGTCCAGTTACACTTTCTGGTTGTCAATAATAACCTAATTCGGAAAATTCTCAAGATTAAATTAATGTCATATTCATCGTATTCAATAAATTGAATAAAGAAAGAATAATGAATGAGGGTGAATAAATTGAATTCACCTTCAATTAACAGTTTCACTTCATCTACTCATTCATCACTTCATTAACTACATCAATCACATTCATCATTTCAATGATCATCACTATACATACTCATCATCTCGTGTTAGTCAAGGAGGAATTAGACCGATGAAATGAATGTGGACAAGTGTTAAAGTCTGTTAGCTGATATGAATATTCTGTATAACAATCTTTGAAACACATAATTACAAGTGTTATGATATAATGAAGATGATGATGAAGTGTTATGTAATCACAATTGTAAGGTGGGGAGATTAGTAGAATAACAATCAATGATGCTTAATAGAATTGATGAAAGAATGAGCAACAACAGTTGTTCAATGGATGAATTCATAGAATTCTACTGAACAGTGCTCATAAAGTAATAACCAAGTAAAAACTAAATGAATTAGAATGTTACGTATGCAGATACTTAAGTTACCAAGTCCATGTTAAACTGATAAATACACCAGTCTAATCCTGGCCGTTTAACGCAGGCAACTTCAATGAAACTTAATAGAGTAGATCATATTTTGATAATCATTGAGTATTAATGAGGCGTTTTTTTTAGCAAAGACAAGCACTAACTTGGAATCCTGTTGGAAAACGGAAAAGAGGAAGGCTAAAGAACACCCTGCGTCGAGAACTGGAAGCAGACATTAGAAGGATGAAGGCAAGATAAGGGCAGCATTTCAAAAACTGAAGAACACTGCTGTACATATTTCAAGATAATTGAAATTAAATGACAATACTATTGCACTTCATCTTCTTGATAATCAGTACGAGGTCGACATCATAAAATGCCTCATTAATTACTTACTTACGCCTGTTACCCCTCTCGGAGGAGCATAGGCCGCTCACCAGTCTTCTCCATTCAACTCTGTCCTGAGCAATCCTTTCCAGCTGTCTCCAGTTACTCTTCATCCTTCTAATGTCTGCTTCCAGTTCTCGACGCAGGGTGTTCTTTGGCCTTCCTCTTTTCCGTTTTCCAACAGGATTCCAAGTTAGTGCTTGTCTTTGCTAAAAAAAACGCCTCATTAATACTCAATGATTATCAAAATATGATCTACTCTATTAAGTTTCATTGAAGTTGCCTGCGTTAAACGGCCAGGATTAGACTGGTGTATTTATCAGTTTAACATGGACTTGGTAACTTAAGTATCTGCATACGTAACATTCTAATTCATTTAGTTTTTACTTGGTTATTACTTTATGAGCACTGTTCAGTAGAATTCTATGAATTCATCCATTGAACAACTGTTGTTGCTCATTCTTTCATCAATTCTATTAAGCATCATTGATTGTTATTCTACTAATCTCCCCACCTTACAATTGTGATTACATAACACTTCATCATCATCTTCATTATATCATAACACTTGTAATTATGTGTTTCAAAGATTGTTATACAGAATATTCATATCAGCTAACAGACTTTAACACTTGTCCACATTCATTTCATCGGTCTAATTCCTCCTTGACTAACACGAGATGATGAGTATGTATAGTGATGATCATTGAAATGATGAATGTGATTGATGTAGTTAATGAAGTAATGAATGAGTAGATGAAGTGAAACTGTTAAGTGAAGGTGTATTCATCTTATTCACCTACATTCATTATTCTTTCATCATTTAAACTAGTAGATGGGATAATTTTCCTTGAAAATTTTAAATTCTCTTGATTGATTTCTTTCGAACTCATTCTATTTTAATCAGTCATCTGAAGGATTGAACATTGTATGCACTATGACGTGTTGATAATAGTGTTTAACAGTAAATCTTGACATCATTAACGAGTTACCCGACTTTGTTGTAAATCAATAATGATAATAAATGATTCTATTGATAAGTCAAAGATTAACGGGTTTTCATTTAAAAACCTGTAGGTTTCAAGTGTTATTCATAGATTATGGAATGATAATGACACTGTTATTGTATCTTTTACTTAGTTAACAATAGCTTCATTATTCAAAGATTTAATTCTTTGCGAATATTTCTTGGATTATTGTCGGCTTGTTTACTATTGAAAACTAGGAACTACTGAGCAGCTGTTTTGCTCTAGTGTGGAACTCCTCACAATCGTGTTGCATAGATTTCACTCCAGGGGCTTACGGTTGTCAAATACGTAACCCTATGGACTACTGAGACGTCATTCGTTTGTAGAATTACCACTTCAATTAATTTATCATATATTGAGTTACGTAGTTGACAAACTAAATTACCAATCTTCACAAATTATTTTGATTTATTTACAATAGTCGGTTTAATTATGACTAACTTGAAAATCTTCCTGAATCTTTAACGAAAAGTCGTGACTCATGGAGTCCAAATTTGTTGAAACTGAGGCAGTTATCACCAGTGACAATTGGTGATAGTCGCGTTCCCAGGAGAATATTGAAACGATTACAGTTAAATCCGGCTGATGAGAAATAAGTAGAAGGATATAAAAGTCATGAATTCTACTAGTAAAATAAAATTTAAGCCTCAATTATACTTCCGACGTATCAATATACAGAGGATAAACGTACATTGACTAACATCTATCAACTACACTTCATAAAAAAATCAAATTTGAAGTTGAGAATATTTGCGAACAAATTTTGGATGTTTATTCAAGCTACTCATTAGTAGTAAAAACACGTTCCAAAACTATTTCATCAAAGCAATTTCCGATTATTATTTAGAATGTTTATTGTGGAGGAATCCCATACTAGGACAAAACACTTGTTGATAGCTCCTTGGTCTTCACTGTTACCCTGCTGACATCAGTCGGTAAAGAATCAACTAAACATAATACGATTCTCTGAAATTTCGTAATGAAATTTGTACAGAGAAAATAACCACAGATTACTGATTAGGATGATGTGAATTTATTCCATCATTTCATTGCATACCAGCTATTCATATACTTAATAATACATCATGTAATTGTAAAATGGTTCCATCGAATGTATGCGAAAGTATGCAAGTTAGAAGAACGAAGAGGGTATTGTCTTGAAGAATCTCAGAATATCTACCGAAAAATTTGATATTAAATGATTCCAAATAACTTTGAAGTGTCTTTGGAATATATATCATGGGCATAAATCACCCGAAAATACCTTATGTTACTTACCGAATAATCAGTAGGTAGAATAATCTCAAATATCTGTGTTATCCGGAAGTAGAAACGCACAAAGTGTTAATAATGCAAATTAAAGTACACGTAAAGAACTCGTGGTTTACTTGTTACTAGCATAGGAAGTGACTTAATTCTATTTCATTATCTAATAAATCTACACAACATGGTCTGCTTCCTCAAAAATAAAACAAGCTTCTTACTAAATCTCTTTTCTAAGAGATTAGACAATAGTTATTCAAATACAACTAATCAGATGTTCAGGAATTCATATGTGATGATGAGATAGTAAAGATGAACCATTTCATTGATTCATCCAACATTAATATGGTTGGTAATCTCATGTCATCGTTTCATTCTTCTTTTGTTTCTCTTGCATTTTTCTTGTCACTTTCTACCTCTTTTAACAAATCGACAAATCAACTTTGCACTACATTCGTTGTACTTCTATCTGATTGTCACATTTATTAAAATTCGTCATCTTTCATTACAACTGTCGAAGTATTCCACACGGAACTTAATATAATTGACTTAAGCTGATGTGATATGCTGACATTATTCATTAAAACATTTTAGTGCTAATCATTTCAACATTTTATCTTCTTGTATCTAAGAGTAACACAACACAACTGGTACATGTCTCTCTTAAACTCGATAACATTATGATCTCCTCCCACTCCTCCTTGCCTCTCTTTATACTTCACTCACTCTCTCTCTTAACTGGCGTGTTAATTCATCAGAGAATTAAAGACTAAAGTCATTCATAAAATCTTCAATGCCGTACAAATCGTTTGTATTTACAAACATTTATCTATTTGTCTTGTTAGTGTGTGCTTTTCTATCTGATTGTATAACTATGATGAAATATTCCATTCCAAATATCTGAAATTACGCAACAACTATGTATTATGAGTGTATCTAGTGTTGCCATGTAATGATTAAGCTAGTTTAAGGGATTCATAGAAAATGATAGAAAGTTCTTCTACATTACTGTATAGCAACTAGTAAAGATGAAATAATAAAGATTCTTGCTCAATTTACGAATAGGTCAACTATCATTTTGATTTAGTAACCAGTTTTAGCATATAAGAAAGAACAATTCATGAGTGATTAGTTTAATGGGAATTATATACTGCTAGCCGAGTGGGAGAAGAGAAGGTTCTGGGAATAAAAGTATTTTATATGGCAAATAAATGAACTACAGTTATGAGGTAGAGTCGCCTCTGTTAATCCACAGAGACAACGATAAAGAAATTTATCCATGTGAGTGAGAATCTATCTGATCATTTTTTAAAGAATTTAAAATTTTAACTCGTCAAGATATGCCTTACACTTGTCATGAAAATCTTTACTAAATGACAAAGTTATATCCATTGAGGAATTGGTACCATTGGGCTTTCAACCATTAACTAGACATTTGTTTGTACATGATTCTCACCATAAATCTCGTTTTGCTGAAGGTTCCTATGACAATTACAGGCGGCGGGGGTGGCAGAGAAAAAGGAGCATAATTTCATTAGCATTACAGGAACCTGTTGCTATAGGACAACACAACTATTCTTAAATGCCACTTACTATACCAGTTGGATAATAATTCTGATTATAGGTTTAAATACTAACCTGACAACAAATTCATTGCTCTAAATATTAATTCTGGAATGACGTCATGTTTTGCATAAGGTCTTTATCCTATGGTTTCTCATATTTCGCACAACACTTTCCTCAGTCTTACAGCACTACTGCACTTATATTGGTAATGTATTACTCTGAGTTTTTCATATGTTTATCCCTATGTTTTGCATACTGTTTTCCCCTTAGAAATCTTCGTAGCATTCTTCGTATATCATGGAACAGTCAAATAAGTATTATGGAGGTTAGACAAAAGGTTCTTGGGAAATATGGTAAATCAGTCAAAGAGGTCATTAACCTTCATCGACTAAAATGGCTAGGACATGTATTGCGCATGCCTGAACGCCACCTGTCTCGTCGCGCAACGTTGGTTAGGGTTGAAGTGTAGGATGGAAGAAGCGTAGGGGTGGCCAAACCAAAACATGGCATCTGTTCATGAAGTCTTAGACTATTGGTCTAAGCTATGTTGGCAGATGCAGATTACCTGGTTGGGGTCCACGTGATTGTTACAATAAACTGCTGGAGACACTTGGAGACATGGCTCAGAATCGGTCACAGTGGCGCAAGTGTATTCACTCTTTAACTTCATCTAAATCTTGAATCTTATTATTAGTTTCTGCACACCTTTACTTCACTCTCTTCTCTTGTATTCTGTTAGTTTATACCTCTGTAATCTCGTAGTGCTAATGTGGTATGGCAACTTGAACCTATGGGCATATCTGCCTGGTTCTACGTTGATGATTATGACTGTTTTCCCCAGTCTTTTGCGGTTTGGCGCCAAACTTATGATTTATTAGATTACTTACAGCTTCTATGTGAATAAAACAGAAGTTTGATTTACTTGTGTTATTCCTGATGTTGGAAGACTCCTATTTAAATTATTTTGAATTTATCGATAGATGAAGCTACAGTTAAGTGCTGAGGCAATGAACCTAACTCTTCAACTACTCTTACTATAAAACCTCTTTCTTACTCTGAGACTCAACTCAAATATGAATCGGAGCTATGATATTTAATATGTAATGTTAGTTTAAATTCAACGGAACCTTAATGGCGACAGTGAATTCTTCATAGATCAATTGAGAAATTTTCCGCGGTCGTTTAATTACTTACCTTAGTCGACATTAATTGAACAATGTAAGCATAACTGATAAGCCCTACCTTCAGTTATAGAGAATTATAAAATTGTCAATACATAATTATCCTACTACGTCTAATTGTAACTTAACAAACTGAACAATTAAGTCATCCACTGGACACATTTACTTATGATGATAAGCTAATTGATAAGAGAGTTGAATAGGTTGTAAACAGTAGCTGATGAGAAGCATGAGACAACAAATTGTATTCACTTCAACCAATAATTAAAATCATTGATGATCATCACCATAGCCAATAGGAATACAAGATGTCAACAACATAGTGGTTATTAATGAATGTTAAATCCTTATTGAAAGTATCAACCTTCTAAACATTAAGGATACATTCTACAATAGCTGGATCTTACAACTAGTATTCTCTGTTAATCGTTACGATCTTAGATCAATACTTAATGTTGACTGGTAAATGTTAAATGGCAGAAAACTTTTCTTGACTTGATAGTAGGATGAATGTTTATATTCCGATTGATTTGTTATAGACTGAAGCTGATCAGTCACTGTTACTATATGTGCATCCTGAGCCGATTGCCTCGATATAGCGAATATTCACAAGTATCATTTAATTTGTATTGTGACTGGCAAGTGGAATCCAGGACGCGCGTTTCGTCCTACTTGGGACTCATCGGCTGGATGTACCTGCATCCCAATGTTGATGTTCACAGTGGGATTCGAATTCAGTCCGGTTCGTGTCATACGCCACCACGTACACCACTAGACTACTGAGTCCAGAGAGTCACATTTGTGCAATGGGCGATGAATTTGTATATTCCTATTGATTTGTGACTGACTGGACTCAGTAGTCTAGTGGTGTACGCGGTGGCGTATGACACTGTGAACATCGACATTCGGATGCAGGTACATCTAGTCGATGAGTCCCAAGTAGGACGGAACGCGCGTCCTGGATTCCACTTGCCAGTCACAATACAGAATAAATAATTTTCTTGACTTGAGTTTAGAGTTAGTTTACATTCATCAATCAATTATACAAAGAATCACGGAGGTTTACAAGATTATCAGTCTGGGAAGTTACCATTTAGTCATTGATGATATTGTCAATCTAGTCAATTCAACACAAGCAAATCAAATTTTACTCATAAGTAGTATAAACCTTTTAGATAATACCATTAATGAAAGCTATACTGTAGTAAGTACATAGTATTTGTATACATGATAGTCTATAATCACAAAGGAAACTGCTACATTATTATTAAAGTTAGCAAAAGGTAATCAAAAATAGTTTATACGTAGTGCATATGAATTACGTAATAGTTAGGCAGAAAAATACTTTGGAACTGCTGACCGTCGAAAAAGTCTTCCTCAAAATACCTTCATATGGTAACGTGATGTTTGTGACTGTTAAGAAAGTCCTACTCATTGTCATCATATAACAGTGGTTCTTTTTTTTAATAAAATGATAACACTAAAGAAAACGTTCAGAGATTAGACAGGATATTTTGATAAGCAAAGTTTATCTAGAGGATTTGAAGTTCACTGATTGCCGGATACTGAGGAAGAAAATAGAGCACATACCTATTTTGTTCTTCTCTCAAAGCATCAAATAGTGATCCTTCTTTAAAAACCTCCTGATATGACACTGATGGGGTGGGAATATCGTACTACTGACACAATTTTCACAATGAACATTTTCTAAATGTTTGATGTATACATCATTGTTGCTTAGTTTTACTGAGTTTTGACGAAGATAAAGAACGTCTACGTTGATTGGTCACTCTGCTGTCACAAATTGAATGTTCGACTGGTCTTTTATAGTGCTAATCAAATTCTATCAGTTATGTTGTAATGTAGTCACTAGTCTTAGTGATTTGAAAATATGTAGAGATGGAAGGTGGCTTGAAGGTAGTCAGCAGGAAACCCTAGACTTGGGTTTTGTGTTGTATGGCATTCGTTAACAAACCGTACCTGCAGTCTTTAAGGGAACTTGTGCTCCTCCGTGGATCTGAACTAGAGTCATTTCAATTTCGCGAACTGCAGAACTAGGGGTACAGGGATCGAATCCACAGGAAAAATACAAGTTACTGTCAACTTTACAGTTAGTAAAAGAAATAGCAAAAATACAAATATTTACAAGAAAGAAACTAGTCTTGTTTCTTCTTAGAAATTATCAACAAAAAAATGCTAAGTGTCCCAGTGATCTACGAGTGTTAAGCATTCTCTGTAAGACCCAAGGTTCTTTGATTCGATTTCATAGTATTATCATAAAATGTTTACTGTTGAAGAGTTTCACATTAGGAAAAAGGGCATTGGGGGTAACATTGCGTCCTATTTAACAATGGTTATCTAATTCAGACAATTGTAATGATATAAAATTCCAATGTCGGAGTTCTTTTCTCTTTTTCTTTTGATCAACAGCACTACACATTTAATTAGAATGTATTTGGATCTTCCAATTGATTTATCATGAATTGAAATTGATCAGTTTCTGTTGCTCTATGTGCATTCTGATTGGATTGCCTCTATATTACTATGGTTCATAAATATCATTTGAGTAGGACTGTGACTAGGAAAGCGTAATTTAAGACCCGCGTTTCATCCTATTCAGGATACATCAGTGTCTATGTTCACACTAGTTGGCATTTAGCACGAAACGAACTAAATCCGAGTCCCGATGTAAACATCAACGTTGGGGTGCAGGCGCATGTAGCTGATTAGTTTTAATTCGGTCAAAGTGCACGACGTAAATTTCGTTTATCAGTCACAGTCTAACTTATACACTACACATTTCCTATATCATATTATATTATCACTTATTATAGTTCTCTTTATTTAATGTCATTTTTCTTCATTCATAGATTAATGATGATGTTCATTCAAATGTACAACTTACCTGTTGGGAACTTCAACCTACTTTATTTAAACAAAATCCTTTATGGTATAATGAAGATAACAATATCAATGATGTTGATGATGTCGATGTTAATGATATCAATGATGTTACTGCTGCTGATGCTACTGCTGCTGATGACAACGATGATAATGATGATGATGATGATGTTAATGTTGATGATAATGATATAACTTTGACATCATTAACACAATCCACCTTAAATGATTATAATACACTTGAAGACTATCAAAAACTTCATACATCTAATCTATTGAATATTCCAACCTCATTCTATTCATCATTACCAAATGAACAATTAAAACAACGATTTAAGATAATTAAACCACAAATAGCTAATAGTTTATTATCAGATGATCATTACAGTTCAGTGTTAACATTCAATCTTACACAACGTATGATTACTTGGTTAAACTATTACGCAATCAATAATATTCATCAACCATTAATTCGTTATTTATTAATTACATGTAATAATTGTAATAATGAACAGAATATTATTAATCCGAAAAAAGTAATTTAAAAAAATGTTGTATTACATTTATATACTACTTATAATGTCGATGAAAACTAATCTATTGAATGTAGATTATTTAGTTATTTGTAATTATTATAGATTAGCGTTAGTTATATATCAGTGAAAACCAAGAAGTACTGAACTACTTGTTTCGTCTTAGTGTAGGACTCCTCAACATTAGTTCAACTAGATTTGTCAAATCCATGGTCTTTAGATCATACAGTGAACGCTATTCCATGATGAAGTTATAGAGAAGGCAAGGAAGCACATTTTCAATCAGGAGTCCTACACTAGAACGAACCATTTGTTTATTACTACTCGGTTTTCAGCCCTACTTATGTATCATTTACCATTGCATAATATAGTTTATTGTTATATCTCATAGGTAAACAATAGAAAACTGAACCATATGTGTAATACTACCTAATCATTATTAAGATTAATAATCTAATGAAAACCAAGAAGCGCCGTATAACAATTCAACTCCACAACTACATTAGGCAGTCAATTTCAGGATGGTTAGGCTTCACGTCGAACAGATAACCATTAGATCATTGAATCGGTTCTTAATAGTTGATATTTCTAACCTAATCAATATGTTGTGCATTATCAATCAAAGTGGTTACAAAGGTTTTCACTAGTTAGCGTTTATAACTACATTGATTAATAATGCACAACATATTGATTAGGTTAGAAATATCAACTACTGAAAACCAATTCAATGATCTAATGATTTACTATTCGTCGTGAAGCCTAAATATCCTGAAATTGACTGCTAAATGTGGTTGTGAAGTTGATCTGTTATACAGTGCTTCTTAGTTTCCAAAAGATTAGCGTTGGCAATTCGAGACAGATATAAAAAGAATGAAGAGCTCTTGGAAAGATCTGGAAAGGAAAGCTCAGGACAGAGTTGGTTGGAGAATACTGGTCGGCGGCTTATGCTCCACATGGAATAAGAGGCATTGATTGATTGATTGATATTAATCAAAAAATTCTTCAGTACATGAAGTCGGTTCTAGTAAAGTTGTATCTATTGAATATGAGTAGCTTAGTAGTTATTAGTTCAAGTTATAGATAGAAATTTTCACAATACCATAGAATAGATCAAATGATGCTTAACACTATTCTCAAAGAATAATCAATATAATCAATTAGTGATAAACCCTAAAGTGTTTGCTTAACAATTCAGTGATCTCTTATAGCAACACATTAGTCTATCAATTAAAATGCACATTATTACAGTACACCTTTTTAGCATTAAATATTATAAACTACTTAATAACTATTAGTATACAGTACAATTCTTTGCCTTAAAGGCTTTCAATCTAATCACAACTAAACGTAGGTGTAATATAAAGCTACATGGAAAATTAGGATGAATTTGTATATTCCCATTGATTTGTTATAGACTGAAGCTGGTCAGTCTCTGTTGCTATATTTGTGCATCCTGAGCGGATTGCCTTCGATATAGAGATTATTCACAAGTATCATTTAAGTTGGATTGTGACAAATCTATGGGAATACACAAATTCATCCTAATATAAATGCGCCCATTACACAAGTGCAATACGCCACTATGGTAATGATTATTTATTTAAGTTGGATTGTGACTGGCAAGTGAAATCTAGGACGCGCGTTTCATCCTGCACAAGTGTAAATGTCTGGATTCAATAGTCCAGTAGTGAACGCGGTGGCGTTTGACACGAAATGGATTGAGTTAGAATCCCACTGTAAACATCAACACGGATGTAGGTACATCCAGCCGACGACTCCCAAATAGGATGAAACACGCGTCCTGGATTTTACATGGTAAAGTTTACATGTGGTTAGTTTTACCTTTTCATGTAAAAAGCGATTAAAGAAACCACCTTGATGATTACATTAATCATCGTTAAATTGAGTTGATTGTTCATAACTATTACTTTCTTAGTTGATTAGAATCGATTATTGATGTATTGAACCGATTGACCTAGTTCGTATACTCAAGAGCTATCCTGAATGATTACTACTGATTGACTAATCATGGATGAAATTTGAAGAGTTGCTAACCACACTATGCTATACCATATGGATTTGCTTCAATTGTCTATATGCACTGACATAAGCGAAGGTGTAACATGTTACTTGACAAAGGATGAAGAGATCGGTTATTTTGATTGATGTTATGTTTTGAACAATCACAGCAATTCATGATGTAAATGATAGGCAACTTGTCTTGTTATGTCATCAGTGTTGATTACCACCCGTCATGTGTATTTCAGAATAAGTGAATTTGATATTATGAGGAAGTGGGCTCAAGTCTTGTGACTTAGTCATGACTATTGTATTAAATATAATAATATTTATATTATTAGATTACAGAATTAGTAAGTAAATCAGCCTAACGATAGCAATTCATGGGGTAAAATCGCCTCATCATTATCACCATTGTCACCGTCATCTGACGTTATAAATATTAAGTAATGCAATTTAGTATAGTAGATCAGTGGTTGCGAAGGCGGTAGATCAATCACTCTGAAAGTCGATCTTCTAACCTAACGGGCAAAGATTTATAACCGTGTAGGATAATTCAGTTCTCTGAAGTCGATGGTTTAGGTGTAGAGTTTCTTTTGTTATCAAGAACGTTCTTATCATAAAAAAATCACTCAGTTTTGCATCTATTTTCAGCCACTTAAATACTTTATTTAAAAATTGAACTAAGGTAGCTTTTACGGAGATAAGCATCAAGTTTAATTGCTTGTGTTTATTGCTTTGGTATTACTTAAAACCATGAAAGATTGGACATCTGTTTTGTCTTAGTATGAGACACCTCATCAGTGGGCACCCTAGATTTTGCCAGAGAATTGAACTCATGACCCTTAGGTCACACACCGAAAGCTTAACCATCAACATCAGTGTCAGAATTCTAACTTAAATCAATTTATGACTTAGCTTCACGATCATTTATTGTTACTTGTGATAATTGTCTAACACATAACAAATCTGAAACTTCACAAGTCAAAACTTCTCACTAGAACATTACTAACATTTTTAAGTTAGTAATTAGTGAGTTGATGATGCGCTGAATGATTGTCATGCTACATCACAAATTGATTGAGTGTAGTAATTACACTATTAGACGCTGGCCTACTGCTACGGACAGTCAAGTATTCAATGTGTGACCTGAAGATTCTGGATTGCATTCTGTGACATACTGGGATAAAACATCTTTTCAGTTCTCCCAGGTTTTCAGTTGTACTCAACATCAATCTATACTGAATAAAAACAAATGAAAACTTAATTAGCAATTATATGCTTATTGTAATCATTGTTTATCTTTATTTTCTATATCTAAGGTTGTTTTAGAGATACGATATCGTCCAAGTTTACAAAGAACAAAACGTTCATTAACAAAAGGTGATGAAACAATCTCTAATGTATGTCGTTCTAATGGACATCATTATAGTTGTTGTACTCAACCATTATCTGTTAAATTCTCTGATATTGGTTGGGATAATTGGATTATACATCCAAAAAGTTTTGAACCAAATTATTGTCGAGGATCATGTAAAGGTAAGTAATCATAATTGTTATTATTATTATTATTTGTTTTCTCTAAAAGTAGACAAAATTATGTCTAAGAATAGAATTCAAGTAGTATGTTTCGTTTTGTTTTGAACTCTTCAGTTAAATATACTTGAATTCTAGTGTTGATGATAACATTGAGACCATGAACTGTAGTACATATAACGTCAATGTCAAACTAATCAATCATAGTTATAACCATCTTATTCCATGAATGTTGTCTACACTGATGATCGAATTTGTAATTTTAAACACACTGAAGATGGTGGGTTCCAATGTTAGTTACAATGCCCTGAACTTCAACGATGCCTGAAACAATAATGTGATCGTGAATAACATATAATTACTTATTCTATATATGTAAGTATGGTGGATCCTAACTAGTCCTAAACTGGAATAGGAACAAAATGAAATTGATGAATAAGTTATGTTTGTAGTGATTCATGTTTCAAGCATTCATAATACATCCAAAACCAATCTACATGACAGACTATTTTGCATAATAATATTAACACAAGACAAAATCACTGATGTCAGGAAACCGAGGTAACGTGTATATCATTAATTAGTAATAGTTTATGAGTTTAAAGTGACATATTAACTGATGATAGACTAAATGGCAGGTCAGGATGACAGGAGTATAGTGATAATATAAACAGATTGTTCATGGCACAAGTAATCAAGATAAATAAATAAATCTTTCGAAAAATGGTTCTTGACGTATAGTTATTGGTCCAACCTCGACATCACTAGCATAGACAACACATAAATCGAGACACTTATACTGTGGAGGAGGACATACTTACTTACCAACATGGAATAATTGTTCAGTACTCCGTGGCCACTAATAGTACCCAACTGAGATCATTCTATGACAAATAGAAACATCAAACTTTGTATTTCCTAAGCGTTCGATATGCTTTATTGCAACTTTGATACCAGTCGAATGCTACGTCCTTAATGTCTAATTCTAAAAGACACCTCAACATCTTCTATAATTATCTATGAGTTTTCCATTGTCATCGTCTGTATACAAAGTTTCAAAGAAACTTTGAATGGTTTTTAGTTGCCTCAGTATATATTCTTTTAGGGGACAGGAAGAAAGTATAGTTACTTCATGCTATTCATTAGTTCATTATACTTATGACTATAGATCTCCATTCGATACAATAATGACTGGTGGAAATGATGTGTCATACAGTTTGTTCCCTTCAAAAATTTGAATAATGTAAGAACGACAACATTTGCAGAATACTTTGAATTCAATGCATTTCGTTAGCATTTGGTCTCATCAGCTACATACATGCTATTGATTGCAGATAACTCAAATTATTAATACGTATTGATTTTTTTTTAATTGAATTATTTATCTGATCACCGATCGAATGATACCAGGGCGACTGAAGATTAACTACTGATTCCTTTTGAACACAAAGGTTAGGTTTTAATCTTCTAATTGCAATGGCCTCAGCAAATTTTAATAGAATCGATTTATGTTGTTTATTGATGACTTCAAAAGCATTTGTTGCATCGACCTCATGTCCCGTGTCTACCAAATGACGCGTAATTAAACTTCTAATAGTGGTGACATGAATGGGAATTTCAACAAATCATCAATGTCCACCATCGTTATAACCACAAACTATATTCAGTATTCAGTCAACAACTAGATAAATCTCTAACTGAACTTTGAAGCCCTTCGTTTCGTATGCGGTTTCATGTTGTAATTGTTAATCAAGTTGATGGTTTTAAATTCGATAGGTCTAAAACAACGCTAAATCTGATACAAATATGAGTTACTTCAATTTGTTAAACCACGTCAGAAGAAGAAATGAAAAGTGATTATGTAGTAAAGAATAATGTACCTTATTATCTAGTGGAATGTATGAAATGAATCTATATCCATCACTGTGATCGATTCTTAACCATACCAGTCAATATCTTTAATATCAACAACTTCAAAGACTATGGGAGTGTTATGACGAGAGAATGGAGGGTGTGATTGGGGTTGGATGGCCGAGTGCAAATGACTTGTGCCTAGTTGGTTATTGCGCGCCTGCCCTCTGCCCACTTAGTCCCAAGCCGAAATAAGAAGAATGCGAGCCAGTAGGTCAGCCAGACAGAATCGAATCTATATTTCAAGCATTCTTTTATATATACATAAAATCAGACCACACAGCAAACCAATTAGAAAATTAGCATGAATACAAAACGAGGGGAATAGTGATAGTGAATAGGAACAACTTGTACACAACTAATTGACTGTAGTCCATAACAACAGACAATATAATAACAGTAATTATGTTAAACGGGAGGATAGGGTAAGCGGAGCGTAACAATAATAGAAACAAAATGTTTACATTACACATAGTTAGAATAATTGAAATAGTGTTCGCAAACAAAGTTCTGAAAGTTTGTTACGCTTCTTTGTGGTCCGACCTAACAGGGGGCTCCAACGAGAAATCCTGTCCGTAACAACATAATTTGAACTCATGTAATTTTTGCCAGTAAAATGCACTTGTTGCTACGTGTGACATTTATATTAACTGCATTATCTACACGGTTTATAATCTTTGGATGGCAGTTTACTTGGGTAATTTTTACTACTATTTGTCTACTAAGTGAGGTATCGTTACAGAGGTGGTGGATACGTCATTTATTGACTACACATCGCTAAACAGCAATTCCAATGGTTCTCTAGAGTTGTAAGGAATCAAAACTTATAGTTTATTATGTGAACAAAGAATCACCATAATTAACTAAGATATCCTGTGTGGGGTAAAGCCAAAAAAAACCTTTGAAACAAGTTCAGAGAGGCGTAGAAATCAATAGAGAAAATTGTGTCCAATCAGCAAACAGATAGTTTTTACCAGAAAATTCTAGACCAATGAGAAGTCACGTGATGTATCTCTGATTGGACAGTTATCTTACTACTACTGTGTCTAGTAGGATATAGAAATCTCTAGAAGCCTGAAGGACATTTATGATAATATAAATATCCTAGTTTTTGAACATAATTGACACCTTGCAGTAAAGAGTTGTTTTGCCATATTTCCTGTCTTCCCTCTTGTGTTCACGTTGAAGTATAGTTATAGCCTGGGGGTCGAGTCAAAGCTTAGGAGTCAAATCAAGCGTTCCACTTAGACGAGATTAATAATTGACGACAGAGATTTTCGCGGTCGAATAAGAATCCAAACCACGCGTCACAACATCCTGTAGTTATGGAAAAGTTACAGTGAATACTGTTTGTTGGGAGAGGATGCTACCGACAAAGGGTAGGATAGTTATGATGAAGCCTTCAAAGATAACTTTGGTTCAATAAAGCAGACATAAGTTTATGAATCTCCAAAATATGTCATTTCTGTTGGTAGGGAAAGTCAGTCAGAACTTGATCATTTTTCTATCATACCAATCTAACAATATGACAAGTGATTCTGTTACTAGCATACCGGCTTCTAGATCATCCAGTTTCAAGTCCAGTAGTGTTATAGAATATCAACTTACCTACAGTAGTGAAATATTGAACTTATTTTCATGGAACTATCTCTAATAGAAATATTCGATAATGCGTGATGCACAGTAAGAACTATGTGTATATACTGTTATCGTTGGAAGTGTAGTGTATATCCATAGATCCATTCATCTTTATGGTGGAGGTTCTACTTAATGAGTGTTTGCTTAAGATTCTTTAAAACAGGATTCTTCACTAAACTCAAATTTGCCTGTTAATTATGTAATGTCTCTATATTCCTTCCCCACACCCCCCCCACCCCACCCTATGGTATTATTATTTTTCTCACAGTATTCTGTTTTCTTATTGGTTAAAACTGATGAATGAATGCAAACGTTGATTGGTTCATTCGTAAATAATAGGCGGTTAGTTTCAAATCAGTATTGCTAATCTTTATTTCTAATAGTAATCTATAACCGGAACCAAATAACTACTTTATACTGTTGATGTAACATTTTAATTTTCATCATTATTTTCTATTTTACAACTTTTTTTCTTATTTATTTATAGTTACATCAACAAAAAGTTTACATTATGATGTAATGGATTTATTATTACGTAAGAATTTAACACAATTTAGTAATATTCAACGTGATGAAGTTCAATCCTGTTGTCATCCAACACAATTAACTAGTATGTCTGTTCTATACTTAGATTCAAATCGTGAATTACAAATGCATACATTACATAATCTTATTGTTTTAGGATGTGGTTGTAGTTAACATTAACATAAACATTGATATTGTCTATTTATGCTTTAATGTATGTGTAACAGTTACTGGTGTTATCTATTCACTTCATTCATTCTGTTGTTCATTAGTAGCCTAGTTACAAACAGAATGTGGTAATCTATGTCAGATTCTGCGATTTTTTTCTTCTTCAAGATTCTCTACAATAAATTATATAAGTGTATTAATTAACAATAAGATATTCTTCTTTCTTCTCTTCATTTATATGTTGTGAATAATCTCTTGTATGTTTTTAGCTTTCAATAATCAATGCTAATCATATTCAGGTGTCTCATAGTAACCAAGTTATTTATTTATTTAATTCAATTTAAATTTTGGCGGTCATTTGAATGAGAGGAAAAGTAAACAGAAACCTGAAATAAATATTATCGCCGCTATTTGTTGATCTTTTCTTGTTGAAACATTGAATAATGAATTTAATTTTGAGCATTATCTTGTTTTGATTAAATCAAAATAACATTTTGCCAATTTGGTAGTTACATTCTATTTTTTGTTTAAATGTTTGCAATTCACCTTTTTTGTTTTGGTTGTTTTTCTTTGTTTTTTTTCGTAATCATGTCATCATGTCTGTTTCTTGTGTGTATGTGTGTGTGTGTTTGTGAAAAAAAATGTGTATGAAACAATATTCATTTTTTTTATGTGTTTGTTTTAATATGTACGTCAAATGTGCACAAGAGTCAATTTAGATGACCTTGTTGGACTTTCGTTTAGGGGTGTTTACTTTATACGTTTTCGAACTTGTAACACATCTAGGATGAAACGCGCTTCGTGGATTCCACTTGTCAATTATAATTCAAATTAAATGATACTGTTCACATCTAGTCTGAAAATTGAATCTTACAGTTGTTGACCGAATACATACAAATAAATCCCGATTTTGACTGGCTTATAAAATATGGCGAACCTTTCAAGGTAACATGCATGAAACCTGCAACCGCTTTTCCTCCCATATGACATCGCTGTCTCCTAGAGCTAATGTATGCTCAATAAGCGTAACATGAAACATGCATACAACAACTCTCTGAGACTCTACGTTGCAATTTTAGCATACATTGAATTTATGATATTTAGATGTGGATGTGACGAACATCCGACTTGTCATTAAAAAAAGATCAGCGAGTAAATTATCACAATTGCCGTATTGCCACGCTACTGTCTGTTATTAGTATTTGACCATCAGTGTCTTTGAAAAATTGCTCGCATCAGCTGCGATCACCGAGTAAGTAATATCGAGGTTATACGACAGATATTAGGCAAAGTTGGTAAATTAGTCGATGAGGCCGTGAATAATCATCGACTGAGGTGGTTAGGGGAGGTGTCATGTATGCCTGACCCCAGTCTGCCTCAATGTGCAATCTTGGCTAATATAGGGCAGTATGGGAGAGAATTAGAGACGGCAAAACTAAAACATGGAATCAGTCCATGAAGTCAATGACCGCTGGTTTGAGTCGTGCCGGTAGCTTCGGACTACCTGGTTGGGGTCTTCGCGAATACCCAACCAGTGGTTGGAAACGTTGAGTGACATGACTAAGAATCGATCATAATCGCGCAGATGTACACACTCATTGTCCTCTGTTAAATCATGGGCTTAAAATTATTTCATAACTTTCTTTTCACGCCCTATCACTTTTCTCCCAGAACGATATTTTGTATTTTTACTCTTCTTAGTTTTTACTATTATTATCATTGAAGCAACTTCTACCTATACTAATATGATGTTAATCTTGCTGTGTGTTAAAGGTACGGCAACTTGAACCGATTCACTAATGTGCCAGGTTCTATGTTGATCATGCATACCCTACTATCTACATAATTTTCATTGTTAACAAATCTCCTCTGTTCAATTTATTATGTAATCAAATAGGTAGTCAAAGAAACTTCACATAACAACTAATCACATTGACTTATTTGTTGACCTAGAATTTATCATATAAATGGATATACTATTATACAATATAGTAATATACTTGTTGAAAAGTGATTCTAATCATTGAATTAATAAATCATCTAACTTAAGTGTTTGTATCTTCTCGATGATTTTGTTTAGAACTAAAATTGACCAGTTCCTGTTGATATATGTACGTCACAGAAGGACTATCTCGATTCAACTGGTAAATGGAATTGATATCGAAAAAGATGATACCAACAGTTTCAAATCATTAAGATATAAACATACATGTTATACAAGTATACCTGTCTGATCTCAATAGCTTAGTAATAAATGAGCTAAATAGGACAATATCCATGTGTTGAATTCCAATTGCAAACCACGATTTCACATTAATCATACTTGTGAACAAGCATAACGTCAAGGGGTGAAACTAAACCTTGTTGGTGGACTTAAGAGAGCTAATGAAGATCAGGGTAATTGTTTTAAAGTCGTGCGCTTTGTCTGATTCAAGATGTTTACAATGGATCCGCCGATTGGAATTTTCTATGAGAACGTTATTACTGCATATTCTGGAAGCTGTTGGATTACTTCGTAGAAAATTGATTTGTGTTTGTTGACTGAATATGGTTCAAGTATCACCCACAGATATGTGAGATGAAGTTGTCTTTCGAAGCAATAGTTACTAACAGAAGAAATCAATGAGAACATGCAAACTTGTAGGCAGTATAGATTTACACTAAGACCTGTATTTTAGTAGTATTGTGACTGATGCAGTTGCCTGTTTCGTTGGAATCGTCACTCATAAATATAAGCGAAGTATCAGTACTGCAGAGATATATGCTCAGAAATGAAGTAACGCTAAAATCTGTGGCTAGGAGGCGTCGGAAAAATTGTCAAAATAGATAAAACAGCTATTAGGAAGAGAAAGTGTAGTAGAGGGGGATTTCTGATAACTGAATGAGTAAGTAATAATTACTATAATTTTACTGGTAGGTTCTTCGTATTTACATTTCCAGTATGTTCCCATATCGAACTGCAAGGACTCTTATACCAATAAGCCAGATGTATATTCTTCGAGGATCTATAATTATACTGATAACTGGAGAGCTTATCGGACTCTATGTAGGCTTCGGTACATTCACCATGTTGTAGTTCACGAAAGACATTTAGTGGACCTCAGTACTGGTGTTCACACACAAAACATTGGAAGATATTGGTCATGTCTGAAGAAGTTTCTTAGATCTTCGTCAGGATAGTTTAGTTTCACCCTTCAACGATGCATATATAAACAACATAGATCAATCTATTTCATTTTATAACAGTATCCAAAGAAAAGATACAAATACTTTCAAACTATAGGAAATAATTTTATGAATATATTGTCTAATTGATTTATATTGAATTGGATTATGATTGAATAATAATGAACACTTCTAAATTTAACTAATTGATGCAAATGAATCCCATTGTTCTGATCAGTATCACATTTTACAACTGTTATATAAGGTGATTCAAGAAGGACAATTAACTTTCCGAAACTGCTTTTGTAGAAGACTGTTTCATTGATTTTCAATATATGTATATCAATTATCTTATTTCTATTATTGTCATGTTCTCAACGAACTTGACTTTCCATTAGACTCATTAACTGTTATCATATCATTTGTCATTCAGGAACAATAATCAATTAATTATCTGTAGTAAGTATCTATAGCCCTACACACCCTCCACCCACCAGTTCCCAGACATCATTATTTTCGTTCTGTTTTAAAGTTATTATTTCTATTGGTACGCTACATATTCAGGTTTTGTATGTATATAAATGGATGAATGTAACATAGTCTGACCGTCTGGTGCTTGACTTAGTTATCTTGTATTCTTCATTAAGACTTGGGGACTAGTAATCACGGGGCAGATGTGTGCCATGTACTAATTAGTGTTATCGAGGTCATTGTTTTCCATATACTATGATTGCCCAATTTTCAAAATATAACAACAATAGAACTTTCATCACATAATTAACGAAGTCAAGGTTCACTTAAAACATCAGCGACTGTTAAATATATCCTTCTTGTAGATCATTCGTAAACTACTGAAATCTGCTTAATTAGAATAAGCTTGTATCTTCCCGTTGATTTGTAATGGAGTAAAACGGGTCAGTCTCTGTTGCCATTTGTGCATCTTGAGCGGATTGCCTCGATATAGCGATAGTCTATTACAAATAAACGGGTATATACAAACTTATCCTAATTACATATGTACCCGTTGCACAAGTGTAATTGCCTGGACACAGAAGCTTAGTGGTGGACGCGGTGGCGTTTGGCACAAGGAGGACTGAGTTCGAATGCCAGTGTTAACATCAACATAACGACGCAGGTACATCCATCCGACGAGTCCAAGTAGGACGAAAAGCGCATCTTGGATTCCGCATGCCAGTCACAATCCAACCTAAATATTGAAATCTGCTCTTCGCAATTATCAATTTCATTCCACCCGTGGAAGAAGTTAGACTGACTGATGTTTTAGGAATTTATGTTTTCGTGCTTGTTAACATTTTTAAGTGTGGTTAGGCAAATATGTGATTAAGGCGCAAACAAATGGACTTCACTGACCGCGTCTTTTTACTAGAATCTCAGGAATTACCTCGAGTTAGTCAATAGTGAGTGAATATTTTTGTAATTGAGTGTTGTGGGTATTACTGAATGTTAGTATGATATCACGATTTGGAAGTACTGAACGTGGATGCGCACTGTCGAAGAGTTTCATACTAGGACACAGGTGTTTAGTGTTTTCTAATTCACACCTATTCATGATATCAAATTAACATTCAGCAATCTCCATAACACCCAATTATTGTTATTACTACGCATATCTTTGTACTATTATTACTATTCGTCCCGTAATCCCACGAATAATTTTAGCGGACACTCACCACTTTATATCATTGTATGCATTACATTTAGTCATTCAGACATTTCTTTGGATTTACACTCACACTGTTTGTCTATACTTTTTTCCATCCCATCACCTCACCTTCCTACTACAGATTCTGATGATGACCATGATCAACAATATCAACTAAAGTATAAATCGATTGAAGTTAGCATATTAAACAAGTTATTTTGACAACTAACATGACTAAATGCCTAGACTAGAAACTACTTCAAAAGATATTTTTGCCTTTGACTTGGATATTCAATCACTTGGGGCTATTCATCATTAATTTGGATTGATAACTGTACAGATTCAGACGAAAATTTATCGAAATGAATATTCTTCGTTCATTATTGTATTGTTTCAATGAAGACATGGATGTTAGGCTTACTTATTAATTGTCACTATCACTTAAATTGAAAGTATTTGATCAATATTAACTTCAAAGTATCTCCAACATAGATTACTGTACAAGAACTAGTAATTGATATGAATGAAATATAAAAGTGATTAGCAAGCTAATCAGTCGATTAACACTTATGAACTGCAATAATGGTTGGGGTATATAGTATACTACAACATAGAATGTATGCCAATTACCGAAGTGAATGTGACAAAGTTCAGTGAACTGAAAACATAGGCATTAATACAACTGGAAGTCTGAGTATTCATAGGCAACGAGTTGAGCATTATCAGAACTACTTTTCGAAAGGATATTTAATTTAGAATGGTTGCTTGCCTATTAAATACATTACTCATGACATTTTCACACTGCCTTTGTTCTGAGATTTTACTTATACACCCAGTGATAAACAAACTATATCCAATAGTACAAGTTGATTAGCTCAAGTTCCAAAACATATGATCGGATTAATACCAAGATACTGTTCAACAAGAAGGAAATGAGAAAACAGTATGTATAAAACAATAATGTAAAACAAGATCTAGGAGATAAGCAGTGAGTGTCTTAGTAACACTGTTAAAGGTTATCAAACATGAAACCAACCAATTATCATGCATTATGGATATACTAACACACCAACCAACAACACTGACAAATTCATTCCAAATTCTCAGCATCTAACCACATCAATGCTTACTCGATTATTGCATGATACAAAAGTCATACTCCGACAGCAATTATCATCTTACATCTACAGTATACTGCATACATTCCTATTTCCTTATCCCATATTTCATAGATATTCCCTAATACATACATTAGTACACTCGTCTTTCGGTTGAGCAGACGAACATCTCGCCTATACCATAAGTGAAAAACTTGGAAAAACATAAACGAACTCTCTGAATCTGTCCTGAGATCGTATCCGGAAACTGATCGCACCATAACCCATAATACTTCCATGATAGGATGAAGTGGACAAGGCATATAACTGGTCCAATTCTTAAGATCGATCCTGAAGTGGAATTCTCTATTTACGAGAAAAACGCATCTTAAACATGTTTTCATTAATACCCAAAACATCTAACAAACTTGCATATAGTCTGAAGTGGATAAGATTGTGTAATCTGTGTATTTTACGTCGACAAGTAAGCCATCTGGTAACAGATCAATTCAACTAATGATTACTATATCATCCAAATCTCATGAGATAAGTGATTATCTATTTACTTTTAACTTCTGTTTACTATACCAAATCATCTGTATAAATGGTAATTGCCAGCAGTATATATTATATCATAATTCATGATCCTGCAAGACCCAAGTCACTAACGACCACACTTTTAATTATAGTTATTATAAAGAATCTACATTACGAACCTGATATTACCACTAACATAATTTCCACACTAGCACTCATGTTTAGTAATTTTAGGTACCTTACGGACTGAAATATGAGAAACAACTACTACATTCTTATTTGAATAAAAAACTTGTTACCATTGTCTGAGCTACACATAAAAACTAAAGTGTTACAATGAATTGGACTGTTTCGGCCAGCAATACATATACATTTACCTCGACGGTAACGTCTAAGCAACTGAATGACTCAGATTGAAATCCTACGGGATAAAGTATCAATTCCACTAAAATTCTATATTTATCATTCTGACAATGCCGGTCAGGCGATTTATGCTTAAATGTTTAAAAATCCTGGGTTTGAACTAGGGTAGGTACAAATCAGTATTGTACAACGCAAAATACGCACTTTGTGTATCAGTCCAAGTTGCCACACTACCACCAGCACAGAAAAATAATTAGCAAAGTAGCAGAAGTTGTAGTAATTATCAGTGGCCATAATAATGATTAGGCATAGATATATGATTACAGAAGGAACAATTAACTCGCAAAAAGAATGGTATACTATAAAATTAAAGATCAGGATCTATGGGAATACATAAGTGGTTCACAACTATCAATATGGCTCAAACCAATGATCAACGACTTTCTGAACTGATGTCATGTTTTAGTACGGAAGCCTCTAGCTTTTTTACTGACGTACTCTGCTTTTACTCATTATCGTGAGTTGATATAGACAATAGTTGGGAATATATAAGTGTTCTACCAGCTTACACTATTACTCCGCTCCTAACTTCAATATTCCTGTCTTAATGGTTCCAACAGACGAGATCAATGTTCTAAAGATATCTGTGATCCATTCATATGGATTCCACCTACTATTAAAGAATACATTTTACATTCACGGAGTAAAACAAAACGAAATGTTGAGTAGTACACTCGATGAGGATATTGACCAAAATATCCACGATTGTCCTCCGTGGTATTTTAACGTGTGTATATCCTCGGTAAATCAGTAATATCAACATGAAAATTCAATAAACATCGTAACGACCAATAAGAAAAAGAAGAAGAAATCATACACAAATGTACAACACAAGTTAGTAAATCAGAAAGGCAGACAATGTATGTAAAACATTATGTTGATCGATGCTGAAAGAAACAATTAAAGCAAACATGACAAACTCTGAAATGAGAAAAAAAAAAAGATACATAATTAGACAAGAATCTAATAGCTCTAACTGTTACGTCATAACACCATCACCTATAACCACAATAATAATGATGATGATATTGAAATGAAACAAGTCACCTACTCCATTCATAACATCACAAATTCGTTGTTGTAGTATCATTTAATTCATGATAATTTGATAAGAAATTTAATAATTTTGAAGCAATCAAGTAGTCGACAGTTGTTAATGAATCTGTCTCTATACCATGTGTAATTTTCTCTGAAGGTTGAGACAAGTTATTCTGATGGTGTTGTTGTTGGTTGTTATCATTCAGAACAGATGAACTGTCAACTGATGATGAAGATGATTGAAGTAAATTATCATTTCGAGTACAATTATTTTCATTCATTATATCATGTAAAAATGTTTCAATATCATAACATTTAGCTAAATCAGCTATAGTAGAGAAGCGTACAGCTAAGAAGTAGATGGTACGAATTAGATAAATTGCTGAAATGTTATGTTTTCGAAAAATAAAACAAAAAAACAAACAATTAACTTTCAATTGTGAAAATATGAGATTATTATGTACTTTTGTCTATTTTAATTAATAATATAGTTAGTTTCTCGATAATAAATAGAATTCATAACAAAAATTTCGCTCGGTTTTAGACTCGTCAGTTGTATGCCCTAAGTGTTTCAAGTTTTGTTGATGTTGACAACAAATCGATCAGTGAGGTTTGAATTATCCATTGATTTCGGAAGCGTATTATGTATCGCCAACTACCTACATACTTTAACGTACGATGTTGGTGGGCGTAGAAGAAAGAGAGGAGGAACTTATGAAAGATCAAATCAGAAGGTGGCATCAATTCAGTCAGTCAGTCAGTAAGTTACAACTGTAGAACTTTGGTACATGCGTACATCAGTTCAAGTTGCCTATGCCATCAATTAGCAGATAAAGATTAAATTGTCGGACCGAATCCCACAGTAGGGGAAGGTAGTAACAGAGTAAGTACTAATGGAAAGGCATAGAGATCAGAGATGAGATTTGAGATAAAAAAAGATTCAGTAAAGAAAAAATTATAATAAGCTCAAAAACTAGAATTTGGAGGAAGACAAGGAGTGGATGCACCTGCGCCATTGCAATCGATTTTGAGCCATATCACCTAAATTCTCTAACCATTTGTTACGATCATCGTGTGGGCCCCAACCAGGTAGTCTACATCTATTAACATGGCTCAGCCCGATTGTCAATGACTTCATGGATTGGTGCCATGTTTTCGTTTGGCCACTCCTAGCTTTCTTCCAGTCCTACCCCCACACCTAGATAACATTACTCGTCGAGGTAGACGGTGGTCAGGCATACGCAACACATGTCCTAACCACCTCAGCCGGTGAAGATTCACTACTTCATCAATAGCCTTACCGTATTTACCTAGTACTCTATTCCTAACCCATGCATTGCTTACTCGGTTGTCCCAGCAATCAATTCATGAAGTTGCTGAGTGTTGGTAAGTGCAAACTACGTAGTTGGAAACATTAAGCAACTTCATGTCTGAGAATTATTAATAACAGGGATAATGCACTCACTTTTTCTTAATCTTACATTTCATTAATGTTTTGCACATACTGTATTTTCATTCCTTCTTGTTAAACAGTATTCTGGTATTAAACTGGTTAATCTGATCTAATGTTGTTTGGAAGCTTGAGCTACCTGATATACATTTCAGGCTCTAGGTTATTTATGATTGACTTACATTTACACAATGACTCAAATTCAATTCGTTCGATTTACACATCGTCTTCATAGTTCAACTCTTCAAGGATTGATGAAACAAGTATACTGCATCTAACCTCACCAAATCCTACCCGACTGTTCCATGATGCGAGACTCAAACTCGAAAGGCAGCTATCATCTTACATCTACAGTCTACACATGCCATCTATTTTCACACCCTATATTTTATAGATATACTTAAATGTACAAAGTAATGTTTCCCAGTACACTCATTTTCTAGTTATCAGATGGACATCTCGCCTACACCACAAGTGATACAATTTAGCAAAACATACACGAACTTCTTGAATATGTACCAAGATCATGTCAGATGCTAACGCACCACAACTTATAATACTTCCATGATAGATGAAATGGAAAAAGCATTCAACTGCTTCAATTCTCAAGATCAATCTAGAAGACAATGTAAATCAATCCTATGGTAAAATTCTCCATCTAAGAGAAAAATGCATCTTAAACATACTTACACTGTTTGGTTATAATAAGAATACATTTCATCCTAGAACATGTAACTAAAATAAACAGAAAAGCGAGGCAACTTACTATCAATAGGATATTTTATTGATTTGTCATGCGTCACAGTTAAATGTAATAAAAAACTTCCCAACTCTAATGCTTCATTCTCGTTAAGCTTTGATAGTTAAATTGATATGAAACAAAAAAAAATAAAACATATCAATTATTAATTTGATTAAGGAAGGACTGGGAACGTTGACTTGATTTGAAGAGACAAAGTTTACTCATTTTAGCTGGAAGCAAATCAATTAATACCAGGTAAGGACGCTTATTTTTTCCCTACTAAATCTCTTATTACAACACGTATGTGGTACACACACCAGTAGTCGTCATTCCTTTTTATGAGGTATATGAATACTCTTTACGGATGTCCTAGTACAGCCGAGGGTAGAGAGAATCTACTCTCCCTTTTAAGATGATCTTAAATGACCACGCATTTATAGCCACTGTTAGGAAGTCCGACTTACTACCTGTATTGTAGCGGGGATTTCGTTACTAAAAAATGAAAGTAAACGTCCAGTGTTTAAACCGGGTTAGTAGATATATGGGATCCATCAAGAGGATATGGGAAAACCATGATTTTATATCAATAACCTATGAGCCAATTTTAATTACTAACTAACATGAGGCTTTTATGTACTAATAATATTCAAATGCTTTCTGGACTAGATTTTTAGGTTAATGTTCGGGGAGTGATCCTCTAAGAAACTCCTTATATCTGTATAAGAGTCTGAACAGTATACCACACACTATTACAGCAATTTAGAATTATGAAGACGATCAACAGGTATAAGTGACGAGAATAGGATAAGACCACGGTTATGTACAACAATTTAGGTGACCAACGTCGCGTCATACCTAGAACTTTTGGTCATTTTTTCATTTATCTAATGAGTAAATGCTGTGTATTATGAGTTCGAGTGTGGTTGGCAAGCGGAATGCAGGATGCGCGTTTCATCCCATTTAGGACTCGTTAGTTGGATGTTTATTATAGCTCAGTTAATAATAATAATAATAATAATAATAATAATAATAATAATAATAATAATAATAATAATAATAATAATAATCTCACGGGAATAAGATTAAAAACAAAACTCACTGTTGGATATAAAGAAACATTATGAGCTAATGCTAAACCGACTAACTTATGTTCAGGTAGTAATTGTGGTACGCAACTAGGCAATAGCACTGCTGACGGTGAAGTGGATTCTATCATCTCTTTGGATAAGTGATTCTCCACATCGTGATTTAATAAAGTTAAACTAATCTGTATAATACTATTAATGTCTAGCTTCATATCAGGATCATGCATTATGGGCCAACTAGATGATAAACCTAAACAGTTGCAGAGCTGAGAGTAAGATATTTAATAAAATAAAGGAAAATATTTAGTTTACATACATATATAGACGATTGTGGTTATAACTCATTTATCTAGTGCAAATTAGTGTACTTAGAATTAAACAGTTAAACTGACACTAGCTCGCTAACCAAACTGGAATAGATAGAGCTGAGTTTGAAAGTGCGACTTAATGGCTGAGGGTTAAACGGCCTAACCAATTAGCCGCTGATGTATGTGTTCAAAAATACGTGTAGGAAAAGCGGATATTGAATATGATACTAATGATTTAGTGGTTAAGATAACAATTCAAACTGTTATTCGAGGTATGAGGGCAGTAACTATTTTCAAGTTGTTTATACTGTGAAAAAATCCTCCCTCCTGAGCTATCCGAAAAGGAACATGAGTGAGGGGTAGTTATAACTAAACGGAGGCATGACGGTAGTGATCAAAAGACAACCCAGTCAACCATGGACAACGCAGAGTTATCTTTAAGCCACTACGATTACAGCTACTTAAAGCCTGTCAAACATAACCTTTATAAGAGTAGTTTTGGATGTCTTAGCTCTATATTTATAAAAGCCATGCCGCGGAGTATATTTTAAAGGCAGTGCAAATTTTAAAAGTCCTTAATGCCGTTGCACTGTTGATATTTAGAAGTACGACTTTACTATCGAACTTCAGATTCGCAAATTTTAGGTCGCATATTTCAACCCTATATCTCTTATCTCTATGTTTGGTTAGCCTGGGGCAGTATTAGTAGCTCTGATACTCAAACAACATGGAATATAGTCTGGAACATTAACCTATGTAATACTTGGTTATTAATATTATCGAGAGGTTTTTAAATTCTGTAGTACCACATCATGAGGTAACTTCTGTAAGACGTATAATGAGACATCAAGAAGAAATGGACAACTGTTTCAACTTGGCATGGAACTCCTTAAAAATGTATATCACAACTTTAACAGAGATAGGATTCACGAACTTAAGACCACTGAGTCATCATAGAAATTTTAAAAATACTAATTCCTTCAAACAATGTGGTGTACAACTAAGAATATAGATCAACTGTCATAACCAAAAATTACTTATATACGAACTACATGACACAAAATAAATGGGTTAAAATTTCATTTAAAACGTCAATAATTACTAGATATCCTCTTCGTAGGTTAGTCATGAACCAATGAGATTAAGACATGGATATTAGGTTTACTTATTAAGAACTATATCACAGCCCTACCTCCCCCCCCCCATCACAAACAATGATGGGGAATCCTTACAACTTTGAGAAATGAATCCTGGAGTTTACAGTGAGAAGATATCATGGACTCAGTTCCTGGTATGATTGCTTTAGATGCAAACTACTGAGGAGTTTCAAGTAAAGAGGTCTCACTATATATATATATATATATATATATATATAAATGGAGTAGTCTTACTCAATAAAAATGATTATATTGAAAAAATGAATGACTATTTTAAAAGATAATTTAAAATTCCAGAAACTAGATAACCAAAAAGATATTACTAGCAAAATAGAGAAGGACATGACAAAATCTCTAAATAGGCTGAAGGACCAACAACTAATCCCATCAAACTTATATGAAGCGATTAAACCATTAGGAACACACACACACCAAACTTTATGGCTTACCAAAGGTACATAAACCTGGCGTTCCAGTCAGACCAATCCTAGATACGCGAAATTCGCCTTATCACAGCGTAGCGAAATGGCTGGTACATCTACTAAAACCTCTTTGCAGAAAGATAATTCAAACACAGCGTCAAAGATGTATTTCAATTTGTAGATATGATCAAGGAACTGAACACCAAAGAGCAATGTATGCTATCTCTGGATGTCACATCCTTATTCACCAATGTTCCACTAATTGAGACTGTTAACTATATATGCGATCAAGTCATAGAAACCGGCCTAGATATCACCATCCCAATAGACACGCTTAAAGAACTATTACTGAAGTGTACAATGAATGTACATTTAATGTTTAATAATGACATATATAGACAAGTGGATGGAGTAGCAATGAATGGGCTTATACATACAGAGATGCCTATATTCACATATTTGACTAATAATCTTGTTTATCTCAATTGTCAGTTTCCATTTCACAAGTTACATGATGATAGGTTATGATTTCAACATTAACATTCATATTTTATAAAGAACTCGATGAGAAAAAACTTTCAATTATTATTTTTGATATCTAAATAATGTTTTACTTGCCTCAGAATTGGCTATTCCTGTGACGAATAATTTTGAACTAATAAATGTAGAACCTGATGAGCATTTATCGAAAAGTGAAGTGAATATTAAGTCTGTCGACAATTGAAGCATCTCTAGAATCAAAGTTTTATTTTTTTTTTTTTACATACAGTCACATTCATTCATAAACAATACGATAGATATGTACAGTAATGACAGAACTTACTACTTTAGCACGTGATGCTTCAATATCATAAAATTCAAATGGTTTTACGTAAGGTAGTTTAACTGAACTTAATTTATGCAATAAACGTCGTGGATCAGTGAATAGATTCATCAAGATATTTGGATCTTTCCATATAGCTAAACGAAATAATTCACAGGCTGCTCGGCATTGATCTCCATGTAATTAATTCATTTAACGCTACATTTTAAAAATAACAACAGTAGAACCATAATAAATTAAACATTTGTTAACTTAAAAACAATGTAAAGGTTCTGTGCACAATTATCACAGGCTAGTGAGGATACAAAATCACCTCACTTCAAGGTCCCAATCCAACTAGTGAGCATTGGGTGGAGTCACACGTCCTGGAAACAGCACTGAAGTACGCAGTGGTGTGAGTCTGTTATCTAATGAAAAAAGGCGTTGAGTGCACGATTGATATTTCGTTACCGAGCCATGGTAAACAGGTCATCTTAATTGCATCTAATCATCTGGCAAGTTGTGTCAGTAGGCATGAAATGTATCTTGTACCTTCTAAATCCAAAGTACTTCTGTAAAACTGGTAGAAGCCTTTACCTGCTCTTATTTTTGGTTGTGAACGGTTGAAAGTAGTCCAAAAGCTCGTGTATCTGGGTGATTATGGATGATAATGGTGATGGGGTCACAGACGCGATTGGTCTACGTATAATGAAAACCGAAATGACTTATGCCATTCTCGTTCGTCTTTGTCGTTATCGTGATTTGAGCCTGGTTTGTGTTTACAAAGAGTCAATGAAAACAATTTTGTTCTGAGCTTACGAAACTTAGTCTCTCAAAATCGAGGATGTTCGACATTCATGTACATACGATTATCGTTGTCGCCGAAGAATCTCCAACATCCCAACCTAAAGTTATTAGGCCAGGATAAACAATTAACTGCATTTTCATATACTTTCGTCATACACACACGTAACGTTTGGCTTTTCAGAGACTAAGTGACAATTTCAGGTGCCAGTAAGAAATTCTTCAACTATTAATGAATGTCATCTATTTTACAATCACACGATTTTTATTAACTAATTTACTGAGTACTATTTCTAGTATCAGTAGTTTTTGAAACAATACTAAGAGAAAAAGTGTGATAAGCAAAAACTACGCCTAAGTAGTAGTTACTAAATCGCAGACTATTGAACTAAACAATGACTACCCCATAAAAAAGATCTAAGCACAATATTTGATACGAACACACGGTAAACTAACAGATGTAATAAGGGATAAACAGTGAAATAGTAATTCATTGGTTGATTTTTTAGGCATTTTATATCTTCTATTAAAAAGCACCATCAGATGAATAAACAGTTTCCTTCATTCTTATGATAAGCTGTAATTCATGATACTGGAAATATAGTTGAACAAACAAACGCAGTAAATATACGATGTTTACTAACGAGAAACGAAACAGGAAGTAGAATCTACGCGCCAAGTTTCAGTCCATTCCAAGTCCCGTGTGAACATCAACACTTGAATTTGGTAGATAAATTCAGGTAACGAGTCCAGAATTCCGCTTACGAATTACAATCCAGCTTCAATCAAACTGATGACTTAAACAATCCACACGAAATGAATACATAGTAACAAGGATTGATTAAATTCAATCTTAAACTGAGCAACATAAAGTTACAGAACATTTATGTTTAATCAAATTATTATGACTTTCAATATTTAAAAAAAAAAAGAAGATATTATTAGTAAAACATAGAAAACAAATAAGTAATAACATACATACATACCAAGTAAAGATGAACATTCTTGAGCACATATTACTTCAGTATTCTCATGACGAAGTGCTTGTGATAACTGTGAAGCTAAAGTTGGTAAACTTGAATTCTCATTAGCTGGCCATAACAAGTAGACACGATGAGGAAGAAGTTCAGAAGATAATGGTTCCTAAAACAATATACACAATGTTAATCAAAACGTATTATTTCCTTAATTGATATTAAAGATCTACTTATATAAATGAAAAAATAATGTTATTTTCAATTAACACTTCCTGTCCCCACCCCCCCCACTCCCTTTTAGATCAAATTAGTGGATCCAACCAGCTTTATATTCGACTTTTTGAAGTTGTTGACTTTATTATGAAGTATAGACATTAACTTTTTTTCCTGATTACATTACATAAAAGTAAATAAATGTTACAGAATAGTTCATATACAATGATATTATCTTGATGTGGTAATCGAGTTTGCTTATTACAATAATCCAATGGAATCTACTGTTAGTCGTGACAAACTTATTTCTGTAGATATTACTAGTATTCCAAGTAAGTCGTTTACAGAGCCATAAGACAAGAAGGACAAAATCTTAAACTCCGAGGGAGAATCATACTCCCGAATGTGTGGTATGACGGCAGTTAGGTGTTTACTTCAGATAACCCGCCTTGCAGAGATGATGCTTTCCAACAAAAGGAGATTGAAAAGGTTGATTGCAAAAATCATACTATCTTACAGATTCTTGTTTCTGGTTGTAAGACACAATACATCAACTAATACTCCAAAAGACGACATGAGATTAGACCGTAATCTGGGCTCTATGGTCATGTTCCCAGGTCTTTGAGATCAACCCCTCATAAAAATTCTATGATATAGGCAACCGGGAAGAAATAAATACCCTTGTGTCTCCGATATCACCAATAAGAATAATAAATAAACTCTTAAGAATAGATGCATCCTCTAACTTCATGCAAGTTTTGTCAAGAAATTACAAAATAATGATTTTACCGATTCACCTATCCAATCAAAATTATTTCTTAATATGTATTATAAATTATAGAATTAGACAACAACTGATAACCGAAACTCAGGACACGTGTTTCAGCCTAAATGGGACTCATCAACTGGGTTTCCAGTGTTCATATTCACAACATGACTAAAACTTAGACCATATGCTTTAAACGACATAGACAGAGGAAATAAGTTTAGAATTAAATGAGTTAAGTGAGTCCGAATGTTATATCGCATGTAAACACGAAAATCTAGATGATCGTGTAAAGGTTTGACTATTAAACAACAATTTAGCAGCCAAGGTGTTCGATCCAAAATCATACATAACAACTTTAAGTCCCACCTCGCTTATCTAGGCAATCATTTAGCATTATTGGTCTTGATAGATAAAGGCCGAATACACAAAACTATACATGATAGATGAACTACTAAGCTATGACCTAGATGTTTGTGCAAAAATTACAGGTGATATTGAGATACTTAAATTTCTTTATTAATTAGAATAATGTTATGTTAAAGCTATAAAGACGATCGATTGTACTTTTGAGGCTTGTTTGTTCACTTGATTTAATCCCAGCCTTGCTGTAGTAGTTCTGCACAGACGCATAATAATCTACTTGAAAGATCTAGAACAACATAAGTTACAAACAGTACGTGTATATTATAAGTGTTATTATTATCAATGCATCCACAGTCTCGGCGTGCAAAATATGTGAATCACAACGTCCTGTTCTATATTCGATATGTTACGCTAAAAATAAAATAGCCTCTTAGTTGGAATTTCAAGTAGTGACAGTATTATGATCAATTTAAAGTTTAAAAATTAATCAAACGATATATATACCAAGTTAACTGAAATTAGAAATATCTATTAGTTGAATGATAGTGTAAGAATATGTGAACACAAGAAGATAATCCACACGAAGATTGTAAGGCATATCATTTTAATAAGCAAGCCTATTATTATTCATTTTTACTTCATTCAGTTAACTGGGATATTGATAATAGCTTCAATAGCTAAATAGTAATGATTTCAGTCTGTAAAGGTAAATGAAACGGGTTCGAACCACCCATATAGCATTATTTCAAGATTGGTGACATGTCTGGAAGATAAATATATGAAACAATCGCTAAATCTTATATATATAGTACATTATTGGTTTATATTATTATTATACATGAGTGAGTGATTCATCGGCTTCTTGATAAATCATTTGGATCATTGTCCCTGAGTAATAGTTTAAAGGCAAGGCTGGGTGTTAGCTGTAAGATGTCGCATTAAGGATAATCAGAAACGATAATATCAGCCATCTATACGTCAGATATAACAATTGGTACCAACCAGTAAGAAAACCTAAATCAGACAGTGTTTTCTGTCGACTTCATCCAAACATTCAACATCAAAATATAAAGAAACTAATCTAGGTTGCATTTCTTTTAACAATACAATCATAATAATCAATGACAGAAATGAAAAAATGTTATATCAGGCGATTCAAGAAGAGTAGTCAACTTTCTGAACTGTTTTCCAGAAGATTATGTGGATTGATTATTTTATTTCTATTGTTGTTATGTTTCCACTGCCCTAATCTCTCACTAGACTCATGAACTGCAACATATCATTTATCATTCGAAAATATACTCAATTAACTATATATTAGTACCCTTAGTTCCTATTCATGATTGTCTCCATTTTTATACATGTTATCCTTCCTAATGACGCGCTTGCGTGGTCAGGTTTCCTGTATGTATAGAGGAATGTTTGAAATACAATATAATTTGTCTGGTTGATTAATCGGCTTGTGCTCTTCATATTCCAGCCTGAGACTGAGTAGGTATCGGGTAGGTATACAGGGATCGGTTAAATAATCTCATTGGCGTTTGTCACTGATCTCGTGCGCACAAGATTACATCAATCAATTGGTTGTACTCTCCAGAGTCACAAGAATCTGGCGCCATAACAAAACAGTACACAGAAAATGATTGACTGATATATAATACAAAACATAAATTGCATTTACAATTTCTTCATCAACTGGCCTTATTAGGCAACTGATTCGTTCGTAGCTGACCAATTATGAAGCGATGGCTCCATAAATAAAGAGTTTGATTTGTAGCTATTCAGATTTAAACCCCATGCTCCATCTACTACATTTTAGAAAACCACACAATATAACCTGTTAGCAATCATACATAAAGTACAACCCAAAGCCAAGTAAATGAATTTGTGTACCGATTATGAGTTAACTGACTATTTATATTAGGAATGACAGCCTAACGGCTTTTAATCAGTAGGTCACAGGTTGAAACTTCTGTTTCGTCCATTTTGGTCTCGGTATTCAGTAGTACTAGCATTTATCTTCAGCTACCCACTATTCCTATACAACCTGGATGAGAGTTCGACAGAGACTCCCTGAGTTTCGATGAAGTTGAAAAAACTATATGTAACCTAAAGTATAAATTGACTATAGGGATTTAAGTAGTTGAGTGCGTTGACCGCTTGACCCTAAGGTCCATATTTTCGTCTGCCAATTAAACCATGAGTAGACAGTGAAGTAGTCCGCTCTGCTTTACTATAGGGACGTGAAACGTGACCTTGGAAAGTGGATAACACTTATAAGTTGCTAGTATTTGATCACAAATATATTTTAAATATTGAGTTTGTTGTTGTAGATGCAAAAGATGGTAAATCAGCTTATCATGTCTTGAACGTGTACAACTTATCCCCAATCAACTCTTTTTTAAACATATGATGACTGGTGCAGCACTAAGATCGAAAGAAGCTAGTGGTGGCCATACTAAAACGCAGCATCATTTCATGAAGTCGGTAACCGCCGACTTGAACCAAGTTGGTAGGTGCAGACTAACTTTATATTCCATTAGATCCTGGGCTAATCGTAAGTAAGATCCTTTTATTATCACTGATGTTACTACGACTTCGACTATATTGATATTTATCATGTTGTGCTGGTGGTGGTGTGGTAACTTGGACTGATGGAAATATCTGTCAAGTTCTATGATGCACAAGGTTGGTTGAATAGTATCACCAGCTCTAACACTTATAGTTCCCCACAAAGCTGAGTACATGAAATGAGATGAAAACTTACATTACTATGTATATAATAACTGAAGAAAACTTACACATTACAACAGTTTAGAGTTAATTTCATCAATATACTACTACGAATACTACTATTAAATGAAATAGTGTAAATACTTATAGTGAATACTTAGAAACAATAAATGCAGACTTACATCAAAAAATATTGGTCGAAAAGATTTAATAATATTAGCATATGTATGCTCATTGATATTAGCTATAAAGTAGTATTTGAATAATAATAATAATTATTATTATTATTATGAAATAGAACATACACGTTGGCTCTTTAATACTTTTCAAATGTGTCTTTGAATTAATCCCAACTGATAGAACATTCAATGCTGAACCTAATGACGCTCCAAATGATGTAGACAACACTTCATTGGGTAAATTTAATATATATGATGGGATATGTTTAGCAGTTAAATGAAATATAAGATGTTCACTGAATGTATTACAATTATGCTCAAATAGTGAATAATCGCCTGGTCTGAAAATCAAAGAGAAGACAATATGATAAATCTCAAAATTTCAGATTAATACGTAACTCGATAAGAAAAACTTTCAATTATCCAATTATTCTTGATATCTAAATAATGTTTTACTTGCCTCAGAACTGCCTATTCTTGTGACTAATAAATGTAGAACCTGATGAGCATTTATCGAAAAGAAGAATATTCTTCGTTCAAACGTCTTTGTTTTTGATAAACATGGGAATTTTTAAACAATTGAAATCGTGTGATAAACCCACTTGCGTTGAAGGTACTCAACGAGTTCCTGAAGTATAACGTAAATTTCACAGAAACGAAAGCTACATTGGAATTCTTAAATGATTGCATCAAATCAGGACACTATCCTAAACATTTCTATAAATCTCTGCATCGTAATGGGGTATATCATAATCGGAGAACATTAAAGAGGTATGCGTTAAACCAAATCGACTAATTACAATCGGATATGAAAGAAATCGAAATAGGTGTTATTCGCAGGCAATTCGCTCTTGATGAGTTACCAGAAAACCTTAAGGTCCAAGTTCATGGATTACGTTGCACAAGTTAACAAACATAAAGATGAGAAAAAGCGTATAAAATTACTCAGCAGCCTGGAAAACCAACCGGTTGAGAGCAAATTTTCATTAGAACCTAAAAGATATGTACATAATTTTTCTACAATTGAATTAAATAAAGAACAACTTGAAGTGTTAGCGTTAGGTCTGAAATTTTGTGACACACGTAACCACGTAAATCACGTAGACACCGACGTTCAATTTGAAAATCTGTATAGCCAGACAGTTGGTCTAGTTCCAACTACCGAAAAAGAATTGGAACACTTCAAGTCCAGCCTGGTGGACTGCTGCTACCAATACAAGAATTCTAAATTCAACTATAGCAGCATTTTAACGAAGAAACATAGGAATGCCATTAGTGAACTTATTAATAACGAAAAATTGATTATTACAAAACCTCATAAAGGAAATGGAGTAGTCCTTACTCAATAAAAATGATTATATAGAAAAAATGCACTGCATAAAACCCTGAGGGAGAATGGCTACCCTATAAAGTTTATAAATAAACATGCCATCTCGAAAGCAAATAGGAAGATGATTCAGACCGTGGAAAGAAAGCCGCTTTTTCTGAGGCTAGCACACAGAGGGGACGCGCCCAGTGAAATGCTAACGTTGAGGTTACCCAGCTCCATTCGGAGAACTTTTTACGCTGGAAAACTGCAACTGGTGTTTTCTACCCGCCCCATGGTGGTACCGAGAATAAAGGATAAATTACCTAAGCTTGTCACTTCATTTTGTATCTATCAGTTCAACTGCTCCTGTGGAGCAAGTTACATTGGCAGATGCTCAAGGAATTTACTCCTCCGTGCTCGGGAGCATCTTCCGGTCTAGTTGACCAACGGAGTTGTCAGAAGTATTAACAGTTCAATACTAGCTCACTTAATTCAAACAGGTCATGTGGCTAGCATGAAATCAGTCATTCACAATAATATTTTGTGTAAACAGTTATCTGCCAAGATCGGTTAGACTCAAAATCCTTAAAACGGCAGAGGCGATAGCTATACGGGTCAAGAAGCCAAACCTGTGCATACAGAAGAAGTATGTTTAACCTCTTCTCCTGCCATGGCCAACGCAAGATCCACTAAACCAATCACTACCTTAATCATGCGACGATTTAATGTGATTGATGCATATGTATTCTCACTCTGGATGTGCATTTCCATATTGTTATTATTATTATTATTATTATTATTATTATTATTATTAATCAACGTACACAGAATGAATTTAAATGTCACATTTTATGATCAAACAAATGAACTGATTGTAATTATGTCTGTTATTGTTATGGTTACTATTTGACGAATTTTGATTATCGTTCACTCGATTTTACAAACTCTTACCCATTTGGTTTCATTTTCAGTAAGATTTGACAGTTTGTTTACAAACACTTGATCTAATTGTATTTTGTTACCACCCCATCTCCTATGTCACCCATATACAGAGATGCCTATATATACGTATTTGACTAAGAGTAATCTTGTTTATCTCATTTGTCGTTTACGTTTCACAAGTTACATAATGACATTAACATTCATATTTTATAAAGAACTCGATGAGAAAAACTTTCAATTATCCAATTATTCTTGATATCTAAATAATGTATTACTTGCCTTAGAACTGGCTATTCTTGTGACTAATAAATGTAGAACCTGATGAGCATTTATCGAAAAGAAGAATATTCACCGTTCAAACGTCTTTGTTTTTGATAAACATGGGAATTTTTTAAACAATTGTAATATGTATAAGGCTGAAAAACTGTCTTTAGGTTTTTAATAGTGATAAATAAGACAATAAGTTAACGATTAGAATTACACAAAAATACCCATTAAATATACATAAACTAATTAACCAAAGGATAACTATTGACGTACTATTTTTTTAGTCTGCTTGCAGCTAGTAACCAGATTTATACTGAGGAAATTAGGATATGTATTATGTAGACATGACCACTGTCTACCTTGATGCGCAAAGTAAACTGGAGCAAAAAAGGCGTAAAAAGACAAAACTAAAGCGCCCGAACCAATACAATCAGTCAGTGTACGAAGTCATAGGCTGTTAGTCTGAGCTGTATTGGTATGTTTAAATTACCTGGTTGTTTCCTCTGGTTTGAGGAACCGAGGTAATTAGCTCAGAGTCGGTCACAATCGCACATGTGTATTCACTCTTTATCTTATATTTCATACTTTTATTCCAGGAATTTATTCACTTCCATGCCTAACTGATTTTACCATAATTAATATGTGTATTGATTCACGTAGAAAGGATTTGATTTTGACCAATTTGGACTCTCGTGCTTTTGTGGGTATGAGGGCGATTGTCACTTCCCGGCTGCCCACACCGTGGAAGGGTATTTCTTGAGGAACCTAAAAAAGAAGGTAGATTAGTGTCAGTCTTAGAGACCTGAGAGCGTGACCGCAGAGCCCAAGGGACAACTGCTTGAGGCCTGTCACGCACGGCCTGTTTATGAAGGGTTTTTTGAGTATTAGCTCCGCACTTAAAAGCCCTTAGTGGGCACCCTTACCGCCGGAGACGGAAATCCGTGAGGTAGGGTGAGGTGTGACATTTTTAGGGTCGACCTTTTCTAACCCCTTCCTTCCTTGTGAGAAGGCAGCATCGCTGCAGATGCTGGTTGTCCGAGGGAAACACCTTACTGCTGTCACACCCCTCTGCAGTCAGCAGTACGACTTCGCCCTCAGACCTTGAGTAGCTGCTTTTAGTCTCATCGTTCTCCAATCGACCTGCCTGGCATGGTAGAACCTACAGGAACATATGTTCCAGCCAGTATAGCTCGGTTGGGTCATCACGATAGGCAAGCCCGACCACCACGACAAGGTAGCAGCTACTGTCGGTTTTCAATAAAGAATTATTAACTACTTCACGGCTTTAGAATGATTCGAAATGTCATTTTTGGTGGCATGTAGCGTTTTAGTGGCTTTGATATGACGCGCTATTTGAAAGCGCCTCGAGATCCTCCTATATGGCCAGGTGGTTGTACACTGTCAGCGAACTTTTATTCTGTGATTCCGTGCGGCGGGAGTGTTGTTAACAGAAGTGAGAGAATGAAAGTGAGTGTTTGGAGATCAAACAGAGTCGTGGGGTATGGAAGGTCTGCTTAAGAAATTTGATAAATTATGGTTCAAAAAAAATAGTGAGCATTGGCTTAGGGACCTTGAAGGAATAAAGTATGATCTCATTTTCGCCACTGGTCACTATAAGACTTCATTTCCTGACGATGTACCATTGCCTTGTGGACTAAACCCATATGTCAAAGGTTCGGTATCGGCCTTCCCTAAGAAAACTACTCGCTTTGGTCTAGACGTCTGAACAGTATCCAAGCTCACACATAATTATGGTGATCTTTATTTATGAAAAGTATGACCTTACTTAATTTTGTGGTGCATACGTTTTAGGTGCCCTTCTATACCAAACTATGCGTTTAAATAAATAAACAATAGATAAATGCTTCATCAATGTGTTTGTTTGGTGGCGTATTACATAGTAAATCGATTGACACAGAGAGGAAAAAGTAAAGCATTCTCTATTCAAACATTATGCTTACTACATAAATCCCATGTAAAATTACATCTCAATCTTCCTACGTATAAGATCTAATTTAAACAAGATGTAGGCTGCGTGGTTGGGGTCTGCGAGACGAAAGTCACCAATGGTTAGAGACCTTGAACGACATGGCTCAGAATCGTTCGCAATGGCGCAGGTGCATTCACTCTTTGTGTTCTCTCAAAATCTAACCTTCCGAATTCTCTACCTTTCTCCTTTCAAATTTATCTCACTGAATTATACTTTTCGAATCATATCTTCGCTCCCTAATTTTCTGCATTACTGCTAATACTTCTACTATCGCTATCACTCTTGGATTTGAACTGACAGCTGCGTCTCTGTGCTGATGTGGTATGGCAACCTGAACTGATGTACGTACGTACGAAGTTCTGCGTTGTATCTGTCTCTGTCTGTCTGTATTGATTCACTGTGCTAGGTTCTGCGTTGGTGCTTGCTTTGTTCTAAGACAATGTGAAACAACCAACGGAAAGAGACAGCTAAGTGATAAATTAGGAATACTTTTACAACTGACTGTTCAACTTACTTAAACAGTGTACTAGATAACTGCTCCAAGTAATCAAAAATCTCTTTTTCGGACAATGAAGTTTGCCCCATGAATTGCTTTTTTAGTGGATTTCCTAGAGAAGTTGTACACTAAAAAATTGAAAGCGGGAGAAAAATAAGCCTTCTTACAAAATAGGACGTAAAACACACTGAGAAGTTAAATACATAGAATAATTATTAATAAATTCGATTTTAAACGAACTAACTCTACACATTCAACGTAAGAATTATCTATACATGCTGATCGATCCCAATATCTAATTAGTCAAAACTGGTGGATAGTTATTTAAGAGGCATGTTTCTCATCTAACTTTAATATAAACGTTTGTGATTTTATTTTAGCATTTAAATCTGCATTGTTACTGCTTATGAGCTAATTAAGTCCTGGACATTGATGAGTGAGAATAAGTAGAGTGAACAAATAAATGATCATGTGAAAATAAATGCACAACCATAATATTAGATAGCTAGCTGAATTAATTTCTCGTACGGATACAGTTGAATATTCTTAATGCACTTGATTGGGACGTTAAGTTAGTAGCTCAGTACCTATCCACAGATTGAGATTAATTTTCTGTACAGTACCTCTTATTTATGATATTGAATGTGCTTGTACTTTCAACATATGGTTAAGACGATGGGAGAGATGCATTCAGAATTGAACTGAATAAGTGGTATGATGCCAAGAAAAAATCTATTAAATACTAGACAACTAGCTAGTTTCTCAAATAACATTGTTTCTATTCGCGAAGGATATCAGTCTATGGAGTAATTGACTGGTGGTCTGAGTAGATCGGGACAACTTGATTAGCGTCTGTTAGAATGTCGGTAAAGGTCTTTACTGGTTAGTTTTTTTTAGCAAGGTTGTTGTTTTACGAGATGGGGTTGCTAACCCCATGCCCAACCCTCCTCCTTTTGTCCGGCATTAACACTAGGGGGGGGGCAAGCGGATAGGAGAGTATTATGGAGCCTTCTACAACATTATGGCGTACCCGAGAAGATAGTCAATATCATACGGAACTCCTATGACGGACTACAATGTAAAAACCTGCATGGAGGTCAACTCACGAGATCATTTGAAGTGAAGACCGGTGTTAGACAAGGCTGCTTATTCTCGCTCTTCCTCTTCCTGCTGGTAGTTGACTAGATCATGAAGACCACAACATCTCAAGACAATCTCGGAATACAGTGGACGAAATCGATGGAACTAGATGACTTAGACTTTGCAGATGATCTAGCCGTCCTATCACACAGCAAAAAATGCAGATAAAGAAGGACAAGGCAGCAGCAGCCTCGGCAGCCACCAGTAGGCCTCAACATACAAACGGGGAAAAACAAGATTCTCAGATATAAAACAATAAGCACTAACCCAATTACACTTGACGCAGAAACGCTGAAAGACGTGGAAACTTTTACATGCCTGAGCAGCATTATCGATGAAGAAAAAGGGAATGATGAAAATGTGAAGGCGCGGATTGGTAAGGCAAGGACGGCATTTTCACAACTGTAAAACATCTGGAACTCAAACCACCTATCAGCCAACATCAAAGTTAGAATTTTCAATACAAATGTTATATGGAGATAAAACTTGGAGAACTACGAAAAGCATCCTTCATAAGATGTAAGTATTTATAAACAATTGTCTGCGTAGGATACTTTGAATCTGTTGGCCAGATACCATCAACAATAACCTCCTATGGTAGAGGACAAATCAACTTCCAGTAGAGGAAGAAATTAGGAAAAGACGCTGGAAGTGGATAGGATACAAACTGAGGAAACCATCAAATTGTGTCACAAGACAAGCATTAACATGGAACCCTGGAGGTCAAAGGAAAAGAGGGAGACCCAAGAATACATTGCGTCGGGAACTGTAGTCAGACATGAAGAGACTGAAGTGCACTTGGAAATGACTGGAAAGGAAAGCTCAGGATAGAGTTGGTTGGAGAATACTGGTCGGCGGCCTATGCTCCACATGGGGTAACAGGCATTGATTGATTGATTGAGAATGTCGATACCAATGATTGGAGACGCTGTATAACATAACTCAAGTGCATTTAATTTTTTTATCTTTTCTTAAACAATGAGATTAAAATTATCTTGTACCTCACCACAAGACAATTCTTGTTTCCAGAATCATATTTTCGCTGTCTAGTTTTTCTATTACCACTGATGTTATAACTACTAGTACTTTGTTACTCATGTTGTTGTGTTAATAGAGTGTGATAACCTGGATAGAAGACGCACATGTATCATGCTCTACGTTGTACATGACTGACAATGAAACGAATCCTACCAAAAATTTTTTTATTTTGCTAAGGTTCATCGAAAACGTGATATTGAGGTAAAAGAGATGTTAACCACATATAAGCTTATGTATATTCGCAACAAGACGTTAAAAGTAACATGGGGTTAATAAAACATATTACAGGAAAGAATCATATTGTTAAAATGTGACCAAATGACTCTAACAAGCATCATATTGACTAATGGAATATGGTTGGTAAAAGTCGGAATTCTAGGTGTAGCTGAATTCTTGAACTAGGTTAATTGCATTAGAAAAACGTAAAGGGTGTATGTCGTAAATCTAAGTACAGAAAGCTTTAGGCTGAATCAGGTGGATGAAAACAAGGATTACAGATATACGCCTGTACCTCCACTTCTCTTAAGCAAAAGCGCGTTGGTTAGTTGATTTCAATTCAAGTAAACGATGCTCAAGACAATAAGATTGAAAAATTAAAATCAAGTACTCTATAGAGAACGATAAAAAAAACCAGTGTTATGTATAACGCTTACAACTGCGACGTCGCTGAGGTAAGTCTACTTTTAGTAATCATCAACTTAAAAACTTTGGGTTAGGAGATAAGGAAACAAAGAAATGAGCTAGAACACTCAATAACAAAAAAAAGATTAGTGAAAATGTACTTGGAATTTGAAAAAAGATAAAAAGCGAATAGTGACGCGGAGATAACGAAAGCTTCAAATCAAGCTAATCGACTCAGGACACATCAAGACTGGATAGTTCTGGATATGGCTTAGCACTATGAGACATATTTAAAGGTATGTACTTTCATGATAAATAGTCGTGTGGTTAAATTCATATGAGTATAACTAAAGTAAAACGATCGACTAATACCGATTTGTTGAACGTTTGTAGGATAAGCAACAGAACTAACATGAGTTTTAAAATTCGTCCCATGGTAAATATACCCCGTGCTTAATGGAGAAACTACAATACTTAGCAATTAATATGGTCACAGTATTTAAATTCTATATGACAATAGATTCCTTAAATTTAGGTTCATACTTAAGTATATATGGCTTTTTTGTTTGATTCATTGGAGCGACCAAATACATAAAATTACCTTACATAATTTACAGTATCAAAAAAAAACTCACTGGTTGGCAATACTGAATTCCGGATTGTCCAAAGAAAAATTCCTTGTTATATAAAACAGTCGCAGTGTGCCATATTCCATCTACTTGTTTGCCTTTAATCAAAGAGATTAAAAAGTGCACATTTGACGTGCCTAAGAGACCAGGACTAAAAATACTAGCTAGTCCACCTGAAAGATCATATATGTATAGGAAAACGTCTGACATAGCCACAACATTCAAAATGGTTCAAAAATATAACCAAAGACCTAAGGTGTCTCAATTTCCAATGTCTTAATGACTAATAAGACGGATCAAATTTTGCGCTCGCATCTTGATGTCAAGTGGCCTTTAAAGTCTTTAATAGTATACACTGCAAGATTTCTCGCTAATCAACTAAGCGAAATTTACTGATTATGGTGGTCGATTTGTGGCGTGATATGATCTGGAGTACGTTTCCCAGAGCGGTAAGTTTACTAGAAACAGAAGCTGTCACGTTAGAGAATAGTAGGTAAGTTGGTCTTGGGGAAGAGACTTTAGATACAGAGCTGCGAAAAAAAGGTTGAACAGGGATAAGCAATAAGTTAGATATAATAAGGCAAGAAGTAATTGATAGAGATAATAGGACGAGTTAATAGGATGAACTAGGATGGGTACTTTAGTGAATAATGATATCAGCAACAATGATAAGTGCATGGTACGAAGTTTCCAAATGAAGGCTGTGATCCTCCACCAATGAATAAAATTTTGTGTGTATATAAAGAGTCCTCCAATCTCTTCTTGAATATGCTAAATACGTCTGTTGGGGCCATTACATTCAGTAGAGTATTCCAGAACTGGTAGGTCTTCTGTGACGAGTCCGATATAGTCAAATTAATCGCACTATGACGTGCGATTCCGTGGGTTTGAGTTGTTGCAAACTGTGTTGGCAATGTCCTAGCAAGGCGGGCCTGGCCATGTAGAATTTCGCGTCAGTATTAGATTCATGTAGTTTATTCGTAGATTGGCGAAAATGGACTTAGGGGTATCGGGCGGTTTCCGCACATTTTTCACCGGGTCATGTGACCCATTTCGTATCTCATTTCTACACTTTTTAAATGTGCTTTCATCTAATTTTAAGCAAAATGAAGCAACGACGAAGCTGGATGCAAGACCTGTAGGTAGCCAGGAACTGTTGTGATGGGTTTAACTTTACGTGGACTAAATGAAGCATAATCTAGACCTTGGTCGCATTACTCTGATAATTGTTGCCAATATAAAGTATGTTACTAAAGGCAAACCTTAGTGACTATCTACTGTAGTATTAGGAAGGAGATGTTCTCGAATATTTTGAATCTGCTTACTTTCCTGTGGAGTGATTAATTGCTTAATGCGACACATTCGGAAGCATAATCGTAATCCATTGATTTATGTCCAGTATCAGAGCTTTAGCATATTCGTTGTAATATTTCAACATCATCGTCATAACGTGTGCATCTCTACAGCTTTCGGTCATTCACTTAGGTCAGTAAAGAGAGATGATTCCGTCGAGAAGGTCAACAGTGGTAAAAATAAAATGTTTAGGCCCTGGACTGTCTTCGCTGATGGACTCCTGACCATATATTATCCGAAGTTAACAATATTCTGTTTGCTTTGGTGTGAAATTACCGATTTTGTCAATAATTCTGCTACCAGGAAAATACAAGTCAAGGTAGCTCAAGTTTGAAATTTTTGTCACCAAGTCTCTGTGTGTTAAAATGTCAAGTGGCTCAACGAAATCAAAGACTAATATTTGAATGGAGATTTGTAGTTCTACAACTCTGTCCTGCTATCCCTCCTCAGGAGAGAGTGATCTGCTTTTCTCAAACCATGTTGCGCCTTGTGGAAGATATATTGTTAATGGGATGTTGAAATAGATTTAAGCCTTAATCAAATACTGCCTCAGTACATTCCTTTCAAACAGCTAAGAGAATGTCAACTCAGTCTAGGAACATGAGTAGACCTAATGACTCCAACCTTCTGATGGGTTAACTCTGTTTAAAGTGGGCATATCCACTAAATCCAATGTATGCAATCAACCAGTATTTCTTGCTACCTTGTCTTGATATTCAATGTCCAGTTCCCAAGCACTGATGTCCAGTGACAGTAGTTCAGTTACAAGACTGCACAATTCACAGAACGTTCAGCCGAAAGTAGCTAATATTACTGTCATTATCTTATTTTGATTAATCATCGTTATTTCATAATTAGATATTTATTTATTTATCAAAATCTATCTTCACCCTTATGTCTTTAGGCACTTTTAGTAGATTCTAAAACAAGTAGCAGAACTAGTAAAATCTAAACTTCTTTCAATTGCTAGCTACGATTAACAGACTGTCCTCGTTTAGCCCTACTATCATTCCTTACTTTGATCTATTGTTTTCATTATTAAGTGTAAGTATAACGCATCTATTTTGCGAGTCGTTGACTGAATACTGACCTTCACTGTTCATTTATCTAGATTTCCTTACGCACGTGGCTCTGCAATGCATAACATCTTTGCGAAACGACAGCCGTTGTAGGTATGGTTAGTTTGGGTGGGTAAAATTTTAGTTGTAGTGCTAAGAAATGAAATGTCAAAGGTTATAGGTCACGTACTGTATCCAACCCTTGTTTCGCCATGTTTCCTATAGACTGCAGCGATATTAGTAATCACTCAGCATTTTCCGAAATATCATTTTAGGGTGAGCTTTGGACAAACCTTTGACCAGTAAGCTTTAAGTTGAGGAGACTTTTAGTGGAAAAAAGCTTTTTTTCGTAGATGGGTAGTGAGACGAGAGATTGTGACACGCGATACTGGCGAGATTCGTCTTGTTTGGTATTCAAGCGCTCTCATAACGTTGATCACAATTAAGTTACTACTTAACCACCCATCGTTTGAGAGAAACATCCCTAGTTGAAGGTTACAGTTTGCATATTGTTTGCTCTTAAGCTTAATGACCCACCCTATTGCTTGCCTTTGTACTTTCTACAAGTGAGTTTCATTCCTATTAAAAATGAGAGATGCAAAGCGTTATATGCTAAATATAGCGTAAATATTGTGAGAATAGGTCCTGGCTTCAGCATACCCAGCTGCCGACAAATTTGATGTAACCCAGAGTAAACTTCGCTGGTATCCTTCTCTTAGTAGTTCCCACTAGTATTCAGTAAGTTGATGAATAGAAGCCTTAGAAACAGTTCTATAGAAATGCTAACCTCACAGTATCCACTTAGATATTAGTTTGAATGACAACTGTCTGAAGCACTATAGTTTACTATATATATTATTCTGTAGGTTGAGGTTCATAGTGTTATCACCAATCCACTTCTATATCCACAACAGGCATTTGTGGAGTTTCTGTGAATCCCATCATCTCGCCTCATGGCTTTTACACTGTCTAGAAAAATGAAAATATACAAATTCACGTTTGATTGCAGATCATTAATGAAAAGAATAAATAACAGTGACCCTAGGATAAAAATTAGTCCTACTGCTAGTGATGACAATCATCTCGGAAAGCAGCCTCGTTACTAGGATTGCAGTAGTTTGTTGAAACATGTATTGGCTACCTTATGAAGCAGATCACTTCAAAGCGCCGTGACAAAAGCTTTGGAGAAGTGCTAAAACACTGCATAAACTGGGGATATTTTTATCAAAACCGAACGTTTATATCCCTATCACCTAAAGCCAAGCTGCACTGTGTTTGCCAATGAACCCACTAATCTGATCATTCACACTACTCTCTAGATCGCTGAATAGTGGTTAAAGGATTGTCACACGTTTATAACAGCCAGTGAATTTTATATCCCTCCAGTGCAGGTTGGAAACCAGTGGCTTATTTCGACTCCATTAACAATTATTCGGATTGTGGTGAACTCTGTAATACATCGCTGAAAAGTCAGCAAAGTGATTCAATAGTCTGAGTGCATGTCATTACAGCCAGGTGAATTGTTGGGCTTTAACGCCAGCATCTTATGTAGGACTGACTAGAGTGTGAAATAGATATACCCAGTTTTCCAGGATTCAGCTTCCAGTTAGCCTTCACAAATAGTAGGTAGTTTAACTGTCTATCAAAGTGAGCGTTAAATACTTCAGTTCCATCTTCATTGGTGTAAGTCCTGTTCTGAAATTCTGCTACAATCAAGTCTCCTGAAATTTACTGCCAATCTTCGGGCAACAAACCAGTGCACGCTTTCATGATATTCTTGAAATTTCTTGGCGAGGTAAGCTTGGAACTTTTTCCTGTCGTCTCTAACACGAAAGTTACACCTTAGTCTTTAAGCGGAATGATGGATCATGATTAGAGTCTCTTTGTGAGGTTTTCAATCCATGTCAATCCATTCTCTCGTCCTTCGGTGAATGCTTCATGCGTAAATCCGCTTTGTTTAACCTGACTGCGTACAGACATAGTTGTATGGGCATTCACCATCGATACTAAACATGCTTATTTCGGTGAACACTGCTAGCTACGAGGGCTAAGGCATGCATTACTGCCTGATTATTTTACGAAATAATGTGAAAAGGAAATTATACCACTGACAACAAGCATGAATGCTGTAAATCCGCTTACGTCATATTTACGACCGAATGTATCTTCACTAAAATTTTTCTACAATCATGTTGTTTGTGCATTTAGCCGTTAAAAATACATTAGAAAAGCAACTTGAATAACATAGTTTTATCCAAGACATTCTTCAAGTGCTTGTCGTATTTCTTTCGAAACTGATAATAAAAATACTACTTGACAAGCAACAATTAAAGTGACCAAGAAGTTGTTTATATAATGTTTTTTCTCAGTGTCTTTAGTGATTACTTAGGCATCAATCATTCCCTTGAATGAATCAGGGAATTTCGACAACCTTGTCCACTTAAGCAAAGTGCCTCAAAGTTCACGTACTATAAGCACATAATGTTTACAATTAATTTTGTGCCAAGTTCTGTATGGCCACGTTGATGTAATAGCAAATATGGATAAAAAAAGTTTAGTAGATAATGTTCTGGGAGAATACGTATAATTATTGTCCTATTTCTTATAGAATACGCTCTAACTCTGTTCCGTAATAATATATTTTCAAATTATCTACAAATAACTAGATCATTACATTGGGTCATACAGATCCACAATTCATAGGATGAGTGTATATATCAAAAGTCACCAACGATGATTATAGGAGAACAACATTTGGAATTGACGTAAAGCCTTCAGGTACGAAATCAAACCATGTAGGGGGGAAAGAGTAAGTTATATATGTTCAATAATGTTACAACGTCCAAATCGTAAAATAATAGGTGAAGAATCAATAAAACACGTTAGTATGGTAGGCGGAGCTTTAACGACAAGTACATAGATCAAAGTAGGAATAGTACTTATAATTTTAACAATGATATGACAATGTGTTACGACAGTTTTATAGGAAACACTTCAATATAATGATATGTTCTGTCATTAGTTTCGTAATACAGGCTGTTCAGGTCGTTCGAAAATTAGTCAGTGTGTGGAAAATACTGTCGTAATATATCTCCTATATGAGTTTTCTTGTTATCAGCAGCTTAAAAATGACGTAGCGAACTTGCATACTTCGTCACTAACGAAAAACCCTGCTTCTATGGCTAGGGTGGACCCAAGCTATGAGAGTCATCGGACAGTGTAACTTCAAAGTAAGATTATGTAAGTTGGACGGTTACAGCATTTCACTGAATTTGAGTCAGTAATCTGGTAAGTAAACGATCGATAAAAGCAAATCATCAAAGTTCACTATCCAGACTATTGTTTTTAGTACTAAAATATAACATTTTTATAATTTTTGACAGTTTTACAACTTTAAAGTAACAATTTGTTGCTAACCCAAAGTAGCCCTAAATCATAATATTTATTTATAGTCTAACGCTTAACTTAAACTGGAGTTCTAATCTCTGAATCTATCTCAACCCCAAATCTATAATTTTTGGCCTTCTGCTAACCTTAAATACCAATGGTAAAGTATAAAATTCTATATTTGTTGCCTACATGGTAGAAAATTGTCTTTCAAATCAAGTTTGTTCATCTAAGTAATTTTTTTTTCGTTCACAATCAACATGCCTTTTTCACATGTGCACCGTAATCTCAGAACAATTATCTGAGTTATCATTGATCGAGAGCTATAATCTAGTTCTGTGCTGACTGGTATAGAGGTATCACTGTTCTGTAAGCGTTACTTAGAGTTACTCTTGTAACAGTTCTTTGTTGGTATATATGCAATGCATATTGTGAAATATTGTATCAATTATCAAATGTATCAAAAATCATATCATACTTAATATACGTCATACTTTAACTGTTGCTTTGGTAGTTTTAGAGAAGGCACTGTTTACAATACTCCTTTTTCTAAATCGTTTTCTTAAGTGATATTATAATTAATGAATTTCTGTGACATTATTTCTGTCAAATTATCCCAGCCTATTTGTTGTGACTGAGTCGGTTAGTAGGGCCTCTGAACACTGTACAAGCCCTACTCTAGACCGATGGGGATCCTCGAACCGCAATTGACCGTAACTGTATTATTCCTAATCAGCAAGTTAGAATAAAAGACACGCCGTTACAATAAAATCTACAATTTTACCACAAACAACAGGAGAATACAAAGTCTAAAATAGTGCAGTAAATTATATACACAGTAGATAAGGTTTTACTTCAAGACGATACCGACTACCAACAGTAACACATGACGATCTGCCCAGTCGATTCTAAAAGCAATCTGACTAAACAACGTTCAAGTAGTACCAACATCTTATCTTCCAAGACAATCATTAAAGTAATTAGTTATTAGCTTCATTTTACCTAAGAATTAAACTTGCTTCAGTCATGTCCTCAAATCAAACTGAGATGGTTCTACGGGATACTGGCATTATTGATTATGAAATGCTACTGGCACAAACTAGGAACATAGTTTTTTCATCTACGATTATCTAATTTAAACTTATTTAATCTTAGTGTAATTATAATGATCTTTAATATAGGTTTTAAATATTGATTCTTAGTTGTCACTTATTGTGAATTATTTGTATCAGTTCTTCGATCACCATTATTCCGCCATTTCTCAACATGTATAAGGTTTACTAGATTGTCATTTTTATGCACTTTGGTGATGAAGGTGCACTCTAGGTCAATGGCAGTTACTCTGTTCACAATAGCCACCTCTTTCATAATGTAACTTACCATCCTACCACTCACCATCACTAGGCTCATCTACTTCCAGGTGCATAAATTAAGTGGACTGTAACTTGTCATCATAAGGAGCTGTGTTACACACCTCAAACTTAACCCTTCCAACATCTAGTTCTGTATTTATCCCACACTCTTATTATTCCTTGCTTTGGTTGATTGCTTTCACTATTAAATATTAGTGCATATGGTGTGCTTAACTGAATCACTAGCTCATTTTTTTGTGCCCATCTCTCTTTCAGAAAATCTATGTTCTGCATACTTTCTCCAGCTAACAACTTGTCTTCATTCTAGATTAGAACACTGAAAACCATAACAGTGCAGTAGTTGGTAGTATGCATGTATGTTCAGCGTAGAATCCGGAACACTGTCCAGGTTTCTAAACTTGAGCGGTGCTCAGAGATTAGCATCAAATTAGTGATTACTTCATTAACAGCAAAAGTGGGCATATGGAATACTTTTCGTGAAGAGAGAACTGGCTTCAATTAAGAAAGGTGTGAAATAACTTTAGGCTAATGATTTAAAAGAGGACGAAGTGTGAATGCATCTGCTCGACTGTCATCAGTTCTGGGTTTTATCATACATTGTCGCGAATTATTTGCTACAGAGTTTTTGAGGAACCAAACGTAAAAGTCTGCATCTACCAATATGGCTCAAAACAACACTCACTTACTTCATAGACAGATACCAAGTTGTGGTTTTGCCATCACTAAACTTTATTCCATGTTACTTCCATATTAGTAGGTATTGAGCGTCTAGGTAGATGGTGGTTAGGCATATGTAACACATATCCCAACCACCTCCACTTACAAAGATTCACAACCTCATGAAATAATTTACCATTTCGCCCCGATGTCCGGTGTCTAACCTCATCGTGACTTACCTGATGATCCTAGTAAATGTGGGCTATGTTTTGAGGACCACGATGATTAAATACCGATAACCTATGACTGCCATATACTTCTATTGGCAACGTTCTACATCCATATAGTAAAACAGTACAGGGTGTTGCTAATTATACTCTTACTTTTGATAGAAGATGAGTATCCTGCCTTACTTCATAGATGACACAAGTTTTCAAAATCCATTTGAGTTTCTGGGATCTATACCAAGGCTTCGTCAGACACCAATCCATAAGACCAATCAGGACTTTAGAGATAAGTGAAGTGGTCTAAACACTTAACTACTTCATTTCTTATGTATAATTCAAGTGTTAATGCAGACCAGTTCTGAGACAACAGTTTACATTTAGAAGAAGAGTAGCGTATAACGGACATACTTGCATTGCTGCTCAATGCTATCAGAAGACTGTATTTTTATAGCTTCTTTACCAAACAGGGACTATGTCATGCGTGTATTCTAAGTCAACTAGTATACCTTCTGATAAGAGATAAATTAGGTGATGACAGAATTACTTCTAGCAGTAAATCTATTATGCAATCAGACTAAAATAAGGATAGTTAGCAGTGTTGACTAACATCACTTAAGGCTGCAATCTCAGATGATAGTGCGCTATATACTCTGACTCAACTAATGATGTTTAAGTAAATAGCCTTGATAAGATTTACATACCACAGAAGTTCACCTTTCAGTGATAGACCCTGTCGTAGAATCTTTGAAGCTATAAAAAAATCATTCTTAAACAGTAGAAAGTATGCCTATGTTCTAAAACCTGACAAACATTCGGTATTTAATTAATACAGTAATGACCATGTCTAAAACCAACTTAGTTTTCTTACATTTATAGTTCACGTGGCATAATTAACTGTCTGATATCTACTGGAAACTGTAATTATTGTGAAGAATTTAGGTCATGTTTATTCATACTATGAAGTAGAACATCATGAAGGCTTAGCTTATTTGTAAACTTAGTTCAATCAGTGTTATTAGCATGTAATCGATCAGCAACTGAAGGCAGTGTTCTTAGGATTAAAGATGAACAGTTTACAGAATAAACAAAGGTAACATAACAACCATAAACAAAAACTAAGTGAAAATCATCTTAAATCACTTGCATCTAAATTGATCCTCGACAACATTTGTAATTCTTACATATTCATTAAAAATAACACAATAACAATCATCTTTTGATAATTGATCATTGATCATTGATCATTTAATAGATATCTGAATTAAATAAAGCATCATAACATTTCAACAACATATACACATTGATATTCTTGTATTACATGTAGTACAAATTGGAACATACAACAAAATCACTTCATAAATAAGAAACAAAAGAAGGAAACAAACAAACAAACAGAATATGATAAACAACAATCACAAATTGAACAGATACAACTAGTTAAGACTAATGTTTATTTTGGTTATTCATCATGTTTCTACACTAATCAAATGTATTAAGCTAATGCTATTCGATTAGTAGTTCAAGTAAATATTCTAATACTATTCATCATTGAATGTTGTCAATTGGATACTAAGAAAAAACTAGACAACATTGGATAATTACAACTACTTTTGAATTTCAGTAGTTATCATCATTAGTTATCAGTAGTATCTAGTAGAAATCAGTCAATAAATGAATGTTAATAGTGACAAATTCAATGTCAGTCTTTATGATATTATCATAAATGGAATGACTGTATAACTAAAGTCAAATTGTAGATTACACAACATTGAAAAGATTACGTAATAACAACATACTTGATAAGAAGTAATCTAGAAACAACAATTTTGTCTGTTCTCATGGTTTTTATTTGTTGCTGCCTAAGTTTCATTCATCTATTTACTTTGTTCACTATCTTCTTTCTTTAATTGTTGTTGTTGTTTTTTGATTAGCAACAAAAAGGTGAATTAAAGATAAACAAATATTGATTTTTGATCAATAGGAATGTAATACAATTTGATTGGAATGATATAACACACACTGTTCACATTACATAATGATATAATACAGGGGGATTATCTTGTGTTGATAATGGTGGATACATGTAACAGGTATGATTTGGTGTATGCGTATAAATAAATGGTTCATAGTAAGCCAATACATCATCTCTTGTTTGCATTATACTACTACTACTACTACTACTCGTAGTAGTAGTAGTAGTAGTAGTAGTAGTAGTAGTAGTAGTAGTAGTAGTAGTAGTAGTGCTAGAGTGAGCAGTAACAGTGTTGTTAATGTCAGTAGGATATTTTGAATAAGAGTATGGTACACCAACATAATATCGCATATCACCATGATTTACTGTTTCTAAATTGGTATTCTGTGGTAGAATTATTTTAGCATGATAATGTGGAAGTTTGTTTGATAGAATATTTGTTGTTAATTGTTTACTACTATTATTAGTTACATGAGTAGTACTAGTATTTTCAGTAGAATTAGTAGTAGTAGTAGTATTAGTAGTAGTAGCGGCAGTAATTTCATCATAAGTCGTATTAGCATCATGAGGAATTGAATAAAACGGTTGGATCTTGTCTGAAGATGATGATAATATGTAATCATTAGCAGGAAAATAAGTAACAAGTTGTGGCATATAATACATTTCATTGTGTAATCGATGGGCATGATGATCATGATGATGACAATGACAATGAAGAAGTTGTGAATGATGTAGAAGATGATGGTGATGATGATCAGCACATAATGAACAACCGTTTGTTCTTAATGTTTTATTATTTGAATAGGTCAGTTTACTGAGAGTTTGTGAAAGAGTTCCCTGAACTGTCTTCTGTAAGTTATTATTATCATTGTCTGCAGGTTTATTACTATGATATTTGTCTTGTTCATCATGTGATTCATCTATCAATTGACTATGATGTAATCGAGTTGCATTGATGACATCATCATCATCAACAACAACATCACCACCGTCGTGGAGATCATTTGCTGCATCATGACTAACACTAACTTGATTGTCATTCTCTTCTTCATTTACTTTATGTAATTGTATTGGTTCATAGTTAACTTTTGATAATGTTTGTTTCTTATTACCTTGTTTAACATTCATCATTTGAAACTGTGTTTGACATTGACTAGATTGATCTATAGGCTCATTTATAGAATACATTTGTTTAGGGAAATAATTAGTTCCATAAAATACCTTCATAATGTAAGAGAATGAACAAAGAAACAGTTGTAAGTTGAAAAAAAGTAACCAATTGTATCTGATTAAATAAAACAATGTTACGTAATCAGTATTGGGTTCTGTATTGATTGAGTAATGATAACAATAAGATTTCAGTAGATTAATTAGTTGCTATGGCGGATTGTTCAATTAGATCTATACATCAAATAAGGTGCTTTTTATGCTTGAATATTTTGGAGATTAGTGAATGTTGATTTGATATCATGAATTAGTGTGAGTTAGAGAACTATTGACAACCATAAAGCAATAGACAACTGTCTCCAACTAGTGTGTGACTCTTTAGTAGTGTGCATCCACGACTCCACTAATAGTTAAAAGTAGGACATTCTGTCTTTCGTCCAGTTCAACCGTCTCAAGTGTAAGGCAGTTATTCCTCGATAGCAATGAACGAGGCAGTGGATATATATCGCTAAATGATTAGGTTGGAAATATCAGTCGTTGGAAGCCGGCTAAGTGATTCAGTGGTTAAATGCTATCCGCGAAGCCTGAAGGTCTTGGGTTCGATTTTTTATGGGTTCATGGATGCACACTACTGAAGAGTTTCAAACTAGTTGGAAACAGCCCTTCAGTGCTAAATAATGGTCAGTGGTTATCCCACTCAAAGCAGTTTTTGATATCAGAGTGATTTTTGCTAGACAACCATTGGAAACAAGAAAGGTGACTGAACTATCTATTTTGTTACAGTGTATCATCAAAAACCTATCAGAAAATTGGAACCGAGAAGTTCAGGTATTGTGATAAATTTACCTGAACAGGTTAAAAGAAATTGAGCTACCGAGTAAATAGAAAACACCAGATGCATAAATTCTATCTGGAGTATCCTCGGCGAATGAAATTCGAAGATACCAATGAAAGTTTCACCTGACATTCCTATCCGAGCTTCCTTACTATAGATTATTCGAAGTCAAGAAACATGAAAATTCATCATCCACTTGAATAATAGTTCCTAAGATTCTGTCACTGAGTTCACATGAATTTGTTATGCGATGAATTGTTATATATTTTTTGACATTTTAGCCGTTTACGTCGTGAAACAGTGTTGGAGTGAAACACAAAGTCGATATCTAATAGTAGTATGATTAGTACAACTTTAACTCTATTTCGCAAATTGATGGATGTGTGAATTCCGCCATCGAACGCCGGCTGGCCCAGTGATGCAGAGGGTTAGGTGTTCGCCAACCTAAAAACCCTGAGGTGTAACGTAGGGTACACATTGTTGAGGAGACCCATACTAGGATGAAACAACTGTCGTTGGTACCCTGCCAACATCGATCTGTGAAGTATTCAGTGAACTGAAATGCCAATGTTCACAAACCAGCTCAAAAATCATCAAATATTATTGGTAATAACCACTACATTGTGTAGCTCGATTCACATCATCATTATCATCATTCACAACTTCTCAATCGCAGCCATAATAAGGAGTTTTAACGTAGTTAGTAAATATTTTAGTGGTGCAGTTCAACATCATGTAACCCTATGCCCCGCACGTCATCAAAAAGTATTTCTTTCTGTATACTTGTAGTACTGTAAAACATGCTTTCTTATTAACCAATAAATCATTTACTAATAAATGACAACAAAAGTGTACATTCTATTTAAAGCAATTTTAGCAATTGAAATCTAAGCATCCAAATGAATTGTTTGAGTGAGATTGTGACTGGCAAGTGAAATCCAGAAAGCATATTCCTTCCCATATGGGACTCGTCGGCTGGATGTACCTCCATGCCAATGTTGGTGTTTACACCGGGATCCCAATTCAGTTCGCTTCATCACAAATGCCACTAAGTTCGCCATCAAGCTACTGAGTCTAGACAGTGAACATCAACCCTGGGATGCAGGCACATCCAGCTGACGAGTCCCAAATAAGACAAAATGAGCGTCCACTTGCAAGTCACAATCTCACTTAAATAATACTTTTTACTATCGCTATATCGAGACAATCTGCTCAGGATGCACATATAGCAACAGAGACTCATCAGCTTCAGTCCATACAAATCAACAGGAAGATATAAGTTTATCCTAATGTTACGGACTGTTTGACTAATGTAAATTGCCATAATCGTTGACATGTTCCAATTACATCTGTTAATGTTCAAAAGTTCCTACTCATAACTTGTCATTGTGTTGAGTAGTAGATGATCACAGTAATATACACTTAAATGTCACCATATGATCACATCTATTCACTCACACACACACACACACACCTTTTTAAACATCATTTCATTCTTGTGCATTCCTTTACATCAACAAAGTGAAACAAGGGAATTGATTGATCAACCATTTATACACAACTGAGATTGCCATGATAACACTGAATAATAAATTACTTTGTAGAAGTGTAAAATCATAATACTGATTAAAGTACATGTTGATATCTTTACATTTCAAATGAAATTTTTACTTCAATTTCTTTACTTAGGTGGCTTAATTTACAATTAGTATATTTAATATTAGTGAATTTGCAACTAACTTAATGGTTTGATACAAAATCTACGAATAACTAAGCGAATAAACTAATGTACAATTGCTTCATTTGATGCTTCAATTGATGTTTATTAGTAAAATTCAATAAGTAAATTGTGCAAAAGTAAAACATTTTTAACTATTTTAAAATTATGCAATATCATTTTAGTTACTTATAAATTATATAAGTAGTCAAAGTTAGTTCATAAAAGTTTCTTGACTAAAGTGATAATGAACTTTTCTATACGATTTTTTACATCAAACACAATTTGATCTTCTTTCAACTAGAATTTAATGATCGGAGAGGACTTAAAAAGTTATTCACTTGTAGTATAATGTTTACTGACAACTTCTTCAGGGACTTAAATTATTCAGTTATCTATTAATGATGATGATCGTCATCATCATCTAATATCAAGCTTGTCTTATCTCACCCACTTATGAAATTTCATTAAAACTGTAAGATAGTCATGAAGAAAATCATTAATGAGTTGGTTCAGTATGTTAAGTTAACGTTACTTATGTGACTACGATAAATGCTTGGTGAGTTGATTTCGTAACAGCATAATGTTATCAGTGTTTCATTGAAAATCAGGGAGCACTGGAAGCTATTTCAACATGGTATGAGACTCCTCAGCAGTTAACACTCTAATTTCTTTCCTCAGGGGCTTCAGTTTGGCAAACATCTAACCCACTACACTACTGTGCTGGCATTAGATTGTGGTATTCCCACCTCCATCAATTTGTGTCATATAACGAGACTATCATCCATTGTCATTAGTGATAACTGTCTCACTCGCATCAAGTCTAAACTCCAACAATCATGATTTGTAACTAGGGTTTTAGGAACATCCTGAAGTTAGTTAATAGTGAGCTAACTATTTTAATTGAATTGAGATGGTTTGTGTCGAATGGTATTAAGTTTATTAGATTAAATTCAATACAGATTGATGTTTGTATTTGCCAACCAAAAGACTTTAGGCTGGAAACTATAGTGCGCACAGCTGAGAAGTCCTATGGTAAGATGAAACAGCTATCCAATACTTTATGGTTTTTAATGATACTTTAACAACATCAAGAAGTGATGTTGTAAATCAATTAAACTTAATACTAAACTTCATCTCAATTAATGTTTATCAAATAAGTTAATGAATCAATTTTCATAACTATTCAATTAACTGGTATACCTTGTCTAATGCCCAATTATTTGTAGAGAATTCTTGTAATAAATTCACTACAGATTGTTTATTTTCTTTTTGTTGATCAGTAACATCACGTAGAAACATCTGAATTAGGCATAAAGTTTGTTGTCTTTCATGAGTCATTAAACAGATTGTAGAATGTGAAACAACTTCATATAGAATCTGAAAATAATAACAAATAAGAAACAAAACACAAAATGAAATGTGATTAAGATTTTGTTAGATACTTAAACATGAATATACAGTTTAGTATTGAAATGATCTAACAGTTACTAGGGGGGTAATAACCAGCCAATGGAATCTGTGACTAAGCATACAATTTGATAGACTTGAAAAGACTGACTAGTTGGCAAAATACTTCAGTAATCAAAGCTTACCCTAAGGGGTATCTGTTAAAAGAACGAACATCAGTGAATAACAATGGAGGCTAAGTCACTCAGTGAATCAAAACAATTGCTTTTATATATCATATACTGAAGTAATGAGTAACACAAAGTACAAAATACAATGAAAGCTAACGTGAATGCGAAGAGATAGGGAGGGGGTGGGTTTTGTACAAGGTTCAATGATAATTTGGATCGAAATGAGGTTACGACAACTTGAAATGGAGATGGTTGATAAGTTCGTGAAAATCCTACAATATGACCAGTATGAATATGATAGTTATGGAATGTTTAGTCAGATGTAGTTTAACTGTAGAGGTTTCATTAGTAAGAAGCATAGACTCAATCGATTGAGATTTCCAATTATTTGCCTCTATATAACAGTTATATATACAAAGTAAGAATTCACGTAAAGTGTTATACAAATATGACTTAATGAGGGAGGCAATTTACAACGTATTCAATAAAGTTACTAGTATATTTCATGTTTACTGACTGTTTCCCATGAGGAGTTACTGTACACTGATATCATTTAATTTGGATTGTGACTGGTAAGTGGAATCCAGGACGCTCGTTCCGTCCTATTTGGGACTCATCGGCTGGATGTACCTGTATCCCATTGCTGATATAGCAATAGAGACTGACCAACTTCAGTCTATAACAAATCAATGGGAATAGACAAATTCATCCTATATTACACTGATATGTTCATAACAGACAGTTGTAGATAACCCTAAACATTTGACATGAAATCATTCATTAGTTATAAACTGATAAACATTCAAGATTACAAATATGCAGCAATTGATTATTGAGTAATCAACTGATAGATGAATATGATCAATTGATTGATGTGATCCTATACAAACGAAGTTATAATGTGAGTGCCTAATGAGTTCCTGTATGAATGCTCTGTGTTCACTCAATTCCAAGGAGGAATAAAAAGAACACAAGCTAATGAATCACTGATGTAAGCCATATTACATTACAAGCATTCTGTTATATGTACACAAACCAAACGATGTAGCCAACCAACTAGGCAATTAACAATAATACAAAACATGGGAGACAATGGTAATGAATTGAAGTAGTGTGTATACAATCAATAAACTGTAGTTCCTAAATGAAGAATAACACAATCAAAGTTAATGTACACAATGGAAGATCAGGATAAGTAGGACATAATAATGATAGGAATAACAATGTTTACTTTAAACACAACTAAAATAGTCTTCTAAACACATAGTCCTTACAGTTAGTTGTTCCTCAGTGAATCGCTCAACATACATTGAACAATGTCTTGTTCACTTCGTTTCTTATAATACTGATTAAATTCTATTAATCATTATTGCATTATGAAAACTTTTAGCTTAACTAACTTGATATTATGGTAGATACATCAGGAAGTAGTCGGAAGGAAACCTTTCATACCTTCATACTCGTTGTCTCCTTCATAACAAGAAACTATCAAGAATCTAAATATACCTGTTAATACCACTAGGAAATGGTATCTTTTATAAGCTAATGACATCAGTACTACACATAACAAAAGACAAAACACTAAGATGATGATAAGCTGAACATCATCTATAAAATAAAACTACATTGTGTAGAACAAAATGGTAGATCTTTTCATCTCTTTCAATACGAGTACTGAATAGTAGTCAAATGCTAAGACATATCTTCTCTTGTATAATTTCATTAAGGTAACTATGAATATTCAGTTTGATGTATGAAACGTTGTAAATGAGAACAAAGGAAACCTAAAGACGAAGGATTGTTCAGATGCTTGACATTCAGGTCAATCAATAGTCAATAAGTATATCTATCAGTCATAATAAACAACGATGAAGCTACGAATGAAATCAGATGAGAAGAGAATGAAAATAAATTTACTACAGATGTCAGGACAATTAACAACTGCAACCAGTCACATTTTATGGTAGACGGAACAAGCTTCTAGTTACTTGTGAAAAGAAATCCCATAGCTGACTTCTATCAGATGTGAACACTAATACAATCTTCTTGAATATTGATGAAAGCTTCTCGATTATACTATTCAGCTTAGAAAACTCTATCTAGCTATACTCTTAAGCGACAAACCCTCTCTAATATTTGAAGAAATCTCAGTTACTACGGTATGTAAGTCAAATATGGTTTAGTATTGATAACTGTCAACTGTCTAATATCATTAGACAGTCGGTATCACTCAGACCTATTCGTGATATCAAATGAAGATTCAACAACGTTTACAACATCGAATCACAGATAGTATAAGCTCAAAAATGACTAACTACTATAAGTGATTCCTGGAGTTCTAGTCAGTAGATAAGGCAGTTGAAGTTCAACCGTGTCGGATGTTAAGGCAGTTATCCATTGATAACGATGGATGAAGTAAAGTATATATATCACGAATTGACTAAAGTTAAAAATATCAAGTGTTTGGAAGCTGGTTTAGTTGTCCAGTGGTTATGCGTTTGCCTCGTATTTCAAAAGTCCTAGACTACATTCACTGGTAGGATCATGTTAAAGAGTCTTACAGTTGAACGAAACAGCTGTTCAGTGATTTCTGGTTGTAAATGATTGTCGAACTTACATCAATTCATGACCATCATAGTAAAGTTGAAAAAGTTTTGTAAAGATTAGCAATTACTTTTGTTATTTATGATGAAAATCATCTTTACCTGGATAACATTATAAACTAAACATCATTGGATAAGTGCTTTCGCCTTAATATAGAAAGATAGAGCACTACCTGAATAGTCTTAATCATTAAGCGTTCATCGGTAAACTGGAAACTCTCAATTCGACTATCTGATGATGTCATGTAATGCAAACTGTTGAAGAGTCTCAAACTGAATCGATACATCTTTCTGAAATTCTCTAGATTTCATTGATACTCAACTGACAATCAATTTGTTATAAACAAACATAATTAAATAATCACATTTGCATTTTAAAGTGACATTTGCATTACTTTACTAAATTCATAAGTTTTGAATAGTTACAATGTTATTTGAATGAGTTTGGATCCCCGGTTTTGGATCCAAGTGTGAATATCAACACTGGCAATGTAGGTACATTTAAACAACGAGTCTCAAATAGGATGGAATGCAAATCCTGGATTCCTCTTGCCAGTCACAATCCAACTTAAACAATCACAATGTTGTATTTTATTTAAATGGAATTTGGCTAAAAGAGGATAGCAACTAAACTTGTATATATGTAAATCACTTAATGTGTGTATGTGTTTGTGGGGGGTCTGTTATCATTTTTTGTGTGTATCTTTGCACTCAGATACAACGTTAAAACAAAAATGAAACAATCACCATCCTCCCTCCCCCCCCCAAAAAAACAATAGAAACAACAAAAACAACAATAATAAGGAATAGAAACTCCTAAAAAATGAAAGAACCAATTATTGAAGAAAAGTGAAAAGAGTGAAAAAAGTAAAGAAAAACAAGAAAAAAGATACTGATAAATTCAATGATGCACTTAAAATGCATTACTACTAATGTGATGGTTTGTTTTCTCCTCCTCATCCTCCCTTCACCTTCTCAACGACCTGTGCTTCTTCTTTAAACTATTTGTCCAAAAGAAAGGTGACTTATTGACATGTAAAAGTAACAACAAGTAAACAGGTAATAAGTTAAAACTACTACAGATTAATGCATGGCAATCTGTTTGTAGTCAATGTGTGTATAAACATTATTATTGAACATTGAAAAAGTAGATACAATTGAACATTGAAAAAACAACAGGACATATCTAATATACCTAATTTATTTCAAGAACTTAATAATAATCCATTCCAAAGTGAAAATAATCAAATATTGAATGAAGGCTTGTATACATCAGGCCTGAATGGCTTTTGCCAACTTGCGTTACTTGTGACGTAGGCGAGACATCCGTTCACTGACGAAAAGACGCGTTTACTGCACAGCAGTTAGATCTGTTTTACTTTATGGATGTGAAACATGGCCTTTAAGGATAGAGGATATTCGTAGGCTCTTAGTATTCGATCATAGATGTCTCCGAAACATTGCTCGTGTTTGCTGGGACCACCAAGTAAGCAATTCGTGGGTTACGAATAGTATAATAGGTAAATACGGCAAGTATATGAAGTAGTGAATCTTCACCAGCTGAGGTGGTTAGGACATGTGTTGCGTATGCCTGACCACCGTCTACCTCGAAGAGCAATATTGTCTGTTGTCGGAGTAGGCTGGAAGAAAGCTAGTGATGGCCAAACGAAAACATGGCACCAATCCATGAAGTCATTGACAATTGGGCTGAGCCATGTTAATAGATTCAGACTACCTGGTTGGGGCCCACACGATGATCGTAAAAAATGGTTAGAGACTTTAGGTGATATGGCTCAAAATCGTTAGCAATGGCGCAGGTGCATATATTCCTTGTCCACCTCCAAATTCTAGTTTTTGAGCTTCTCATAATTTTCTCTTTACTGAATCACTTTTTATCTCAAATCTCATCTCTGAATCTCTATGCCTTTCCATTGGTACCTTACTCTGTTACTACCTTCCCTACTGTGGGATTTGGTCCGACAATTTATTCTCTATCTGCTAATCGAGGCATGGCAACTTGAACTGATGTACGCATGTACCAAGTTCTACGTTGTAACTGACTGACTGACTGACCGAATTCAATACACAAGCTTGTTTTATCCTCTACAGCTACATACAATCGACAATCAAGTACAATTTATATTCATGAGTTTAAATATGATAGAGATTCGTTGTTTATTGAAGTGTTTGGAATAGTGGTTAGTGTAAAGATGAAGTGAAAGTGTTTCCAATGGAGTGTTACTGAATATAGAAGTATGATAATTCTATAAACCTATTTTGTATTGGATTGATTACGTAATGTAAACAAAACAAAACTATAAAACTAGTTCCATTACATAACAGAAGATGTTCAATATATCGACTGAGAATCAGAAAGCACCTGTCACATACTGTCTTCAATAGTATTATTCAATTGACACTATACTTAAAGAAGTAAGTGTATTTAGAGGAGAGAAATATGTGTCTTCTCACCTTTTTATTTGAACATTTCCAAAACAACCTTAGCTGAAGAGGACAAATTCAAGAAACCTAATAAATACAGGACACATAGTGAACACTATGAAAACATTCAAAATAATAAACAAGTGAAGTAGTTCTTTAATGTTATGATCACCTGAAGCTGATCAAATTGAATCTGTGATAAACCTTCGGTTGCTTTGATTAGTGATATAAACAGTAATTACTATTATTGCCATTCTCATTTATTTATAGACATCATTCACTTTCCACTTGCCTTCATTGTTAATTACGTAATCAACTCCAGATATAAAAAGTCTGTTTAACTGAAATTTGTAAGTCATATTATGTAATCAAATTATTGATATTATAGTAATTTATTATCATTATATCACTGACTCCTTAACTATGTACAATAATTTGATATTACAAATTCATATAAATTAAACAACCATTGAACATTATTGATCAGTCTTCAGCATTGAGCATCCACAACCTTCTGACTTCGCAGCGAATGCCTTACCATTAGATTACTCAATCGACTCTCAATGGTTGATATGTCTAATTCAGTCAATTCGTGATACGTTTGTGTGACCTCATTCAATACCATCGGTGGGTAACTGCCTTGCATCTAACACAAATGACCTCTACTTGTCACATGTTTTCACTCTGTAAATTAAGCAACTCTTCTGTACATTACATGATCAATCCAATACAAAATAGTTTATAGAATTATCATACTTCTATATTTAGTAACACTCCATTGGAAACACTTTCACTTCATCTTTACACTAATCACTATTTCAAACACTTCAATAAACAAGGAATCTTTATTATATTTACACTCATGATTATACATTGTACTTGATTGTTGATTGTATGTAACTGAAGAGGATAAAACAATCTCATGTATTGAATTCTGTAATATATTCTGCGAAAGTTTTCATTCTATCTTAAGTTCTATTCATAAAACAGAATAAATTGTACTACACTTCATTTGGATTGTGACTGGCAAGTGGAATCCAGGACGCGCGTTTCGTCGTATTTGGGAATCATCGGTTGAATGTACCTGCATCCCAATGTTGATTTTCACAGTGGGATTAGATCTCAGTTCGTTTCGTGTCAAACGCTAATGCGTACACCACTAGACTACTGAGTCCAGACAGTCACGTTTGTGCAATGGGCTAATAGGACGAAACGCGCGTCCTGGATTCCACTTGCCAGTCACAATACAAATTAAATGATACTTGTGAATATTCGTTATATCAAGGCAATCCGCTCAGGATGCACATATAGCAACAGTGACTGACCAACTTCAGTCTATAACAAATCAATGGGAATATACAAATTCATCCTACTGTACTACACTTCATTTTGATTTAATGGTTTCTTATCAGTTGTTAATAGACTAATCTAAAATATACTGTAAAATAAAGAGTTTCATAGATCTTTTAAACTGTTCACAATGATTAATTATCATAGTCAATTAATGATGATCTCGGTAACTTGAAGTCACGGAGAAACCATCCTACATTTGATTCAATTCTCTTTCCCAACTTTATGGATCCAATCCAACCTGTCAGTTAATAAAGTCAGCAATGTAAACGACTACATTCTAAGTCACCTGTATAAACGTTAAACAACAGAGTTGGTAAATATATTCAATTTATTCAAAATTACAATTGACTATCGTACACGATTCATATGACATTAAGCTAAAATTCCATAGATACTATTAGAAGTTTGGTTCAGGAATGTTACAATTAGGTATTGTGGAGATGATTAAGTGACATTTTGATATCACAATTTGACCTAAATTAGACAGTCACTAATCGTCAAGAAGTACTCAACAGCTGTTTTATCCCAGTATAAGAATACGTGACCAATGGAGTTTAACCGTGTCGGGTGTGAGGCAGTTTACCACTGATGGCAATGAATGTAGTCGCGCAAACATATCACGAATTGATTAGACATGAAATATCAACCGTTGGGTGTCGACTGAGTGTTCTAATGGTGAAGCGTTCCCCGCAGAGCCAAAGAGTCCTGGATTTGGTCCCTGATAGGGTTGCGGATGCCCACTACCGGATAGCTTCATGCTAGGACGAAACGGCTGTCAATCGCCTTGTGGTAATCAATGGTTGTTTAATTCAGATGAATTCATTATTCAAATTGGTATGAGGAATGTTAGTTGATCTTGTATTCTCTATTTCCGGCTTAGGACTAAGCAGGCATAGGGCAGGCGTGCAGTGATCAGCTAGAAACTCTCATTAGAGCTTGTCAATGTTACTTCATTGGCTTAAGGTTGTATCAACCACCTGGTCATACGAATTGATCATACTAGCCCCTTCTAAAGGCTTGATAAAAAAACCCAACGTTAACCCCAAAAGAAGTGGTTATCAATCTTAGCATTCTGACTACATCATTTTTCAAAATAGCCACTAATCTAAGTGATTCAAAATTACTAGTATTATGTTGTGATAAGAAATGGTTTGAGGGTTAGCAATAAACCTTGATTGACTTAGATTTTTTACTATGCAACACTCGACAACAAGTTGTACCTTCAATCTTAAGAAAACTGTTAGATCTCTAGTACATTCAATTTAGCATCAGTCAATATCATAGTCTGTAATGGTTATCATTATGATAAACATGAAATAATTTACAATCATTTTAAGTATCTTAATCCCATGAGAAATCAGTCTGTCGTGAAACCAGGCAGGTAGTTAGTAAAAACAGGGAGTTTTTCTGATAATAATAAATGACACTACAAATGCATACGATGTGTATAGTGAAAGGTAAAAGTCTGCTGTCGCAGTCAGGATGAATGACTTGTTTTCATAATCCACTTTAAGCTTTATTGCTTATAATTCAGCACTGTTCATGATTAGTATCATCAATGTAATTGAATCAAGGCGATATTAAGTTCTAATTGATTGAATACGTCACACATTAATGTTGGTATGACACCATTGGAACAGCCTTCAAGTGCTCCCTACTTTTCACTGGTACTCTACCAACATCAATCTATTATGCAGTTCAATCAACGAATACTATCATTGTTATTATTCTCTAAAACATTCTCATTATTAATAATCCTAACATACATGAAGAGGATAAGAGAAAGTAAGAGAACACAGGAAAATATGTTAGATAAACATGATCACTGATTGATTATATCTGCCCATATTAATGAAGGTGTATATGGTTACTGTAATGATTCCCTATATATATATATATATATATATATATATATATATATATATATATATATATATATATATATATATATATATGTCTACCTATCGTCAAGCTATCGGTATATCTCTTTATTCAATGAGATTGATTATAATGTAACATGAATACTCTAGTCTATTGTTTGCAATACATTATGTTAGGTCCTATAACAGGCATTTTAGAAAACAATCAATAGGAAGCAACTATGGTTCACAGACGATACACTTATCATTTACTATAGAGAATATAAGTAAAGCATTATTTTAAATACTGTCAATAATTGTCAGCTTACAATTAAATTTTTGGTTGAAATGGAGAAAAGGACATAACTTTCACTTTCCTGGTATAATACTGTTAAAGAAACTTGATGAAAACCTAAGATGGTGTATTTAACGAAAACTGAACTAGTGATAGGGAGTGAAGTAGTCGAGCGTGTAGACCGCTCCACGTATCTGGGGAGTCTCATCAGTGCTGATGGCCTAATGACTGACGAAATCTCAGCACGGATACAGAAAGCTCGATTGGCTTTTGCCAAGATGCGTCACTTATGGCGCAGGCGAGATATCCGCTTGCTAACCAAAGGACGAGTGTACCGTGCAGCAATTCGCTCTGTCCTACTATACGGGAGCGAAACATGGCCGTTAAGAGTAGAGGACATTCGTAGGTTACTGGTCTTCGACCATTGGTGTCTCCGAAGCATTGCTCGAGTATCGTGGGACAACCGACTGAGCAATGCTGTCGTTGGGAAACGGGTTCTAGGAACGTTGGGCAAATCAATAGATGAGGTATTGAAACTTCATCAGTTGAGGTGGTTGGGACATGTGTTACGCATGTCTAACTACCGTCTGCCTCGACAAGCTATGTTTTGCGACGTAGGAATAGGTTGGAAGAAAGCTAGAGGTGGCCAAACCAAAACATGGCAGAAATCCATGAAGTCACTGACAAGTAGACTAAGTCATGTTGGTAGATGTAGGCTGCGTGGTTGGGGTCCGCGAGACGAAAGTCACCAATGGTTAGAGACCTTAAACGACATGGCTCAGAATCGTTCGCAATGGCGCAGGTGCATCCACTCTTTGTGTTCTCTCAAAATCTAACCTTCTGAATTCTCTATCTTTCTCCTTTCAAATTTATCTCACTGAATTATACTTTTCGAATCATATCTTCGCTCCCTAATTTTCTGCATTACTGCTAATACTTCTACTATCGCTATCACTCTTGGATTTGAACTGACAGCTGCGTCTCTGTGCTGATGTGGTATGGCAACCTGAACTGATGTACGTACGTACGAACTTCTGCATTGTACACTTATATTACACTTATATGCACATGAGTTTCTATTAGTAGGAAAAGAAATCTAACTATATCTCTGTTCACACGAATCTGAAAAATTTACAGACATGATATTATATCTGAAGAGTTAAACATGGAAATTATTTATAAGAATTAGATATTCACCTGAGTTAACTCATCAAATCATCAAATATAAGTGCGTATTAGGAAGATCGTTGAATTTTCATTTAATATCATAAACTGCTTAGAGTAGGACAACGAACAGAAACCAGAAAACACTGTGCATCTGATTCTTACTAGAATTTGGTTTTGCAGCGGTACTCAACCATAACCCCAACAAGGAACCCATCAAAAGACTTTTAGGCTTCATGACGAAGAGTTAACTGTCGGGCCATTGAACTGGCAATATGAAGTTAAATTTCAGCATTTTGCATTACAACTAATCGCGTTCAGTATTAGCTCAGTGACCCCAAGAGTAAAGATTCTGGTGATCTAGTGATGAGTTAAGTTCAACAATATTATCTATCAGGAAATCATCCACCGATCGCAATGTATGAAGTCAAGTATAACCTAAGAATTGACTTAACTCAGAAATATGAACCGTTGGACGTCACTTCACTAGTAAAATGACAATACGTTCATATGTCGTGGGTTCGATTCCCTGATGAGGCCGTGAATGCGTACTGCTTGTATGGAACAAAGGTTTACCGCTTCTTCTTTTTCAATGGTTTTATAACTTAGAACAATCAGTGATGTAAAATTAACAGGAATATTAGCTTGTCTATATATGTCATTATTAAACATGAAATGTACATTCATTGTACACTTTAGTGATAGTTCTTTAAGCGTGTCTATTGGGATGGTGATATCTAGTCCGGTTTCTATGACTTGGTCGCATACAAAGGAGTTGTCAGAAGTATCAACAGTTCAATACTAGCTCACCTAATTCAGACAGGTCATGTGGCGAGCATAAATCAGTCATTCAGAATAATATTTTGTGTAAATGGTTATCTACCGAGATCGGTTAGACTCAAAGTCCTTAAAACGGCAGAGGCGATAGCTATACGGGTCAAGAAGCCAGACCTGTGCATACAGAAGAGGTATGTTTAACCTCTTCTCCTGCCATGGCCAACGCAAGATCCACTAAACCAATCACTACCTTAATCATGCGACGATTTAATGTGATTAATGCATATGTATTCTCACTCTGGATGTGCATTTCCATATTGTTATTATTATTATTATTAATCAAAGTACACAGAATGAATATTAGCTTTAATTAAGTGTTTACTCAAGTTCTACGACGAAATATTTCTGTTGACTTTATATCTATGGTGTACACTATATAAACACGTTACGTAATAAAATTGAAATAAATGTGCACATCTACCATTATCATCTTTTATTTTTGGCTATTTCATGTTGTATGTGTTTCAATCGAGGGTAAATGTTCATTTATTATATAACAGTTACGCAACAGTAATTAGTCTACAAAAGGAAACCTCCTTTTCTTCACAACGAATGATACTAGTTGTTTTATTAAAGAAGATATAAAGACAACTATTTAAAGAAATTTGATTAGACAGAATTTGGATAACGCCTAAAATGACCGCGGTGATAAAGGTAAATCACTTTAGCCAATCATCATCGACTTAAGAAAATTTGTGTAATTTTAACTGACAATTTAACCAATCAGATTCGTGAATTCATAACCAGTTCCATCCAATCAGAAAAAAGGAAATTGTCAATAAATATTTTATCAGTAAAAATAAGTGATACGGATTACCATGATTAATGTAATTATCCAACTGTTATTAATAGAGCAATAGCGATATGTTAACTTGTTTACGTAATGCTGTATAACAACTTTCTTCCACTTTGAAGATTGAGTCCTGGTTGAAATTCAGGTTAAGAGACAGCGTTAAGGCTATGGTTAAACTACATTTTGGTTTAGTTTAAGTTAAAAAAGTATTAGTTCAAGCATAATGACGATTTGTGAAATACACATGATTTGTTTAAAACAACCTAATGTTTTACCTAGTAATGTTAAAAATGGAATCCCCAATATCTGAAATCAATATGAAATAAGAGTTGTAGACTAGAAACAGTAAAAATAACAACGACTAGGCCAAAAATGAGAATCCGTCCGTTATATAGACGTTACCTGTGTTATCATATAAAAGACTGAGTTGGAAAGTGTCTATAGTTTGATCAGTAGAAGCTTTGAAGACTTAAAATTTATATTGTAAAAGGAGTCAAACAATTATTAGAGCTGACACGGGAAAATTGGAAATTCAAGTGTACTGAGAATCAACTCACATTGGTTAAATTCTTTAATAGAACAGCAACAAATCACGAAATCAACTTCTAAAAGACTCAATTTCATAGGTCGAAACCACACTGCTTCACACTTACCACAGAGAATGATAAAGAAAATTACCTAATAACAGTCTTTCTAATGAACATCTATCCATACAACTTCGTCATGAAACATCTCTGAAGATCGTTAACAAATAGAAAATCAAACAGATTATTTCATCATTTCTGCAAGACATATCACAAGTTACAACTGGTCTATTGAAGTTGTTAGAAATAATTATTGCTCAGAAGCTAACAAGTTCACTTCAATCAATTCTATGCAAACCAAAGGACAAGATAACAAAGAAAGATAAACCAAACTTTATCTACAAAATCAACTGCTCTAATTGTGCTAAACTTCACAAAGGACAAAGCGACTAGCTTCTTCATCTCCACCGACATAAATATCAATTAGCCGTCAAACACCACGATTCATACGAACATTTAAATAGAGAAAAATGACTAGGAAGGTATTGTGAATGTGGACAGAACGAATGCATAGGAAACTAAAGGATTTTTAGAAGCTTGACATTCAGGTCATTCAGTAATCAACAAGCACCTCGACCTGCCTCTAATTTATTGATAAATTAGAAAAGTAATAAACAACCACACTAATACAAATCAAGTCAAGAGAGTAAGGAATCAAGATCAATATGTACAAAATGATAGAATACGTGTCAACAATAATTAATCAAACTGAAGGCTGAGAGAATAAGGTGTTGAAAAAAAACCTCGTAGTTTATTTCTATCCGAATATTGGGCAGATGATATTGCCCAATATGACAATTAAAGTATCCAGCTCAGAGAACCCAGTATAACCAAAAGTAATCTCTGTAAGTTTTAAGTGTCAAATACAAATATTGTTATAGACATGTTATTGACTGACTTCGACTTTTCTTGATCATCACTGATTAGCTATAACCACTATTCTTTGTGAACAGTTTAACAATCACTTAACCTTGTTTCCATACTATATCACAGCTTTAAAATTTACACATGAACTATATCTAATTGAAGTGGTTTGTGAAGATTGATATTTTAGTTTTAATTGGTTGAATTCTTCACAGATTAATGTTGGCAGAATACCATGGTAAACACTAGATTTCACCTTAGAGGCTTTAGGTTGATGGCCAAGTTCTGCAACAGTAGACCAACTATATTAATTGTTTAAGTTATTTAACTATCATTGGCTAATATAGTAGCATACAGAAAGAAAATACATTAAAGAGAGATTACATAATAAAGTGTTTAATACTTTCAAATGTCATATTAATTTGACGTAATAGTCTAAATGTAAATGAAAGACTATTACATAATAGAAAAAAGTTTATTGTATCATTGAGAAACAAGTAAAAAAATAAAATTTTTCACATTAAATTATCTTTACTTCTTTTTTACAATGTTACATAACAAATAATGATTGAATAAGAATTAACTAGAAATGGTGTATAAGTCATGATGGAGTGATAAACAACCAGGAGCTTTTTTGTTTGATCTGTATTTTACTAACATGAGTTGCTGGCAATTGTAAGGAAACTGTTGTTTACTAACAGGTTTGATCCTAAAGAATTAATCTGGACTGTCTATATGTATCAGGTGATCATTGAATAACGACTATTATCATACCTGGCAAGATCACTATACAAGCCCAATATGAGATATCAGTTTTGCAAACGTAGTTGTTAATCTATGAAACCTAATATTGCATACAGTATATTGATAACATAAAGTAGTCAGAGGCAGTTAGCAATAAATTGAATCAATAGGATTGTAACTACACTAGAGATTAGACAAATTTGACATTGGTCATTATCCAGTGATCGATCAATGTGCAGAATTTAGCATTTCACATAATGTTCTCAAATACATGGTTCGAGAGCGACTAGTCAAAACATCATTGCATTTAATTTTTATCTTATTTCATTTTATTCCTTGGATTGTTCAGATGATTTACGAAGATGATTCTAGTCACTTTCAGGATATAAAGTAGTAATTAACATTTTATAACAATTAAATACTAATAGAATTATATCGGAAACCATAAATTCTGTAGAAGATTATCGAATTTAAAGTATGACAATATCGATTGATTATGATTACGTAATTATCATTGAAAACCAAAAAAAAGATTGAACAGCTGATTTCATTTGAGTATGGAACATGAGTAGTGCTTATCCACAATCTCGTTATGGATTAAACATAGAACTTTCAAGTCTCATTACTTAAATCAATATTTCAGAAGTTCATCATTCTCCAGAAGTCCTTTTTGTTTTTTCATCAATACGTCATAAATGAGTAAATTCACACTCATGAATAGTTTCAGTAAACAGGATTAATGCAGTTATTTTAACTAAAGTTAGTTCAAGATATCAAATAAGATTGGTAAATCCTAAGATATTGACTTATGAAGGTGATAGGTATGACAATCAAATGAAACAACCCACTATGGTATTCAAACATGATACCATCCTTAACTATCCAATGTAGTTCTATGGATAAAAGATGTAAATATAACAATGATTTATAGCTTCAAATGTAACCTTTAATGAAAATTACATTCTAATGTCTAGTATTCATTCGCTAAATAAACAGAAAAGATGACTGTAACTAATGACATGAATACAACAAACGTCGTAGATAACTTCAATCTATGGATATATATTTTACTTAGCCTTATTATCATCATCTAAAGTTTGAGATAAGTAAGTATTAAAGTTAGATATTGTTGATTTAAAGTGACTTTTGCAAAGATTGGTATCCGATTTGCTATTTTATTACAATAAAGATCAATCTTAATTAAGCACCATTGAAACGAGGAAGGATTGGACAACAACTTCATTCAAGCATTGGATTCCTTGTTAGTTGTACCCAATTTCGACTGTGATAGACAATGAAACTCAAGAGATCCAGTTCTCGAGGAGAATGCTCTATTATACTGGCTGGCGCTCAATATTAGAACTTTCACTTCTATCAATTTTTAATTCAGAGCAGGGCATTAATGAAAAATGTCTCACTTGTGATACATATGAACTATACAAGTTAAAACTTATCACTAGAACTTCAGTAACATTTTGAAATCAGTCACTAGTCACCTAAAGATGAGCTGGATGGTTTTAAAGCTACATTACAAACTGGTCAAAGTTTGAATTCTACCAATGAACTTCAGCTTGGTAGTACTGATGATTAAGCGTTTACCGCAAAAGCGTAAAGGTTTTAAGCTCAATCATGTAGTAGAATTCGAAGTATGCAATGTTGAAGAATTCCACACTGAAATAAGACACCTATTTAATACTCCCTGGTTTACAACAGTACCCAAATAATATCAATCTATGATGAATACAAACAATAAATGAAGTAAAATATGAGAAGTATTTGTATTCTCACAATAATATTTAAAATTGTCGTTATAGATGTTGTAAGATTTGGAATGAAAGTTATCTCTCTGAAATTAAATAAACAGCGGTAGAACTGTTCAACTCTAGGGCTTCATTCGTTCGCAAACAAAAATTTTCATATTGTTTGATTTGGATTGTAACTGGCAAGCAGAATCCAAAACATACTTTAGGTCCTATTTGATGTTCATCACCTAAGTGTATTTGCATTCCAGTGTTAATATTCACACAAGGACTCGAACTCAGTTCGTTTCGTGTCAAACGTCACCCCGTTCACCACATGACTACTGAGTCCAGACAGCCAAATTACTGCAAATAGGATGATCTAAATGCATTCTAATTATTAACTTTTTCGTATTAGAAAAGCGCATAGCTTGTCTTTGGTTGATTAATTGAGGAAAGGATAAGTAGAATACAACTGAAATCTTAATAGTAACATTCATTGTATAATCAAGTTATGTTTCGCTTTGAATATTAACTTTATGGTCAATATTAACTTAATATACAACAAAACGAACTTCCGATTTGTCTGCTTAATTCTTTACTAAAACATGAAAGATGATGTTCACAACATTCGATGATAGATTTACTTTGTCATATTAGCACAGACTCCCCCTCTTCCGCCATTCCTTACCACCACCAATATCAGTAGTAAAACCGACAAATCCATATTAAAGTGGTACATTTGATCGATTAATCGTCATTTCATAACATCAACATAAAGTTTCAGGAACATCGTGAAGTTATTCACTAATGAGCTGACTCTTGTAACTGAATTGAAATGGCTTGTAGAGATTTGTATCTTGATTGACTGAATATGTCACAAATTGATGTTGGCAGAATCTGGGGTGAGCACTGCTGAGAAGCTCAACATTTGAAGTAGAGAGCTGTTCAGTGCTCCCTTGTTTTCAATGGTACCATCTCAGCATCAATCTGTGATGTATTCAATCACTTGAGATATCAATCTCCAAAAAAATAACCATCTCAATTATACAGTTGTTTGCATTCATTCAAGATTATTATTGATTAGGTACTATTAAAACTAGACAGGAATGGACAGATATTTTCTTCAACTGTAGACTTGTCAGAAGTGCACATCTTCGATTTTTTTCAGGGAATCGAATCCAACAACAAGTCGTAACGAATATAAAAAGCAGTTAAACTTAACACCTATTTATTATAAAAAAAACCACATTAATCCATTTACAATAATCAGCTCAATGGCGACTTCATGATATTTCTAAGGTTTTAGTGATAAATGGTGACTAGTAGTGTCTAAATATATTGCGACTGAGACAGTTTTCACTAATGACAACAAATAATAGTGTCTCAAAGTTGAAATTTGATAGAAGTGAAAGTTCTAATATTGAGCGCCAGCCAGTATAGTTGTACAGATGGTTGAGCATTCTCCTTGAGAACTAGATCTCTTGAGGTTAATTGTCTATCATAGTCGAAAGTGAGCACAACTTACATGGCACCCAATACTAGAATGAAGTAGTTATTTAATGCTTCCTTGGTTCCAATGATATCTAAACGAGATCAATCTTTATAAAATACAGACAACTTAGTTTAATCCCTATCTTCCTAAAACAACCTCAATATGTCTTTGCTTGTTAGTATGCTGATTTTATCGTGATATGAAATACAGCTATATAAGTTCTAAGATGTCCAAATGAGCAGTAATCAAAAGGAACTGATGATGATTTTGTAGTCACTAGGGAAGGTAAGTGTGTAACTGTAAATGTTATCACATTGGAATTAAAGAGAGGTATAAATGATAATCGAAAATTCGCGGTATAGATAACATTTAAAGTAATAATAAAAATAATAAAGAGAATGAAAAGGAGTAATAAGAGATGACTAAGCTATTGTCATGAAAACTTTAGAGATTCCAAAAACTCTTTGTATACACATAGTTGAGGTTTTAAATTATGAATAGCCAAGGTTTACACTACATAAAGTAAATTTAGGTATACACCTTTCGAATTTAAATATCTTTAGATCCTCCTCTTGATTTGTTATGGACTGAAAGTGGTCACTCTCTGTTGCCATATGCAAGAATTGCTTCGATATAGCGACAGTACACAAGTATTGTTTTAAGTTGAATTGTGACTGGTAAGCTGAACACACAAGGCGCGTTTCATCTTATTTGGGACACGTTAGCTGGATGTAGCTGCATCTAAATATTAATGTTCACATCGGAATTCGAATTATATGTACATACCTGTTGCACAAATGTGATTGTCTAGACTCAGTAGCCTAATGATGAACGCAGTGGCGTTTGTTACGAAACGTATTAAGTTTATCCTGAATTCCGCTTACCAATCACAATCCAACTCAAAACAATAGACTTAATGATTTCTTCGACTGAATTTAGTAAATGATGTCATTGTATCAACTCGAAACATAGTGTCCTTGATCTAGTGCATATTATCGAATCAATCTTTGTTGTTCCTTACTTAATACTCATGAAAATGATGAATGATCTATACACCTGAATGCATAGAAGTAGATGAATTTGTGTATACACACATTAAATTCAGTCAATTTTATCGATTTATCTTTTATCTAGAAAATGAAGTATCTATGAAGAAGGTTAGAGAATATTATGCCAAGGTGATTGTACTTTATATATTCCCTATATTCCTTCAGTTTTTATTCCTTCTTTGAAGAAATAACTTCAACTAAGTAACGAAACATTAAACATTACATGTTCTATTCATTAAAGTATATTGTAGTTATACTACTTAATTTTACATTATTCTTATGAGTACATATGATTTCAGTAGTATATAAATGAATTATTTATATTATTGATTGAATGATCCACCTACGTTCATTCATTCATTGAATTTTTTTGTCAATAAACTCAAATTAATCTTTTTGTTTGTTGTTATTTTTTTGTTATTTTTATAATTTTTACTCCCCAACAATTAAGCGTAGTGATAACCTTGAATGAATGAACTAAAAAATCAACCAATCAAAATTCTTCATTAGAAAATATTGACATTTTTTTTTTATTCTCATTCCCAATAATCACTATACATTCGTCTATTATCTCTTGTCTTTTTTATCTACATGATCTAAACAAATCAGTGAATAAAGATGAACTTGTATCTACCCATTGATTTATCATGAACTGAAAATAGTCAGTTTCTGTTGCCATATGTGCGTTGTAAGAGCGATAAATCACAAGTGTCGTTTGAGTTAGATAGTAAGCAGTAAGCAGAATCCAGGATGTACGTTTCGTTGCTTTGAGAAGGGAATAATATTGACTGAAGTAGGAGTAAGACGGAAGAAAGTTTAGGGAAGCAAAACCTAAATATGGTACCAATCGATGAAGAGTTTGACTACTGGTGTAAGTCGTGTTAGATGATGCAGACTATTTAGTTAGGATCAACATGATAATTACAACGAGTGGCCGGAGACACTTAGTGACATGGCTCAGAATCATTTATAGGGGTGCAAATGTATTCACTCTTTATGTTCATTTAGATCTAAAGTTACATTATCATTTATTCACACCCAAGTTTACCGTATTCACTCCTTTTGTATTTCGTTATAATGCTATTTGTGGAAACTTGATCTCGCCGCGCTAATGTTTCGTGACGAATTGAACCTATGCATTTATATGCTTGGTTCCTCGTTGTTCGTGACTGACTGACTGACTTACTACAGGACTTGTGGTTTCAGCTTGAATGTGGTTTACAATTTTCCCCAAGTTTACTGACTAGTAAACTGCTAACTATAGATTATTCTTAGGTGATATTCAGAACATTCGTACAAACGTTCATTTATAGTATGGGACTTTATATTCTTGCATACATATGTCCCAACTTAAGATTAAGGGTAATTATTCAGGCACTCGTCGTAAACACTTAAAGCTGAAAGCACCTACTGAACAGTTGACATTATTTGCCTTAGTCAATTTTCTCGACATACCATTACAATCAACATAAATTTATTAAGTGACTAACTTCAAATAATAATTGCTAACCGAAGTGAACAGAATGGCTGTCAAGTGCCAGCTTTTTACTTATAACGAATTACGTAACCAAAGTTATTTCTTGATAGCATATTCGAATGTATTCAAAGAATTTCTTTCGAAATGATGTCTGTTTCACACTGGATTAGTTTTATTTGAAACATCAATGGCAATCAAGAAATACTAAACAATTGTCTAGTATTAATTAAGGACTTCCTCATTAATAATGCACATCCACGATCCCAACAAGAGACTATCATTCTGATTGAAGTGGAAATTCTAGTATTAGACCTTAGCGTATCGACTAAATGATACTAGCGATTAATCATTCATAACAAGATATGTAGGTCCGAGATTCAATATGTTGTAGGAATATGGGTGCACACTACCACTGTGAAGTTCCGAATCAGGATCAAATAACTATTTTGACATTACTTTTAAGTTTTCTTTTTCAATGTTACGAAATTCCAATCAATTTCTATCAAATAAAAGCAACTTATCAAAAACTAATCTCTACAAAACTCCGCCTGCAGCTATTCTAGGGTTGCTGCTGGTCCCAAGTCAAGGATACAGGAGGAGCGATCGGGCATAGGGCTAGCATCCCTATCCCGTAAAACACGAGCTTGCTATAAAAAACGCTAAGCAGATTAAACAAACAAAACCACATTAACCTAAATGATGTCTCATTAACTTACAAGTTTATAATAAGCTGTAAGTATAAGGATTCCTCTAGATTATCTTGCATTAGCTGACTGTAAATTCTAATTTCAATGAAAACATGATACTAACATTAGATACCATTTTTTCCATCCACCTCCTCATACTTCAAATTACCAGGACAAAATGCTATGAAGATGAATTGGCCATAGTGATTAATGAATATAGTGAATATAGTATAAATGTGAACTGTTTAATATGTCGCCTATAGGTATCATAAATTAGCATGGAATCAAATAGGGCTTTCTTCTTCTTCTTCGTCTTTTTTTCTAGTATTCAGTCTGTATTAATGATTAATAAGATCATTAGAACACATATTTCTCTTTATATTGATTACTATTAAAAGAAATCTGTAAGATCAATCACAAATGAATCAATCTGTTTATCATTTATCTTTCTAGACAGGAAATATTCAATGATAAAAGTTTCATCTTTATAGTGTAATACATTATGAAGTAAGTATAGATATGAGGTCTTAAAGTTCTTAGTTCGATCTCTGATGAGTTTTTTTTTCAAGTATAAAATAGCTAGGAACTTTAGTAGAAGGATTTTCATTGGCTGATTAACATTAATTAGATGTAATCGATTCTAGTCTTCAACTTAAGGAGAATATGGTTGTCTAATGTTGAGCTTGTTATGTAATAGATCATAGTGACTCTAAAATATCAACCTTTTACTTACAATTGTTTATGTAACCAGTGTTATTACTTGATAGCATATTCGAATTAATTGTAAGGATATTTCTTTGCAAATGATATGGGATTCAATAGCTTCTTACATAGTGCTTACATTGAAATGTTTAACATAAACATTCGTTCCAATGTTGATGTTTATACTGGGATTCGAACTCAGTCCGCTTCAAGCCTAAACCCACCGCGTGTATGCGCTCAGAATCCACATATGGCAACAAAGACTGATCAATTTCAGTTTATAATTAATCAACTTAGTTAAAGTGAATAAACATTAAGAAATCAGACAGTAATGTGCAACTTTTTAATCTACAATAGATTTCTTTAACAATTCTACCCAGTGATTAATAACCTGCATTGTGATGTGTTGCGATGAACAAGGTATATTTAAATAATTAACTAATACGCTTCAAGTTCTACTCTAATTGATTTGTGTTATTGTATGGTGACTATCTACATTAGGCGATTTCTGTGTAGTGACCAATTTGATGTTCATTAATTCCTTTATGGTGATGACTGAATTCTACTGACCGAACTGTTATGTAGCTATTAGCTTATACGACTCAACATTACAAGGTACTATGAAAAGAATGAAAGTGGTTTGATAGTAGTCTGCAGGAAAGCTCTAAACCTAGACTACATAATGTATGGCACTTGTTAGCAAGGTGAAAATACAATCTTTGAGGGTACTCATACTTCCCTGTGGATTCGTTCTCGAGTCACCTAGTTTTACAAGTCTACTATCAAATTTCCCAGTGGTAACAATCTAAGACTATCACCATTCTAATAATAAGTCGATTTCAATGGTTTACCTCTATATTCAGTTTCATATAAATAAAATTAACGATAAGAAACTCAAGGTAGATAGGTTACATTCATAAATGTGAAGTATAACAACACAGGTATAAACGAATAATTTACCTTGATCATCTAGATCTTAAGCGAACTTCATTATAATACACAGCAGATAAAATTGCTACACTAGTCAAGGAAATTCATGCACCAATAGAGACAGTAAGATACAGGAATAGTATACTACTGGTAGCGGTGACAAGAATAGTAAGAAAACAGGACGGAAACATACTTCAACTCAAGTAGCAGATTAGAACTTGAGAAAATAAATCTGTTAAAATGATAATCGTAATAGAAAGTATGTGAATAGATAGTGGTTATCATATTGGTAGAACAGATAACATGTGAAAGAGGGGGAAGTGGTGAGGAAAAAGAACAATCATTAAGTTCAAGGTAAGGTTGTTACAAATTCCGATTCAATTACAAACTCTGAGCTCGATGGTTTAATTGTGAAGCTTTTATCGTCATTCCGGAAGATTTCATCGGCGTAAACTATTGATGGAAGTAAGGAATATAATTTCCTTCATAAGTGACTTGCAGCTTGCTCCGTTGACCTTGACTTTGAATGGTTGTTGTTGACACATGTTCTACTATTTTTTGCACATTTATATTGTTACAATTAAGGGAGTTGTTGTAGAGATAGTTTATTTGTCAATGCTGATATCAAGAATTGACCTGAACCAGATAACCATTGATCACCTGGAAGCACTGAACAGCTGTTTCGTCCTAGTATGGTACTTCTCAGCAGTGCGCATCCACGACCCTGTTTGGGATCGAACCCAAGAACCTCCGGCTTCGCGACAAGCGCTTTAACATTGGACCGCTGAACCGGCTCTTAACTGGTTGATATTTCTAATTCAGTCAATTCGTGATACGTTTGCACGACCTCATCTATTGTCATCGGTGAGTAACTACCTCACATCCGACACGATTGAACTACACCGGTAACGTCTTCACACTAGAACTTCCAGGAATTACCTCAATGAGCTAGTCACTAGTGAGCTGAGGAGTCCCATACTAGAACAAAACAGATGTCTAGTGCTTCCAGGTGATCAATGGTTGTCCGGTTCATATCAATTCGTGATATCAGGATTGACATTTATGTTGGTTCATTTCTCTCTTGAGCTGATCCATAGCGTTGTAGTTGTTCGTTAATTTTCTAATGAATGATAAATTGCTTCTATTTCAGTCTGTTTACTGATTGCTTCTAAAACGTCTTTGGTTTTATTTGTGTTTACTATGTCCACATTCACAAAGCTTTTCTCATCATTTTCGTGTTCATAATTGTCTGAAATCATTGATTATAAGAGACGATAAGTCGTGGAGCTTGACGGCTTATCGATGTTTATCTGGGTGAACATGAAGCAATTAGCCAGTTTTCCCAATGTTGTGTTTACCACATAGCAACTGATTTTGTAAATGACGTGTAGTTTGCATTTTCTGGTTATTATGTCCTTTGGTTTTCACAAAAATGGTTGTAGTGAACTTTTTGGCTTGCATGTAACGGACTCAATAGTGTTACAAATTTCTTTACGACAGAGACACTAAGGTTACTGGTTCAGATCTTTGAAGTTTCTGCTATGTGTAATAAACGGATTCCTACCCCATTCGAAAGTTTTGATGGTAATGATCTTCATTACTTTGAATGAGTTGGTTCTCTTAATGAAATATCAGCTATTTACTAAATGAAATCAGATCTAGTTGCACATATACATTGTTTGACCCTTATCAAACTACTCTGGAGGTTGTTGACTCCTTTGCTATCAAAGTTGCTCAATCATACGCCCAATGTATCTTCCTACAAAGGTGCTAGCTAAATTTATGTATTCAAATCAAGGAGGGGTAGAATTCAGGCAATTTATTGTTCGTTTCAGTAAACGTAGTTGATGGAATAGAAAATGATAAAGTTTACATACGTGAAATGTCCATTTATAGTCTATGATATATAACGATGCCAGCCACATCTTCATTAAATTGTCGTTTTAATAAGAAGGTTTTCTACCATCAGTCCAAATATCTCTGACTTCTTTCGCTTTGCATTGTCTTTACTACTCATGTGTTCATCTAATTTTTAAATGATTGTTACTACTATCTCACTTCCGACAAGTCTGAAGTCCACCAGTCAAAACTTCTTACTAGAATTGAAAGTACATCCTGGAGTAGGAGATAATTTTATCCTCTTAGGTTTGTATCCAATTTCAGACTTGGAAATTTGTATTCATTCTGTTAAATGTACAGATTGATAATAAGAGGACAGAGTTACTATTAGTAGTAATGATAAGAATAGAAAAGAAACTGTTTAGGAACATGCTTGTTTTAACGTTAGACGATGATTTGACAAAACATTTTAATTTAATTTGTATTGTGACTGGCATGTGGAATCCAGGACGCGCGTTTCGTCCCACTGTGAACATCAACATTGGGATGCAGGTACATCCAGCCAATGAGTGCCAAATAGGACGAAACGCGCGTCCTGGATTCCACTTGCCAGTCACAATACAAATTAAATGATACTTCTGAATAATCGCTATATCGAGGCAATCCGCTCAGGATGCACATATCGCAACAGTGACTGACCAGCTTCAGTCTATAACAAATCAATGGGAATATACAAATTCATCCTACTATTTTAATTTAAGTAGTAGGTGAAAAGTAGATTTCATGAAAAGGTTCATGATAGTAAAAATCATTAAAGTTAAAGGGTGTACGCATAAACGGATGATTTATATAAGGAATGAAGAATGAGTGCCTAGAAATGAAAGAAATAGAGATGTTATGCATTTCTTTTGATCGGATTATCTTCATTTGGTAACTTGATTCTCTGTAGTTACTGTTATATGTACGGGAAACCATTGAATCCAATCTGAGAAAGCTTTATAGTAAGTGATGTACTACTTTGAATGTGTTGATTTTGTTTGTCACATAGTAACTCTGTATGAGTAAAAACAACTGCATATTAATTCAAACAAAACCATTTTCAAACCAACTTGACTGAAATTTATTGAATAGAAATGAAGTTCAAAGTAATTGAATGGTAGCAGTAGTAGTAGTGTGAGGATTAATGGAAATAATGGTAACGATAGTAGCAGCAGTAACAGTCCTAGCAGTAGTAGTATAATTAGTAGTAGTAGTAGTAGTAGTAGTAGTAGTATTGGTAGTAGTAGTAGTAGTAGTAGTAGTAGTAGTAGTATTGGTAGTAGTAGTAGTAGTAGTAGTAGTAGTAGTAGTAGTAGTAGTAGTATTGGTAGTAGTAGTAGTGGTAGTAGTAGTAGTAGTAGTAGTAGTAATAGTAGTAGTAACAGTAGTAGTGGTAGCAGTAGTAGTAGTAGTAGTAAAGGTAGTAGTAGTAGTAGTAGTACTGACTTTCGACAAATATACCCACTGTAAACATGATTATACCAGTTTAGTATTTGTTATTTTTAACATATTTAGGACAAAACTTTTGTCTGAATGTACTGCAATGGAAACCACAGGCACTACTCACACACTCGCATAGAAATACGGGTACTTCACACATACACACAAACACATGAAAGGCAACATAAATGTCGAAATGAAAAAAATATGTGGTGGAGTTAAGTAATTATTTCAGAAGAAATTTTATATTTGTCCTAAAATGAGAAAATTCAGTAATGACGTTTCGTCAATTCAACAAATAATATCGTAGACTGTATTCACTAACAAACTAATTCAGTAGTATTTAAGTTGGATTATGACTAGCAAGCGGAATCCAAGATGCGCGTTTCTTCTTATTTGGGACTTATCGGCTAGATGTATTTGCATTCCCTGTGTTGACGTTCACACTAGGATTCGAAATCTGTTCACTTTGTGCCAAAAGCCACTTCGTCCTAAATATAAAGAAACACGCTTCCTGGATTCCCCTTGCCAGTCACAATCCAACTAAAATATTACTAGTGTACTATCGTTACATCGAGGCAATCTGCTCAGGATGCACACATGGCAACGGAGGATGACCAGTTTCAGTCCATTACAGATTAACGGGAAGATACAAGTTTATTTTAACTAGTGCATAATTAGTTATTTACAGGTAAAAGATCATTATATATAATCCTTGACTAATTTGTCCACTATGATATACGATTTAAGGAAGAAGCAAAGGAAGAATTAATACTGTCAGTATTGAACAATTCAGAGTGGTTGTATACATTCCAAGAAAGTATCAAAGTATACTGTATGATAAGCATATTTAGTTATGTAACTGAAAGAAATGTATATTGTTATGAGATTTTAATGTAAAAAGATTGAAGGTTTGATCATTACGGTTCCATCATGACAGAAAGCCTCACCTATCAACTTAACGTAATCAATCTAAGAAAACTGTGTTTTATGCTTCATCATGACTTTCACAAACTATGTTACTTTTCAGTTTCATCATGACGTATATTCAGTGTTAATGAATAAGAACCATTTGTCAACTGATAAGATTTACCGTATTCTTAGTCTAAATAAATTTAATGATGAATTCATGAATTAGTAAAAGAAATCATCAAGTAAAGTAAGTTGATAACAAAATAGGTGTTTACTATAATTGAACAATGTGACTTAGAGATAGTGACTGAAGAGTTTTTAACGTCAATAGTATTGAATTCAATGCATAAGGTGTAATGATATTTGATGGTTAATTGTCTAACCGAAAATTCTATTGATGATTATTCAACTAAGTGATTCAGTAATTTACTTTAGAATCATTAGTAAAGTCGAATTTATCAGAAATGAATTGTGGAGTTCATTAAATGAGTAGTGTGTTTGTGAGAGGGGGAAATGAATAGTAAGGAATCTTATATAATGTAAGCAGAGATAGATTTAAGAACGAATACAAACTATTAACCATTCATGAGTGCTTTATTATATAAGAAATGATTAATCTACTATCACTGCTATCACTATTTTAAGTGATGAACTTTAACAATTCAATGTAAGCCAATAGATCTTGATATAGTAACTATGTATACAGAGTAAAACCTTCTTTTGTTTTGCTATAAACTCTGAAGTAACTAGTAACTAAATGCCTATGAACTGCTTATGCCTTTTTTCTAGTCTTATAAAACTCTAATTCATAATTGACATACTCATCGGATATTGAACGTAAAACACTAACTATATAGTAGTGTTGAATATGTGTTGATATTAATGGAAATGTGAAAAGTGATTAAAAACAAGTGAAAGTTTCTATCAAAGATTGATTGTATTGAAGTATCTGACAGCTAATAAGTCAATGATAACTTAGATTATAACATAAATTAAATTAATAGTAGAATGAATTTGTATATTCCCATTGATTTGTTATAGATTGAAGCTGGTCAGTCACTGTTGCTATATGGGCATCCTGTGCGGATCGCCTCGATATGGCGATTATTCAGAAGTATCATTTAATTTGTATTGTGACTGGCAAGTGGAATCCAGGACGCACGTTTCGTCCTATTTGGAACTCATCCCACTGTGAACATCAACATTGGGATGCAGGTACATCCAACCGATGAGTCTTGAATAGGACGAAACGCGCGTCCTGGATTCCACTTGCCAGTCACAATACAAATTAAATAAATTAAATTAAATAAAGAAATGACCAGCACTATAAGTAGATGATTAATTAGACAATCAGGATTTATAGAACAAGTACTCAATACCAAATATGATGGTAAAGTTAGTTGATAACATGCATAGAAAGATCAAACGAAGAGGTGAAACAAAGCCGAAAACTAATGAAATGTACACACAACATATTAAATTGTGTAGAATATAGGATGAAATGAAAGTCTTAATAAACAGTCTACAATCCAAGAATCAGTATTACTAACTGCACTGGTATCAAATTGATTGGCATGTAAGCAGAAAACTAGTCGAATAAAAAAATAAACAAACAACATTCGTAGCTTCCCAATTATAGAAGTCTATAGAGTCAGTATGATAGTATAAGTAGATATCAGATGCATAAATTAGAAGGGCTTGCAACAGAATGACAAGTATATCTGGAAATCGATTATTCAAAACAAACGAAACAGAAGTTATACTCCAGAAAATAAAAACTGATCGTTAAAACAATTCACTCAACTAGAAAGCAAAAAACATGACAGTAATCAACTAAAAACTAAACAACAACTAACTACAAAATGCCGAAAAACATGTACATCATCCAACTCGACATCACAATTATCATTCACTCACATAATTCACTTTCAGTCCACTCACACACACATATTACCTAAACACTATTCCATACTCCATATCACATTCCATCACGTTAACATCAACGTTTAATTTAATAACTTAATTCTACCTACCCTTTAGGTAACAAATTACATACTCACCTCGAAGTATTTCATCTCTTCAAAATTCTTAAACATAACCATTTACACAACAAATAGATGCAAACTGACAATTCATTCACCATCATCATGATCATCATCAATGATCATGTGAAATAACATTGTTCGAGATCACCACTACGTGTGCACCAATAATTTCATGCAACATTAAACAGTTTTCATGTAGATAGCCATCTTGATGTTACTATTACCCATATGTTTTAATATCTATGGACTATGTAAACAATTCTACTTTGTTTGCTTAACGATGGTATTTATTTCACTGTGTGATATCGACGGAAAATACGTAGATTCATTGACGAAATACATTAAACAGGTTATTTAAAGCTAACACTATCCATTTATCTATCATCAATAACTGAGTAGTGACTATCGTAAATCATGTCTATCCATTTAACAGTCACTATGGTGATCAGTTCGAGTAACTTGCAAACACACATGCAACATGTTGACATAATAAAACAAGAGATTTGAACATGTACCTACAATTAGTGCACGTTAGCCACTGGTCAATAATATTAACGACTGAAGTATACAAACATCTAAACGATAAGCAATCACCATGCAGATTGATTACACACATAACAGTAAAGCAATACATTTGAACGAATCTGCGTATTCAACTAATGACATCGATCTATGGTCTAATCGAAATGATAATTTCTTTACATCTTATCAGGAATCATGAATGAACTGCACACAAAAGGTCGGATAACCGCAAAAGCTTAAATATAACGTTTCTTAATAAAGTAAAGTTACATGTTTCCGACGATATAAACATCGATGATTTCATAGTAGATTGTACTTAATACAAAAATCAAATAACAAAAAAGTTGAAAGTCATTAACCACATACAAATTACCACGCTGATAATCCGCCCACACATCCAAAATCTACAATCATTACATCATTCATTCATCATTCAACGAATTCTCACTTCTTTCAATTCAACAATCCAATTAACAACATTCCACATCAATCTCCAATATACGTTCTACTCTTTATTTACTCATTAACAATTCACATGGCGGATTATAACTACATAACAATTAAGAATACACCAATATCCACATAATCCAACACACACACACACATCACCCACTCATTATCAATCACTCCATATCATCAACTATAAACAATTTTCAAAACTGAATGATTTTATTCATCATCCGATAGTAAATTTACACGCCCTCCTCCATTACAACCTCCTAATCCGCCTCCTTCTCTTCAGTAAATGTTTTTCACATCATCAACAACATCAGTGACGTGAATGACATTTACATTGTTCAACATTCTATGCAACACTCCACACATTGGCATGTTACATACAAAGAAATTTCACACAAATTGTCAACATTAATCATCTACACTGAATGTAGACACCAGACTAGTTGACTGTAATCAAATGGGAACAATTCAACTTGCACACAAACAACGACAACAACAACAACACTGTCAACATTCAATTCGATCTATTCAATTCACATTGTGTGTGCAGGATGATTCACAGTGTGAATCGAATCAAGTCAATACAATTATTCACTAAACATTGAATATTACATGGCAACCAATGACAACTGTTCAATGTTGATATCTTTAATAGAAGAAAAAGTTGTTAGATGAGGATGAGGTGAATAGTTTACAATAACTAACTACAACTATAAATATACTACTTAAATGGAATTGACTTCAGTTAATGAATGATTGAGAATGAGTAATTAAGTAGTGATTTGTTGATTGTTTTGATATGTGAATATGACTTGTCAACTATTGAATTCTACAAATCGTTAGATGAATTTCATGTCTGACACTAGACATAGGCTTTTCAGGCTAATTTGTAGTCATTTAACAGTTTGGTATTTCTGATAAAGTATGAGTACCTAATCAATGCCACAAATAAGTAACTGCTTCACACCTTCTATGTTGAATTCTTCTAATTACGTCACTGCTTTATAACTTAGTGGACAGAAACCATTCTAGCTTCCATACGCTTTAGTCAAAGTAGTGTGTCTATTTTTAATGCAGGTAACTTTAATTACTTTATATGTTGATTGTATTTTCATATTCATATTTAAGTGAAATGAGTAAACTTTAAGAATAATTCGAAGTGATACTAGTAAAATTCACTGATTTTAGCTGTCATTAGTTTCTTCCTAATGAATAGTCATCTAATGTAGCTGATGCGTTTCATCATTTTAATGAAAAGCATATGATATTTTCATATCAAGGTAGACGGTGATCCATTATTCTCAATCCCTGCATAACTATCATCTTTGATACGAGGAATCCATCAGTTTATTATTCAATTTGCTATTTGTAACGAGTACATAGTGCTTTATGTCAACATTTATTGCTGAAATCATACATAGACAATGCTATGCATACACTTTATGGTGAATTTCGATTCAGCCAGTAGTGTATGCTTTTTTATATGACATTTCATGACATTCAGGAAATAAATATGCCGCCTGTTACTACCTTCAACCTACAGTATGACGTTTTTTTTATCTGGGATTTCTTTATAACTACGTACAACGTAGAAGCTGGTACTTGTGTCAATAGACTCAAAATAACATACGTCATCAGCACAGTACAATGAATAGATTAAGACATGTAGTAGTTACATCTATGAGTATAGGAAAACAGTCCAGATGAAATGTGCAAAAATTAGTTCTTGAAAACAGAGGTGTAACGAGAATTTTAAACTTAGAATTCAGTGGAAGACAATAAGTGAATTCATTTGCTCTCGTACGACTGATTCTGATCCACTATAGCTACACGATTAAAAAGCATTGGTTGTCACAATCGTGTACTCGAAGTTGAACATAAACATAAAAAGCGTCTCTACCACTGCACATCAATGATAAGCGAATCAATCACCGATAGTTCATGTGTAGGTGCAATAGCCTAAGTGCTACATCATTAAGTCGAAGTACAATGGATTCATTTTGAATTTCAGTGATATCTCTAGACACTATCCAATAAAGTTATAAAAATTAATAGTTGACAAGTCATATTCACATATCAACACAATCAACAAATCACTACTTAATTACTCATTCTCAATCATTCATTAACTGAAGTCAATTCCATTTAAGTAGTATATTTATAGTTGTAGTTAGTTATTGTAAACTATTCACCTCATCCTCATCTAACAACTTTTTCTTCTATTAAAGATATCAACATTGAACAGTTGTCATTGGTTGCCATGTAATATTCAATGTTTAGTGAATAATTGTATTGACTTGATTCGATTCACATTGTGAATCATCATGCACACACAATGTGAATTGAATAGATCGAATTGAATGTTGACAGTGTTGTTGTTGTTGTCGTTGTTTGTGTGCAAGTTGAATTGTTCCCATTTGATTACAGTCAACTAGTCTGGTGTCTACATTCAGTGTAGATGATTAATGTTGACAATTTGCGTGAAATTTCTTTGTATGTAACATGCCAATGTGTGGATTGTTGCATAGAATGTTGAACAATGTAAATGTCATTCACGTCACTGATGTTGTTGATGATGTGAAAAAACTTTTACTGAAGAGGAGGCGGATTAGGATGTTGTAATGGAGGAGGGCGTTTAAGTTTACTATTGGATGATGAATAAAATCATTCAGTTTTGAAATGTGTTTATAGTTGATGATATGGAGTGATTGATAATGAGTGCGTGATGTGTGTGTGTTTGTGTTGGATTATGTGGATATTGGTGTATTCTTAATTGTTATTTAGTTATAATCCGTTATGTGAATTGTTAATGATTAAATTAAGAGTAGAATTTTGTATTGCGGATTTATGTGTGATGTTATTAATTGGATTGTTGAATTGAAAGAAGTGAGAATTCGTTGAATGATGAATGAATGAATGATATGAGAGACGAATAGTTATACGAGAATTTAAATGTTTAATGTGTGGAAATGATTAACTGACGTGGAGTCGGTTTGTTCAGACAACATCTATTTTTCTCGAGACTGCTCATTTTTATTACTATAGTGCTCAAAATGATGCTAGATGTTGTTTTATACAGATTCGATTTTGACTGTGTCGAAATTATCTATCCACCACTTGTCATTGCACAGATGTTGAGTGATATACACTTATGAACCTATTACAAACTGTTGACTGAATTTCAATCTGTGTTAGAATCATGAAGAAATAAACATTACATCGTTCACCTTTTACTAATGTGTCATCTTATATGGTTGATTAGATAATTATTGGTTAAGATGTTGATGTCATTGATATTATTGATTTCAATTTGTGGTGCTTATTTATCCGACTAACTACACACTCTACGAAGTCTACACTCTTGATACTAACAACTAGCCTAATTACAATTGTATTACGAAATCATCTCGTTACTATGTTGCTTTAGAAATTTCGTTCAATGTATTTCCTTAATGAATGAACGTATTTTTATCGATGTCACCCATTGAACAACGTACCATCATGAAGTAGAATTGTCTATTTAATCTATAGATATAAACTAAATATGATTTATATGAACATTATAATGCTTGTCTACATGAAAATTGTTTAATGTTGTATGAAGTTGTTGACGCACACACGTGAGTAATGGTAATCTCGAACAATGTTATTTCACATGATCATTGATGAGATGATGATGATGATGATGATGAGGATGATGATGATGATGATGATGATGATGATGATGATGATGATGATGATGATGAATGATGATGATGATGATGATATGATGATGATGATGATGATGATGATGGTGACTGAAAATGTCAGTTTGCATCTATTTGTTTGTGTGAATGTTTATGTTTAAAGAATTTTGAAGAGACGAAATACTTCGAGGTGAGTATGTAATTTGTTACCTAAAGGGTAGGTAGAATAAAGTTATTGAAGTAAACGTTGATGTTAACGTGATGAAATGTGATATAGAGTATGGAATAGTGTTTAGATAATATGTGTATGTGAGTGGTCTGAAAGTGAAATAAGTAAGTGAATGATAATTGTGATGTCGAGTTGGATGATGTACATGTTTTTCGGCATTTTGTAGTTAGTTGTTGTTTAGTTTTGAGTTGATTAGTGTCAGTTTTTTTTTGTTTTTTAATTGAATGTAATATTTTGACAGTGTCGTTGTATTCCTGCTGAATGGTATATTTTTTTATTAGTCTACCAATTTTTTTTTAAATCGGTTAGATTTTTATCTTTGTAATATCTAAGTGCTTTAATTATGATTATAATTAATTTAGATTGTTATACATAATCCTAACCATTTGACTGTTGTACTTATACCCACGTTAGGAGATTTCATTTCGGTTTTTTGTAGGAGAACTACTTTTATTTTATTACTGCCTCTTTCCAATATTTAGTTTATACGTGTTTTCTCAAGTCGCCTAAAACGTCTGTGTTATTTATTTTGAAAATATACAATGCTCTTGATGATTGCTAATCACTGTACAAACATGTCTCCCCAGTAACAACCTATTCCAAGCCGGATTAGAGGAAACAACCATTGATGAGTCAAACAAACAGAATCCATTTTGATCGGATCGTGTTTCACTCATGCCTTTATATACACAAAATCTGACCACACAGTGAATAAATTAAGAAACTAACATTAAATGCAGAACTAAGGAAATAGTGGTGTGAATAGGCACAACTTGTACACAACTAATTAACTGTAGTTCATAATAAGAGACAATATAATAACAGTAAATATGCTAAACGGAAGGATAGGGTAAGAGGAACGTAACAATAATGCAAATGTAATATTTATACTACTCACAACCAGAATAAATGAATTAGTTTTCTAAAACAAACAGTTCTGGGAGTTTTTCACCCTTCTAAAGTGGTTCGGCATAACAGTCTGCATCTTGCTAGATTATAAAATCGTTATCAATTGTTTTCTTATATGTTGTAAGTCTACATAAGTGTTTTAAATTTCTTTACATAAACCGATACTCGACCCTAAAGAAATCTGTATTTTACACACAGTTATTCTTTCTTAACAGCTTCACTAGTATAATAAACCTTAACGAGAATGTATTCTATTTCATTCATTCCAACCATAATAATGCCATATTGATAAATACTAAACGTGTACATATGAGAACAGAGATCAATTAATTTCAAAGCTTAAAAATATCATATACCATTAGTGGAATGAAATCCTCCTGAAACAACGTACAGTAGTAAAATGTGTGGTATACATCGTAAAGATCCTCAATTATCATCGGTAATAACTGTGTCCCTCTCTCTCTCTCTCTCAACAAATCCTAACTCCGTCAGTTACAACTTCAACTAAGAAGTTTAGAAATATCTTGAAGTTACTACGTTTTTTTTTGTTATTTTCCTAACAACATTCATTGATGACTCCATTCAATACATCAATCCATTACCAATTAAATAATCAAATAGTATCTGTATCACTTACATTTAAATAATCCTCTTTCAATTTTAATTGATTTTGTTTAAAATGTATCAATAGAAAATTATTTAATTGATGATATTGATTCATAATATCTGGAAAATCAATAAAAAATCTTGAACACATATACTTTTCCATAGATACAATATCTAATTTTTCTGATGGTTTATAATTGAATACTAATAATTTACAATAATTTAATAAACCACCACCATATATTTCTTCATGGTTGTTTAGTAACAATAATACATTCATTTAAATGACTTAATGCATCAAAATATGATCCAGCAACTGATTCTACAACAACTATTGGATAGAAATGTTCATTCATTGATTGTAATCGATTATTATCATTATTCTCATTATCATTATTATTGATAATCAATAAATTATCAGTAAAATGTCAATAATCGATCTAATACAATTTGAAAACTATCCACTGTAAATTCATATTGACGATGCATACGATCAATAAATTTAATATTAACTTATATTTTCAATGAATTTATTATTATTAGTAATATAATGATAACCTAATGTATATGAATTCCATGCATCAGTTGTTCTTGTAGTTGATTTAATAAGACAATGTGTTTTTTGAATGTATTGCTTAATGATGTAATCATTATTACATTGTGAATGTATTAACCAATTGATTTTATTATTATTATTATTATGTTTACAATGTATTGTATTATATTGATTTTTATAATAATTGAATTGTCTTGAACATATTGAACATCTTGATAATGATGATGAAGTTGATGATTGTGATAACAGCAATGAATTATATTGACAACATGAATGAAGATTACAATATGATTGATATGGATAACATATTGATTTATCATTTATTACGTCATAATTATTCAATTGTAATATCTTAGAATTTGATTGATTTATAATATTCAATTGATTTTCATGTAATGGTTGACGATTCTCTTGGAATTCATGTTTATTTACACTTTTGTATTGTATTAGTCTGAATTGAATTTGATTGATTTTCTTTGTTTAAATCAATTGATGCATTGAATGCATTCAATGTACAATATGAACATGGATAACAATAAAATGAAGATGAAATCTGTGGTGTTGACGTTGTTGTTGTTGTTGTTGATGCCGTTGACGGCGATGGTGTTCGTGGTGATGGTTGTGATGATGAAGTTTTTATTCGTCAAAGGAATATTGATAGGCAGTGTACAATTGAAAACATTTTATACAATTATTATTATGTAATGTCATTGTATTCATTAACATATTTGCAATACATGAATATACTACTGATTTAATTTTTGTACAAACAATTGAATTAGATAAATCAACACGAAATATTAAATCTAATTGACAAAATGTTTGTTGATTTTGTGAACCTTAGAAATGTAATGAAATAAAATAAACAAATATATAAACAGTTTAAATAAATTTGACAATGGATGATCTAAGCTCTATAATACACAACAATGAAAGTGAGAATTCTACTAATAGGCTCCAGGTAAGTGGTAGAATTGGTTAAGTGGTAAACAACTTCAAGGAGGTGAGCACCATCTGGTGATATAATCATGAGTATGTACTATTGACGAGTCCATTACTAAGATGAAACAGCTGACTATCTCTCTCTTGTTTTTTACTGATATCTAATTGAGATCATTCTGTAACGATTACAGATAATATGATTTCTACTCATTTTTATCTCTATTCGTCATTTTAATAACAAAAGTCTAATGAATATGTCAAAGATTGATGTTGGCAGGGTATCATTAAATACTGGCAATTACTGGGACTTCCTATACAGTGAGCACCCTAAGACGAAACAGCTGTCCAGTACTCCATGATTTTCAATGATACCCAGCTAAGATCAATCCTGTGGTGTATTCATTCAACTGAAAATAGCAATCTCCAAAAACCATTTCAATCCAAGAAGTGTATTGGCTGCAATTATCCGCAACGTTTACAATATCCATCCAAATATTTTGATTAATGACTAGTATTTATTTAATAAATAAGTGCTGGATTTCGGAATCGAACTCTAAGTTGTATTCATACTTATATTCAGTTGTACTACATTGATTATGTTCATAGAAGTCAGTCAATCAGAAAAACTCCAGACGCTAGAAATGTAACTTTTAATGTAAATTACACGTTAATATACAGTACTCATCTATTCAATACAGAGAGAATTCATCCTTAAGTGGACATCAGAAGTGTGTCAAATAACTTCAAATAATGTGATTGTATGAAATCAATGTACCAGACAAGTCAAGATTTGAAATGAGGTAGTATTATGAAAATAGATATTAAGTTTAGTTGTTTTTATTCATCACAGATTAGTAAGTTGGAAATATGCTATTGGATGTCGGTTGGCTGAAATGGTGTATAGAGTTTATCAGTTTATCAGTCATGAGACCTGTAGATCTTAAGTTGTATTATATAGAGGAATCGATTGATTTGCATTATTGATGACTTCTACACTAGGACGAAACAGTTGTCAAATGCTCCCTAGTTGTCAATAGTATTTAACTAACTTTAATCTTTGATGAATACAGATAATAAAAGTGAAAAATATTAATGTCAATTATTGAAATCATAGTAAGCAGTCAAATTGACGATGCTCTCATTAATGGAGGTTCGAGCAATGAGCATGCTCACTCCCGCATGCTAATCAATCCCTGGATCTTCAGGCTTTGCGGCGAACATTTAGCTGTCAAGCTAACTTGTGATATCGAATTCGAATTCAGTAATCTTCATAATACCCAACTATAAAATCATCATAAATGTTTCATATGACACTGAATATCTCACTGTGAAATCATAATATATAAGAAAACTTAGTCTATTAAATAATCCAGTTTACTTCCATGAGTTCACTCCATAACTGCTAAGGAAGGATATAATGTAATGGTTTATACTAGAAATTAACTTAAGCAATGACAATCCATTAAAAACCAGGGATAACTAGTTTCACTATGAGACTCTTTGTTATTGTTTATCTATAGCCATACTAATAATCTTCATCAAAACGTCTTGAGATTATGTTATTTACAGAACAGTAAGCGGAAATATATTGATTTATATTATCGCAAATCTTCTAAGTTCGACCCCTTCTGATGTCATAACTATAAACTATTAAGCTTTGTGCTAAAAGGAGATTGATATTCAATGTTGATTGATTTTCAGTGGATGTTTTACTGAAGTCGGTTTTGATACAAACGAAAATTGACTAATCATGATATAATAAAAAGAGATTAATAATTAGGTTAAACTGAATTAAGGTGATTATTGTAGACTGGAATTAAGTCTTAGTCGATTAAATTCATCACAAATTGATGTTGATTGGGCTACGACTGAAAAACTAATGAGCTCCTAGACAGCTGATTTCTTCTAACATGAAACTCCTCAGCAGTAAGTACATTACATTCGGTTTCCGACTGAGTAACGACTAATCCTTATAAACCATTCAGTCGGCATCCAGTAACATAATTTTCACCAACGACAATGGATATTTGTTGCACTATATTGCAAATTGATGAAAGTGGAATCTTAATCACTTGGTTCAGACTCAGTGATGTAGAGGGTCGGGCGTTAGCCAACCTGAAATCTTTTGTGTAGAATATACAGTACACACTGTTGATGAGTCTCATGATAGAACGAAACAGTTGTTAAGCTTATCCTAATTTTTAATGGTACTCTACAAATATCAATTCATGACGAATTCAATCAGTTAATAATTAAATTAGCTGGTAACTACACATAAAAATTTGAGTTACAAATCGATATAAGTTCGAGAACTATCAAACACTAAGAAGTAATTAAGATACTTTTCAGTTTATTATTCTACTTCTTATCAGTTCATGACTTCAATCTAGTCAGAAGTTCGTTTCAACTAATAAAACTTTATATTTCACATAATAATTAGAATAAGCTTGTATATCCCCATTGATTTGTAATGAAGACTGATCAGTTTCAATGCATTACAAATCAACGGAATGATATAAGCTTATTTTAATTACATATTGTACCCGTTGCACAAGTGAGACTGTCTGGACTTAGTAGCTTAGTGGTGAACGTGGATGACGTTTTGCACGAAGCAGACTGAGTTCGAATCCCAGTGTAAACATTAACATTAAGATGCAAGTAGATGTAGACGATGAGTCCCGAACAGGAAGAAACACGCGTCCTAGATTTCATTTGAAAGTCACAATCCAAATTAAATATTTCACATAATAGTTCTTAATAGGATTCACGAATTGTATTTCAATTTGTTTGCGGCAAAAGTATGCCATCACATGACAATCAACAAAATCTACTATACTTTTTAGTGTTAGAATGAAACAATTAAAAGTCTGTACTGTTGAAATTCATTCATCTTGAATTCATCTTCAATTAAAGTATAAACTGTTACAAGAAAGATATTTCTAGCTTTCATAGAAACTGCATAATCTATACATGTATACAATAAAAAAATGGTTTAGTTTGTTTAATCCAGGTAGCGGCTTTTTAACAAGCTTGTGTTTTACGGGATGGGAATGATAGCCCCATTACCCAACCCTCCTCCTTGACTCTGGTTTAGGACCGACAGTAACCCTAGAAGAGCTACAGGAGGAAGGCGATGAACGGAAATCAGTGAACAAGTAAGATGAAACTCGATTTCTTGGACTTCACAGATTATCTAGCTCTTCTAGCCCATACACACCGACAAATAAAGGTGAAGATAACCAACGCAGCAGCAACCTCAACATTGTAGCCCTAAACATACATAAGGGAAAGAGAGCAAGATCCTCAAATTCAATATACAGAGCACCAACCTAATTAAACTTGATGAAGAAACTCTGGAAGTGGTGGATACTTTCACGTACCTGAGAAGCACCATCGATGGACTAGGGAGGATCTGATGCACATGTAAAGGCAAGTATTGGCAAAGCAAGAGCAGCATTCTTACAGTTGAAGAACATATGGGAATCAAAATAACTGTTAACCTACCTCAAAGTCACACTCTTCAATTCGAATGTCGAGACAGTTCCACTGTATGGAGTTGAAACGTAGAGAACTACTTCGAACATCCTCAGGAGGGTACAAGTAATTATAAACAACTGTCTTCGCAAGATACTGAATGTCCGTAGGTCGGAAACCATCAGGAACAGCCTACTATGGGAGAGGACAAACCAACTTCTAGCCGAAGTAGGAAATCAAAAAATGACCTTGGAAATGAATAAGAAATACATTCAGAAAATCATCAGACTGCATCACGAGATAAGCATTAACCTGGAATTCTGTTGGGAAACGGAAAAGAGAAAGGATTAAGAATACACTGCGTCGAGAATCGGAAGCAGACATTAAATGGATGAACAGCAACTTAAAACATCTGGAAAGGATTAGTTAGGACAGAGTTCAATGGAGAACACTAGTGAGTGACCTATACTTCTTCGGGAGGGTTAACGGGTAGTAAGTAAGTAAGTAAGTACAAAAAGAACTCAAAAAATGTTTATTTATATTTTATTTTAACTAACCAATAATAGAACTTGCAGCTTCACCATTTAAACGTATTTCTTTCACTGGTATTGATTCTTCTATTAATCTATCACGTATTATTTTAATAAATTTTTTTAATTGTATACGAATAATTGGAAGTTGTTGTGATGTAATAGTTAATGGTGATGTAATACTTTGATAAGTACTATGACAACAACAATTATTTTTGAATTGTTGATTCATTTTCAATGAATTTATCATTGATAATTCTATGTTATTACTATTTTTAGTAGTATTCAATTTATTCTGTTGTGTACATAAACAACATAAGCATAATTTATTAATCATTGTTGAATTATTTGGATTTGGTACTAAATTAATAAATGAATGCATTAATTCATCTAATTGTTTAACTTGTTCAAAGCTAAATACATGATAACGATTTGATGTACATGATGAATTCAATGTTTGAAAGTTAACATTCATTGGTACATCAGCTAATGATGGTTCACAATCATTATTACGTTTAAATCGTCCATAATCAGAACGTTTATAAAATTTACTATATGTACTACTATTATTATTATTATTAGTACTACTACTACTACTACTACTATGATGATGATGAGGATGATGATAATGATAATAAGTAGTAGTATTAGTAATAGGTAATGAATTATATAATGATAATTTATTATTTCCTTTCATTATTATTTCATTATTATCTTCATTATTATGAGAATAATTCCAATTTGATTTATATATTGGTGTATAATCAGTAGTATTAAATGATCTACGTTTTTTATATTTAGTTGGTGTAATATTCATTAAATAGTTTGTTTGTTGATTACGTGAATTTGTACATACTTTTGGGAATTTCATATCAATTTCATAATCTGTATTCTCTTGAATACTGTACATTTTTGGCAATGTATCCATTTTTGATTTGAATTTACGTTCAATATTGTTACTATGACTACTAATGTTATTAGTAGTAGTAGTATTACTATTATTATGATAAGTAGTGAAGTAACTCCAGTTATTCTGATTATTCATTGAATATTTCAATGAATCTTTTTTCATAATGAATTTAGTTATTGATGATATTTTTTTACACAGAATAATTAGTTTAATTCAATAAATCAATTTATTGATTAAATTCTGAAAATTTCCCATTTATCAATTTAATCAATAATCAATATAAATGGAATGATTATAAAGAATAATTCATAAATGTACTTTATTCTATATATAATGAATATTTCAATAGAAGAAAGACTCAATGAATTTTATCATTTCCCTAATCAATTTTAATATTACTTAATTATGATTGGTTGATTTTTTCTCATGGCAATAACCTTGACCCGTGAAATTTGATTGGTTGAAAGAAATAATCACTCACTTAAAAAAAATAAAAATAAAGAAAAAAAACTTAATAATTTTTAAAATAATTCATTGATAATAAACTAATTTTGTATTTTTATTGGTTTATATGCAGATTTGTAAATAATTTAGATGTAGGTGGGGGAAAAATGTTTATAAGGAATAATGAAAAGTGTACTAACAAGCGCACAAAATGAGAACAGCAGGTGGGGAGACCCGGGGTGGGAATAGTGGAATTTTTATTATGCTAAAGTAAATAAAACAGGTTCTTAAACGGTAATGAAAAATCTTCAAAGAAATCAGTCAGTAACACTCTATCAGCGTTAAGGTTACAGTGAATTTTATTTGGAAATGCATAATAATGACAAACATTACTGTTTTTCGTAAGAATATATCATTCTGCTGTTATAAATAGTACTTGATAGTTTGACTAGAGAATCCCAAACTCAACACTTAAGAGCCTTGAACCCCCCTAGTCGCAATGTAGAAAAGAGAAGATAAGTAGGCAAGAATTTCTACTCCAGTAAAAGAGTAAGTTATGTATAATATATTCATGTATTTATAGTATTCTGAAACAATAAAATCAACATTATAATCCATCTAATCTGGACTAAGATGTTTCAGATACCACCTAATCATAACAAACTACGTCAAGATTATAAAAGTTCTGCCGATCAGTGATTGGATTGAATGTCTCTTGTACTTTCAAAGACCCTGGAGGTTGCGTCGAGGTCTCTGCGAGTCGCCTCAACATTTAATCATAGTCAAATATTTGAAGTTGTTGAAATAGATGAAGGTTTGATAGGAAAACGGAAACACTACACACGAAAAAGCGTGATGTAGGAATGGGTAGCTATTAATTTTTACTAAATTTGACTGTTACCGGTTATAAACAAATTTGATAAGATCAATTAAATGATTACTTTCGTGTGGTAAATAATCAAACAATATAAACTTTAAAATAAATGAGAGATAAACTTAATTACGATGAACACCAATATTTGGATACACGTACATCCAGCCGACGAGTCCCAAATAGGACGAACCACGCGTCTCGAATTCTACAGGCTAGTCACAATCCAACTTAAACACGATTATGTAGCTCAACGTAGAAGTCTCTTTACGTCGATTTTATTCTTAAAGCTGTACTATCACTTGTATATATAAATATAATTTCAGTAGTATAATTACAATTGGTTAAACATGATAACAGAAGGAACTCCTCATTACATTACTATTAGTCAATAAGGCTTTAATCATAGTTGAAGAATAAACATCATACAAACTACATAAGAAACAGTGATAAGGTTTTCAGAATTAAGATATTCTAGTAAAACAAGCGTAACTTTGTTAAGTTATTCTGTTTGTCACAGTCCTCGAACTAGACCAAGATGTTCAGCTTAGACAGAAACGTTATAATCCACAAGTAGCTCAGATGACAAATAAAAAAGTAGAAAACATGGGTATATACAAATCAACAAAATTACAGGTAATTACACTGAATGATTATTCCGGGGATCCAGCATTCCCAAAAGAAATATGCCATTAAATTTAGTTAATTGATAAGATAATACTTGTAAATGAAATGTAATCCATGTGATGAGCTTGATGTGCACTCGGTATTAAATCAAGAAACATTTGTCATATAACCTTAGCAACTTCTAACAATTAAATCCACGTGTACAAATAAGTGTGAATCAGAAGGTAGTGAGGGATGGAGGGTAAGTTATATTTTATTGTGAGTAGAGCGTCAATAGGATAGCGATGTCTAGGCAGACTAACTAGAGAGAGAGTTGCTTCCTACGTCGTGATATGTTATGGTCTGGCAGTGATGCGCGACCGAGCGCCTACAGCTGGTCGTGTCTGCTAGAACGTACATAGTCAGCATCAATTTCGAGAGCCTATGCAACTGTTTAATTAGAGAATAACTTACCGTTACAATCTGAATTATGAGAAATGAAATAAGTTCAAAAGGACAGAAGCTAAATTAAATCACTTTGAGTAATTATTGCCTGGAAAGAGGGAGTAAAAATAACAAATATTTGTAAAACTAAATAGTAACGTACCAACAGCCTTCTGTGGTTGGAATTTGTCTACAAAATCTGTCCTGGGTTCTTCTCTTCCTTCAATTACACTTAAGTGGTATTCATTCTTTTCATAAATGACTTCAATTCCCGGCACAGTGTGTTATTTGGTCATCCTCTTTCAATTTGTCCTTCAGAATTCGAAGTTAGGAGTTGTGTTGTGATACGCTTTGATGATTACCTTAATGTGTGTCCTATCTATCTCAAGCGTTTTTTCCTAATTCTTTTTGACTGAATTTTGGTTGGCTTGTTCACTGCCACAGAAGGTTGATGTTCATATCTGGCTAACAGATCCGAAGTAAGTTGCATAAAAAGCTGCTTATAAATACTTGTATCTTTTGGTTGATGCTTTTGTAATTCTCCAAGTTTTAGCTCCATACAATAGAACTGTGATGACATTTGTGTTAAAAATTGTGACGTTCAAGCTGATTGACAGTTGTCTTGCGTTCTGAATGTTTCTTTGATTGTAGAGATGCTACCCTTACCTTGTCTTGTCAATTTGTGTCTTCACATCTTCATCAGATTCTTCTTATTTATCGATGAAACTGCTATCCAGGTATGTCAAAGTTTCCTTTAACTACTAAAGGTGATTCATGGAGTTCCAGTAAGAAGACGTGACCAGTAGAGTTCAACCATATTGGAGTTTAGGCAACAACCCATCGACGGCAATGGATGAACTTTTGTATAAAAATCATGAATTGATCGATTTCAAAATATAAACATGTGAATTCCTACCTTCTTAGTAATCTAATTGTTTGGCATTTGCCGTAAAATCTAGAAGACTTAGCGATGATTCCATGGCAGAGTAGTGAATGTATGCTGATAAACAGTGCTATACTCAGACTAATCAGTTGTTTAATACCACTTCTTAATTTCTAATGGTTATCTAATTTAGACTAATTTGTCATATCAAACTTAAGTCTATCTGTGGTTCAGGGTAATGGTTATAGTATTTTTAAGATTAGGATCAATCTTTGATTACTGTTATGACGAGAGAATAATGGGGGGTGGGGGTGTTGGGTTGGCCGAGTGCCAATGACTGGTGCCTAGTTGGTTATTGCGCGTCTGCCCTGTGCCCATTTAGTCCCTAGCCGAAATAAGAAGAATGCGAGCCAATAGGTCAGCCAGACAGAATCATATTGTATTTCAAGCATTCTTTTATATATACATAAAATCAGACCACACAGCAAACCAATTAGAAATTAACATGAATACAGAACCAGGGAAATAGTGGCAGTGAATAGGAACAACTTGTACACAACTAATTGACTGTAGTCCACAACAACAGACAATATAATAACCGTAATTATGCTAAACGGGAGGATAGGGCAAGCGGAGCGTAACAATAGTAGAAACAAAATGTTTACATTACAGACAGTTCGAATGAGTGAAATAATGTTCGCAAACACAGTTCTGAAAGTTTGTTACACTTCTTTGTGGTCCGACCTAACAATTACATAAGTGGTTTCAGTTTGCGTATGGTACAAATGTGTACGTTGTATATATACATCGTTTATACAACAACCCCTTAATGTTTGATATGTTTACCATTTTTAGTTGCTAACATATGCTATCAAAAATGAGTTTGTATTAATAATTTTGACATTTTAGCTTTTGAGTGGCAATTATTCACACATTGCAATAAGTAATTTCTGATTAACTTCAGATTTTCTCGATCATCAGTGACTGCTCATGATAGTTATTCTTCATGGTCAGTTTCAGAATTATTCAAGTTAGTCTCTATACTGTACACTAGCCAATATCTACTTTGTCACCATCTTAGTAAAGAATAACTTGTCGGTATACTTATGAAGAGAGAACATTTGGAACTCAAAACAACTGTCAGCTAACACTTAAGTCAAAATTTTCAATGCAAATAAGAAGACAGTTCTGTTGTATGAAGCTAAAACTTGGAAAACTGAAAAAATCATCATCCAAAAGATACAGGTATTTGTAAACTTCAGATCCGTTGACCGGATACTATTAAAAACAATCTTCTGTAGCAGAGGACAAACTAACTTCTAGCCGTGGAAGAAATTAGGAAAAGATGCTGGAGGTTGATGGAACACATACTTAGGAAATCATCAAACTGTGTCACATGTCAAGGATTAATATGGAATCCTTAAGGCTGAAGGAAAAGAGGAAGACTCAATAACAAATTGTGTCGGGAATTGGAGACAGGCATGAAGAGAATGAAAAGCACTCGGCCAGAGCTAGAAACGAAGGCTCAGGACAGAGTTGGTTGCGGAATTCTAGTTTCAAGCCAATGCTCTACATTAGATAACAGGCACTTATTGATTAAATGATTGATGTTTGTAAAGAAAGTATCATTAAACTGTGGCATATGTTCCCATAATAGAACGAAACGGGCCTCCCGGATTACGCTTGCTAGCCACAATCCAACTCAAACTATAACATATACATTTCTAAGATAAATTATCAACATTTCTTTATTATCACTTTGATAAATACCATGCTGTAATTATCCATAATGACGTTTGTTTTCGTCATAGTTATCGTCATTCAAAATCTTTTTTAATAGATGAATAATCAAAGACTAAAAGTTGGAAATACTAGTTAACAGACAACATTTTAACAAAATACCTTATTTATTTGTCATTAGTTGCTATGTGTTTACTTCCTTTTAAATGATTCCATCAGTACAAAAACAAAATAACGAACATAACAATGAGATAATGAAGAAAATGATTCTGGTAAGGTTGCATTGTCTTAACTATATTTGTTTAATCGTGAAACTTACATCATCATTTTGAAGGATTATATGGTTTACTATACACTGAATAACTCCACCCGCAGCTCTTCTAGAATTGTTGCCGGTCTCAAGCCCGGGTAAAGGAGGAGGGTTGGACATAGGGCTAGCACCCCTATCCCGTAAAACACAAGTTTGCTAAAAAAAACGCTAACCAGAATAAACAAACCTAACCATTTAAACTCTGCCATGGAAATGGAAGTGGAGCTGAAACCTGGAGAACTACTTCAAACATCCTCAGGAGAGTACAGGTATTTATCAACAACTGTCTACACAGAATATTGAATGTCTGTTGGTCGGGAACCATCAGCAACAGCCTACTTTGAAAAAGAACAAACCAACTTCCAGCTGAAGAGGAAATCAGGAAACGACGTTGGAAATTGATAGGACTTACATTGCGGAAATCATCAGACTGCATCACGAGACAAGCACTAACTTGGAATCCTGTTGGAAAACGAAAAAAAGAAAGGCCAAAGAACACCCTGCGTCGAGAAGTGGAAGCAGACATAAAAAGGATGAACAGTAACTGGAGACAGCTGGAAAGGATTGCTCAGGACAGAGTTGAGTGGAGAATACTGGTGAGCGGCGTATGCTCCTCCAAGAGGGGTAACAGGCGTAAGTAAGTAAGTAATACACTGAAAGATCCCATTTATTGATTATCCTTACGTAGAATACATTAATCAACATATCTGTAACAGTAGCGTTAAATGAGTTAGATTTAGATCACAACAAGAAGTATCAACTTTGTTAAGGTAAGCCAAATTAATGTAAAAGTGTTAAATAAGTCATTTCAATGAATTTAAACTTAATGATGCTTATCGGATTGAATAATTACACCGGATTAGATTTGATATATCGATTTGAATGTATAGGTTTACAGGAAGAGGATTTAGTTGAATGGCACACTTTGAGTCGAATGGTTTAATTACTTACTTACTTACTTAAGCCTGTTAACTCCCTCGGAGAAGCATAGGCCGCTCACTAGTATAATCCATTCAACTCTCACCTGAGCAATTCTTTCCAGCTGTTTCCAGTTGCTCTTCATCCTTTTAATGTTTGCTTCCGATTCTCGACGCAGTGTGTTCTTTGGGCTTCCTCTTTTCCGTTTCCCAACGTTGGTTGTCTTCACCTGCATTTGCTGGTGTGTATGGGATAGAAGTGCTAGATCATCCGCGAAGTCCAGATAATTAAGTTGCATCCTACTTGTCCGTTGAATTCCGTGCTTCCCCTCAGATGTGGAGGTTTTCATGATCCAATCAACTACTAGAAGGAAGAGAAAAGGCTAGAGCAAACAGCTTTGTCTGGTTTAATTACAGACTGTCATTCGTCATTTTGGAGGATTTCGTCTGCCCGACCTTTTGATGGAACTGAACTATTTAGCTATCTCATTAAAGTGACCAGCAGCTTGTTGTATCAGTCTTACGTTTGAAAGGTTGCTGTTGACACATGTTCTGTTATTTTGTACATATTGATCTTGATTCTTTTCCCACTTCACTTGGTTCATTTTAGTGTGGTGGCTTACTAATTTTTTAAATGGTTGATGAAATGGATTCAAATCAATGTGTTTGTTGATTACTGATTGACCTGAATGTCAAGCTTCTAAAAATCCTTTAGTTTCCTATGCATTCGCTCAGTCCACATTCACAACACCTTCCTAGTCATTTTTCTCTATTTAAATGTCCGTATGAATTAATACACGAGAGGATAATATTGTGGTGTTTGACGGCTAATTGATATTTATGTCGGTGGAGATGAAGAGGCTAGCCGCTTTGTCTGATGTAAATTTCATTACAATTAGAGCAGTTGATTTCGTAGATAAAGTTTGGTTAATCTTTCTTTGTTATCTTGTCCTTTGGTTTGTATAGAATTCATTGAAGTTAACTTGTTAGCTTCTGTTCAATATTTAATCCTAATAACTTCAATATACCAGTTTTAACTTGTGGTATGTCTTTCATAAATGATGGAATAGTCTGTTTGATTTTCTATTTGTTAACGATCTTCAGAGATGTTTCATGACGAAGTTGTATGGATCAGTGTTCTTTAGAAAGACTATTATTAGGTAATTTTCTTTATTTTTCTGTGTGGTAAGTGTGAGGCAGTGTTTTCGACCTATGAAATTAAAACTTTTAGAAGTTGATTTCGTGATTTGTTACTGTTGTATTTAAGAATTTGACCAATGTGAGTTGATTTCCAGTATACTTGAGTTTCCAATTTTCCTGAATTGTCTCTGATGACTTGCATATTCAGTAATCGTAGTTTACTGTTTTTCTCTTTCACGGATGTACATTTAAAGTTATCAAATATGCATCTGATCATACTAGAGGCACTTTCTAACTCCTTTTTTTTAATATGATAACGATGATGTGGTCTACACAATGGATAGATCCACATTGTTTTATATCTGATTATTGGTAATAGAGAATTTTTCAATTTCTATATCACTTCATACCTAATAAGTTAAGACAGCAATAATTTCATTGGTGTTCCTTTGGCCTCTTTGGATATTTTTACTTGCTGAATTGGAAGCGTATTGTCTGAAACGTTCTGATGAGTTCCAATAAACTTTAACTTTAAAGCAGATCAACTTTTCTGAAGATTATGATCATCAGTTAGATTAGATTTAATGTACCAGTTCCCATATGTTTTGATTAAAAAATTTTCAACTGGTAACTTGTTAGTTTTGCCTTCATTTTTGTAAAATGGATCTGATTTGAGTTTGACAAAATAGTCGATAATGTTCTCCGTGAAGCATCTTCACACACTACAGTTAAATTCGATAACTGATGATCCTAGAAAAGAACTTTTTATTCTGCAAGTATTACAAATTGAATTCACTTTAAAAATTGGGGCACTGGAGTCATGATCTGATTGTTACTTCATGTGTTCTATATTATCTGATCTCTTCGGAAGTCAATAAAGGGGATGTTTGTTATAGATGTTTAAAAGAGCATATGTCAACTGGAATAGAAGTGTATAAAAATACATCATGATAACTCATAACTGTACTGTTCTCAATTATTACTTTCAATATTTATAATTAGTAAGCATCCATTTCCTCGACAACATTACTTGGATTCCGTTGTCGTGGCTTCGACATATATATAATTTAGACATTTAACGACAGTTTAAACTGAAGTGTTAGTAAAGTCCATTATGAGTTTCAGTAGAGTATTGAGATCAGTTTACTACAGAAACTTTATGATGTACATGATTTACGTAATGAAGTAGATCATAATAAGAAGTTAATAATCGGCTTCAGTTCTTTCGGCTGTTGATCACTCCTTGACCATTGAAAAATTTTCTGAATCAATCATTTGATAAAATCATTTTTTATACTACATGAGAATTATTCATAACTACTGTAGTATCTCTTCTTTAACACTTATCATTGTTTGTAAGGATGTAATGATATGTAGTTTAAGGTATATACACTTTTGAATCATTGGTATAAGAATTGATACTTAAAAAAATGCAAAATGATAGTCAGCTATAATGTTGTTCTTTCAAATACATGTATTGTTAAAGTGTAACAATGGAATGCCTATCCCTGGACATGATCTAGAGACTTTAAAGAATCGATTTATAGCCTCTTTGGAATCCAATCATTGTCACTGGTGATAACTGTCTCACTCCTGATAAACCTGAACTCCACCAGTCACAACTTCTCAATAGAGCTTCAGGAACATCCTGAAACTAGTCACTAGTGAGCTGATTATTGTAACTGAATTGAGATGGTTTGTGGAGATTGGTATTTTATTTGGTAGAATGTCACAGATTGATGTTGGCAGAGAGTAAGGGGTTCGCCGACAAACTGAAGCCTATGGTGAGGAATCTGGGGTGTGCACTGTTGAAGAGTTCTACACTGGAACAAAACAGCTGTTCAGTGCTCTGTGGTTTTCACCGATACCCAGTTAACATCAATCTATGACATATTCAGTCAACTCAGATACTAATATCTACAAAAATAACCATCCCAATTAAACTAAATTATAATTATTAGATGCTGATCTTTGTTAGGCAACCATTTAAATCAAGAACTGGCGCTGAACAACAGTTTCATCCTAGCGTATATTTACTCATTAGTGTGTATTAACAACCAAAACGGCGAATTAGTTTCAGCATCTTTAGGTTTAGATATGAAAGCTTAATTATTAAACTACTATGCCAACCGATATCTAACGAATAATATTTCAGTTAGATTACTTAACAACATATCGACTATTCAAATTCCTTATCACACAAAAAGGTATTGTTCGAGTTTAATTGTAGCTGCAAAAGAAATCCAAAACACGTGTTCCTTCCTCATTAGGAATTATCATTTGTGTGTACTTGTATCTCAGTGTTGATGTTCACAGTAGGACTAGAACGTAGTTCGTTTCGTGCTTAATGCCACCGTGTTCATTACTATACTACAATGACTAGTCAATTTTAGTCCATGACAAACCAATGGGAAGATCTAAACACATTCTAATTACATATACATGCCCGTTGCATAAGTGTGACTGTCTGGACTCAGCAGTCTAGTCGTGTAATGATTGACGGTTTTTGGCACTAAATGGACTGAGTTCGAGTGTCAGCTCCGGAATGCAGGTACCCTCTACCTGACAAATCCCGAATGGGACAAAATGTACCCTTTGGATTTTTCTTCCCATTCACAAACAAGAATTGTGAACTACTGCCATACCAAGGTAATCCTCTAAGAATGCCCATATAGCAACAAAGGTTGATCAACTTTAGTCCATGACAAATCAATGGTAAGATTTAAATTCATTCTAATGATACAAAGTAAGGTAGTTTAGAAAGACAATGGTATGAAATCATCTTCGGTTATTCGGTATGTTTACAAGTAATTAAAATACACATTTATAATTTACATCAATTAGAACTATTTAGAAGCATTTGATGCATAATATGAAGTTTATTCGGTTAGATTAAAGATACATAAGAATGGTGCATACAAAAAAGGGCCAATGTGACATACACATATACATGCCAACAAATGAACATAATACATTAATACGTTGAATGAATACAAAGGAACTATTGTCTGAATACAACTTGTAAGAGGTTAGATACTACTGAATAGTAGTAATGGTATAATCTTTACAATTTTCATTTATTAATTTAATCTTTCATTGATTTTCACAGTGAATTTTGCCAAAATCGTCCAGAAATCAGTATTTTATTTGCCTTTTTTTACGTGTATATCTATGCATTTCTTTTTTTTTGTAAGTAATTTGTTACTAAGCATTCAGTTTATTTATAAGTAGTATATGTAAGTAGTATATAGGTAGTGTATATAAGTAGTAGTTTACGGTACACAATAAAAAACAGAATATGATATACTTTTCTAAATTTGTTTGTCATGTAAATGATACTTTTTATAGTATGAAATACGTGCTTCAAAAGAAGAACAATAAAACTAACCGATAGAATATTTTTACTAGTTGGACTGTGATGATTTGCGTAAAGGCAGATTGGTAATACGTTTAGATGATCGTTTTCGTCAACGATTGATGTCGGTTGAGTACCATTGAAAATTAAGGTGCAGTTGATAGGAGTTTCGTTGTAGTATGGAACGATTCAGTAGTGCCTATCCACGAGCACTGAGTTTTTAGGTGACACAGTGAGAGGAAGAATTCAAACGGAACATATCAAAAGGCAATCAATAATTCTGAAAGGATCCTAGATATCTTCAATAACATCACAGCGACTCCCTGGGTGTGTAATGCATTTTTCTCTTCGTGCCCGGAGTATAATAGCACCTCTTTCGTAGCTAAAGTTTTCTGTCCAGTTCAAATCCAATGCGTCTCGCTGATCCCGAGCACAGTCAAGTTGTATCGCTTCATTTCTGCTGCTGTCTGGGTGATCTTCCCTGTCTCCCACATTGTCCGAACATTCCATGTACCTATGAAAATTTTTGCTCTGGTCGTTATAAGGGGGGACCATCGGCCTCATGACTTCCGAAGAATCTCGTCTTTCATCGTGAAGCGTCATATAGGTTCCTTTCACTCCCACGGCAGAGTTTAAATAGTTTAGTTTGTTTATTCTGGTTAGCGTTTTTTTAGCAAACTTGTGTTTTACGGGATAGGAATGTTAGCCTAATGCCCAACCCTCCTCCTTTACCCGGGATCGGGACCATCAGCAACCCTATAAGAGCTTCGGACGGAGTTTTTTTAAAATATACCATGAGTTATTTAAAATAGGAGATACAAGTTATTAGATTCATATCGAATCGTTTAAAAATAATAAAATATTTGAAAAGATATAGAAATTTACAAGTTCCATTCTTGAAAGTATCTTATGAAGGCAAATACATCATTCTAAGTGATTCAGTATATGGTATATTAAAGTATTTGTTCGTATTCAATCAACGACTTAAGCATTCTCACCTATTTGATGGTGTTATTCCCTTGCTTTCTATCACTGACGATGGAGGGTGATGTTTCGTTCCCTCAGACATCGTACATGATGGTTGATACTAATAACGATTATTTAGTGTATCACTGTCTACTAAAATTATATTAACCCTTTACAGATACCTCTAAATGCAATTATCCTCACAACTGAACTTCGATACCTTCCTTCGAATCGAATCATCATATTTATGTCAACTTATACATTCAATTAAGTGGTAACAATAGATGAGTTCCCTTACAACCCCAATATCGTCTTCTACACCCCTCCCTCAGCCACTTCCCACCTATTTTAATAAATAAAACAAAATAACACTATTTCATAAAAACCATAGTAACAAAATTCATCAATGTATTATCATTTCAAAGTACTGTCAACTTCAACATTGTCATTAGTTTTTTTGTTTTTTTTCCAATTGGTTACTAAAATGTTGAAAATGACCTTAAAAGGTTATTGAAATATTCCACTGAAACTAATCAATTAATTGTTGATATTTATATTTTGATGGTTTATATCTTTTTCTTCTTTTCATTTAACCTTTTGTTTTTCATCTTTACATCATTTCGCTGTTTGGATCATATTCATTGAAGTTAATTATTTCTATGATAAAAAAATATCATCCTATTTGAACTCTTTGAAGTAAGTGCTCTCTTTTAAAGATGATTGTTGAAAGTGATTTTTTTTGAAAGCTGACACATATTTGCATATTCATGGAATAGCGTGAATATATGTCTGATTGAATGGCATCTTTACTGTCTATAGATAGCACAGTTACACTTTGTCCGTTTGCGCTTCCCCCCTCTCAGTACTTAGTTACTTACTTACGCCTGTTACCCCTTCCTCCCAGAGGAGCATAGGCCTCTCACCAGTATTTTCCATTCAACTCTGTCCTGAGCAATCTTTTCCAGCTGTCTCCAGTTACTATTCATCCTTTTGATGTCTGCTTCCAGCTCTCGACGCAGGGTGTTCTTTGGCCTTCCTCTTTCAAGTTTCCAAACAGGATTCCAAGTTAGTACTTGCCTCGTGATACAGTCAGATGATTTCCGCAATGTATGTCCTATCGATTTCCGACGTCGTTTCCTGATTTACTCTTTAGCTGGAAGTTAATTCGTTCTCTTTTAAAGTAGGCTGTTGCTGATGGTTTCCGGCCAACAGACATTCAATATTCTGTGTAGACAGTTGTTGATAAATGTCGATACTCTCCTGAGGATGTTTGCAGTAGTTCTCCACGTTTCAGCTTCATACAGAAGAACTGACTTGACGTTCGAGTTGAAGAGTCTAACTTTGAGGTTGGTAGACAGTTGTTTGGACTCCCATATATTTTTCAACTGTAGGAATGCTGCCCTTGCTTTGCCAATGCTTGCCCTTACATCAGCATTGAATCCTCCTTGTTCATCGATAATGCTCCCCAGGTATGTAAAGGTATCCACCTCTCACTACTACATATAGGAAAATCGAGGTTATGACAGTGTACTACGTAATACTTTCATATTAGACTGAAATAGATATGAAATTATTTTTAGACTTTAGTGATCCTATGATTTTATTCTTCTGTCTACTGAAAACATTTAGGATCGTATCCAAGTATGAATCAAGAACTATGTTGAACAACAGTCAAAATATTCAAAGGAACATTTTATGTATCGTCATATGATTGTCAGAATGATTTCTTTGAATAAGGAACCACTTACTATTGACTACTTAGTTTCAATGTTATTCTTTTTGTTTATTGAACCAAGACTTAAGTAATTCTAGTTCTAGATATATTCATGTTAAGTCCTAGATCAACTTATGTGTAGATGAATATCAACATTAAGCATACGTGGTATCGGTCACTATTCAATCTAATGTATGCAGGGGATCAGTCACTAATTAAACAATTCATTAGTAAACTCCAACAATAAGCTGAATAAGTTCCCAAGAGAGGAAAAGTACACCTTACTAACTAGTGATAAATGTCATAAAATCTAAATCATATTTCATTTTCTACCAACTCTCCTCAATCACTTAATATAAACATAATAGTCCACACAAACTAAAGTCACTTAGACTACCTCAATTGTAAGCTGATGATGAAACCATCATCTTGTAGATGATTCATTTGTTGAGTTTCATAGATCTTATTGTTACTTCACATCTACAGAAAATAAGTTTGACGATATATTTCAAAAACCGTCTACAGATGTACATTAGAAAGACATTTCAAGACTGTAATTTTATGTGCTACTACTAGGACTGTTTATATGAAGGTAGATACATTAAGTAGTTACGTCTAGGATAATTTTCTGTCTAATTTGAGTATATTGAAATTTTTCAAACAAACAATGTCGATCAATCACTTCTTCTATTTGAAAATAGACAGTAGATAGTGAAAGGCCCATATCTTAATGTATTTTACATTGCAGATACTTAGGCCGTCCTAAGTTCGAACCCATAATTGCATACACAAATATGGTTTTGTCTTGATGATCATTATGTTGAATTATGTAAGAATTACTAGTAAAAGTCTATTACATATTTGATTATGCAACTGTTATGACGAGAGAAAGATGGGGGTGAGTGGGTTGGCCGAAGGACAAATTACTGGTGCCTAGTTGGTTATTGCGCGTCTGCCCACTTAGTCCCAATCCGAAGTAAGAAGAATGCGAGCCAATAGGTCAGCCAGACAGAATCATATTATATTCCAAGCATTCTTTTATATATACATAATTTCAGACCACACAACAAACCAATTAGAAAATTAACATGAATACAAAACGAGGGAAATAGTGGTAGTGAATAGGAACAACTTGTACACAACTAATTGACTGTAGTCCATAATAAGAGACAATATAATAACAGTAATTATGCTAAATGGGAGGATAGGGCAAGCGGAGCGTAACAATAATAGAAACAAAATGTTTACATCACAGACAGTTCGAATAAATGAAATAGTGTTCGAAACCAGAGTTCTGAAAGTTTGTTACGCTTCTTTGTATTCCGGCATAAGAGCAACATATACTATTTGTATCATGTTGACAAAGTGATATGTTGAGTGTAGCTGACTTTTAATCCCTTGATTTTTGGATTCGAACCAATTATGAACTGGTTTTCTCTAACCAGCTACATAAGAATAAGATCGAAAACCCATGATACAAAAATATAATTGTATATGGTTTTGTGGAGATTGTTAAATAAAGTTTCATTTCATAGAATGGTTATCAGAAGACACCTGTCGAAGCTGAAGAAATATATGATGGACGTTTCAGACAATTATGAGACTCTTACAGTTAGCTTCATCCATGACATTTAAGACCTATAGAGTATTTTAAGGTTACTAATACGGAATACATTACTCAGTATTTTAACTTTGACCAACTTGGTATATTTAATAGCATATTATATGCTTGATCTCTACTTGAGGCTAGTTCTACAAGAAATCTCAGAATTACATTATGAAGTTAGCCACTAGTAAGCACATGACTGATATGACCTTATTGTAGCTGGCTCGAAGGAAATTAGCTAATGGGACCTATGTTATGACTATGACCTGAAAGACCTGAAAAATAGTGATTGTTAGGCACTATACCAGAGTGACTAAACCCTACCCCAGAGGTATGGATGGAGAGAATATGCATCAATGAATGAAAGCTAAGACGAAGTTGTTTCTTAAGTGAAGATAATGGTTTTTATACATCATATACTGGACCAAACAGTAACAAAAAAAGCAGGATACATTATCAGCTTGCACTTCATATCAAACCAATAGGTAAAGTTAAACTCATTCAAGTTAAAGTTTAACATATTTATGAGAATAGTTGAAGATGATCGAAATCAGTATGAAACAAATATGTTAGACATATGAACATTAACGAATACGTTGAACAGTACATTACTAATATATATCCAATGTAAAAGAAGGCACAAGAAACAGGAAACTAAACAGAAAACGGAGTTTCAATGAAAACACATCAACCAAATGAAGTGAAGGTTGGTAACACTTGAGAATGATGTGAAGTAAATTTAACATGTGGTATAATGACTGGATCATGAAAACCTCCATATCTAAGGGAAAGTACGGAATTCATTAGACAAGTAGGATGAAACTCGATGATCTGGACTTCGCTGATGATCTAGCTCTTCTAGCCCATACAGAATAATAACAATGATGTAATAAGATAAAAGTTAAGTTACGAAAGTTAAGAAAATAGAACGACAAACATGATTTATAGTTCCGATGAATGAAGGCAAAGAGAAGTGACTGATATTCATCTGTAAACTAATTACATTAAAAGATGCATAATGTCTTCATAACATGAATAAACTATTAATACCAATAAATGGAATTACTGCATCATAGCACATATTTGTATTAAGAACCTCATCCTAAATAACTCCCCCACCCCCACCTTTACTTGATACCTTAACGTATTTATAACTCTAAACGTAAACTAATCTTAACCATAATCCATAACCCATTCATTATCATCTAATGAATCATCAAGAAGAAGAATTTTTGAAGTGTTAACTTAGAACAGTTAATTAACGACTCCATTCTTATAGATTTCTTATTCCAAGAAATGATGTAACAGATTACTACATCACCTTTCATTTTGACTAACCATTTCACTGCTCCAGAGACAAACAAGGATCTTGTGTAATAATCCTACATTCTGCGAACAAGTTCTTTTAGTATTGAAATTACACATCAACCAGTCTACATTAATAATATCACTTGCTGTGACTTCCATCCTTCATACAACTATGCCTTATGAATTTGGAACTATTAGCTCACATGTGATTACTCTATACTTTAATGTTCAGTCGTAGGAACTATAATTCATGTTCACCAGAAAAACTGGTAACTGTTTAGTCTTGGATACACAAGTTTGGTTTCAAGATTTCCTTCAAGCAATCGCTTCAGTATATTTCAGAAAGTTTAAAGTTTTCTATCTGTCGAACATATCAAAGGATTTCGAGATATCAATTTGCTGTCATGTGTCAATTGAATGAATGTTTTTGATCCTCAGAATCGTAGATTATTTGGAATATATTTATTAAACGTAGATAGACCCTTCGTTTTTCTGTTTTGCCAATCTAACTACTTTTATGGGTAGACGTAAGTTTTTACAAACAATTGACGGTAACCTGAGAAGGATACTTGTCAATTATCGATTGTTTCAGTGAACATGTTCTTTGGTATGACATAACTAGTTTTACGGGCCATTAGGTTCTTATTAGTACTGAGTTATAATCCTCATCTGATTGTTTCTTTATTATCATCATCTTTAAAATTGAATTTGGATAAAAACAGACTTCTTTCTTCAACTATGGTTGTATTTGTTTCATCAGTTTTATGTTCCAAATTAATAGTTGTATGTATGCATAAACAACATAGAACTTGACACATGTGTACAGCGATTCAAATTGTCATACATCAGAAGTTAAACAAGATTAACATCAAATCGGTAGTAGTAGCACTAGTTGCTTTAATAGTAACAATAATCAAAACTAAAGAACTGAGGTCAAAGACTGGATACACCTCTGCCACTGTGACCGATTCTGAACTATGTCATCTAAAGTTTCCAACCATTGATTCATTTGCTTTATGTTCACTGTATTTGTCAATGAATTCCTCTGGACCGCTATTCAGTTTTAGTTATTGTTTGATGTTTATAAGTTCCGAATCTGTTTTACTTGCAGTACATATCCTTTTAATCCTGAGAAACAACGTTGCAATCTTGTATTGAACTGGATAAAAGTTATTACCATTTACGAACATTCTATTCCATGTAGTTCTTTTTTCTGTAAATCGACCTCTGCATTCAAATATCTTCTTTCTGTTACTAGGTGATATTTGGGAAATGTAATGTATTTCCCTTTTTAAACTCCATAGTAAATTGAATATCTTTATGTGTCTGATTGAAAATCTTCGTCGAGGGATTCAAATGCTTATGAATCAATTATCAACCCCACCCCACCCCACCTCAATTTTCAATGGTTATCTTCCTATAGTCATTTTGTAATCTGAAACTTTCAATATAGATATGTAGTTTGAAACTAAGCTGTTTAACAGTTATAACAATTTATCTAGAATACTATTGATATTACAGATAAATTGAACAATATCCGATAGTTAGGATAGCCAACCATTGCCCCCTCCCCCACCTACCCATCTTGCATCTCCTGATAACATATGGCTTTCAAGTATGAAGGTTGTACTAAATCTGTCTCATCATTAATTCATATTGCATAGTTAGTTCTTAATATCATCATTTCAGGACATATTTTATTGTATTCATTTCTTTATTTTTAAGTATTTGATTGTTACCTACCCAATTCCCCTTCTCTCTATTCCCTCCCCCTTCCTCACTTCCAAGTCCACCCCCCCCCTCAACCTGCATTAAAACTATTTCAACTGAAATTTTTATCAGAACAAAACAGTAAAACATTTTATTCCTAAAAGTAAATGAACATTGAACGATCATCATCATCATCATCAACATACTATAGATTTAAAGAGAATTCTTGACAATTGATTTGTTTATCTAATCTATTTTTAGTATTTTTTTTTCTTTCTGTTTCCATGTATACAATAGTTTTTTTTTTCTAATTTAAGTAGTTTATCATAAATACATTTGTTACTATAAGAAATTTCACATTATGACATTTTCAATGATTCATATCAAAGTGAATAAGATTATTATTATTATTATTATTATTATTATTATTATTATTATTATTATTGTTATTATTATTTAATCAAAGAGATTAATGTAATTCAAGTGGACGAATCAATATTTCATGGGAAATGTCATGTCCAATGAATAGTGTAAAACAATTTTTTTATAAAGAAAATTAAGAGGAACCGATGGGTTGTTGGGTTGATGGGGTGGAGTGGAGGGGAAGAGAGTTGAATCCATGGAAGTGATTCTATTCAATACTGAATATCTTACCTTAATTACATGTATTCATCATTGTGAATAGATGAAAGAAGTGATAAAGTTAAATGTATCACATTAGATCGATATAGGATAGCCAGTGATACATAAGATGCGTTTAACAGTTGTTTTTTATACTAGTTTTGGACTGAACAACAAGAAATACTGTCTGTAGGTTCCTCATTTCAATTAATGTATGATATATCAAGTACTGAATAAAAGAAAGGAACTAAAATGGTTAAGCCCCTCCACCATATTACATATTCTGGTAGTTTGATCAGCTGTTATGAAACTAGTGTCTGACAAAATCTTGACATGGATTCTAAGAGCTCCTTTCGATTTTACTAAATTACGTCACCTATGGTATTGACGTGATATCTGTCTGTCAACGAATGGAAGAGTATACTGTACAACGGTCCTATTTTATTATGTGAGTATGTTAAAACATATATTCATAAAACTGAATATTGCGTTCATCAATTTGAGATGAACAGAATACAATAAAGTAAGTTTTATTTGGTTGAGTTGGATTGTGACTGGTAAGTCAAATTCAGGACCCGCGTTTCGTCATATTTGGGTACTCATCAGCTGAATGTACCTGCATCCCTGCATCCAACTCAAATTATACTTGTAAACTATTGTTTTATTGAGACAATCCACTCAGGATGCACATATGGTAACATACATTGATCAACTACAGTCCATAACAAATCAACAGTAAGATCCAAATACATTTTATGTTATCATTTGGCTAATAAAATAGTACTGTTCTGAAATTGTAAAACTTTTAACTTTTAGTCATAGTTAAACACAATATGAAACTAAACATTCAATTATCTCTACAACATGATTCAGTTACAATCAACAAGTACATAATAATGATCAACTGTGTGTCGTATTAAAGGGAGTTGTGATGAGAAACCATGACTACTAGGCTAAATCCATTTCAGTAGTGAGATTACTGTAGTAAATAACAGGCTGTGGACGATGGACTCATTATATCGTGAGTTAATTAAAGTTAGAAATTCACTGTATTATATGTTAACTGATTATTCTGAAGTTTATATTCACCGAGCAAGGTGAAGATCTTAGGTTCGATGGTGGGAAGGGTCACGCAAGCATATTCATAAAGTATTATCATCAGCATTCGCTTCAAATAGAAATGATAATTTTGATTGTACTCCAAGTATATATTTAGTATGTTCTAATTGCCTTGTTTGTCAATGGTTTACATATGTGTTAATCTGATCCTGTTGGTTTCATTAACATGACCTCTAACAATGTGATTGGTTGATCTTTTCTGAATACGTTCATATGCCTAATCTACCTTAACGTGCCTACCGATAGGCAATTCTTCTGAATGTTATGGTTCAATGAATACTCTATCTAGAACTTAGACATTTTCGCAATCAAATCGATACCTGTAACTGTTTGTATCCGATAGCATAAGTGACAGCATATTTTCTTAATGTTAAATTGTTTTCATTTATGCATCCAGTTGGTCCAACATAGTTCCTGTTGTAAATTGATAGAATTAATGAATAACTGAATTCGGTTATTCATTTCTCTGAAGAAGCGACTTACACTAAGCTGCGAAACGTCAGAAATTTTAATTTCTACTCATTGAGATTTTACAAATATATATAACTCATTTTACTTTCAATAAACTTACGTAAGTAGTTATATTTCTAGAAGATGGTTATAAGATGGGCTTTAACTTATTGTACTTTGATGGCCTTTTGGAATGGTGTCTATATACAATTCCATTAGTACAACTTGGAGTTGTTGTTGGTGCAATTTGAGATTTAATCTACATTGTTTGTTGAATATGTCATAGATTGATATTAGTAGAATACTATCGAAAACCAGTGAGTACTGAACAGCTGATTCGTTTTAGTGGGGAACTCCTCAACAGTGTGCATCCAAGATTCTGCACTAGCCAAGTCATTCATGGTTTTCACTGGTATCCCTGCCAACATCAACCTATGACGAATCCAATCAACTAAATAACCAGTCTCTACAAAAATGACCATCTAAATTGAATCATAATAATCAACTCACTAGTGACTGTCTTCAGGATGTTCCTGAAGCCTTAGTAAGAAGTCGTGACTGGTAGAGTTCAAACTTCTCGAGGGTTAGACAGTTATCACCAATGACAGTGGATGATCATCGCGCTATATATCACAAATTGATGGAAGTGGGAATTCTACCACTGGATACTGACAAGCCCAGTGGTGCAGAGGGTTATGTATCTGCCTTCAATCTGAATTCGTTGTTGGGGAATCTGGGTTTCGCTCTGCCGAGGAGTTTCACACTAAAATGAAACAGGTATCCAGTGCTCTTGGTTTTCAATGATATCCTTGCTAACATCAATCTGTGACGAATTCAATCAATTAAATAACCGATCTCCATAAAAATAACCATCTAAATTGAACTATATATTTTGATTCGTTTTTACATAATTGTGTATTCAATGAACCTAAAAATGTTCACTTGATCAAGATATTCATTTAATGACTTCATCTTTCATCGATTATGATTTCTTGTCATCAAGGTTGCATAAGATTAGCTTATGAGTGAAATTTAGTATTTGTCTCTGTGTAAGACAATTAATGTTAGAGTTACTTCACTCTGTTTCTTTGCATGAGTATTTAAATGAAATTTGCATTGTAAGACAATATTTATGTGTCGTATCAGACAACAGTAATTTCATCTTCCGACAAGGAGGTCATCTTTCTACAACAGCCATGATTGTGTATTTTTAACAAGATTTTCGCTTTGAGACGGATTGTGACTGTCAAATGTAATCCACTATGCACGTTTTATCCTATTTGGAACTCTACAGTTGGATGCACCTGCATCGCAGTTTTCATGTTTACACCGGGACTCAAAGTCCGTGCCAAACGCTATCGCCTTTACTACTTGGTCACTAAGTCCAAACAGCCGCATTTGTGCAAGGGGTGTGTATATGTAATGAATGGGAAGATCCACATACATTCAACAAATATCTCTTAGTGACGTGATAAAAATTGTAACGTTGAAGAACACCATTATTTTGTCTATTTTCAGATCTTTGATCATCTTCAAGTACTTTGTCAGAGAAATAATGTAGTGACATTTAATAATTTAAAATACTATTCTCTGATGAGTATGTATTTTCTTTTCCGCTGAATGAACTCGCAGATAATGGTTACCATACTCTATAATAGAACCTAAATGTTGCGAATGTCATCGAATGTGATGTTGTAGGTGCGACCAAGAACAAAAGGACTTCAAACTGAGTAACTTGAATTGATCTTGATAAAACAATCGATAAAGACAATGAACTGGCACTGAACAACTTTTTCATCTTAGTATAAGACAGTTTTTAACATGAAAAACACCACCAGGGTGGTCGAGCTTGGAAAATTTACAGTTTGAAGTTTGATTCCTTGGTAGAGTTATTAATGTTTATTGTTAACTATATTTCATACTAGAACTAAACAGCTGTTTAGTTTACAAGCCTATTTCCATGGTTACAATTATACTTTGATTCTTCAATATGTTTTTTCTTTATTATTCTTTCTTTATTATCTTTAGAAATAATGACAATCAATGAAGAGAATGCAACAAATTCAATAAAACATGAACATTCAACAGTTACATCATTTATGACAACACTTAATGATACTATTGATAATGATGATGCCTTAATGAAACATAATGAAGAACTTAAGTATTTGTTGTTCATTTCAATGAATAAATCAATTCTTTAGATTAACTCCTACTAAATTATTAAATCGACGTTCATCTACACACAGTTTAATGTTACGTAGAAATAATTCAGAGAAACAACAAAGAATGAATAATCAATTGTGTATACCTAGTTCAATTGGTATACCACATATTACTGAGAATGAACTGTCAAGAGATAATAACAATAAACAATCATTATTGACTACATCGAATTCATTTCAAATAAGATTTCCATCAGTTGATAGAATTCTACATACAAGTAAAAAATGTTATACACATTGACATATATCTATATAGTGTACATTGAAGATTGTTGATAACATTAGAATTAAGGAATCATTCTATTTGAGATATGTCGTTTAGCTTTGATCACATTCTATGGTATAAAACAGTCATTGATTATTAGTAGAATGAATTTGTATATTCCCATTGATTTGTTATAGACTGAAGCTGGTCAGTCACTGTTGCTATATGTGCATCCTGTGCGGATCGCCTCGATATAGCGATTATTCAGAAATATCATTTAATTTGTATTGTGACTGGCAAGTGGAATCCAGGACGCGCGTTTCGTCCTATTTGGGACTTATCGACTGGATGTACCCGCATCCCAATGTTGATGTTCACAGTGGGATTCGAACTCAGTCCGGTTCGCCCATTGCACAAACGTGACTGTCTGGACTCAGTAGTCTAGTGATGTACGCGGCGGCGTATGACACGAACCGGACTGAGTTCGAATCCCACTGTGAACATCAACATTGGGATGCAGGTACATCCAGTCGATAAGTCCCAAAATAGGACGAAACGCGCGTCCTGGATTCCACTTGCCAGTCACAATACAAATTAAAGTCATTGATTATGTACAACTTTGTGTCACTTAAGCAAGTGGTAACTAGGACATCTGGTAAATAGAATTTAATTAGTACTCAGAATGAGTCATCTATGATGAGTATTTAGTGTAAATAACTCTGTTTTACTGGAGGTTCTTGTAGTTTGAATATCCTAGAGGTAATGTTTCTAAGTATAAAATTATGAGAAACAGAATGAAATTCACTAGAAAGTATTTTTAGTCCTTGTATAGGACTCTGTAATGATGCGCATAATATACCCAGAAGGAGTCGAATTAAGGTTTCTCAACAAACGCTTGATCATTTCGAGCTTCAGTCGGTAGTCGATGAGGTCGCAGTATGTACATCATCATTGATGAAGTTAAAAATATTAACAGCTGGATACCTGTTCAATAGTCAAACAATTATGCTTTATTTGTGAAACCTAGAGGTTCCTGATCTTGGTTCTCTAATAGGGTTGCGTATGCTGATTGCTGAAGACTCCTACGGTAAGACTAAACAGTTGTCTAGTGCTAGTTTCAAGTTTTCACTAGTTGTCTAACTCAAGTCAATTCGTGATATAAAATTCAAGAGTTATTTCATCAGAATAAAAGTATAAAGTAAACTTTTTTTAATTCAATCTAAGTAATGACCATGAATGAATGCATTTAGGCCACTGTGACTTATCCCAACATAAACCATTCAGAGTTTCAAACCCTTAGTTATTATAATCGTGTAGCCCTTAACTGGATGCTTTGAACCTAGCAACAATACTTAGACCAATAATTGAGTTCATAGATCATCTTCAGTTTTGTTCCACCTAAGTACTATGATAGTCATAACTGTACCTAGTGAAAAGCGGTTTGTTTAAAATACGTAATACATATCCAAACCGTTTCAGCCGATTGAAATCTACAACTGGATGTACTGATTTATCTCCTTTCTATATTACTATACATTGAACTTCCACATTACTTACTCAAGAACCCCACCCAGTAGACTGCAAGTAATGTTTTGATAACATTTATGACCAAATCTTAGTAACTCACTGAATGTGATATACTCACAATCGTGCAGTAAAACAGAACTGTGTAGTTCACTCGTCTTTTTCATTTATCAGACGAACATATCATCTACATCATAGGTGAAATAAGTTGATAAATGTGAAATAAACTTACAGAATGTTACACTTTTAACACAAGTGAAGTGGTCGATACACCTAAATAACTCATTCTGTATCTTTAGTTTAGACGTTGGCATAAACTAGACTTGAAGAAACATTTTCAAAAGGAAGTTAAATGTATCACAATCAAATATGATTATGTGATCAGTGTATCTTAAGTAGATAATATTTATGTTGTAACTGGCAAGCGGAAAGCAGGACGCATGTTTCCTCTTATTTGGGACTCATCGGCTGGATGTACCTGTATCCCATTGATGGTGTTTACACCTATGATTCGAATCCAGTCCGCTTTCGTGCCAAACGCCACCGCATTTACCACTAGGATACTGACTCCAAACAGTCACACTTGTGCACAGGGTATATATGTAATTAGAATAAGGTCTTATCTTCCCGTTGATTCAGTAATGGACTGAAACTGGTCAACCTGAATCCCAGTGTAAATATCAACGTTGGGATGTAGGTACATCTAGCCAATGAGTCCCAAATAGGAACAAAACAGTGCGTTCTGAATTTCGCTTGCATGTCACAATCTAACTAAATATTACCTTGTATACTGTCGCTATATTGAGGCATTCTGCTTAGGATGTACATATGGTAACAGAGGCTGACCAGTTTCAGTCCATTACAAATCAACGGAAAGAGACAAGCTTATTCTAACTAAATAGATAAGTGTACCTCTTGGCAGGATATTAATTACTTAAAGTTCAGACAGGATGGATGATATTCCTATTCTTAAGTTTATAATGGAATTATGCAAGAAATGCTAATGATGTACTGAATTTATGAATACCACTTGTGGTTAAGATAACAATTCAGCATAAGTTCAGAACTAAACTAATTGCATCTAGGTAACATGACTTTATAAGATTTATGTACTTCTCTAGTGGACTTCTCAGTGAGTTCTATCAAACTACTCAGTCTATAGAGTCGAATTCTTTTTTTAAATCCAAGAAATGCTACAATTGTTGCATAGTTACAGGCATGTTTATATTCGAGAACCAATCAAATGTTGAATTAACGTTCAATACATTCACGACTAGATCAGAAACCAGTCTACTTTGCACAGATTTCCAGTTTGTGAGTATTAGTTAAGCATTCAACAGTAACAATACACAACTATACATAATTAGATGCATTAAGTTACTGTATAAAAATAATACTGTAACAAAATGTCACTCCATAGGATCAGTGTCTACAGAAGTGAGATATAACATCTCTTTGCATATGTAATAACAACACCCCTTTAATATTTAGTTTAGATTTTGGCCGGCAAGTGGAATCCAGGGCGCCTGTTTCGTCTTAGTTAGGATTCGTTATCTGGATTGTTTACTATGTAATACAGTCACTAAACAATTCCACTTGTTACATAATCCTCTAAATGTCATTCACTGGATGAGATTTATCAGTATTATATCATTTTATTATGTCATTTATGTCAGGTACAACATGCATGACATTAGACAAAGAGGACACTTTCCCACCATTTCGATTTATATATACATAAACCAATATAAACCATCTGTAAAATAAAATGTCATTATGTCAATAATATCAAGGCATTTAGAACAAACACGAACCTGAATTCAATTAGAAGGACTTTTTCGAAATTCGAAACTAAATGATTGCAAACACCTCTATCACTGAAACTAGAAAATAATCGATAGATGTTCTGTCCTAGTATGGGACTAGTCAGTATTGTGCACTATCGATTCCGCTAGGAATCTATGGCGATTAGGTTTCACGGTGAAATGTTTAACTATCTGCATCACTGTGCAGTATTTAATGCATAATCTCTACTTTCATTAATTTATATTTTAGATTCTGGTAACAAACGGCAATCAAGAAGTTCGACATCGACATTTTCAAGTAACAGAAGTACAATAAGCAGTTCAACTCGTTTTGATATTGATGAGGTAAGTAGTGAATCAAAGTAAACTTTGTTGTATCAAGTGTATCATGATATTGTTTTATTATTGTATCACGTATATAAACACAATTACTGAAAATGAACCAGCCTAATAATAATAAAGTTTAGTCTACGTTAACCAACCATTGACTATGTTTACCTAGCCACTTTAAAACTGACCAAATTCTGTCGATCAAATCAGAGAGTGTTCACTAAACTACATGTGTACACTGTACTTTCAGTATAAGGTAGTTGAAGTATTTGGTTCTTCATTACTTTAAATTCGTTTTCATTACAACTGCCAAGTATTACGTAACCAATAACAAACAGATTAACCTACTTACTATCTTTAATCATTTAAGTGTGTATATTCGTGTGTACCAAATTGATAATCAAAGAATTAAAATTGAGTTAGTGATGAGATCATTAAATGAACATTCATAAATGATTTTCTGTGTATGAAACAAAAATTACTCCTGCTTGAAACCTCTTAGAGTTACTGTCGGTCCCCAGCCTGGATAAAGGAAGAGGGCTGAACATGTAGTAAATTAACCCCATTCGTAAAATCGACCTTGCTAGAAAAACTCAACAGAAAACAAATCATTTAAATTCTGTCCCCGGGGTTTGGAAGGCCTTCATTTCAAAAAGTTATGACGCCTCATGGTGAAAGCCGAGTTTCTTCGAAAGTCACGATACCGATGCTCCTTCTGATAACCAGAGCAACAATTAATATAGATACATGAATTGTTTCGCATGATATGGAAGACAGGAATACGTATCCGAATTGCTGAGGAAATGAAAAGATATGATTTGGGAATATTTGAAATAAGTGACATCCATTGGTTACAAACTGGGCAACAAAGACTAGTCTCAGAAGAGGTATTGTTTTACTGTGATCATGAAGAAGATAATATCTTGCACACTCAAGAAGTGGTACTAGTGTTGTCCCAAGAAGCATGGAAAGCTCTTATAAGATGAGGACCTCATGGACAAAGAATGATAAAAAGCATCCTTGAAGACAACATAGGATGTGAGTCACAATGAATATCATCCAGTGCTGTGCGTTCACCAACAACAGCCATGATGACAAAGACCAGGTCTATTCAAGGCTGTAGTCAGTCGTCGAGAAATGCTCAGCCTAAGCTCTGAACATTCTGATGAGAGACTTCAATGCCGAGGTTGAAATGGACAACACCCGATATGAAAACATTATGTAACGACATGGACTGGGAGAAAGGAACGTAAACGGTGAAAGGTTTGCAAACCTTTGTGCCTTCAACAAAATAATTATAGGTGGCACAATATTCTCCCACAAACGTATGCACAAAACCACATGGCTTTAATCGAATCACATTACAAGGACCAAATTGACTACTTCTGCATCAATAATAAGGACCAACGAACACGTAAGAACGAGGAGAGCAACTGATACAGCTTCAGGTCACCACCTAGTAGTTGCCAAAATGAAACTAAAGATTAAAAGCACTGGACAACTGAAGCAACAGTACTACAAAAGTTTAATACAACTCTTCTTTAGGATACTAACAAACTCAGCGAATTCAAAATAACTCTTAACAATAAGTTTCAGACCTTACACAAAATACTAGAAGAAGTGGAAACTACTACGGGGAACAACTGGAAAGAGGCTAAAGAAGCAACAACTTAAATATATCAGGAGGTTCAGGGTGCATGGAGCACCACTTAAAAAAGAATCTCTTTTGTTACTCTGGCTAAGCTCAAAGAAAGGAAAAACACGAAGGCAGAAATCAATAACAACCAAACAAGGGTGGAAAAAACTAAGGCACAGACCAAATACATTGAAACCAGCAAGCAAATTACAATCGGTTTCAGAGCGGATAAAAGGAAATGTGTGAAAGACGTAGCAATGACGTTGAAAAACGCTGCAAGGGAAGGAAACATGAAACACCTATGTGACACAGCAAATAATTAAACTGGAGAATACATTATACAAAGGACTGCAAAACAGTTACTTAGACTCAATAACAACGAAACAGATGCGTAGAATACTTCAAAGAATTCTTGAATAGACCAATGCTGCTGAATCCACCGGTCATCAAAGTAGCATCTACTCATCACCCATCAACAATCAAGGCAATCAACACGGCTATCCGACAAATCTAGAGTAGCGAGTAAGCAAGACCAGACAATATACCAGGTGGGTGAGGTACTAAAGTCATATATAAAAGTAACTTCATTCTCTTCAGAAAGATTTCGAAAGAAGAACATGTACCAACAGACTAGAATTAATGGTACCTCGTGAAAATACTCAAAAAGGAGGTCAAAGCAAGTGTCAGAACTACAGAGGCATAACTTTACTTACAGTACCAGGAAAAGTTTTTAACAGAGTATTATCAGATGAAATGAAAAATCAGATTGATACCCAACATCGAGATCACTTGACCAGATTCCTTAAGAGTCGATCGTGTACCGACCGAATCGCAATACTGTGGCTCATTTTTGAACAATCCATCCCCCTGACTATGAAAAAACATTTAACAGCATGAACAGGAGGATATTATGGAGCCTTCTTTGACACTATGGTATGCCCATAAAGATGGTTAATATCATAAAGATTTCTCGGGATTTACTGTACTGTCATGTCATGTATACATGGTAGTTAGCAGATTAGCTCTTCTCGTGGTTAACTGGATCATGGAAACATCAGTATTCCAGGAAAAATCATGGGATACAGTCAACAATTAAAATAAAGCTAGGCGATTCAAACTCGCAAATGATCTAGCTCTTCTTTTTCCATACGTAGCAATAATTACAAGCACAGACCAGCAGTGTAGCACCAGCCTCTGCAGACAGCAGTAGGCCTTAACATACACTTGGGATAAAGAAAGATCCTTGTATATAATACGACGAGCACCAACCAAACCACACTTGACGGAGAAGCTCTGGAAGTAATGGGAACTTTCACATACATAGACAATATCATCATTGATAAACATGTAGGGTCTCCTGTGAATGTAAAGACTTGAATTTGTATGATAAGGTGATGGCAGCATTTTTACCTATGGAGAATATATGGAGCTCCAACCCCCTCTCAGCCAACATCATTCAGAATTTTTAATACAAACATTGTGACAGTTCTATTGTATCGAGCTGAAAAGTGGAATACTGAGAAAGACTTCATTGAAATGATACAGGTATTTATGAACAGCTTTCTATGGAAAATACTTCTTATCTACTGGTCAGACATCATCAGTAACAGCCTACTGAGTCAACATTTTACTGACCATATTATCTAGTCATTTATGAACTTCATGAACAAATGCTTCCCAAATTTAAGTTGACAATTTAATATTGAGCTTTTCCCCATACATATTTTGTTATGAACTTCGATGAATATCCATTTTGTGCTACTGTACATTGATAGTTAGAAATTCCACTAAAATAGGTGTTCTCGGTCTAATTCCACGTGACTAACTCAGAACTAGATTGGCTTAAACGAGTCTGTATGTAGTAGATACCTATTTTACCATCATCATCAGTAAAACGTCTAGAAGAGAAATACCGACATCATTATCTTCATCAGTTGTAAATCTGAGTACTTTAAATGGTACTGATGTTCTTATTAATCGGTAAACTCTGTATTAACAACAAACTAATAAAAAGGAAATACTTCACCATTCAACTTATCTATGATTAACTGGCATATTGCTATGCTATTCAAATGTATTAAGTGGTAAGTGTCAATTGATTTCGGACTATGTGATGCAATTACCGTCTTGAACAACCTAATTATACGTTAATGTCATGTTTGTATTCTACACAGATTCATATTGATTGAGTATCATTTAAAATCAGGGAAGATTAGAGAGTTGTTTTGTCTTAGTGTGGAACTCCGTCAAGGCATTAAATCTTAGGCCTTTGGATTACCAAACACCTAATCTTCTGCACTACTGAGCTGGTCAGCATTCAGTGGTAGAATTTTCACTTCCATCAATTTGTAACACATCGCAAAAATTAATCAATACCGTTTGTAATAACTGTCTCACTCGCAACAAGTGTGGACTACACTGGCTACGATTTCTTACTAGAACCTCATATAGTTAAGAGATCGCAGTTAAACCTGAAAGCTCTGGGTTAGATTCCTTAGTGAGATCGAGTGAGTTCACTACTTAGAAGTTCCATACTAGAACAAAACAACTATCAAGCACTATTTGGTTTCTATTGGTATCCAAGAGATATCAATCTGTGACAAACACAATCCACTTCATTATTATTAATTTATTTCATATAACTCTACTTTTAGATTATTTATACACTTCGTGAAAAAGCTACTCACAATTTTCGGGAATTACGTCATCAATTCATAATAAATGATCCAATGGGTATAGGCAACCTACGAAGGTAATGTATTCCATTACTATTTCGATGGTCAATAATAATTTACTTAATATTCAATTGAAAGATATCTTGCTTATTTTACATTCAATGAGTTGGGTAGTTTAATTGTGAACATCCTGGACAATTAGATCAGTGCAAACGTTTTGATAGTAGAAGTAAACTATGAGGAATCCTTCACAAATAATTCATAGGTTGTTTCGCTTTCTCTCTATCCCTCTCTTGAACTGATCTATGATATCAAGTTTTTTTTGTCTAATCGATTGATAAATTGGATCCATATCAATGGATATTTGTTGATTACCGACTGACGTGAATGCCGAGCTCTATTAATTCTCGTGTTTTGTTTGTACTTCCTCTGTACACATTTACTACATTTTCCTAATCTAACCTGTGCCTATAACTGTTAGTATGTATGAGTATAAGAGACGATATGTTATGATGTTTCATGGCCAATCGGCGTTCGTGTAAGTGAGGAGATGTAAAGGTTGGCCTATTTATTCTGTGTAGTGTCTCCTACAATTGGTGCAGTTTGCTTTGTAGATCACATTCGGTTTATATTCCTTCATTTGCACAAAATTTATGATAGTGAATTTGTTGGCTTGTGAGAGACATTGATTCATAACAGTCTAAACTGTCTGGCTGTAATCTCTGATTTGCTTTTGATATCAGGTAGGATGATTCGTTTATTGATTTCCAAGTTTGATTGTGTGTTAGTTAGTGATATTACAAAGCACTTTTTGATGAGTTTACATGTATAACAGTTTATGGAAAGAAAACCATCAAAATTTTTCCATCATTTCATCGTATGGTAGGTATGAAGTAGTGTATTTTTACCATATGAAAGCAGTTGATTCGGTAAGCTGATGGATTGTTACTATCATTATCAAGAACTTGATAAGTTTGAGTTAATTTCCAGTACTCTTGACTCTCCAGTTTCCCTGTGTTGGTTCTATTGATTAACACATTCAAGAATCTAGGAACATTGATGACGTGTCGTTGCCAACTTTGAATGTTGACGATAACGTGACAGATTGATTATAGTTAGCAATCAAGAATTAATAAATGTTTATTTCATTTTAGTAAATGATCATGATGTTTCTAAGAATTGAAGGTAGGACTTTCATGAGACACAATGAACGCTTAAAATTTCAGACAGCTTAGTACCATCCTAGTAGTTTTCACTCGTAGCTTCATTCGACTTGCGACTATTGTCTCGTGAAATTAGTCTGTCAACGCCTTACTCCTAACATGCATAAACTGTTCTAATGGCTTTTACTAAGAACACTAATAATTAATCCCTTGAAACTAATCAGAAAAAGAAAGTATTACATAATCATGTTCGTCACACATCGATGTCAGCTAGGTTTCAGTAGATAGTTGTTTCACCCAGTCTTTTTAATGCTGCCCAACATACATCATTCAATGATGAATACAACCAACTAAACTTAATACCTTTCTTCATAAAACTACCTGGGAGTTTTCTTCGATGAAATGTCTTATAACTTGTATCATTGATAGATGTCAGTTGTTGACGATTGTCGATTACCATAAAGTTTAAACCTAAAGATCTCTACTGATTGAATTCATTAATGAAGTGCTAATGTACATGTAATGTAATCGATGAAACATGACGTTGATTCCAACATGGTGGAACATTTAGTGTAGGATTGGTAGAATAAATAAAATTATACTTATCTACTAAATTAATTTAATGTTAGGAATTGGTTTGAAATAGGCAACTAATGACAGCCAAGAAGCACTGGACAGCATGTCTTGTCCTAGTATTGGATTCTTCAGATAGCTTACATCTAAAACCCTACTTAGGATCGAACCAAGGGCCTTCTAGTCTTGTGGCGAATACTTAACCTTTATTCCTAATGAGCCAGACAGCTCCTAACGCTTGATATTTTCAAATTAGTCAATTTGCAATATGTTTGTACGTTATCGTCCACAGACATAAGTGAGTAACTACCTCACATCTGACACTATTGAACTCCGCTGAGCGTGTTTTCTTACAAGAACTTCCAGGAATCCCCTTGTGAAGTTAATCTAGTGCATCTTCGTTTTCAATGGTTGTCTATTTCATATCAATTTGTGATATCGAATTAACATTCAACAATCTCCACAACACAATACTTTATATGATATTTTAAAATTAAGTAAGTAATCATGTTATGTTTGTCTTGAAATTTCACTTTGTGAATTGTTTGAAGACCAGTAATAATAGTCAGTTACTTAGATAGTTGTAGATGAATGATATTTAAATGTTCAAGACAATCATTGAAAATTAGTCAGACAGCATTGGACAGTGTTGAACCCTTCAAAAATGCATCCATTTGTATTAAACAAACTTCAGTTGTTCGTAGAATGAATTTGTATATTCCCATTGATTTGTTATAGACTGAAGCTGGTCAGTCACTGTTGCTATATGTGCATCCTGTGCGGATCGCCTCGATATAGCGATTATTCAGAAGTATCATTTAATTTGTATTGTGACTGGCAAGTGGAATCCAGGATGCGCGTTTCGTCCTATGCGGGACTCATCGGCTGGATGTACCTGCATCCCAATGTTGATGTTCACAGTGGGATTCGAACTCAGTCCGGTTCGTGTCATACGCCACCGCGTACACCACTAGATGAAGGTACATCCAGCCGATGAGTCCCAAATAGGACGAAACGCGCGTCCTGGAATCCACTTGCCAGTCACAATACAAATTAAATGATAATTCAGTTGTTCGTATTAATTACACCAAAAGATTTTGGTTTAGTGATGTAGATAATTAACGCTCTCTGTGAGACCTTAAAATCTTAAGTTCAATTTCCAGGTCAAACTGAGGATATGTACTTCTGAAGAGTTTCATGCTAGAACAAACTTGACTGTTTTCGTTTATTTACTGTGCAAGTTTACTTGAACTTTCTTCTTTTTATACCATTCATCATTTTACCTAGAGAAGCACTTGGTCGTGTATTAACGCGTTTACTTTTTTGGCCTGTTAAACAGAAACACATAATTCAATTGCTTAAACAACTTGGTTTCCCTAAAGATAAACAAGTAAGTCAACTATACCATTAATTGGTCATTAATTAATGATTGGTATCATACTTTATCTAGTAATGGTCAAATTCTGTTGATAAAGTTATCATGTGATCATTAATCGAAATAACTTGATTCCACTGGCACAATGTGTGTAGATAAAAAGAGGCTGTAGTCACTAGAAAGTCTCCAAATAGCATCATTTCCACCACTGCCTCTCACCCCGAAGATTGTAGGTATGGCTTGGTAGAGTCACTTTCCCTCTCATCACCTACATATTATAGTCGATTAAAAATAGTAAGTGTATCACTGTTAATATCATTAGAAATACAGATAAATATTGTTCAATATGTAGCTAAACAAGATTGTGGTGGTAATGCAAAGAAAGGACTCCTTCTGAGTGAATGAAGTGAACGTTTTTTGAAATAAATTTGAAGTAACTTGATTACGTAATACAATAATGATAATGATTTAAAGGATCTGAATTGAATTCATTGAATTATATTCACAAATAAATGATAAACAATCAATAAAATTATTCATTATACTTTACATTTGTTGCCATGACAGCTATAGATTCAACATTGATTTCTTTTAGATAAAGAAATCAGTTTCTACCTGATTAACACATAATACTGATCATGTTTCTCTTTTATAAGTACTAAAGCTGTAACTGCTGTTATTTATATACACTCTAGTTCATTTGTTGATTTATGTTTAATGGATATGCGTTCACTAACTTCCTTTCTGGAATCAGTTGACATTCATGGTTTGTAAGTTGGAATAATCGACTTCTTTTCACATTCCATACTACTTTATACTGAAGTTAATAAGTAGACTGTTACTAATAAAATTCACTTATTCATCTGCTGATTGATTTCTCATTATTGATTAGTCACTTATTAATAGAAATCTAATGTAGTTGATGAGTGCCGACTAAACAAGACGAAATTATTCTCATTGTTTTACTCTCTCTCTTCATCTATTACTAGTTAATTAATTTTACAGAATTTTATGCTGCATTATGCTCTCAAAGTAATAATAATAATAATAATGGTATCAATACAACTTCATTGAATCATGACAACAACTTGGTTACTAACTATTCAAACAATGAAAGACAATCACTTCCAATGGAATCTACTGAAAAGACCAGTAGCTCATTAGTTTCAATGGATCAATTGAACTATTCAATTCATGATGGTGATGATGATGTCAAAGAGAATTGGTCATTTCTTACTGAATTATCACAAAATGATTTAAATAAACGTAAATGCTTATTAGGTCATCAAGTTATGGGGATACTTAGACAACGTTTATTAAAAGGGTAAGTATATCAACTTTTAAGTGTATTCATTCATATAATCAATGTGTTACTGATTGATTATTATCCAAGACTTAAGTATAATATAGAAAAGAGTAAATAAAATACTTTGAATGATAGCGATCAGTTTTGCAAATAAGCTAACCATCGTCAATCCTGATATCACGAATCGATCTGAACCGGAAAACCACTGATCACCTGGAAGCACTGGACAGCTGTTTCGTGCTAATATGGGACTTTTCAACAGTTCGCATCCACAACACGAACCCAGGACCCTCTGGCTCCGCGGTGAACGCTTTACTATTGGGCTACTGAAACGGATCCTAACGGCTGATTAATAATTAACTATCTTTACAAACCCCCTCCCCCCCCCAACTGTAAGCTAAGGTGGAAGGATATAGATATTTTGCATGGTAAATAAATCAATCATAGTTATGTAGTAGCGTTGCCACAGTTGAACCACAGAAACGACGATAAGAATTTGAAATTAAGACTCATCGCAATATACATCATCCTCCACCACATGAAAATCTTCACTTAGAGACAAAGATTTATTCAAAGGTGAATGGATTCCACAGTGGCTACAACCATAAACCACATATGTATGTGTTTCTTACTAGAAATGTTGGTGGAGAGCATAATGTAATAAGATTTATTTACTAAATAAACGTATGTTAAGTGATCCTGGTCATGTATTTAATCTGATTGCTGAAATCGAACTGATTCTTAACTCCTGTTAAAATATCACCATGTCGAATAATTTACGTCGTAATGCCATAAATCCTATTACCTGCATTAATCGATACTATAAAGTTATTTTACATATTTAGCCTCAGTTGTATTCCTGAGGTTCAGTACAACAGTGCTGTAGGCCTGAATAAAACGTAATATATGATGAAGTTGGATGAAACGTTGGGCACAGTGTTGCAAAGTCCAGTGTTTTTCATTCACTTCCTGAATATTCTACATACAGGCTTCCCCAAACTTATGTGACTTGACATCAACTTTTTGGCTCAATAGGTTAATTTCAGTATGACTAGGGTAGAAAGCTGGATTACCTGGGATGCATCTCAAAACATATCCCTTATTTGATCCAATTTTCTCTTTAAAATGTGAATAGGTGAAGCCTCAAGTACTCATCAAGGGGTAGATTTCTACTGATCAACTATTGTTACCATAAAACCTAGTTTTCTCCCTATAACCTGTCACAATAATGTACTTCAAACAAACTAAGCCTAATTTCAATCAAAATTCTGGATGTTTAGTCTAAATAATAATTCAAAAGATGATATACTATACATGGTATGCATTTTTGGCTTGAATCTTTGGGAATCTTTGATGCCAATACATTATCTCACATTAGTTGGTAGCTAGTTGACAGACATACTAGTAGCAATGAAGAGCAAGTTGATAGCAACATCATGAATACATATTTCAATATGAAAAGAATATAACTGATGATAATATAGATGATCATTCAAACCCAGGAATTAGGTATGTTAAAGTAATAATGATATCACATTAGTGATATTGTTTATTCGATATCACGACCTGGTCTACATTAAACAGCCAGTGACCACCACTGGAAGGTTGTTTGATTCTAGTACGGGACTTATTCGTTTTGTTCATCCAAGACTCCACCACAGATCGGAATCTAAACTTTTCTGGCTTCACAGAAAACATTTTTATCAATAAACGATTGAGTCGGCTCGCAATTCATAATATATTTGCATGATTCTATCAATTTCCATTAGTGGGTAGCTGCCTCACACTTGACATAGCTGGACTCTACTAATCAGTTGTTCAAAATTAGGTGTAGAAATGATTTGGTCAGATATCTAGATAATAGAGAAAAGCTATGAAAGGAATAGAGTAGGAACAACGAAATAGCGAATGATGCACAGAATTGGGAAAAATTGCCCTTTACGTTATATTTGTATATGGAAGGGTAGAAGTGTTACACATTTCTTTTGTCACATAGAATCAGATTGTTTGCTTGAATCCTCATTATTACTAATACTATTATGATTATTGTGTCATTATCATTTTAATTAGCTTAATTCTCCACATGTTGACTTACTTCCTGTGTTTGGATGATCATCTCTGTTATCACTACCCTTATTCATCTTGTATTGAAACATGAATTCATGATGTTGTCATCAACGTGCTTTTCGACTACTATTGGTGTATCTGTCAAGCAGCTACCAATTTACGTCTTTCACTTATCATGACTAGTTATGTAATCCATCTACTACCTCCATTAGTTAAGTAATATCCACAAATTTATATAAGTATTGTTGCATGATGATGTTTGTCTAACTGATGAAACAATATTGTTCACTTATATGTGTTGTTCTAATTTAGATAATGGGGAAGTTTTATCATTTTCAAGTCAAGGATACCTACTACTAAAAAATCAGATACTAGAAGTAGACATCTATCAATTATTCTACAGTTGTTAAGGAATTCGTCATATATTTAAATTGGTTGGTTACCACACGGGAAACCAGAGGACACTGGACAGCTGTTTCACTCTAGTATGGGACTCCTCAGTATTCTGTACCCTAGATTCCGCTCCTGGGGCTTCAGGTTAGCAAACATCAAACCCTCTGCATTATCAGGCCAACATCCAATAGTAGTATTTTCACTTCCGTCAATTTCTGATACTATGTGACTGTTAGTGAATATCAGTGGTAATTAATATCTCACTCTTGATGCGTCTTTACTCCACCAGTTACGACTTCTTACTAGACCTTAGAAAACATTCTTAAATTAGTCTTTAATAAACTGTTTTATATAATTCAGTTGAAGTAGTTTATGGGTTCACATAAAGTTTTAGTTGCTGATCAATTCACGTATTGATCAGAAGTTACATACTAGAACGTAATAACTGTCCAGTCTTCCCTAGTTTCCAATGATACCCTACTAACATTAATCTGTGACGAATTCATCAACAACTTAAACTTAATTCCGAATTCCACAAACTACTTCAATGGATTAGTACTTAATAGGTGATCAATTCAATGACGACTGCAAACATTGATCTCTATGAATTCAATTCAATTAGGCAGTAATTACTTCTTTTATTCAATTTGTCTATCTAGTTCATTGAAATTAGAAGAATTATTTGATGTTAATAGTTATGATGGTGAGAATCAGTTCATTCAACGTGGAGACTTTTTTCATCGTCTTTCACAACTTGGATTATTTTTATCAAGAAGTGAATTTCTAAAATTATGGAAAAGGTAAATAAACTACCATTACCATTGTTTTACATCTATTCATCATATAAACATTCACTTCTTGTTTATTTCATGTTTTGTTCAGTTGATATGAAATGTCAGTTCTGATATCATGAATTGATCTGAATTCGATAAGCAGTGATTAACTGGAAACTCTGAACAGCTGTCTCGTCCTAGTATGGGACTCTACAGCAGTACGCATCCATGACCCCATCGGGAATCAGACCTATGGACCCTCTGGCTCTTCAACAAACGCTTTACTAATAGACCACTGAGTCGGCTTCTAACTGTTGATATTTATAATTCAGTCAATTCGTGATACTTTTGAGCGATCTCATCCTTGCCATCGGTGTGTAACTACCTCAACTCTGACAAGGTTAAACTCTATCGGTCATGTCTTTACACTAGAACTTTAGGGATCACCTCAAGAAGTTAGTCACTAGTGCGCCGATATTGATTATAATTGGGTGTTGTAGAGATAGTTGATTGTTGACTGATATGAAATGCCTTCACTCGATACAATACATTATCCTGCTGGTATCATGTAATGACTTTAATAAGTAGAACTTAACTCTATAATGATAGATCAATCGGATTTTAGCGCCAGTATTCAAGGTCACGATGAAAAGTTGAAGTAACTGCAATGATTTGCTAGAAAATACTTCATAATTTGAATGAATTTGTATTAAAAAAACGTATCTCTAACATAAAACTACTTTGTAGGACAATAACTTGAAAATTCAGGCATGAAATGGCTGAAGTCAATTATAAGCAGAAATATGACACATTAAGGTCACTTAATGAATCATTTAAAGAGGTACTGTACTTTAGTTCTACCCTCTAATTGATTGACTGATTGATGAATGTATGTATGTACTGATCAAATGTTAGTGGTCACCAATCTATTTGACTCAACATCAATATAAAACACAGCTCATTCATGTTTCAATAGACAGTAATATTCTCAAACTATAAGAATGGATACCTTGAGATCAATTCCATGTGTTTCTTTCAGATGAGTACTAAATTCTAAGAAATGTAGATCTAAGGTTTTCTACCGAATATCTAAAAACATCCTTTTAAGTCAACATAGTTTTCATGATATTGAAACATTTAAACTACTGAACACACTAAAATTTGATCTATAGAACTCGATCAACACCATAATGAACTAGACATGCATAATATTAGTCAATATTGAATGATTGATTAGTGATAATATGAATGTGATCAGTCAGCACTTGATGAGTGTCAAGATGACATGAAGAAGTAAAGATAACAAATTAGGGAAGTTCTATTTTTGATTCAGTAAATAACGTTTTTTCTCCCCACGTATCATAAAGGATCTATGATTAACCCCATTGTCTACATCTTGTATCAGTTTTATACAGAGCATAACTTGTTATTCATAATGCATTGTGATCTAGTACTTGATGTTTATAAACTTGTCAATGTTTGAATCATTAGAATAGGTAGACTATCTCTTCTTGTCTTTTGATTGAAGCTTGAGAACATTTCATTGTCATTCTCGACAACATTATCAGTATTCATTTTAAGTAGAACTGTAAATTTTCCTGATTATTCTACAAATAATCAGTCAACAAGCTCTGTTAACCATATATCTGACTGGTTAGCTTCATATGCATGTGTGTGTGCACATGATTCCAATCAAGAATCCTCTTCATTCCATTGGTTTCTATCAGTTGATCTCATATGTACAGGTTGGTAGATTGACTCTATGTTAATGCATCGTTTAACAACAAATTCGTTGGGGATAATAGATCCCCAAAACTCACTTGGCAAACCGGTTATTTTTGTGATTTATTGTGTAAATTTAAATTTCCTGTTTTCGCGCCAAAATGTTCCTTTCTCACCCACGGTTCGTGTTTCCCACTTGGTAAGACGCTAAATCTTATTGGTTCATTGTTTATTTTAGTACGCTATTTATGACATTCCAAGGACGCTCTCTGTTTTTGTATATATGCGCATGATTTGTGTATGTTGAGGTCGTCTGACAGGCAGCCTGTGGAATTAAACGTTTCCTGCTATCTTTGGACTTCTTACTCTGGTTAGTTGGGTCGGGGCGCTGCGGATTAGCTTAGCTTCCTGTTATTTTGTCGCTGGTCTTACGTTCGTTAGCAGGTATCGAGGTGTCACCATAACTCACGAATCCTTAGCGGAATGATGGTAAAGTACGAAATGATCAAGATAAGTAAATATTAATCTTGTGTCTAAATGAACCAGTCAAAGTTTTACTATAATTACGCATTAATTACTTGGACGCTGATTGACTGATTGATTGATAGATTGATTGATACAATACCACAATGACTAAAGACTTCCTTAGAGGTAGAGATCAAGAGTACAACACCATCTCATAGGAGATAATGCCAAGTCATTTATCGAATAAGAATAAAGACTTTAATGTATCACATACTAGATTCATAAGTTATAGAAAATACATTAAAGCTTGAACTAGACAAGTTGTATACAGAAATCAGGATGATAGTTTCATATTAAAGTTACAATAACTTGACAATGGGAATTGATCTAACAATCAGTCAATGAAAAATTTACAATTGTATCCCTTAAATGTTGTTTTATACTACACAAAACCATGAACATCTACATCTCCTGTTATAATATGATCCATTGATATGATAACTTGAATCTTCTGTTCTATTCATCACCTGTAACACAAGGTCATTCCAAGGTCTTATTTGTAATGGGTTAAGTATAAGTATCAATTATAAACAACATTTATTATCTCAACCAAATAAACTATGTTCATGGTGACTACATATTTAACAGATTTAGCTTGACAGTAAAGTGTTCTAATACCAGCATAGAATAACCTCTGTAGGTTGTGATTCCTTATTCTTTATCACATTCTAACATGGAAGAATGATCAATCTTAAAGGATTAACTTTCAATAGATTGTTTATGTATTGGCCTTTTTGTTGTTATCCTTCATCTGACTTATTATGATTGTTATTATAACCAATCAGGAAGCTAGAACTCATTATTTATCTACGAATTATCCTGATTCCCTGCTGTTAATGTCTCGGTTTCGTATTGACGTTATTATTATCATTATAAGTCTAATGTGTTGTTTGGTGGTTCTATGCATCTATATAAACGATTGTACGAAATGAATGACAAATTTTTATTACTGAACTGTTTACTACTTACTTTGTGTTGTCGTTTCATTAGGTTTTCGATTGATGAGTATTGTGATAGACTAAGAGTATGTAGTTGCTGTTATCGGCTTGTGTACTACGTAGGTGACCTACAATGATTATGCATCCATTAGGTAGTAATGATTTGTCAGTTAGGAAACATTCAATTCAAGGATACATTAGGTACCAAAAAGTGATGGTATACTTCACTGTTGTGAACAGAAAAACAACGGAAGTTATTTTTGGGAACTCTATTCAATCTATTCAAAGCTCGTGAATAAACTAACACTTATTTTTGCTCTTAGTTCATTCTACTAATCTTAAGCTTCCGTTTGATGTATGACTCATCGTCATACCATTTTCTGTTCCGAAGTTATTGTAATTTAAACGTAGCCTTTGCTACGCCATTCCCCGACCTTAATCCCCTGTTTCGGACATATTTGTATTTGCAAAATTGTTCTACGTTGTGGTCCTGTAAATCATCTATATTATTCATGCATTTTTGTACACTAATGGACTATCGCATGGCTATCGCATTGGAGTGGTATTAGCAGGTGAATAAACGTGTTCCAGCCAACTCGTCTTCTCTCTCGCGCGCGCGCTAGAAAACCAATCAGGTGAACGAATAGTTTTCCGTCTCTCTCTCTACCCCTAATTATTTAGTCTAACCCGGAACTCACGCGATATCATCCTCAAGGTTAGTCATTCGACCTATCACTGTCAAGGTCTTGACCTACTTATCGACAAGTCGCTTAATCGTACATCATATTAGTGGGTGGATAGAACCAAAGGACACAACATTCACATATAGAAACTAATCAACTTTCTTCACTAACTAATCAACTATGTTGAATACGTTGTATCGAATTGAAATGTTGTTTTATTTTCTTCTGATAACTTTAGATTAAGTCCAAATAATGAACCGAATCTACCAATTGATCACTTTCTTCAACATATGAATTTAAAGAGTAGTAACAACAATGATAATAATGAACTACAATCAAATGATGCATTAATAGGTAAGTTGGAAACAAAAAAGAGAAAGTAGAATTTTGTTTTTGAAAGTAGATCATGGTTCATTCATGTATAACATTTCTATTGGTATATTTTTATGTTTTAATAAGTGATTTCTTAGGTTACAATTAGGTTGACGTTGATATCAATCATAAAGGTGGCATTAATTAAAGATCTATTGTACATTCTATAATGATTTTGTTTGTAATCTAAAACTTCTCAATTGCGAAACACCCTACAACACTGTACGAGTTCACGATTAGTATCGATTAATTAGGAAACATTGACTGACTGTTCAAATCAACTCAATTCAACTGAGACAGTGTAAGTATCGAACCATCGTAGTCAATGACTTTTTGTTTCTTAAATACATAATACATATAAGCAACAGTCCTTACTAGAACAGAATATGTCTAAGGATAATAAGAGAGATGGTTAAATCGTTACCCACTGAGCTACATAAGGTGGATTCACACTGTATGTTGAATTATATGCTCAAACGGTTGTTGGCTTTTATGAATAGGATTAATTCTGTTATAACTCGTACTTGATAGCTGGACTAGCCGCAGACTATCTTAGCACTCGAACACTTGAACCCTCATAGTCGCAAATTTAGAAGACAGAAGACGAATAGATACGGACTTTATTCCAAGTAAGATGGAGAGTGAGTCATGTAACAAAATATTTGTATATCTATGGTTTTCTGAACAACAAAAATTCAGTATTATAATCCATCCAATCCGAACTAAGAAGTTCTCAACTGTTACCCAATCATAACGCGCCACGTCGAGATTCTGGAAGGTTCTATTGATTAGTGATTGGATAGAATGTCTCTGGCTCCTTCAAGGATTCTGGAGGCTTCATTGAGTTTTCTGGAAGCCATCTCAACAAATTCCTTCAACATTCAGTGATAAATAAGTATAGTATAACTTGGTTTTCTCACTAAGTAATCTAAGTTAGAAACCTGGAAAAAATTATTCAACTTCAAGTTAATGATATGGGGGGGGCGGAAGGCGTTGGACGATCTGTGTGATGGATTCATGAATGTGTACTGACGAATAGTTTCAAACAAGAATAACATGATTTTAAGCAAGTCAATTAGTGTACTCTGTCAAAATTCAACTATACTTCGTAGAAGTATAATTCATTAATAGATGTTTTTCCTACATAATCATACTTAACAATCCAGCTGTGTAAAACAAAAGTCTAAGAACTATTCAATATGATTTCAGAATGTAACCTCAGCGTTACAATTGTTATGCCGTATGAAATTGAGGGGTGATTGGGTTGGCCGAGTGCCAATGACTTGTGCCAAGTTGGTTATAGCGCGTCTGCCCTGTGCGCACTTAGTCCCAATCCGAAATAAGAAGAATGCAAGCCAATAGGTCAGCCAGACAGAATCATATTATATTTCAAGCATTCTTTTATATATACATAAAATCAGACTGCATAGCAAACCATTTAGGAAATCAACATGAATACGGAACGGGGGAAATAGTGGTAGTGAATAGGAACAACTTGTACACAACCAATTAACTGTAGTCCATAACAAGAGACAATATAATAACAGTAAGTATGCTAGACGGGAGGACAAGGTAAGAGGAACGTAACAATAATAGAAACAAAATGTTTACATTACAGATAGTTTGAATAAATGAAATAGTGTTCGAAACCACAGTTCTGAAAGTTCGTTACGCTTCTTTGTGGTCCAACCTAACAACAATGTACAGCTTGAATATGTATGTTGACTATCGATAGCATCCTTTACAATTCTAAAGACAATAGAGTAATAGCATACATACGAGGAAACAGTCTACTCTGGATAATTGTAGAGATGAAACACAACTAATTGCAGTTAGGATTGGGGATATTTCATGAGTATTGATGCAACTTTCAAGAACCTTTATGTATTTATGATATATTCATAAATCATAGAAAGATACTACTAATCAAATTCAACATCGATAGAATAAGCTGATAGTCGCTTGTAGAAAAAATCTCATAGTCCTACTTCTATCAAAAGCTTGCAGCCAATTAAATCGTTCATAATGATGATGAAAGCTCCACAATTAAGCCATCCAGTTCAAAGAACCTAGAACAACCACAACCATCCTTCTCAGCTATAAATCTTCTCAAACCATGTTATTTTAGTACTATTTAAGCTGGATTCCGCTTACCAGTCACAATCCAATTTAAATAAAACTTGTGATTAACAACCAAATGAAGACAATCCGCTCAGGATGCACATATAGCAAGTGACTTACCTTCTTCAGTCTACAACAACTCAACGGGAAGATACAAGTTGATCCTAATCATGTTATTTTACATTGTTTTCACTTTGTTAGAAGCTTATCCCATCCAGAAAGCGTTATTTAATTCGTATACATCTAACCTCTTCTTCTTCTTCACGAAGTCATTTAATGAATCATAAACGTTCAACTTCTTTTCATTTCAGTTTTATTTGACGAATAGACACTCATTAGTTAACTTTTAATAGTAATAATAATAGCTTTATTCAGTAGTATGTTAAGTACAATATGAATTTTAAGCATATAAGTGTCTCAACAAGTTACTCTTTCACCATGTACACATTGAGAGTGTTTTCAAAACAAACTCAGTGAACTCATCAACAAAGTGGGATAGGACAGATGATGTACAGTCCTGAGTCACATAGGCATTGATATTATATACGTAGTTATATTTATTCAGATGTTTAGGATGATATCATATTGTCAAACAGTCGAAAACTTGAAGCATACATGAATAGATTTACGTCAGTTCACGGAAGTAGCAACACCATCACTACACTTTATCTTAATGATAGAACGGTTATGATGAGAAATCTGCGAAATCTTTCAGTGATGCCAACTTGTCATCATACAGGTCATGTAGCCAAGATCCTTAAAGTCTGACTATACCACAGTTACAGTAGACTATGGAGACTAAGGAGAAATTGTAGGTAGTCCACTTTTCCTACAAGAGATTTGCAATTATGAATTTCATAAATAGACATCTGATGAACATTTTTTTCCTTTTTAACTCATGTTTCCAACCCACGTGATGTCTTTGATTAGATTATACAGTATTACTCACAACAGGTCATAGACTTCTTATTTAGGCGCGTGATTTTACGGTATAATTGAGCAACCAGAACAAAACAAAAAAGCTACTCATGTAGATTTATGCTGTATAAATGTTTCGGCTACAGGAGTATATAATTAACAATATATTAGACTGATATTGTAGTTTTACTTTAAACTAATCTGTTTGTTACTAGTGGTAACAGTGAATGATATTATGATTGGATCTTGTGAAGATTGTTTAATCTGATGTAATGAAACCAGTAAAAACCGAGAAACTGTTGAATCTGATTGTACTGTTGATGGATTCGTCACCGCGTCAGGTTTTATCAACAATATATATATATATATATATATATATATATATATATATATAACGACAACCGCAGGGTAAGTGTATGATCAAAAATTCCAGGATGAAGATGATTTCAAAGAATTCAATGTTACAAGTCACACAGCGCTCCAAAGTTCAACAGTATAGTCTAACATTTGACACATATACCAACAAAGAAACTGTGATTTGGGGCACCTAAAGAAGATTGATTATCCTCGAGAATAGATTTCCTGTGTAGGCTACTTCATTAATTTTGGTTGTATTCAAGGTGAACATTTTATTCGCAATATTATTTAGTTCCCCATCCCCTATCCTCCCACTTGACACATTAACTGTTATTATGTTATTCCTCATTGATGAAATATGGTTAGTCAATTGTGTATATGTACTCCAGTTCACATTCACCATTGCTTCCATTTTGTATTGATATTCGTTTCCCAATAGGTTGACTGTGTGGTCAGGCTTTATATATATGTATATATATATATATATATATATATATATATATATATATGTATATAAAGTGATGTGTGAAATATCATATGATTCTGTTTGGTTGGTCTGCCGTCTTGTGTTCTCCTATCTTCGGTGTGGGACCAAGTGAGCATAGGGTAGACGTGTAGTGACCAACTAGGCTTTATGTGAGAAACATACAGTAGAAAGATCATTTTGTTAGGAGTAGGGGGGGAACCATAGCCTCTACAAAGCACTAGACACTCATTTCGTTTAAGTATAAGACTCATCAGTGATATTGAACTACCACATCACTATAATGACTCAAAAATCAATTAAGTTCGACAGCCTTTAAATAATAATTAAGTCAATATTCAGAATTTTAGAGTACCTGTAAATTTTGCATAGATTACAGGTCTATAATTCCATTCCTGGCATGTTCATGGTAACTGATAACCACTATTATACTAACAGATATTTAATACTTCAAGTTGTTGAATGATAGTTAATGATGTAAAACTGTAGTTATCTCTTCACTCTCTCTCACTCTCTCTTTCTTCTTCTTTCTTATTTACTTACTCTATTTCTTATTTAGCTATCAAAGATAACAAAGTAACATCATCAATAATAAATCAACAACAATTCACTTCAGTTAAATCCATTATTCCAAATCTAATGAAACTATTCACTAAAGGTTATCGTAGAATATACAAAACAATTGAATATTGTACAAAACAATACATAAATAAACAACATGAAGATAATCAACATTCAATAAAGAATCTACCAAAGGGTTATACAATTGCTGATGTTTTCCTATCCACTTTAACTTATTTAAACTTACCATTAATACAAAGAATACAAATTGGACAATTTTTTACACGTTATGGATTAATGATAACACAGAATAATCTATTGCCATATGGGGAATTATTTCGACGATTTCAAGATCGTACAGAAGCTGGTGTACTACATCAAATGTTGACTGATACATTGATGACTAAACGGAAATCATTCAAAAATGATGAGTATGCAATGAAAAGATTATTTTAAATGTTAAAAAATGTTAGAAAAGAAATTTAGTTAAGAAGAGTGAGGGGTTAAGTATCATTTAATTTGTATTGTGACTGGCAAGTGGAATCAAGGACGCGCGTCTCGTCCTATTTGGGACTCATCGGCTGGATGTAACTGCATCCCCATGGTGATGTTCACAGTGGGATTCAAACTCATTCTACTACCAATTCGCCCATTGCACAAATGTGACTGTCTGGACTCAGTAGTCTAGTGGTGTACGCGGTGGCGTATGACACGAACTGGACTGAGTTCGAATCCCACTGTGAACATCAACATTGGTATGCAGGTACATTCAGCCGATGAGTCCCGCATAGGACGAAACGCGCGTCCTGGATTCCACTTGCCAGTCACAATACAAATTAAATGATACTTCTGAATAATCGCTATATCGAGGCAATCCGCTCAGGATGCACATATAGCAACAGTGACTGACCAGCTTCAGTCTATAACAAATCAATGGGAATATACAAATTCATTCTACTAGTGAGGGGTGAAGTAAGAGATTGTTAAAGTGTCTACAAGGAATAAGTTAGTTTAGTCTATCAACTTAATCTTAGGAGATCAGTGATGTAAATTAGCTGTAAGGCACATTTTGAACAATAGTTTGATCACATATAAACTTGTTAAGACATTTATATATGAAAAACATAAGTTGATGAGTGTTACCATGGCAAAAGTTATTCTAATTGATACGTACGACCAGTTAATGGATATGTCCTTGTACGCAAGAGGTTATAATAACAAACGTCAATGAGAATGCCTAGACGATCTTTGTATGTTTACCTGATGCCTAAGGTAGAATAGAAAGAATACAAGCCAATAAAGCAATCAAACAAATTATATTATAAGTCAAGTAAGTAATGAGATAATCAGAGGATAAGAGAAAAAAATAAAGTTAATGTGAAAAACATTGTGAATCACACTCTACTCTGGATATCATAACCAATGTTGCCAGGGTATGTTTAATGCATGTACAAATAGTTTTTTTGTACACATAAGGTGAGAGGAAGGGTGGGGATCGAAGTTTCGTATAACTAAAGCTTCAATGAACCATTAGTATACGCTGCAAACAACTTTGTACAACAACACCATAAAGACTGACTTGATATCAACTTTTTGGCCTACCTCGACAAGCTACTTAGCAATAGAGGATGACAGTTGTTTATCTTGTATTCCTATCTCGTCATTAGAAGTTATTTGCTATAGAAGTTATTTACGTAATGTATTCAACTACCTTTATAAGCAAATCACAATTAGTCCCCCCCATATATAAGTGTGTTCTCTCACACACAAACGTAAACTGTTAAACCTATTGGCATGTAACGCAATCATTAAAATGCTGTTTAGGAATGTTGATAATCATAGACCTAGGAACTTTCAATTTAAATGACGTTAATAGAATAATACATTCAGTTGACGGTTGATTTAGGCCTACGCTGTAATAGAATGCTGTTTAAGTCACCTCTGAATAAAAAGGTGATATAGATAGATTTCTTAGGCGTTAGAAATAGAATAGATCCCAACACTCTATTACTAATGACTTTCCATTGATTTACAAATGTTTTTGAGTATCTATTTCGATTAATAGATCTTCGTTCAATGCAACTATGTCATTTGTACAAAAATACTAGATCCAGTCGAATAAGCACTTTAGTAAACCTTTTATATACAGGTCATAAAGTTGATATCAAATCAGTCTCTGTGCTGTTATTATGCCAAAGATGTTTGAGATGGGGGGACAAGGGTGTATACTAAGGTTTATTGAAGCCTTAGCTAAATGAAACTTCAATTCCTCACTCTCCCTTCCACCTTATGTGTACATACATTAAGCCAACTTAGGTAACAGTGATCATGTTATTCAAAGTAGAGTGTGATTCACAGTTTTTATGACGTTACACGTTGTTTTACATTTATAAATGTCTTAATGAGGTTATGTGTGATCAGATTGTTGATTGAAATGTGTACTACAGCCAACAGGCATCACATGGAGCTCTGTAAAGAACTTCATCTTCTTATTGTATTATCAAAATTTATGAATGAGACTAATTTTAATTGATTGAAATAGACTTAGATTGATGTTGACAGGGTACCATTGTAAACCAGGTAATACTGGACAGCTGTTTTGATCGCAATGATACTTGAATGATAATCTTTAGTTGCTTGACTTTAGCACAATGGTATGAAAATAGTTGTTTTCTATATTTGTTAAGTGGCTTAAATGATCTGATTCTAAGTATCGACTTAAAGTTACCGATCATTAGTGAGGGTTTGTGATTGGTTTACAGGAATGCAAATGAGCATTTTCTTATATACTTCTTGAAAGGATTGATCTAATACAGTCTCTAGTAACAAGCTTTAGTATACCTAATAAGTAGTTACTGGTAGAATATAAAATGCATGTTTTGTTCGTCTTGGAGCTCCTTAGCATTTCAATGTCAACGTTTACATAGAGACTCAAACCCGATTCTTATAGCTCAAAATGCTAATGTATTATCCACAAGCTATTGATTTCACTTACCCCATAAATTGTTTAACGCGTATGCATACACCAATTGGCTAATCTTGTCAATGTCTCCTGACCTATTTAAGCACCCCTAGATGATAGAGCATTAATATACGTAAGGATTAATAAAGATGATTTGCATATACCCCTGTGTTAGAACGTCGATTATACAACACAATGCCACATCGTATGTCCAGTTGCTTAGGCCTGTTCAGACATTAGTTTGCACCTATACTTGCATCGAAATACAAACCATTAAAGCAATCATCACATTGAATTAGATAACATAAATTGTGTAGATCTGAATGAACAAACCTTATGAAGTTTTAAATGATACATCGACAAAAGTGATGAAGGCATTAATCCAATGGTACAAAATTCTGTAAAAATTCCGATTTTGATGTTGACTGACATTTAGTTTGAGTTTCAGATATTCTCCAGTTGTAAAAATGCTGCCACTGCCTTACCAGTTCATGCTTACACACTTCTATCAGATCCTCTTCGTTTATGGATGATGCTACCTAAGTTTATAAAAGTTCCCACATCTTACAGAGTTTCTCCGTCAAATGTAATTTGGCTAATCCTCATTGTTTTGTATCTAAAGATCTTACTTTTCCTTTTGTGTATATTGAAGCCAACTGCTGATAACAGAGACTGCCGCTACACTGTCCGTCTATACCTGTGATTACATGAAGCAATAAATTCCATTATTCGTTTATTGAAAAAAAATCGTAGTGGAATATAGAATTGACTTCTCTATTGTGTATTCTAATGATGTACATGTAACTATTGAATTGAACCTGTTAGAATAGACTGTTAAACAAAGAAACTGTCAATTCCTGTTATTACTTAGATACATTGGATGTTTTCATTCAATCAACTCAATTGATTGATGCTTTTTGTTTTTCTTATACAGAAATGAAAATATTCTACAACTTGAACATGAATTAATACGAAGATTTCATGGAGATTTTCTACATTTACTCAATACATTAAGGTATGTTATGTAATTGTCTATAGTTACTAATAAATGGTTCCATTTATTCATCTGAAGGCGACATAAATCAATAATTGATGTGCAGTAATGATTTGTCTTTTCTTTATCAACTACTTGATTATAACTTATAAACATGATATACGATATCCTATTAACACTTTATTTGAGTTGAATCGTAACTGGCAAGCGAAATCTAACCCTCATGTTTCGTTCTATTTGGGACTTGTCAGTTGAGTGTTTTTACATCGAAATATTTATGTTCACAATGGGATTCGAACTCAGTTCGCTTAGTGTCAAACGCCACTACTAGGCTACTGAGTTCAAACAGTCACACTTGTGCAATGGGTATATATGTTATTAGAATGAGTTTGTATCGTCCCGGTGATTAGACATGGACTGAAACTGATCAGCCTACGTTGCGATACATGCATCCTGAACGGATTGCCTTGATATAGATATTAATTACAAGACACGTCCACCCGGCGAGTCCCAAACTGGATGTAACGCGTGTTCTTGATTTTGCTTACCAGTTACAATCTAATTTAAATTATACTTGTGATTAATAGCTATGTCGAGGCAATCCGCTGAGGCCATATATATGTCAACAGAGGCTGACCAGTTTCAGTTGATGACTAATCAACAGGAAGATATGAACTCATCACAATTACTATTCAAAACTGTTATGAAGCGATGACAGTAGATCTATAAAAAGTTCAATTACTGAACATCTCATAATATGCCTATCAGCCCTATTTTTTACTCATTCCTAAACAATAACAGTACACCTCTTACTGCTAACGTGACCCTAAACCTTAAACTTGTAACATAACCATTCACACTAACAGTAATCCTAATTGTAGCTTTTATCCTAAACCATAATTCTTAAGGACGGATATCACCGTAACTCTTCACATACTCACACACTCACACAATCTTAACACTACATTTGATTTAGTAACAATCTAAGATGACCACAGTTCTATATGAATGTCTAAACAAGCTTATGAATGTAGATGTTATAAACCTGCCATTATTATGAGAATGCGAATGTTGTTGTTCTTTTACTATTCTGAAATAGTTAACCATTAGCACAACTTCGATAAATCATTGAAGCATGTAAAATCACCACACTATTCACCAGTTCGTATCATCTGATTCATTAATAGTCAATGAGAATGTGTGACTAGGATTTCGGTCATTGATTTATATTCTTATGACGTTAGAAAAAGTTTGTTATGATTGATGCTAATGATCAAGTAGTAGATATGACCTTGTGTTCACGAATTCACAGTAAAAACCGCCAATCAAAGAGCTTAGCTGGTGCCTGAACCTCTGATAGATTTCTACTCGGTTCCTAAGCAGGAAGTGAGAAAAAAACAAGACTGATGAACCAACTAGACAGAATCATATTGTATTTGACACATTCCTCTGTATATATACACAAAACTAGATCACATCGTTAACCAAGTAGAAAACTAATATTTATACAAAATAGGAAACGACAGTGACTGTGAACTGGAGCAACGTATATACAATCAATTAAACGTAGTTCATTAATGAGAAATGATGCACTGACAGTAAATCTGTTAAGTGGGAGGATAAAGCAAAGGTAGCGTGATAATATTAGGAAACAAAATGTTCAGTTTGTACATAGCCAAAAGTAATTAAATAGTCTACATACAAAAAGCAGTTCTCAAGGATAGTCAATTTTCTCTCGGTGCCTGGCATATGAAACATACAAAGCAACATAAATCTAGTAATGACGATAGAAAAATCGAAGTTGTAATGACATTAATAGTAACAAGAGCCTCATCAGTCCTGACGGTCTGGTGTCCTGATGAAATCTCGGCTCGTATACATAAGGCCCGAGTGGCTTTTCGCCAACCTTGCGTCACTTGTGGCGTAGGCGAGACATTCGTTTACTGATGAAAGGACGCGTTTACTGTGCAGCAGTCAGATCCGTTTTACTTTATGGATGTAAAACATGGCCATTTAGGAAAGAGGATATTCGTAGGCTCCTAGTATTTGATCACAGATGTCTCCGAAACATTGCTCGTGTTTGCTGGGACAACCGAGTAAGCAATGCATGGATTAGGAATAGAGTACTAGGTAAATACGGTAAGGCTATTGATGAAGTAGTGAATCTTCACCGGCTGAGGTGGTTAAAACATGTGTTACGTATGCCTGACCACCGTCTACCTCGACGAGCAATGTTGTCTGTTGTAGGAGTAGGCTGGAAGAAAGCTATGGGCGGGCAAACGAAAACATGGCACCAATCCATGAACTCATTGACCATTGGGCTGGGCCATGTTAATAGATACAGACAACCTGGTTGGGACCCACGCGATGATTGTAACAAATGGTTAGAGACTTGAGGTGATATGGCTCAAAATCGATTGCAATGGCGCAGGTGCATCCACTCCTTGTCTTCCTCCAAATTCTAGATTTTGAGTTTTTCATAATTTTCTATTTACTGTTACACTTTTTATTTCAAATCTCATCTTTGATCTCTATGCCTTTCCATTAGTACTTACTCTGTTACTACCTCCCCTACTCTGGGATCTTGGTCCGACAATTTAATCATCTATCAGCTTATTGAGGCATGGCAACTTGAACTGATGTACGCATGTACCAAGTTCTACGTTGTAACTGACTGATTGAATAAGTCATTTGTACACTATTGACACGAAATAAGTTACAGATTTTTTATGAACAAAGAGATCAGTTTGAAAAGATGAATGTCAATGACTTACACAATATATCCAAGATGTATAGCATAAAGTATAAGATACATTTGATAGGAATCGGTGAATGAATTTAAAAAAAAAGATGTTTCAAATTGACTTGATATTTCGAGTAGAATAAATGAGTCGGTGTATAAGCTCTGTACTAGTTGCTGTTCTCCTCCATGTAATCATGTAGAGTGAATTTTGACAATCCTTCAAAGGATTTATCGAATCGTGTATTCAATGTAGCTACCTTCCTAAGTACATACACAAGAATTCAGCATATTCAGCAATTCTATTGATATTTTCTGTTAGAAGAAAGTGAAATTCATTGAATATATAGTATAGACTTTAGTTGCGGTGAACGTATTTTACAACACTTTTTCAATTTACCTCACCATAATTTTATTCATATCATCATCAAAGAATAAAACAATTTCAGGTGAATCAGTTTCTCGAGGACTGTTGTATCTTCTGTGGCTCTCTTTGATTGTATTATCTACCTTCTTTTTTTTCTTCAAATTTCAATGGATACGCCTTCATGTCGTGTATACTGAGAATACTTACTTAATTACTTACTTACTTACTTACACCTGTTACCCCTTCCTCCCAGAGGAGCATAGGCCGCTCACCAGTATTCTCCATTCAACTCTGTCCTCAGCAATCCTTTCCAGGTGTCTTCAGTTTCTGTTCATCCTTTCAATGTTTGATTCCAGCTTTCGACGCAGTGTGTTCTTTGGCCTTCCTCTTTTCCGTTTAACAATAGGATTCCAAGTTAGTACTTGTCTCGTGATGCAGTCTGATGATTTCCGCAATGTATGTCCTATCCATTTCCAATGTCGTTTCCTGATTTCCTGTTCAGCTGAAAGTTGGTTTGTTCTCTTCCATAGTAGGCTGTTGCTGATGGTTTCTAGCCAACGGACATTCAATATTCTGCGTAGACAGTTGTTTATAAATACCTGTACTCTCCTGAGGATGTTTGCAGTAGTTCATCACGTTTTGATTCCATATAGTAGAACTATCTTGACGTTCGAATTGAAGAGTCTAACTTTGAGGTTGGTAGACAATTGTTTGGAGTCCCATATAGTTCTTCAACTGTAAGAATGCTGCCCTTACAGTCTGCATCGGATCCTCCTTGTTCATCGATGATGCTCCCCAGGGTATGTAAAAGGTATCCATTTCTTCCAGAGTTTCACCATCAAGTTTAATTGGGTCGGTGCTCTCTGTGTTGAATTTGAAGATCTTGCTCTTTCTCTTATGTATGTTCAGACCTATTGATGCTGAGGTTGCTGCTACGTTGATTATCATATTGAGAATAGCAAGCGATTAATTCCCCCTTTCATAGTATCCGCATAACATTTTTCTCATTTAACATGGTACATTTCAACAACAAAGATTCACTTACATACATACCCCCTACTTTTAACTTTTCTTTACATCCTTTTTCTTTTTTTGGTTTTTGTAGAAATTTCGATTTACAACGTTCCGGTGTTGTCAGCCCAGATACATTTCGTATTATTCTATACAATCATTATGGTTATGAATTTACAACGGAGAGTTTCAATGAATTTCTAAACTATTTACCATTAGATTTTAATGGAAATGTAAAATATACTGAGTTTATGCGACAATTTAATTTAAAGTGAATAATCTTTATTGAATAATATTTTAACTTTAATAATAAGATTATTATTGTAAAGTTGATTGATTAATTGATGTGAATGATTAATGTTGACAGGGTATCATTGTAAACTAGGGAATATTGGAGAGCTGTTTTGTTCTAGTATGAGACTTCTTAGTGGTGTACATCTTAGAATCTACTTCAAAGCTCTTCAGGTTGTGCACTAGTTGGTTGGCATTCAATGATAGAATTCACATTTCTATTGACTTGTGATATAGCTCGACGATTACTTATTGTCATTGGTGATAAATGATTCACTACTGACAAGTTTGAACTCTATTAGTTACGACTTCGTGCTACGTATCACACATCGATGAAAGTAGGAATTCTACATGTAGGATGCCAGCCAAATGGTACAGAGAGTTAGATGTTTACCAACCTGAAGCTACTGGGGACGAAATCTTGGGTACACACTGTCGGGGAGTCCCATACTAAAACGAAATATCTGTCAAGTGCTCTATGGTTTTTAGTTGTACCTTGTCAACATCAATCTGTGATAAATTCAATCAACAAAACTTAATATCGATCTCCACAAACTATTTCAATTATATTACTATTTTATGAAAGAAGTAGTCTATCGACAATCGAGTTTAGTCCATTATAAAGTCTAACATGAACGTGTTAATAATCTCAACTTGGTTTTATACCATGAACAGGTTTGAGTTAGACAAGCATGGAAAACCAGGAACTGAAACTTTACAGCTGTTTCGTTCTAATATGGAATTTTTTACTAGTACACAACTACGATTTAATCAGGAAACTAAGTCGAGGACATTCAGACTACACTGAGAACTCTTAACCATTACACTGTTGAGTTGGCCTCAATCTAATTGTCAATAACTTCATGGACTGATGCTATATTTTGGTTTGGCCACCCCTAGCGTTTTTCAGCCTACTGCTACACTAGACAGCATTACTCGTCGAGGTAGGTGGTGGTTTGGCATATATAACATATGTCCTAACCACTTCCACTGATGAATTAGTTTATCGATTTGCAACTGTTGCATTGTTGGGAGATCTAATGAAGTTTACAGTTTCCAATTAAACATAAACTTGAAGATACTTCAGTACATATTTACAACTATAGACATCAAAAGATGTCGTAGTGACTCATAGAGGAACATATTAACATGTAATATTTAATTCATATTGCGAAAATAGGTATAAAGTTCGATCGTTTGTACTTGTCACATAGTGATGTTGTTTGGATACCACTGAAAACCAGGAAGTAGTAGAGAGTTAGTATATCATGAGGCTTGCCCTTGATTTCTCGAAGGAATCGAATCCAAGGCCTTCAGGTTGAAAGACATCTGACTCTCTGCACCACTTGCCGATTTCAAACTGTAGAAGTACTTTATTAGTACTTCCATTTATCAGTTAATTGTATTTTAATGAATGTAAACTAATTTGGTGTGATAGACAGTGTTTACTGGTATCTGACCGACATATATCATGTAACAAATACAACTAACTAAACTACAATAGATAACTACTTTTTCTTCTTAAGTAAAGTTAGACTGCATTCTTCAGTAGAATTCAGAATACATGTTTCATCTTATTGGAGACTCGTCATTTTCGGTGAGCGGGAAGGGGGGTGGTGAAAGAGACTGTCTACTCACATCTATGATGATGTCAACAATTGAATTGAAAAAATGTATATTTTATTGTTATTATTAATGAATATTGTAAATACTCAACATATTCGACTGATGAATCTTAAATAAGATGAAACTCATCAATTGAATTCTACTGAAACCAATAAGCAAATTATGCGAATTAATCAAAGTATTTCAATGTTTTCAGAAGTGAAATATGTAAATCAACATTAAAGAATGAATCCAATGATCAATGTCAAGTAAGTCAGATTATCAATAAAATAAAAAATAAAAAAACCTACTATCAAGATTGTATTTCCTTAGGCATAGTCACCTTGATGAATTGTTCATGAACTAATAGAATGAATTTGTATATTCCCATTGATTTGTTATAGACTGAAGCTGGTCAGTCACTGTTGTTATATATGCATCCTGTGCGGATTGCCTCGATATAGAGATTATTCACAAGTATTATTTAAGTTGAACTGTGACCGGGAAGTCGAATCCAGGACGTACGTTTAGCCCTATTTGGGACTAATCGGCTGGATGTACCTGCATCCCAATGTTGATGTTCACAGTGGGATTCGAACTCAGTCCGGTTTGTGTCATACGCCACCGCGTACACCACTAGACTACTGAGTCCAGACATTCACGTTTGTGCAATGGGCGAATTGGTAGTAGAATGAATTTGTATATTCCCATTGATTTGTTATAGACTGAAGCTGGTCAGTCACTATAGGACGAAACGCGCATCCTGGATTCCACTTGCCAGTCACAATACAAATTAAATGTTCATGAACTAACTTTGAACAGAGTGATAGTTATTGAATACTTGAAAGTATTGAACAATCACCTTGTCTATAATCGAATCACTGATTCAAGCTTAACAGTTTCAAATCTATGAGATTAAAGACATTCCGTTTTACACCTTTTTAACTTTCGTCAATATTAAGATAATTTGACTTGTTTCATATTGATGAGCTGAGTATTTACAATATACACTGTTAAGAAGTTTCATGTAAGAATGAAACAGTTGTCTAGTGTTACATGACATTCAATGGTCGACTAATTGAAGTTAGTTCAAGAAATAAAATTATACAAGTCAACAATTGTTTGAGTAGGATTGTAACTGATAAGCAGAATCAAAGACCCGCGTTTCGTCTTCTTCGAAGTTTGTTACTTGGATGTACCTGCATTTCAGTGTTCATGTTCACACTGGAATTCAAACGTAGTTAGTTTCGTGCAAAACACCATCGTATTCAACATTAGGCTACTGAGTTCAAACAGCTACACTTGTGTAATGGGTATTTTTTATATATAACTAGATTGTATTTGAACCTTCCTGTTGATTTATCGTGGATTGAAATTGACCATTCTCTGTAACATAGTGTTGAACACGGTGACATTTGGCACGAAACGAACTGAGTTTGAGTTCCAAAGTGAACATGAACACTGAGATGCAGGTACAACCAGCTGAAGAGTCCCAGATTCCATTTGCCAGTCACAATTCATCTCACATAATACTTGTGAAATATCATTATATCGAAGTAATCTACTCTGGGTGCACAAATGGTAACAGCGACTGATCAATTTCAGTCCATAACAAATTAACAGGAAAATTCAAATACAATTTAGTTATATATACAGACCCATTTTACGAAACAGGTTATCTGGAATCAGTACCCTGGTAGTGTTTGGCGCGAAACGAAGTAAGTTTGAGTTCCGGAGTAAACATCAACACTTTGATGCACGTACATCCAGATAATGAGTTCTGGGTTCCGGTTGCCAGGCACAATTCAACTTAAACAATGATTTACCATGTTATAACCTAATTGACAAAACATAATTAATTTTATAAAGAAATAGGTAAACATCAAATTTGTTACTATGCAACATTCAATCAATGTGAAGATAACTGTTTACTGGAAGCATATTCAGCACAAACTGCCATTCAGTTATTAACAATACATTGTTCTATGCATAAATGACAGACAGATACAACGCAGAACTTCGTACGTACGTACATCAGTTCAGGTTGCCATACCACATCAGCACTGAGACGCAACTGTCAGTTCAAATCCAAGAGTGAGAGCTATAGTAGAAGTATTAGCAGTAATGCAGAAAATTACGGAGCGAAGATATGATTTGAAAAGTATAATTCAGTGAGATAAATTTGAAAGGAGAAAGATAGAGAATTCACAAGGTTAGATTTTGAGAGAACACAAAGAGTGGATGCACCTGCGCCATCGCAAACGATTCTGAGCCATGTCGTTCAAGGTCTTTAACCACTGATGACTTTCGTCTCGCGGACCCCAACCACGCAGCCTACATCTGCCAACATGACTTAGTCCACTTGTCAGTGACTTCATGGATTTCTGCCATGTTTTGGTTTGGCCGCCTCTAGCTTTCTTCCAACCTATTCCTACGTCGCAAAACATAGCTCGTCGAGGCAGTCGGTAGATAGACATGCATAAATGTCATCTTGCTTTTGTTTTTTCTATTTATAGACTGAGAATTTCAATTCATCATTCGTTGTCAATAACAATGATCAATCGATTGATTCAACGGAGTCGAACTCCATCAACAGAAAAAAGACAATCACCGGTAACAACAACTCAACAACGTACATTGAATGAATTAAAACAACTAATTCATGAAACATTAAAATTGAATATACATGAAATTGAAAAGAGATTTTATGAATTAGATGAAATGAATTCAGGTTGTTTAAATCAAGAACAATTGTATCAATTACTTAAAGGGTATGTAATTCAGTTGTATGTTTAACAGTTCTATTGTATTTTACTTGGTAACTTAACAGGGATAATACAAAATCTTTCACATATGAAACAAATACATGTTTCTAATAAGTTGACATTGACAGTTACAAGGAAGAACTGAAACATTTTTTAAACTGTCCACGATGTAGTCGGCGATGATCTACAGAATTATAGAGTTGAATAGATATCATTTAATGTAGATGATGCTGGTTAAGGCCTGAAAAAAGAAACAAGATTATTACTACATACTCATTAGTGATCTTATTAGGCCGACTGAACTAGTTGCACATGTAGACTGGAAGTGTTACAAAATAAAGATGCTGTAACGTCAAAAAATGTTGTTATTATGGTGAAAAGTATGACAAATTATTCGACAGGACATTGAGCGCCAAAAATTACGACAACAAAAGGCGCCAATGAGTGCTCAGCTGGCTCCCTGTATGTCTGCATGAATCCCCACTCAGTCCCTAGCCGGAATCACACAAAAACACAACATGATGAATCAACTACACACAATCATATTCTATTCATATATACATACAACATTTGAACACCCAATCAACCAATTAGGAAATTAACATCAATACTAAATCACGAAGATAGTGCTAGTCAATTAAAGTAACGTATACACAGTCAAATAACTGTACTCCATAAATCACAGATCATATACTGACAGTAATTGTGCTAAACAGGAACATACCGTACAAGCAACAAAATAGTGATAGAAAATAAACTGTCTAGTTTACACACAACTAAACCAACTGAAATCATCTTACAAAACATAGTTCTGAAACTTCCTTGTTACTCTTCAACCACCCAACATAACACCTACACTTCTGTGAAAAAATAATACAATTACAAGATGCTGTGCATTCGACTGTGGTCATGTACAACTACAAAATTATTCAGAAACAAATGAAAACATGATCACTTACAAACTATATAAGCAATCACAATCATTCTAACCCCCCCCCCCGCCCACCAATCCAACTCATCGCGAATATTGGTAGGGTCCTTGTGTGGTAACCAGAACGACACATCGTTACAGTGAACATCTGTGAATAATAAGCCAGGACTGTCAAATCATCTCCCACTTCTATCTCATCTACCAATCACCAAGTCAATAACACGACAACATCCCAACCATCCTCATGTGCTTGCGACACCTTTACTCCGTATAATGTTTCATTTTGATGAATGTCTCAGTTTCTTCTTTTTCTTCTTGTGTTCCACAAACAATTTAACCATATTCATTACAATAGCTTCCTCATTCCCAATAGCTCCTTTTACTGTGATCTCATCAGTTGGAATAAGTATTTTGCAATTTCGTCAGAAAATGAGGAACCATGAATGACTTATCACATAGCGACTGTTCAACAATCGGAATAACTGGGATAAATGTCTCCTGTGCATCACCTTGTCTCTCTGCAGCACCGTTACTGGATACAAGAGACAGAGACACTTCTGTCTGACATGTTAATTGAATCTGGATATCTATTTAATGAGTAGGCTCAGGTACTGCTCCATAGATTACCTGCACGCTGATGCTGCTCACTTCGATAACACTTCACTTCCACAGCACTTCAATCAACCACTGGTTCCCAATAATAAATTCCTATGATAATAAATTTGTACGTTCAGTAAATGCTAACATGTCGATTTGCTGCAAATAATAAGCAATGTAACCAATGACTAATGTAACGTATGTTCAATAATGAGAATTCGAGATGTTGATTGGTCTCTGATGAGACGGAACTTCTCGATCAATGACAACATCACCTAAATTTTCCTCTGAATCCTAAGTTTGTTTTGATTGGTTGATTTTCAACCCCACCATACCCAGTCTCCAACTGTTATGACATCAGAAAGAAGTTATTACGATGGGAAGGTATAATTAACATAACGAAAAAGGGTATCATATGTATTCAATGCTGTTCTCATCATCATAGTATAGAAACAATCAAATTGTTCTCATTACACTTACCTTATTACGTAATCATAATCTCTTATTCTATTATCTTTTCATTACAGTTTCAACATTCAACCAGAAATATCACGTGGTGAAATAAGAAAATTATGGCCAGAATTTTTTATTGATCAACGGCATTGTTTATCATTTCATGAATTTATTCGTTACTTTCTTTATTGTAAATTAGATGCTGCATATCCAAATGCAAAAATATCTCCACCACGTTTAGGTGATACTGATTTAATGCGATTATCGAATAAATTGAATGGTGTCAGTTGTTTAATTAAAGATTCATTACGTGCTAAAGTAATTGATGCCAATGCTGATGCTCATGATGATGATGATGCTCATGATGATGCTGATGATGATTGTGATCATTTAAAGTTAATCATTTTCATTATTTCTAGAAATTAAATGAAGTATTACGTCAATTTAATATCATGAATTGATCTGAATTAGACAGTTGTTAACAGTCAGAAAATGGAACTAAAACAGTTGTTTCGTCCTAGTAAGAAACTTTTCAACAGGCTGTATGCATAACCCCTTCAGCGATTGAACTAAACATCCTCTGATTTAGAGGCGATTTGTTTACTAGTAGACCAATGAGTCCATCGGCTCCCAATGGCTGATATTTCTAATTTAGTTAACTTGTGATATGTTGACTCAGCTTCATCCAATGCCATCTTTGGGTAACTGTCACACACACAACACAGTTACATTCCATTGGTCACATCTTCTCACTAGTACCTCAGTCTCATCTAAATAATTGATGATATCAGTTTCAATTCATCAAAGAGATAATGATTGTTTATGTGAAATAACCAGTAATAACATCAAATTCCAGGAATCCATGTCAACCACTTCAAATCGTTTAACATTAAATCTTTTTAACTTGTTGGTATAAATTTCATCATTAGCCAGAATTCTTTTATTCACGCATAAGCCTATCTACAATTTAGATTTAGGAACGAAGAATAGTTACTTCAAAACTGTGCGCGTCTAGTTCGTCAATGAACCGATCGACATGTTGATCTGTTAACAACTTCAAACCAATGCGATGAGTATGTTTATGCCTGAATAGTTTATCTGACCAATAAGAATAATATCATAGTAGATACAAAGTTGGCTGATACTTCTAATTCAGTCGATTCATGATACAATTGCTGGACCTCATATATTGCTATCAGTGGATAACTGTACCACACCCAACAAGGTTGAACTTTACTGGTCATATCTTCTCAGTGGAACTCCTGGAATTACCTTGAGAAATTAGTCACTAGTGAGCTGATATTTATTGTAATTGGGAATTATGGAGATTGCTGAATGTCGATTTGATATCACGAATTGGTCTAAGTTAAACAACTATTGGTCACCAGGAATCATTGGACAGCTGAATCGTCCTAGTATGAGGACTCCAGTAGTATACATCCACGACTACATCAGGGACCGACACCCAGAACTCTTTGGTTCCGTGGCGAACATTTTGCAATTAGGCCAATAAGTCTACTCCAAACAGTTGATTTTTCTGAATCCATTTATTGAAAATTTTACACTTCTGATCATTATTTGAGTTAGGTTGTGATTGGTAAATGGGATCCACGAGGTTCATTTCGTTCTATTTTAAACTTGTCACTTAGATGTACCTGCATCCTAGTGTTAATGTTCACATTAGAACACGAATTCAGTTCGTTTTGTGCTAAATACCGTCTGCGTTCACTACTAGGCTGCTGAGTTCAGACAGTCACATTTGTGCAACGGGTATGTACATATCCACTAACCCAACTTAAATAATAATACTTGTAAACAACTGCCATTTCCAGGCAATTCGCTCAGGATGAACCTATGACAATAGTAACTGATCAGTTTCAGTCCGAACCAAATCAACCGGAAAATCAAAATACATTCCATTTGTCAGTACTAATAATTTGATTGATCTGAATTATTAGCTGAAGAGTTTTGTATTTAGACGAAACAATTGTTCAATTGTAGTTATTAACTTTTAATTGTCACGTAACTCAGACCAATTTGTGACATCATATTGGTATTCATTAAACGAATATAGTTCAGTATCGAGACGAGTAAACATGGTACATGATTAACCGGGCAGAATGATTAATCAGTTAACTACTGAGAGACGCCGTATTGGCGTCGAGATCGCAGAGTATTTAAATAAAATAATACCTACCATAAACAATAAATCAATAACCAGAATTAGTATTTAAACTAAAGGTTGGAAAGTTTAGTTGAAATTAAGTTTATAATGTTAGAAATATGTCATGTAGTGTTACCCTACCAAAATGATCGTAACCTTATTATGATCCTACTATTCCTAACCAAGTACAAAAAATCTCTCCAATTCAGCTTTTATTGTATCTCCTGTTATTAATATAGAAGCTATTGTTTAAGATCAATTAATGATTTGATCTCATTCTCTAGTATTACTTCATTCTATCCATACTTTTGGGGAAGGATTTGATCACTCAGTCATCGTTCCAACCAATCATCGTTTTTCAAATCTATCAGATCTTAGTCTTAAATCATGTCCCTCTCACAGTAACTGCAAAGTCGTAACCTCAATAAATTATTTCGTTATTACGTCATCATTTTGATGGAAGTAAAATATCATCATCATCACCATCATTGATGCTGATTAGTTTCTTTATTATAACATTTTCATTTGTAGATAGATTTTATGTTTGATCGTTTATACAATGAATTCCTTGAAATGGATCCAAAAGGAACTGGTTACATTACACCAAGACAATTGACTAGTGTATTAAGGGAATTATGCTTACAAGTATCCAGTAGAGAAATAGATGATTTAATTAAGAAATTTGATATACATAAAGATGGAAAGTGAGTTTCATTTTGTTTTATCAATCTACTACTTTTGCACATGTTATTCAACAAGATAATGTAATTGTACAACTTTAGCATACATTCTAGATAGTACTGTTAGCTATTACTGCTAATACTTCTACTATCGCTATCACTCTTGGATTTGAACTGACAGTTGCGTCTCAGTACTGATGTGGCATAGCAATCTGAACTGATGTACGTACGTACGAAGTTCTGCGTTGTATCTGTCTGTCTGTCTGACTGTTAGCTAACGGAATTCCCTTACAGATAATCAACAGTTTACACTGTTGACTTTGATCAACAGCTGTTCATTATCCTTCATTATATATTCACTTAGATTGAATTATATAGACAATTATGAATATGAATTCAGTAAAGAAAACTTTAGAGATCTTCATCGACTGAAGTTATTTGAATATGTGTATTGTATTCCTAACAACAGAGTAATTTGAGAGGTGTAATAATAAGGTTAAAGAAAGCTAAGAGTGGTCAAGGTAAAACAGTTGCATCGGTTCAGAAATTCACTGGCCATTGCACTAAGATATATCTTGCTTCAAATGATCTAGTTATGATAAATGCCATAATAATGACATTTGGTGAGATAAGTTAAAATTGGCCACAGTGGCGTTGATGTATTTACTCTTCAATCATATTCTTTATGGCAACTGACTGCTGTGGAGATTTTGAATGTTAATTTGGTTTGAATTGAACAACCATTGGTCACTAAGAAATGATAGACAGCTGTTTCATTTTAGGACGAAGTTCTTCAGCAGTGCATATCCACAACCCCCATCAGCGAAAGAACCCAGGACCCTCTGGCTCCACAACAAACGCCTTGTTATTAGGCCACTGAGTCTGTCGGCTCCCAACAGTTGATATTTCTAATCCAGTCATTTCGTAATACTTTTTCGCAACATCATCCATTACCACCGGTAGGTAACTGCCCCATACCTAACATGGTTGAACCCCACTGGTTACACCTCACTAGAACTCTAGAAATTACTTTGAGAAGTAAGTCACTAGTGAGCTGATATTCATTGCAATTAGGTGTTGTGGAAATTGTTGAATGCAAATTTGACATCACAAATGGACTAAAATAGAAATATCAACCGTTGGGAGCCGACCGGTTCAGTAGTCTAGTGGCAAGGTGTTTGTCGTAGAATCAGAGGGTGTTGAGTTTGATCCCTGTTGAGGTCGTGAATGCGCACTGTTAAGAAGTCCCGTACTAGGACGGGACAGATGTATAGTGTCAGTTCCCGGTGATCGATAGTTGTTTAATTCAGATCACTTCGTAATATCAAATTGATATATTCCTAATGTTGAATCTTCTTTTGACGTTGATGTCATAAATACTTCTGCTATTTTAATATTCACACCGTTGTACTGACGGACAGTGGTAACTTTGTCGGATATACATGTGCAAAGAACCCTACGTTTTTCCTAGAACTGGTTGGGAAAAAGGCAAAATAATCAACGAGGACAATATAAAGAATATCATGGAATTATGAGAAGCCTAACAATCAGACCAACATAAATGAAGTGGACATTTTGAAATGAACTATATTTATCTACCTATCATGCGATATAAAGAATTCCAAAATATTATGAGGTGAGGAATAAGACCATGTTGGAAAGAAATCAAATAAATATGTGCACTTTACAGTACAGTAGAACTCCGCCTGGAATCCCCATAGGGTTATTGCTAGTCCCAATGTCAGACAAAGGAAAGTTGAACATGGGGTTAGCGACCTTATCCAATAAAAACAACGTCACCAAGAAAGGCTAACCAGAAAACACCATTTGTACTATTTTAACTCTACCCTGGAAGTTGGAAGGTCTTTGTTTCGAAGAGTTATGATGCCCCGTGGCGAAAGCCGAATTTCTTCGGAAGTCACAGGGCAACCAGGGCAACAATTAATGTAGAGACATGGTATGCTGGGATCCTCAAGGCGAAAGGAAACGAGCAGGACTGAAGAGCACGTTACTTTTGGAAATGAAAGCAAGCATAGAAAGAATAAACAGAACTTGGGATTAAACGGATAGGAGAGCCCAGGACAGAATTGGTTGAAGAACGCTGGTTAGCTGCCTGTGTTCCACGTGGGGTAACAAGCATAATTAATTGATTGGTAGTACAGTACAGTACAGTACAATAATCAAGTTAAATTCCATGTCGTCGAAGTAATCTGCTAATCCATTTTGTTGTGAATTGAATAGCTTACTTTTAAATATTTGCTGACTTAAGTTGTTTATCAAAACAATGAAAGCTTCACTAGTCGAACCACCAATATCTGATAACAGAACATAATGAAAACTATCTTTCGCGATGCTGACTGATATTTCAGTAAGCTAGAAGAAAACTATGGGCAGATGAACTAGAACATGGTATCAGTTCATGTAGTCGCTGAGTGCTAGTCTGAGCAGTGTTGGTAGGTGCAGACTACTTGGTTGAGATAGGCGAGAACTTCATAACTAATCACTGAAGACTTTGAGTGACAGCATTCACAATCAGTCACAGTAGTGAATATGCATTGATTCTTTATCTACCTTTAAATAGTGAGCTTAAGATTATTTTATACCTTTTTATCCACGAACTGGAGCTGAAACTTAAACTACGAAAAGCATCATCCAAAAGATACAAGTATTTATAAACAACTGTCTGTGTAAGATACTTAGGATCTGTTGGTCAGATATCATCAACAACAATCTCTTATGGCAGAATACAAATCAACTTCCAGCCAAGGAAGAAATTAGGAAAAGATGCTGAAGGTGGATAGGATACACATTGAGGAAACCACCAAACTGTGTCACAAGATAAGCATTAACATGGAATCTTGAAGACCAAAGGAAAAGAGGAAGACTCAAGAACACATTGAGTCGTGAATTGGAGACAGATATCAAGAGAACGAAGAGCACTTGAGAGGAGCTAGAAAGGAAAGCTCAGGACAGATTTGGTTGAAGAATACTGCTTGGTAGGTCTATGTTCTACATGGAGTAACAGGCATTGATTAATTGATCGATTACCACGAACTTCTTCCTTCCTCGACTATATTCACTATCCCCACACATTTTTCTTACTACCAATGAAATAACTATACTACTTCTACTAATTCAATGTTCACTATGTTGTACTGGCGAGGTGTGGCAACTTGAACAGATGCATATATGAGCCAAAGTCCTATGTTGTTCACTACATACATCCATACATATACTTGATCCATAAATCTTCTTTATTATCAACATGACTAATTGATTGGAACAAAATAAAAGTCTATTCCACTTGAAATTGGTTCGTTTTTCAGTTTACAATGGAGTTCAATATTTAGTGCAGTCAATTCCGATACCAGTAGGTTCTTAATGAGTTCAATGGTAATTGAATCAATGCAACAACTTATTCATATAACTTCAAATTAGTTTATATTTAAAGTCTGTATAAGCTCATAAGTAAATTGACTCAGTATTATTAGTATGAAGTTGAAGAGGTAGTGAGAATGAGGATTATGAAATGAGGTTCAATCATTATTAATCACTTCGTCGAGGATATCTGTACTCCGCGTATAAAAGATACACCATAGGTTGTATACGATAACTATGAATGAACTTTGAGATACCCACCCATTCACCTTCCACATCCTATAAATACACTTGAATATGTCCTGAATCATATCAAATATACACAATGGTTACTTACCGCTTCGGTTACTATTGACAATGAATCTTAAGCATCGATAAAACTAAATATGGATAATTTTCATAGACAAATTGTTATCATGTTTTAAGTTTTCTATGAAAACTAAAGATCTATTAGTAACATACTTTGCATTCTAATAATATGTATTACAGTTGTTAAATTATATAATAGTTGGTTATCAATATCATTCGCATGTTGACAAGACTCGAACTCAGGACAACTAATGTTACAATCATTATACTCTTACAGTTAGTGAGAATAAAGAGTTTATTATAGGTGTTATAAGCAAAAATGGGACAAACACTGAACAACTTAGTCCTAAAAATAACGTAAAATATGTTCAAAATCACTAGACTAAGTATTTTAATTGCAGTATGTACGTTGATTGAGGATAGTTGGCAGTTAAATCCTACTTCATCTACAAGAAAACTAGATGATGTAGATTACGGTGTTACAGATTAAAGCATTAGTTCCTTCAAAGATTGAAGGTATATACCTTGAACTGATGAGTACCAACTTGTACTAAAATGGGACTAATCATAGTTTTCCATCGACTGTCTTCAACTATTCAACATCAAACTATGGTACACACTACGCCAAGTCACTGAAACTAATGACACATCACTAATTTGTTACAGATTAATATTGGTTGAGTATCATTAAAAAACAAAAGAGAGCAGTAAACATTTGTTATCGTCCTAGCATTGAAACTTCAAGGATGCTCATTTCTGGTTTAATTATAATATTGAAACCATGGTCGCCAAATCTCGCAATAAAAGCTTAAACGTTCGTACTGTTAGGCTAGTATCCAATAGTAGTAATTCCCACCTCAATCAATCCAGTACTCCCTGATTTTCAGTGGTACCCAACTAACATCAACATTTGATGAATACAAACAACTAAACTTAATACACATCTTCATAGAAACCACTTTAATTTATTTAGACAATAAGTTGGATAAGAATCGGTACCAAAAGTATAATATAATGAGTATATGAAAAACAGGTGATTGTAATGGAAATGAAATGATTTAAGAATACATCAAGTAGAAGATACAGTTCGATGTAGATATAATCGATAAAGACTTCATTCGATTGAGAAGAATCATTACACTTTTATGAAGAGTCTAATAGGAAATTGTAGTAGAATCGACACTGGACTTCTATTCTTGATCATATCTGATAAGATCTCAAGCCGCTGAGTTAAGTCGTCTCCAGAACCATAGCCGAGAAGTCGAGATGGACTGACAGATGCCACTTCTATACAGTTTTTATCATTCCACAGCAGAATATCATAAACTAGCACAGTACTTTGATTTTTAAATCCAGTCCTAGTGTCAACAGCAAATAATGTACAATATGGAACTATTCAATAGTACGCATATAAAGACTCAGGCCAAGGACCTTCAAGCGTAGAGATGAACGCTTAACGATTACACCGCTAAGCTACGGATGACCAAATCAAACATGACATTAGTCCTAGAAACCTTTGATTGTTGGTCTAAGTCATGTTGATAGATGGAGACTACCCGGATGGGGTTACCTGCGATAATTGAAATGAGTGGCTGGAGACACCGGATAACATGGCTCACAATCGATCACCGTGGTGAAAGTGTATTTACTCTTCATTTTCTACTAGATTTTAGGTCCCATTATTATTTCATACATACGTTTGCTAGATTATACCCTGTTGAATATACTGTTAATCTTGCAAACTTGATCTCGTCATGTCAATGTAATACGGTAACTTAGACCAATGCATTCTATCCTATTCTGTTTATGACTGACTGAATGCATGATATGGACAGTGTTCGGATGACATTCATAAAAGATGACTAAGCCAACGAAGACAATGTTTCAAGATGATAATACTAATCAAGTAAACATTGATAGAATCCAACTAACTAAAATGATATTAGTTCCTACTGATTGATAAATTCAGAGTTGGTTATTGACTTAGCAAGCAAAAGTCAAGACGCATGTTTCGTCCTATTGGGGATTTATCAGTCAAATGCACATCCATGTCAGTGTTGATGTTCACACATAAACTTATTCATAATTTATTTATTACATAACTTAGCAAAAAAAAAAAAACTTAATTATTCATTTCTTTCTTTCTATTGAATTCAGGATATCATATCTTGCCTTGTTACAACCATTTATAAGAAAACGTCTACTTAAATCCAATGTATTAGATAATAAATTAGCTATTCACAATTTAACTAATAAGATCATTGGTATAGATGAAGTGAATAAACTTCAATTATCAACATTATTGCCTATTTTGAATGAAATTCAACCAAAAGTACCAGTAAGTTAATCAGAATTATGTAGATTAATAAAGATGATTTGATGAAGAATGAAGTTTAACTTTGTTCTATGTACTTGTTACAGATTGATAGTCAGTTGGATATATTTGAAAATCAAGGAGCATTGATAGTAGTGTGGAACTCTTCAGGAATGCTCACTTTGATCTCACCATGCTATTGAACCTATGACTATTAAGTCTTATGAAGAACGCATAACCAGTAGTACCAGTACGCAAGAGTTTAGGGGGTAAATATCCCACTCCCATCATATTGTGATATAACGCGACGATCAACCAATAACACTGATGGTGACTGTCTCACTCCCAATCAAGTCAGACAAGTCAATCAATTAATGCAGTGTTATATGTCAGTGGAGTACAGGTTGTCAATCAGCATTCTCCAACCAACTCTGTCGTGGGTTCTTCAATCCAGTTTTTCCAAAGTGCTGTTTATACTGTGCGTGCTTTATTTCCGATATGACTGAATTATAATAGCATGAAGAATCGACCGTTCATAGTGGTGAGAACTCCCTTACTAGGAAGAAATAGCTATCTAGTACTCCCTGATTTTCATTGGTATCCAACAGAGATCAATCTGTAACGACTACAAACACTAGCATCTCAACTCATTTCTTCCACTAGTCGTTTCAATAATAAACAAAGTGATAGCTGCTATTATCCGCAAGCGTTTTCAATATCCATCCAAATATTTTGATTAATGCTAGTATTTATTTAATAAATAAGTGCTGGATTTCGGAATCGAACTCTAAGTTGTATTATACTTATATTCAGTTGTACTACATTGAATATGTTCATAGAAGTCAGTCAATTCAGAAAACTCCAGACGCTAGAAATGAAACTTTTAATCTAAATTACACGTTAATATACAGTACTCATCTATTCAATACAGAGAGAAATCATCCTTAAGTGGACATCTGAAATGTGTCAACTAACCTCAAATAATGCGATTATATGAAATCAATGTACCAGACAAGTCAAGACTTGAAATGAGGATAGTATTGTGGAAGTAGCCACTAAGTTTAGTTGTACGCATTCACCACAGATTGAAAATGGGAATTTTATCATTGGACACTTGTTAGCTAAATGGTGTGGAGAGTTAAGCTTTAGCCATAAGACCTAAAAGTCGTAGGTTGTATTCTATGGTAGAATTGACTGTCTACACTATTGATCAGTCCCATGTTAGGACGAAACGATTATCCAGTACTCCCTAGTTATCAACAGTATTCAATAACTAAATCAAAACGTAATCATTAGTTATAGATATTTCTTTTATAGCAAGTATCATAATCAACATGATTAGTTATGAGCTCGAATCACACTTCTCTTTGTAATTTCTATTCTATTTAGATTAGTCGTTTAAATTGGAATAAAATGCATCGATCAATGAAACAAGTTGATTCAACTAATTGTGGTCGTTTAAATGTAACAGTATTTAAAGATCTCTATGAAAAAGGTACAGGTATTCATTTAACCGATGAACAACTCTATCATTTATTAACTATACTTGATCCACATATTTCTAATACACTACCATTATACACATCTACTTGAAGTAATACAATCACAAGTATTCAATAATGAAAATCAAACTAAGAGATTAAACGTAGAAGATAAGGATGACAATTTCAATAAAGAATTGAATCAACAACAACAACAACAACGACATGAACAAGAGGAAACATTGAATGTTGACTAAAAAATAGCACAATTGACAATTACGTAATCACGATTAACAGTATTATACTAGTGTTTTCTTTTAATTGTTGTAATCAATTCATAAAATGATTTCAGTGAGAATAGAATGTTATTCACTAAAAATAGACTACATTATTTCAGTAGTATTCATAAAGTTTTTGTTATGACAACAACAAGAAATGAAGCTGTTTTCACTGATGACGATATGATCAAGTAGTTTATCCTAACATGTGATTACCGAGGTTACAATAGTAAACATGCAAGGAGTGCCTAGCTGATCCTTGTATGTCTGCATGAATCCCCACTCAGTCCCTAGTCGGAATCACACAAAATCACAAGATGATGAATCAACCACACACAATCATATCGTATTCATATATACACACAATATTTGAACACCCAGTCAACCTAATTAGGGAATTAACATCAATACTAAATCACGAAGATAGTGCTAGTCAATTAAAGTAACGTATACACAGTCAAATAACTGTACTCCATAAATCACAGATCGTATACTGACAGTAATTGTGCTAAACGGGAATATATCGTACAAGCAACAAAATAGTGATAGAAAATAAACTGTCTAGTTTACACACAACTAAACCAACTGAAATCATCTTACAAAACATAGTTCTGAAACTTCCTTGTTCCTCTTCAACCACCCAACATAACACCTACACTTCTGTGAAAAAATAACACAATTACAAGGTGTTGTGCATTCGACTGTGGTCATGTACAACTACAAAATTATTCAGAAACAAATGAAAACATGATCACTTACAAACTATATAAGCAATCACAATCATTTCCTCACCCCCCCCCCACACACACCACCAATCCAACTCATCGCGAATATTGGTAGGGTCCTTGTGTGGTAACCAGAACGACACATCGTTACAGTGAACATCTGTGAATAATAAGCCAGGACTGTCAAATCATATCCCACTACTCTCTCATCTACCAATCACCAAGTCAATAACACGACAACATCCCAACCATCCTCATGTGGTTGCGACACCTTTACTCTGTATAATGTTTCATTTTGATGAATGTCTCAGCTTCTTCTTTTTCTTCTTGTGTTCCACAAACAATTTAACCATATTCATTACAATAGCTTCCTCATTCCCAATAGCTCCTTTTACTGTGATCTCATCTATTGGGATAAGTACCCTGCGATTTTGTGAGTAACTGATGAACCATGATTGACTTATCACACAGAGGCTGTTCAACAATTGGAATAACTGGAACAGATGTCTCCTGTGTATCACCTTGTCTCTCTACAGCAGCATTACTAGGCACGTTGATTTTCAACCCCACCCACCCAGTCTCTAACTTTTATGACATCAAAAACAAGCTGTTACGATGGGAAGGTATAACTTACCTAACGAAAAGGTATCATATGTATTCAATGCTGTCGCATCATCTAATCAATTATGACATATAAACAATCATAGTGTTACGTTTCACTCACTATATTACGCAATCAGAGTCTCATATTCTATTGTTTGTCTATTACAGTTCCAACATTCAACAGACAACTAAAATGATTGAAATAGTTTTCTGAAACGTACTAGTGAAAGCTTGCTATTCTTCTTTAATTGCCCAACATAACATGCTTAAGCTTAATTATAGCTGATAAGTCACCGCTAACTCCATATTAACTGATGCTGTTTAGTCACAATGCATACAACCGCAGCTTATTGTGACCTTAATAACTCAGAAAGTATTTGGGAATATTGATTGTATGCGTAGATTGACTATTTGGTTGGCGTCGGTGAAATTGCCGTGATCAGTTGTTGGAGACATTGAGTAATATGGGTCTGAATTAATCACAATAAATCAGGTGCATTCACTCTTTATCGTTGCCTACTGTCTGAAGTTTTATTATTATTTTGCACAAAACCTTGTTTCATTCTCTCTTATAGCACTATATCCCAGTAGTAATCTTTATCGCTACGTTCGACATCCATGCAGTAAGACAGAATAGACTGTTAGGAAATATACTCACCTATTAATCGGTAGACGAATAACTTGCCCTACGTCATATGTGGTTTGGTAGCTAAATGACTTGAAATTCAACTGATAAATTGTAGGTTCGAACAATGTCCCATACATTCCTGTTTGTCTAACGACGTAGACGACATCAAAGACCTCGTTGTCCTAATGTGATCTGCCAACTTGAATCTAAGAACATTTATGCCAGGTCCTACGTTGGACAATGATTGATTGACTGAAAATATTGTTTTGAATTAAACTGGAAAACATAATAAATCTTCACAACGAAAAATTTCAAAGAGGACCACGTTATATCCTTTACTCGACTAATAACACTTATAGAAACCAAACAATGGTAGTGCATAATACTACTTTTTGGTCTATAGGACTGTAATATCTTTGAAAGTTTAATAAGAACCATTGGATCACCTTCCATTATTATTCTACTACATTACCTCAGGATCTCACATCAGAATATGCAAGAACTGCCAGATTATAACGCACCATAAGTAGGAAACCTGTAACACGAAACTACAGCATAAACCATGACACTTATCTAAGTACAACTAATAATCTAAGTGTATAACTCCTAGTTTCTTGATGTCACCAGTACAAATTGTAGCCAAAACTGGGCTGATTCGCATCAAATGCCCCACTGGAACATAAATGAGATGAAACTCATTGATTCACATTTCTAAGTCCAAATTACTTTTTTAAAGAAAACATGGCATAACATGAAATAGCAAGAATGAAACTATAAACACGTGAATTGAACTGAAACGACAACATTGATCGAATGGAATATAACAGTGGAAAACTGATTCGTTCTGAATTAAGAGATTGAATGATTGATTAGTGTAACATGTACAGATTTATCAATAACATTGATTTGCGCTTCACTTCTTTGACGGTTAGCTTGACTACTAAGCTGTGAAAACAGAAATATGCAGAAAATGGTTCGGACCTATGATCTTTCAGTTGAAATTCAGGTTTTTTAACTGACAAACCACCTATGACGTAGGCGAGATATCCGTCTGAAGATTAAAGGTTGAGTATACCGTGAGATAGTTCTTCCAGTCTTACTGTGTGGATGTAAAATATGACTGATAAGGAGGTTCACAGGTTATTGATATTTGACAATACATGCTTTTGAAACATCGCTAGCATTTGTTGGGATCACCAGGTTAGTAATGATGATGTTAGACGATGTACTAGAGGACGATGGTAAATCAGTAAATGTAGTTGTGAATCTTTATCAAGTTAAGTGGTTGGGACACATTATATGTCCTACCACTGCCTACCTCGACGAGTAGGGATGAACAAAATAAAATACGACATCAGTTCATAAAGTCACTGATTGCTGGTCTCAGTTATGCTGGTAGACGCAGATTGCTTGGTTGGGCTCAATGCGATTGTAGTAATCAATAATTGAGAACTCTGAGTGCAATCAAACTGGCACAGGTGCAATAACCCTTTGTCTTCCCTTTCTCCACGAATCATATTCTCTATACCGATTCTTTTTCCTTTTACCACTGCTGTAACTACTACTTCGATTAATTTGATGGTCATCTTGCTATACTGATAAGGTGTTCCAACTTGAACCTATGCATGTGTATCAGGTTCTACGTTGTACATGACTAAATGGTTGAATGAAGCAACTAATAGCCGATATAGTCGAAGATCTTATAAACAAAACACATGCCTTAGTCAGATTACCAAAATATTCAGCAGTAAGTGCTAATATTCAGCTTGTATACAATCAGTTACAATCTTCTTTTAGGTTCTATTATGAAAACTTATAGCAAACAATCAGTTGTCAGTTACACGATCTACATTCTAATAGATCAGTCAAAGATACAGAATGTTCAGGACAATATTAATCGATGTAACTGCTCGAATAGTTTCAGAGTTGATTGCAACTATAATGAATTCTCAGTATACAGTATAAGTAGGAATTCACTAACAAAACGACTCACATTATCCCTTCATCAAAATTCATCTACATGAATCAAGCGATAATTACTAGAGTATAAATCTGCTTCTAATCACATCTAAACTACTGACTTTCAACTTCGGCTGTGGTTTGTGAAAAACGCGTGAAGAACTAACTCTAAAGAAGGCATACTTTTGTTTAGGTCACAGACTCATTGTTTCAGCCTAACGCCTAAATGATAACTGTAGACATTCAATAGGTCACTTGATATTAACTCACTTCATTTATAAATCCATGGACTTGGTTTTGTGTCACAGATTAAATATGAAATCTAGTAGTGATACATAATCCACTAAGCTAAAGTAGCTTGGATGGGGCTCAGACCTACAACATGGTGGTTGAAACTACAGAACATGGGCGATTGAGTCACTGTTACACATTTCTGAAATCAAATGAATCCTTCATTTTGTTCGAAATAAACAGGATATTGAAGCGAAAAATAGATGCAAAAATTTAATAACGACTTGAAGCATCTGCACAACACCTCAGACAGAGCAAACACATGGCAACCACTTACTGACTCATCATCAACCCCTTGTTGAGATTTTGTAGATCGTATAATCCCGTAGCTTTAGATATTAATAGGTTAGCTTTCTTCAAAGGCCAGTCAACATTGTACATGTAGGTGGTGTTTATTCATACAGTATAAAATCACTGTAACTTTGAAAACTCTGTTCATTCACTGAAGCGCGAAGTTAATCACCGACAGGGTAATGTTATTCTGATTAAAAATATGATCCATCACAATGTAACTAAAGTTCCAGGGTTCGTCCCTTGTAAGACCGAGGGTGTGTACTGTTGATAATTAAACTAATGTCTAGCAGTATTCCCTGGTGTTCAGTAATACCCAACCAACATTAATCTGTGATGAATGCAATGAACAATATTTAATACTTATCCCTACAAAACTACCTCAATTCACTTAAATCAATATGTTGGATCCAACACTTCTGATCCCTTTTCACTTCATTTAATTGGAAAATATTGTGTATAAGAGCTTGCTTTTACCAAACATGTAAATGTAAATAACTTGAGTCCGTTACAACTGTCAGTTATGGAAGTGTTAATGAAAACTACGAGTTTAAGTAAAATGTGTATCTTATTGTGTTGATCAAATATTTGTTAACCAAGTTTCAACGTGACCACTAATCTAAGCAGTTCTACAACATCTGCATTATGTTTTGATCTTATGTCACTTAAAGCAGTTGACAAGGAACCTAGGTTTGAGTTAGTTGACACTCATCAGTAAGAAGTAGTCGCCATCTTGAGGAATCAATGATCCCTAGAAGATTTACCCAGTTTTATAGTCACAGACTGTTACAATTAAGCTATTCAGGCTTCAAGTGACTATGCAACTATCAGCTATCAACATTTCAATGGAGATTAGACTGATAACCAGATGAAAAACACAAACAAATATAGTGAAGAGTGAAGTTTCACACGAAAGTTCTAGTTTAAATTACACTCTACCATGCAACAGGCACCCATTTAATAAATGAAAAAAAACAACTTAAATAACTGAATAAAACACATTCACTTAGTGAATATTGAAAACAATGAGGATAAATCATGGCGACTAAGTTCAATAATTTATCAAAATCAGTAATACTTTTTATATTACTTTATTTCAAAAATAAGTAGTTCAATCTAAATGTACAAAATAATTGATGCACAGTTTTTATCTATCCCTCCACCCTCCCCCCCTTACCCATAACAAACATGCTTTATACTTTTTAAGTTAAAACAACCATTTTTAAAGTCCAAGCTCCAATAAAAAAGATTTAACTTTTATCAATGCTTTATACCGATGTGATATAACATTTTTAATAGATTTATCTAATTCGGAATAAGTTTCATTAAAACCATCCGGTTGAAAAATACAATCCCAGCCAAAATCACGTGATCCACGTGGTGAAACAATACAACCTGTAGTGATACCAGTGAATAATTTTACGGGTTTCTCAAGACTATCACAATAAGCAAAAGTGCATACGGCTTCAGCACGAAAATCATTAAAATCAGTTAACAGACGAGGTAACGCTAAAACAGAATTTTTTTTTAGAACAAACATATGAACATGAAATTAACAAAGTTGTAAATTCAGTATGTGTACATAATAAGTAAGACAACCAAACTTGTATCATGTTTATAAAAAAAGAAATATACCTATCATGAGTAATATTAGCCAAAATATGAGATGGCTGGACGAAGCTTAGTAGTGGATAAGTCAAGAAGTAGCATTCAACCATGCGGCCATTATTCGTTAGTAGACACAGACTACTTAGTTGGGGTTTGCCTTGATCTTGTAACCAATGGCTGAAAATTCTAGGTGGCATGGCTCATAATCGGTCACAGTGACACAAGTACATTTACTCCTTATCTTTACAACCCCATTCACCGAATTGTGAGCTTTTAATTATTTTATACATTTACGCTGACTTATTCTTCCTCCTTCACACAACGTTCTATATGTCCACACTCTTTGCTCTTAATACCAAAGAAGTAACTACTATTTACCGCTAATTCGGTATCCATCTTGCTGTGCTGCTAAGGTGTGAACTTGTACCGATGAACATATGCCATAGGTCCTATGTTGTACAAGCGAAAATTCCTAAGTATTGGTCTGAGCTGTTTCAGTTAGTTGTGAATAATGCACTAACCTATCACATATGGGTGTTGGTCCAACATGCTGAAACACATCAACATAGCAAAATAAAAGTGCCACAATAAGTACCATAGTTGTAATAGCACCAGTAATCTTAAAACAATTTCAGCATGGAATACAATCCAGAAAAATTAATTCGCAGAAATATACACGGAATGATTTTATACCATAGTTTGACCATATCTAGCTTTTATTAGACCTATTCCAATGCCATCCAACATCGAACGTGCAACCATGTAGCAAGATATAGACTTTCTCGTCAGGACCAGTACGACGATAGCAACAGTTAATGTTACTTCTATTTTGTATTAATGTTAGTTTTCTAAGTGGTTGACTGAGTGGTTAGGTTTCATATATATATACGTTTCTTGAGTCATAACAACACTGCACTTGTACTAAATTAACACTTTTTAATAATTCGTTTGATAACGTAGGTCCAGATACTCTAAGAAACTACTTTTAGATACGCACATTAGTCTACCTGTGAGTAAAATTAAGTATGAAAGAATTTTAAAGTTTCTTAACCATTTCCTACAAAAGTTTAGTATCATTAATTAAAACAGTGAAGATTTGAACTCACAACTTGTGGAAAGGTGACGCTTCTTAAATTACTGTGACAAACCAGTAAATTGTAATGTTAAAAATAGCTGTATGGGACTGATGACAGACAGATACAACGTAGGACCAGGCAACATAAGTGCATCGGTCCAAGTTGCCACACCTCAACAGCATAGCAAGATGATCACCGAATTCATAGAATCAGTTACTTTAATGGTAGTAATATATAAAAGGAAGATTGCATATAAGGATATAATATGTAGAGAGAGAGAAAAAAAAAATTAGTTTGTAGAAAAAAGGTAGAGTAATTTTAGTCTCAAGGTGTACGTGAAGACAAAGAATGTATACACCTACGCCATTGTGATCGATTCTGAGCCATGTCACCAAGAGTCTCCAACCACTGGGTACGGCAGTCACGCGGACCCCAACCAGGTAGTCGACATCTACCAATGTGGCTCAGACCAGAAGTTAGTGACTTCAACGACTGATGCCACGTTTTGGTTTGGCCGCCCCTAACCCTTTTCCAACCCACCCCAATACTAGTCATCATTGAGCGGCGTGGTAACCGGTGTTCGGACATACGTAACACATGCCCCAACCATCTCAGTCGATGAAGTTTCATAACCTCATCAACAGATTTACCATCATTCCCTAATACCCTTCGTCTAACCTCATTATTAGTTACCCGGAGATCCCAGCAGGTACGAGATATATTTCTAAGACATCTGTGATCAAACGCTAGTAACCTACGAGTGTCTTCTACCCTTAATGGCCATGTTTCACAGCCGTAAAGTAGAACAGGACGAACTGCTGTGCAATATACTCGTCCTTTAGTTGATAGACGAATATCACGCCTACGCCATAGATGACGTAAGTTGGCAAAAGCCAAACGAGCCTTTCGAATTCGTGCAGAAATTTCCTCAGACACCAACCCATTAGGGCTGATCAGACTTCCAAGATAAGTGAAGTTATCAACGCATTCAACTTCTTCACTCCCTATCCTTAGTTCAGGGGTTGACGCAGGCCAGTCCTGAAGTAACAATTTACACTTAGAGGGGGAGAAACGCATCCCGAACATCCTGGCATTGTTGCTCAGTGCGACCAGAAGACTCTGCATCTTATCAGTGTCTTCACCAAACAGGACTATGTCGTCTGCGTATTCTAAGTCGATAAGTGGACCTCCTGGAAGGAGATCAATCCCAGAAAATTCAGCCGAAGAAAGCGTTACTTCCAGTAGCACGTCTATGATAAAATTAAACAAAAACGGAGATAGTGGGCAGCCTTGACGGACACCACTTGAAGTGAGGAATTCCGATGACAGTTCGCCATAAGCTCTCACTCGACTGGTAGTGTTCGAGTAAAGAGCCTTCACAAGGTTTATGTACTTCTGAGGTACACCTTTTAATGACAGACACTGCCACAGAACCTCACGGTCAACTGAGTCGAATGCTGCCTTTAAGTCGAGGAAAACCACCATTGTAGGACGCCGGTAGGCGTGCCTGTGTTCTAAAACCTGACGAATGGTGAATATGTGGTCGATGCAACCACGACCAGGTCTGAAGCCAGCCTGGTTTTCTCGTGTTTGTAGTTCACGAGTCTTTGTTAAACGTCCGATAATTATTGAGGCTAGTATTTTAGATGCTATATTAGTCAAACTAATCCCTCTATGGTTATCACAAGATGATTTTGGTCCTTTCTTATATATTGGGACTATTAGTGATTTAGACCAGTCGGATGGAATTTTATCTAGTTCCCAGACTTTAGCTAAAATACTAGTCAACCTAATCGCCAAGACTGGACCACCATCTTTGAAAACCTCTGGGGTTAGCCCATCTGAACCAGCTGCTCTTCCTCGTTTCAGGTTAGATATAGCTTTTTGAACTTCAGCTAGTGTCGGGGGACCTACTTCAATGTTCCATTTAGCTTGAGTGGAAATGCTGGGTAATTGTAGAGTAGCTGAAGGCCAGCTAAACTGTTCCTTGAAGTGTTCGGCCCATCGTTCTAAACGTCTGGGTTGAGAGCAGATTACAGTATCATCTTTCTCGGAGATAGTTTCACTTATCCTTGACTTCTTAATTCCGGTTTCCCTGATTAGTCTATAAAGCTGCCTAGTGTTGCCTAAAGCCGCTGCCTTTTCCATCTCTTTTGCTTTCGTTGCCCACCACTGCTCACGATCGTTTCGTAAACTTCTACTTAATTTAGACTTGATTTGTTTTCGCTCTTCATCGTGTTCAGAGCCTGACGGGATTAGTTGGCGAGAGCTCATCAGTGCCATAGATGTCGCAGAAATCCACTGGTTTTTCGTGCTCCTTCTGTTCAAATTACTAGTAGATGACGCTGCTGTTTCTACAGCTGTTTTTAGATCATTCCAGGCAAAATCAGGATCAGCCTGGTTTCCAGAGTTACCTAATTGTGACCCTAACTGTTCTTGAAATTTACTTTTGACCTTCTCGTCACTCAGATCAATTCTAATGGGTTTTCCTAATGTGGTCTTTCTACGTTCAGTGAGGTGCAAGCAAATGCGTGCTCGTACTAGAGCATGATCAGAGTCTAAACATGTACTCCAGAACGAGCGGCAATCTTCTATCGAGCCTCTCCAACGATGACTGATGGCAATATGGTCTATTTGAGTCCATCGTTGTCTTGGTGGGACTGATATTAATCAGTTTACCATGAATTCCAGTCCGGAGTCCGAGAAATGATAAAACTCAGTGTCTTGAGACGTAATCAGACATTACTTAGAAAAGGAGTGTGGCTTCATTGCTATATTTCCTCTTACAATTTCTCATAAAAGTAAGAATTCACTTGAACGAAAACCGCCGGTTATATTTTTAGCTTTTCTTTTATTAAATAATCTTGTCCATTTTCTAACTGACTGTATTGAAATTTCCACGATTTTTTCACAATATGATCATTTTATTTGCTTAACGTATCGTCTGTGCCCTGCTATACCAGAATTTATATGCTGTACGTAAAGCAAAATAATAAATCACACGTTCGAAATTTGGTTCAGTTACTTTACTAAAAGTAACACAGCAGTAGTACCAGCCCACATAAGAACAGTGTAACTTAGACCTAACAATATAAATCTGTAATCAGTAAATAAGTCACACATTTAAGCAGACTAATTAGTCTAACGATTAAAGAATATGTTACTACCCACCAAAACGTTAAACGACAAAGTATGAGAAGCTTAAGATAGATTACAAGAGTTGATTAAAGGAAATAAAACCAATTAATTACCATCAGGACCCATCGCCTTTACAAACCACTTAATAAAAGGTCCAGGCATTCCGTTCAATGCATTAAAACAAAGAGCTGTATCTTCGACGAGTACAGGTCCACCAATTATTTTAAAAGCTGATATGCATTTTTGTTTACTCACTTCTTCGATACTTCCTTGAACTTCAGGTAAATCTAAATCAGCTGTTCGTACCTACAGAGGATTATAATATAATCGCTACGAAATACTACAAATTACCTTGTTAGTAAATTCTTCGCCAATAATTTTGAGGAATTCTGACAATTTGTTTGGGTTGCCAGTTACAAACGTTAACTGACAAGACATATGTCTAAAAAACTAAGACAGGAAATAGATTCAAACAGCTAAAACTGTAAATGAAGCTGGAATTCTAATAGAAGAATTGGTGTGAATATAGGAAAAAACGCCCATTCAGGTCTCTTTAACCATACCTTGACTAAAAACAAAACATTTCCCGAAACTCCCTTTCGATGAGACATTTCAGTAAGTCCGCCTTTTATTTACACTTATTTGCATCCATACCGTTTCACAACAATGTGACGACTCAAGAAAAATGAACAAATCGTAGATCACCAGAAGGAAGTTACGTTTTTAAAAACTGTTTGGTTTCCAAAGAACATAGCTCGCATATTTTGGAATATACATTAGAAATCTTTACAATGTGTTATTTCATACAAATTGGATACATTTCATACCCTAAAACTACTGTCTTACGTAGCATAAAACGATGTCAACTGACAAACACTGCCACGTATTAAGCGACCGTTATTTAAACATTTCGATGGAAATTAGGAAATCATACGATACTATTGAAGAAACTATAATATGTAATGAACATTACGGAAAAAAAGTACTTTGATGAAACAACTAGGGGTAAAATAGACAGTTTGGGAATATCCCAGTGGGGATTGAACGAATAGCAAGACGAAGAATTATAAAGTTATTATCCTATCTGCATATACACTTTCTTAGTCACACTGATAATACTGCTATTTCAAATTTTTATTAGACTGGTTTAAAAAACTATGCTATTATTCATGCAGTTTTCGACAAGCACGTGTACACCGTTCAAAATACCTGGCTTCTTAATAAGAAACTTTGTACGCATAAAACTCTAGGGAGTCAGAGTGAAGACTTATATCCTTTTTATTGACAGGTTAGTACAGTTCAGTGTACTATTTTACGTAATTGCAAATATTTATATTCATACCTCGATACGATTTTTCTACTCAGATTCGTTGAAGTAGTGCCACAGTTAGTGTAAGACGCTTAATAAACGTAGAATTTCCTAGTAAAAATAATTACGGATAGGCATATGCTTGAGAAACTGTCACGACTTTGATTTTATCAAAAAGCAACATTATTCACACGCGTAGATACATTATGTTGAATTATCTCATATGTCTCCTTAATATTAGTTATTTAAAATAAAATAAGGCTACAACAACATTGAGAATAATTAATCACATGTATAGGCTATGAGTTATTATTTCTACCATCAACCTTGTTTGAAAAGAGAAATATTGTAGAGTATTGATTCCAACATTATAGTGTTGACGTTAACATATCAACTGGAACCGGCTGCTAGCAATAGCTATGGCAATAATACTCTACAAATTATAGTGATCAACTAAACGCAAGTAATGACTACAGTCTTAAATCCTTAGAATTTGATAAATCAATGAAATATAGTAAAGAAAAACACACGGATAGCAAGTTACTTTCGGTAGAAGATAACTAGCCTTAAAATTCGAACTCGCGGTCCGGCAGAGCAGGGACGAACCAATGAGACGGCAATTTCACCTCTCAAGGTTATTGAGCACAGTTTAGTTTACAATGTTGACAATGTATCGCATGCTCGCTAATTTCGAGGAGGAAGTTATCGTTGGCTATTTTCTACAGAAAGGTTCTTGGAAAGCGTAAATATATTCGGGGACGCAGCATACATACAGTGTGGGTAGGTAGTTTTTATATTAAGACCTACTTGAGATATTGGGTATTTGGGATTGACATCCAGGAAAATGACACTTTGAGAAGGTTTCTGACAAAAAAAATCTGCCTTAATTCCGATTATTGAGAAGTGTGTAGAACGAGGAACAGGAATTTACACTCAGATACAGTCATCAGATCGTCGTTCATAGTCGACACTTTGTGGATCCCTTAAAAGGAACTAACACGAATAACATAGAATCCATATGGTCTAGAATAAAAAATCATCTTAGCAAATATTAAGAAACCAGTGGAAAAGTTCCCTATACCACATGGACAAGTATTTATACAGTGAAACTAAACTTTGCTGGGAAACTTGAACAACTACAAATGACCTTGAAGCTTTTTTAACTAATGAGAACGCACCTGTAGATAAAATCATAATTTATTCTGAGAAACGATAAAGTATTTAAAGAAATGTTACGCGAGATTTCAGGTTTTTACATGATTTACCGACTTTCGACGGTTAAAAGACGAGTTCATTATGTTCAAATTCATAATATAAACGAAATAGAAACTCATCCATTTATCACCATATCATGTTGTTTCCAGAATATTTATATGGTCTAAGAAACTTCTTCAGACGTGTTCAGTATCCTTCGATGTTAGTGTGTAAACAGCAGCACTTGGGTTTACGAAACGTTTCTCTTGAGCTACGACATGGTGAACATATCCAAATGTACGAAGATGCCAGTAAGATTTGCGGTCGTCAGTATAAATTGTGGATCCTGGTAGAATGTACATCTAGATTATTGGTATCAGGACCCTCGCAGCTTGATCTCAGAAATACCGTGAATGTCCCTTTCTTAATATTCTTTCGTAAATACCAAGAACCTACCAATAACATTAAAGTAACAAGTACTAACCAATTCGGTTTTCACCCTGTTCCAAACAGGGGGTGAGTCTTTAACAGCAGTTGGCCGTGAAGTATTATTTTCAATCAGCCATTTGAAGAAACAACATACTGCTACGAAATAATTTGTAATCTTACCACTAACTACAGGACCATGCAAAGTCTAATGCAGTACGACAAATTATATACACATTAGATACACTTATACTTCTAGATGGTATTAATTCCCAACAACGACAAAAACGCTCCACTTAATCACTTTCAGAACTAATGTCTACCAATGATGACATTTGGTCTGGTTAAATAAGATTTCACAGAACCAACATACATCTTCGTTTACATACCCTTTGAGGTAGACGGAGTTAGTCCGACACTTTATACACAATATCGGATACTAAATTGTTTTTATGTTGTGCTCATCAAATCAGTATTTGAATTCGCAAGGTTACATACCTGCTTTACCCCCTATAATATCCGAGAGGTGTGAACTATTACGTTGGCTACTGTTTCAACCTCAGTGGTAGGGAATCTACAGTCTATTTCCTTTGAGTATTTTGCATCACCTGTGACGTTTTCTGAAATATAATCGATATACTGATGGAATACATGTCTGAAATCCGTTACCTTTAGCAGTTCAGAAAACAAATAGAAACCTATAGATATACTGTAAAGACCAAAGTTCCAGGTTCAGTCGAAGTGCAACAGTTTCTCAGTGTAGTGAAGGTCGTTTATGCGAACAGCATAGATGCAAAAGCATAATCAGTAAAACACTGCACTGTTCGAAATTTAGTACAAATATAGTTTGCATATTTCAACAATTTTGCTCCTCAAACATAAAAAAGATGTCGAAATTGCTATCTGTTAAAGATAGGGTACTCTCCGAACAGACGAACAAATCATATTCAGTTCGTGGTCGACCAAACTGATATGGTACACTTGAGTGCAATTAGCCAAAACAGCAAACCAATATGGCTTACAGCGAGATCACAATATCAAATTGGATAAAGCTGAAGACATCCATGGAAAATAACATACAGCAATAAATTCAGAAGGAAACCGATTTGTGAGTTAAAACTCAATGACAGTTTTAGTATTGGAAATAAAGAACTCAAAGGTAACAGCAAAGACTAAGAACTGCAATGTTACACCATACACGAATGAAAGGATATTGTTCAGTATGGTAAAATAAAGCGCTTTTCAAAAACAAACAAAAATGGGGCTGCTTATTCGTCAGCTCAGGTGTTTACGTGACATCGTAACCACTTGTCGTGTCAATACTGAAATCATCTGTAATCAGTTATTTTTGAAATTCACACTATCTGTCATAAAAAACGTAACTGTACTTGCAAAATAAACTATTCTACATGAATGTAGTTTGCACTAAATTTCGTAGCTACCACAGAATCATAGAGCGTAGTTTTTCGTAAATACAATCTGTATATGATTTTCTTATTGTGAATGATGTCACTTTAAGTTTTAAAAGAAATAATGATGAGATTCTACTTTCGTTAAGAACGAGCAGCAGTGTATTTACGTCGTCTAAGACCATTTAGATGATCTCAGTTAGGTTTACATGATTACTAATTTTAATGGATGGTTTATATTGTTTTTAGTTTGTAGTGATTAAACTATAAACCACTGATGTAGTATGTTCATATTTTGCATAAAATAGTTGTATAACTCATTTACATTTGCAAATGGTACTGTGGTGGCCTGATTTTATTTCAATAGACTTGTTGGAACTTGTGAAGTTCATGCTAAGCACAGAACTTATAAAGATAGAGTGATTGAAATTGCAGTAAGGAGGCTGATGGATGGTCAGTTTATCACTGAAAATATCAAACATTCTTCGAACGATTTACATGGTGCCTGAAGGGTTACCTGTTATGGCGGGCACTTAAAGAAGATTGATTATCTCCTAGAACTGTTTTTTCTGTTAACGATTCATTATTTTTGGTTGTATACAAAGTAAGCATTTTATTATTATTATTGTGACATTGCTCTTATCCTATACTACTGTTTAAGGCATTAACTGTTGTTATATCATTTTTCATTTATGAACTATAGTTAATTGACTGCATATACGTTACCCCAGTTCACACTCACTATTACTCTTATTTTGTATTAATGTCAGTTTTCTAATTGGTTTATGATGCGGTCTGATTTTGCATGTATATAAAGGCATGATTGAAATAAAAAACCGATCTGATCTGTCTGTTGACTCATAGGTCGTTGTTCTTCCTCTATTCCGTTTTGGGACTGGTAGTCGAGGGGCTGATGTGTCTGTACAGTGATTAGTGATTATCAAGGTCATTATATATATTCCACAAAACATAACATTACCAAAGAGTAATGAAAATGTGCAAAGGAAGTTCAACAATGCAAAACTAAAGTTTTATGTAACCCACGCTGTATTAACAACTGAAATACGGAAACATTTCACTTATATAAATCGACATTCGGGCAACATATTAAAAGTTTATCGGAGTTCAGTTGACACTAAACTTTGGTGGCATATCCTTATCAATCAGTGTGTGTAGTTATATCTGAACTACACACCGAGATTCAAGAACAAAGAGACAGATGGGTAGAACATTTTGAGGAACTTTTGAATAGACCAGCTCCACCGAACCCACCACACATCGAAGCAGCATCTACAGACCTCCCGTTTGATGTCAATCCACCAACGATGGAAGAAATCAAGATAGCCATCCGACAGATCAAAAGTGGGAGAGCAGCAGGACCTGACAATATACCAACCGAAGCACTCAAGTCAGACATAGACATAACGGCGAGGATGCTCCACGCTTTATTTAGGAGGATCTGGGAGGAAGAACAGGTGCCGGCAGACTGGAAAGAAGGATACCTTATCAAGATACCAAAGAAAGGGGATTTGAGCAAATGCGAGAACTACAGAGGAATCACACTATTGTCAGTACCAGGGAAAGTCTTCAACAGAGTGTTGTTGAATAGAATGAAAGATTCTATGAATGCTCAACTTCGACATCAACAGGCTGGTTTCCGTAAGGAACGGTCATGCACAGACCAAACCGCAACACTACGGATCATCGTTGAACAATCAATTGAATGGAACTCGTCACTGTACATCAACTTCATCGACTATGAGAAGGCGTTTGACAGCGTAGACAGGAGATCACTATGGAAACTTCTTCGACACTACGGTATACCAGAGAAACTCGTCAACATCATCCAGAATTCTTACGACGGACTACAGTACAAAATTGTGCATGGAGGACAGCTGACAAATGCATTTCCAGTAAGAACCGGTGTCAGACAAAGCTGTCTGCTCTCGCCTTTCCTCTTCCTCCTAGTGGTTGATTGGATCATGAAAACCTCAACATCTGGGAAGAAGCACGGGATTCAATGGACAAGTAGGATGCAACTTGATGATCTGGACTTCGCGGATGATCTAGCACTTCTATCCCATACACAACAGCAAATGCAAGTGAAGACAACCAAAGTAGCAGCAACCTCAGCATCATTAAGCCTGAACATACACAAGGGAAAGAGCAAGATCCTCAAATTCAACACAGAGAGCACCGACCTAATTGAACTTGATGGTGAAACTCTGTAAGAAGTGGATACCTTTACATACCTGGGGAGCATCAACGATGAACATGGAGGATCCGATGCAGATGTAAGGGCAAGGATCGGCAAAGCAAGGGCAGCATTCCTACAGTTGAAAAATATATGGAACTCCAAACAACTGTCAACTAACCTCAAAGTTAGACTCTTCGATTCGAACGTCAAGTCAATTCTTCTGTATGGAGCTGAAACGTGGAAAACTACTGCAAACATCCTCAGGAGAGTACAGGTATTTATAAACAACTGTCTACGTAGAATACTGAATGTCTGTTGGCCGGAAACCATCAGCAACAGCCTACTTTGGAAGAGAACAAACCAACTTTCAGCTGAAGAGGAAATCAGGAAACGATGTTAGAAATGGATAGGACATACCCTGCGGAAATCATCAGACTGTATCACGAGACAAGCACTAACTTGGAATCCTGTTGGAAAACGGTAAAGAGGAAGGCCAAAGAACACCCTGCGTCGAGAACTGGAAGCAGACATTAAAAGGATGAACAGTAACTGCAGACAGCTGGAAAGGATTGCAGAGGACAGAGTTGAATACAGAAGACTGGTGAGCGGCCTATGCTTCTCCGAGAGGGGTAACAGGCGTACGTAAGTAAGAAGTAAGTAAGTGTAGTTATATAAAGTTCCAGAAGTTAGACACAGATAACTGTACTGATTAGCAGTGAAAGCAGTCTTGTTACTTTGTATCACTTAAAGCTTATCAAAATTGTATGAATCATTCCACATACTGATGAATATTTATTTGCACATATTTTAATACGGCTTTTTCATTGTAGCTTGTTACAAAGAATACAAAGTGGGGAAGTTAATGCTAATCGTACAGCGAACGCATGCTAATGTTTACGTTAGCAACGTTACGATGTAGCCTTTCTTTTTGATAACCGTGTGTAATAGCATACCACATGAGAAAGATTGCGTTTTGGGATCTTCTCAAAATTTGTTATTTATTAGTTTATTAACTAAGAAGAATCACTCTTTTCAAATATATTTTCGCCTTCATAATGGATTCATTTAGTATCAGCTCTCCTTACATGTAATAATCTATGTATCCATGTAATGAACGATTTCTATTCTTCGCTGAGCTAACTGGTTAGACAACTCAAGTGACTTGTTAAATAAGCGTTGACACACTTCACAGTATTAACATTGTAATGGTGAATAATAATAACGCCGATTATAAACAGTTGGTGTAACTTGTACCTAAGATGAGACCACTCACCTATCAGTGCAATAAGAATCAGGCTAAAGGATCAAGGCAAGTAAGCTGTCAGAGTAGGCCATTAAGTCTATTACTAGAAATACACTAAGATGCGCAAACTATAGTAGGCGAGTATCTTATGGTTTTGAGTACTGTTTACCGCACAGAAACACGTTTACACGCGCATTGTTAAATAGGTGCTAACCATTTCATTAGAAATTAAATTGCGGATGATTGTTAGCTAACAATGACAACATTTCATAGCATCGTATCAAATAGTTGCACTTAAGCTCCTGAGACATAACGCATACATAACCGCGTACACAACGAACCCTAATATACACCACTGTACTGCTACAAATATAGAAATACAATAGGCAATTATTAAGTATTAACCATTTATTATAGACAAATCGTTAATATTTGCATGATACAAACAGATTTTCAAGTGAATGAGGGGATTAGAAAACCTGGAGAACACAAAAACAACACTAGATTTAGAGATAAAAAACATATTTCTTACTTATCTTCTAAGAATCCTTTTTGTATAATTTTTAATCTTGGTAAACACTCGCATAGCAAAGCTTTCGCCAAACTTTTGAAAAATCAATCGTCTTTTTCTCTGTGTATTCTTCAGCTTTTGCAGTGGCTGTTTAGACGGCTTGAAACATGAAGTAACGCTGTTTATTTGGACACTTACGTTGGAACTGTGCATCCAACGTTTACAGTATCGACTTAACAAATCGCAACAAAGATAAAACGTACTAGTAAAAGTACTGTCTCTTAAATGTGCTAGCAACATGTGCCGACATGGATAACGGCACATGATATACGTTTGGCAGTGCACTCACCTGAAGTCAGATCTACTCCGTATGATATCGATCCATCGTTAATGAACATGTAGTTTTGAGTGGCTAAACTGACATACAGGTTTCTAACTTTCTTTAATTGATATAAAACTTTAGTATGTCATCAGAAATAAGCTCTTTCTGATATGTATTTCTCACATGTTCCATAACTGCGTCACATGAAGTTGACTGTTGAAGAACTGGATTTATATTTTCCTTTTCCTCTTCTGACAAGCATCTGAACCAAGAATCGCACCTCATAAAAGATTTCGTGCAGGGATGGTTGTGCGTCATGATATATGGACGAACGATATACTCATTGACATTCAAAGCTACACGAAACATAGATTTACAATCCATGCATTTAGACCTAAAGATGCGATAATTACAGTTCAACTTACGGTTTGTTTCTCTGACCAATCACGTGAGATTTCCTTTATTACCAAATGTACTTTTAAAAACAACGAAAAAGTACCTAAAAGACAAAAACGAGGCACTTTGACTTTGCGAATGGATAAAGTGAGTGAAGGTTATCTACGATTGCATTAAATTTGTTAACTTACAGACCAAAAATCTCTAACTGCTTGCTCTACATCCTCCCTACTGAAAAATCGTCGGCTAAGCACTATATTTTCCAAAGCTGCTTTCAGATCAACACTAATTTCTCGTGAGGAGCAGGCCAAAAACTATTATTTAATAAGTTGATACGTAAAAACTATAGACTCACCTATTATTAGTCATATTTCTCAGTAAAAATAGTGTTGTCGAGATTTGTGAGAGTTAATAAAGGATGGTCAGTCTGCCATGCTGCAAATGTGGGACTGCCGCCATACACCTAACCGCTCAAAGTCACAAAGATGTCATACCGCGGTAAACTAAACCAGGCTGATGCTTATCTAGTGCCATCGTCGTACTGAGTTTTGGTAAGACAAAGCGCTTCAAAGCTTTGTACTATATACGGTTTGATAAATATTCCTTCGTAGTTTTTATCATTGTACCTTCGTAAAAATTATGTTCATTAGAAACAACTTTTTTATAGTAAAAGACTTTCAGGCTTTTGTTTGTAGTTACTGTCAATGAACGTAATAAAATAGCCGTTTAGCGATTACAACTGTTTACAGTTTTGATATTTCATTATCAGTAGAGTCGTCGCTCCATATTCATGTGATTGTTAGTGAAGTGATCGAAGCCAGTTTCATTTCCTGATCAACTAGAGTAAAATGTAGAACTTCATGTTATATCAGTTATAAGTTGTTTTATCGTATGTTGCTGTTAGCAACAAATCGTCTGACTTCTTTTTTAACTACATGTCAAGTGTACAGTATACCAAGTTCCTTGTGCTTCTGGTGTATAATTAGGCAATTACTGACAGCTGATCAGTTGTTCTAAGATGTAAAGCAGATTAATATTTTTATTGTACATGTGGGATATATCATTGACATATTTATTATACATTCTTCCAAATGCTGAGTTTGTCTTGCTGTATATTTGCCTCAGACTTTAACTTGTAGAGTTTACCTGCAAAGGAGTATGAATGACATCGGGAAGGCGTCGTAAACTCATTTTAAGTTGAATTGAATCTTTCCCTTTAAGTCAATATTTCAAAACTCACATTTATTGCACCTACTTGATGTTGTATAAGCGCTTATTGGATGATCCAACAATGCATAAAATGGAACCAACCTCGAATCCAATCAATTCATCTTGTATAATACAACGAGTTTAATAATGTATTTAAAAAATATTAATAAGGACCAGTTTTCAGTAGCAAACATATCGTTGTTTATAGTCTCAATATCACACCAAGAATGTAATCGACTTCCTCTATTTCTGTCAGCTTTATGAGACATCATAGAATGTATTCCATTATCAATTGTAATCTGCTCTACAGATGAGATGCATTCCATTGTATTACGTAGATAAGTATTAAGAAGATACATAAAAACTATAGACTAACCTATTATTAGTCATATTTCTCCGTAAAAATAATGTTGTGGAGATTTGTGACAGTTAATAAAGGATAACCAGTCTGCCACGTTGTTAATGCGGAACTGCCGCCATGCACATAACCACTCAAGGTCACAAAAATGTCATGTTGCGGCAAATCAAATCAGGCTGATGTTTATCAAGTGCCACAAAAATAATTTTGCATACACAAACAAAAATTTGAGTGAAACGGTGGTTCATGAAATGCCGATAAAATTTAAAATATAAATTTCATCTTGACTCACGAATTGGAGGCCCTAAGCTTTTTTTCTTTTTGCTTCAATGTTAGCGACGGGAAAAAATCTGATAAATCATGAATAGACTCCTCATTTGATACGTCTGAAGTGCTATAAAAACTAGCTTTTTCTTCTCAAACGATAGAAATATTTATTCATCATTTAGTATGGTTGGATAGGTAATAAAGAAAATGGGAAGTAAACATCAGTGGTTTAACCCTTTGATACTATCTTCTTAATTACAAGTTATATTACTTGATTCATGCTTCTGGCCGTTTTCAGATTGATGATGCAACACCAGTAATCAAAATTAGTGCAATAAAAAAAGTTTTCTGTGAAATTAATTGAAATCAAAAGATACTTCTAAAAATCATAAGCTCCTAAAAAATAACAAAGTTACTTTGGAGGCCTTTAAAACCACTGTAGTGAGTAAAGCTTACTTCGGGAATATGCTTTTGATATTTAATATGATGCATGATACTTTTCCCTAGAAGGTCACTGGTAAGATCCACACGCGGATTCAAACACATACGGTATCGTTAGGGAATAATTTATAAAAGGACCAGCGTAAAAATTAGTGCTTACCTTGCATGGTCGGACTAGGCAAATCTTGAATCTATCTATAAAATTGGCATCGGTAAATTACACTGATTCTTTCAAATAAACGATTGATGTTATTTAATTTCTGAACGTACTAAGCGGCGGTAAGAACCATACGGTAAGAACAACTCTTTCGTCACATCTGTTTCTAACTGTCAACCACACCTAATCTTTTCAGTTTCAGGAAAGACACTGCAAGTACAGTAATTTTCATAGCCAAGAGAACTCTTACCACTGAGACATAAATCACAAAATCCATTAGCTTACTGATTCTGATAAGCAACATTCAGAAGATAAATCTAATAATAATAATAATAATAAGGATCTTTGCGGGTAATTTTCACTGACTGAAAGTGGTCATCAAATTTCATTATTTTCCACGGAGTTGCAATTAATGTGTTAAGTGTGCAGCCGGTTCTTTCTTCTGAAAAACTAGTCTGTGGAGGAGCATTTAATACAGCATCCTGTTAAAAATTTATTACAATCAGAAAATACTGTTGGTAAATACATCTTTTTTATGCTTTGTCATCATGATAGCAACGGCACGAGATTATATTCTTGCGTAAGTCGGACCAGCAGCATATTTACGACTAAGCTAACTTTAAATTTGATTATTTATGAGAAAGGTGAGAAGCTTTAAGTTGTTAGATTTACTGTTTTGCTACCAGAACGTTTTGTCCTGTGGACTAAAGTGCAAGTCAACACGATTTACATTGATTTCGACAATGTGTTTCATCACGGTTGTTTCAATGTTGTAGGCGGATAAAGAGGTATGCTCGAGTCGTTCGAGGCCTATTGTGAATTTATGGTTTTGCAGATGTTGTCACAAATGATGATAACGATTTCTATGTAATTATCAGCTATATACATGGTGCTTATTTTAGTGTGGTCTAAAGGTTTATTGTTGTTTGCTAAAACGTCACTGAACAAGTCAGTCAAGTTCTGAAAGGTATTGTGTACCGTTCTAAAATTCAAGTGTATAGATGTTGAAATAATAGGGAAGATGGATGTGACTTGAAGTTGTTGTGGTGACTTGACGCTGCAAACATTATTAGAAATGTGAGATAAGAATGATGTTGAAGAATTCACAGTACGTAATTTGGCACAAATTGAACTAACTGCACCTAACATTGCACAAATGGTTCATGGTCAACCATTATTACCTCTCCTATTACCACCTCTATTTTCTCAATCAAAATTGTCACCTGGACAGCATAAAGATGTACAGAATCTTGTACAAAAGAAAATGCAGCATGCATCATCGTTCCTTTTTAGAAGTTGTCAGTGACAAAGGATCTGAGATTATCATCACCTCTTGAACCTTTTCGGTCACTTTGACTGGCAATAAGCTGAAGGTACATTCGCACCTTAGTATATGAAAAGTTACATGACAGACAAAATACGAGTTCCAATCTTGCAAACCACAGAACGAGATATTGCTGGCAGCTGAACACTGTCGAGTTAATAGCGACTTGAGAACAGACACAAATTGGAATAAACACTATAATAACAGTTAATACAAGTATATACAACAAGTGTAATGTTTGTAAAATTTAGTCCACTCAGACTAACAGCGATGCTTTAAAGAAATGATTAGTACTTAAGATGACTACCACTCGTCATATGAGTCAATCTGAGTGTCCAATTGATTCATTATAGTGAGTTCAGCTTGGAGTAATGCCAGGGTCGTAGAATTATGTGGTTGTGATGCCATAATTGTGATCAAATATTAAACCAAGCAATCAATGAACGAGACTCATTTCAAAACGAGGATTAAGGCATCAGCAATATACCTAAACTTCCGAAAATAAAAGTACAGGGCCTCAGAGACAGTGTGTCTGAATAGCCAAATCAACGACTCATTTAATTAGCGTTAACACAGTATGTATAAGTAACGTATTAATTGCTAAGAAGAGAAGAAACTAGCTATTTTTCTTGCAAATATTTATAATATTTTTTGTCAATCATAAAGTAAGTCGTAACCAGTGCTACTGCTCATTCTTACCACATTGACCTTGAAATTCCTGATTGGTCGTTGTGATGTTTAGTGTGCTATTTATTGTAATTATTACAAGGTTATCACTGAAACTATATATACAGCGCTGGAGCGAAACAGAATCAAATCTTCATAGTACTGCTTTCGTATTTTCTTGATTTGGTTTTGGGTGAGTGATCAGTTGTTGAGTCGTTGGTTATCAATTATAAGTATCTGTTGTTCATGTAGATAAGTTCGTGAGTTAGGGTTGCGGCTAGTGCTTCCACGTATAACGTAGCCGCAAGACGCGTAATTAATGCAAAACTTATAACAAAGGTAACACTAATCGACTTTAACGGAATATGAAGTTCTTAAAGCAGTCGGTATATGGCTTTCCCAATTGTGTTCGGAGAAGACGCTGGAATAACAAATTCATAAACAGTGTATGCAGCAGGTACAAAAAAAATGAAATTTTATATATATAGGTGACTTTGTAGTGACTTAAGTTGACTAGCTAAGAGTTGATTTCATAACTGGTGTATACACGTAGATAAGAAAGCTTAAGTATTCATTTACTTTCTTATTCTTTATAGGGATTATATTTCCTATTATCTTACATTGAATGTTGAGAGACATTGTGTTTGAATGATTAGCATCCCGCTCCAACTGTCTCCTGCCCACGATACGAAATAAAGACCTATTACCAAAGATTATTGTTTCTTCTGTTAAATTAAACGGAACGTACCTCATTACTAAATGTATGAGTGTCATATGTGTAACATGTGTAGCCGTGCCAAGTAAATTAATATGACATGGAAAATACCAAATAACTATGAAATAGTGAGTACAGGAAAAGACTATACAATGGAACTTTGGCTGACATAGGTTGCCAATATCAAGGGCATGTGCACAGGATAAAAATCAAGCCAATGTATGTACACAATACTGATGAGGGAATAACATCACATATTAAGTAAGCCCTAGGACTGCGAAAATGCCAAATAGTAAATTATGAAATAACGTGAATATATATAAAAATCAGCTTTTAGAGATATTCTATATAAAATAGTAAAGGAGTGTAGCTTCAAAAATGGGGCGACTCACCTTAACTGCATTAAGTGGGCCCGAAGAGTAAAGTACTGATTTTCATAATTTGTGATTCAGAATGTGTAATATGAGAATAATCCGACATTGTTCTTGATAATCTGAAAAGTTGGGCTTACCATTTCAGTACTAGAGTAGGAACAATAGATAGGTCATGAACTTGATGTAGACGTTTAAACGGAGGTTTATTTAATTAAGGTAGCTAACTTCTGTCAATCGAACCGGGTAAATTTGCACTAATCATCGACGTCAGTCCTATATCTACAAAACTATTCCTCGAAGTATTCACAACCTTACCCAACCAACTTTAAGAACATATTGGTCTGAACCTAGTTTAAAGTTTTTCGTAACCAACTGCTTTTATTGCTTAAGGCAGGTGCACTGGATCACTTTTACTGTTCAACTTTCTTCCAGATCCCTCAATATGCACTCCTTTACACTCGCTGTATAAACACAACCAACCATCAAGGTGTGCTAGCGATGACTGAACACTGTAATTTAGCTTCAGCTAAACCGCTATTAACTTCCTTCCATAGTTCTTGTTATTTACATTAACCAAATAATCCGTTAACAAGTAGGCTAGTTTAGTAAAGATAGACAATGTCTTTAAAAAGAACTGCGAAATGGAACAGATTAGACTCGAAAGGTTTATTCCAAATAACGAAACTGCAGCATTTTGTTTAGGAATCATGTTTTGGAAAGTTATATAGTTTTAATTCTGAACATAGAAGACTTGGAGTTATCTTGGTTATTTGTTTAGCTACACTAATTTGCACACTGATGGCATTGAAAAGGATCCGGTTTAGCCGTTTGATGCGTTCAAACACAAGTGGAGGTCTTTGTGTCAAAACGAAATAAAAGGTCTTAGGAGAGCGATTTTTACATGAAGACTTATATTTCTCTGTCTCATTGAACAAGTATTACTTTAGTAACAATGACTTTTTTATAGCTATTATAAGCTGTCCTTGTTGTGTTGTGCTGTTTTTGTGTCAATCATTCGATATTAAGGGCAGGTTGAGGGTCGTTCGTCATGACTGCATATGCGTAAGTATCCCCACTCATATTTATGTTTTTTTGTGTTAATAAGGATACTTTTTTTTGTAATAGCCAAATAACTTCGTAATAATACATAATATCTATAGTTTGACGACGTAGTGATTAGTGTCATACTGACTGAACAAAACGTTGCATTGCAGTTACATCATTACCAATTAACGAGATTAAATGCTTGATTATTAGATGGATATTCATAGGAGCCTTTGTCATGTGTATTTATTTCCTTTTTTAATGCTTCAAACGCGTGAAATCGTAAATGTTAGATCCTAGATAATTTTTGCGGATCCTATGTATTTTTCCACTCGGTTTGCTTGTCTTGTCAAGTTTATTTGATTGACACATACGTACAAGGTAAGACTAAATAACAGGCACGAGACACTCCGAAGGCGAATTGTAATTTTAGATTAGTTGATTGAAGTTTGTTTTGTATATTCGTCGCCTATCATTACTTAACTAATTTAAATAATGAAATGGTCACTAAATATTTTCAACTTATAAGGCTGCTTATCAAAACTTTTTTGTACAATTGCGATGGACTGATTTAGCTATATAGATACAAAAGCGAGGTATTGCCATTTTTGTCGTATACCCATTTGGTGGGTAGGTAAGACTATTGATTAATGAGATTGTAATCGGACAGGAAGCATAATCATGGGTGAAGTATCTTAATGAATATGTTTATTGTGCCGTTCAAAGGCGGAACTTTGTAGATCTCACTAAAAAAATCCATATAAATAATATTTACTGAATGTAGTTTATAGGAGGCTACCCTCACAAGTACATAGTCAGTAAAACAGTCTCTTCCATAGTCCTTCCTAGCTGACAATTAAATTTAAGCACTGCAGGTCATTTCTGTGGTCTTGCTCGTACCCGTTCTTTAGTCCCATTGTCCTAAAAACTAGCTACAATTCGATGAAAATGTTATTTCTTGTCTCCCGAAAGATGATCAGATGCCTCGTGTAAAGCGAAATATTTGGTCAAATTATCATATCTGTTCAGCACTACTAAGTACTGCTCTATATTATTTTAAGCTAGGAAAATGACCACAAATTTCAAGTATATGAAGACATTCACACCCAAAATTTTTTTTACAGTTTTTCGTCGCTGTTACTGACTCCATCTCTCTAGTCTTATTGACTTACAGTTGCCGTGTTAATTTTATCTGTAGCAGATACACATTCGTGTTTGCTTCCACTTTGTCTGTCTGGCTTCTTTTTATTGGCTTGAGGTTTTATAAATCCAGAATCTAAGTTAGTCCCATCAACCTATCAGTCTTTTGTTCTCCGATTGGTATGCATAATCATAATCCTCACTTATTTTAAGTCATAGTGACTTAAAATTTGGCCAGGTCCCTTGTATTAACTTACCAGTTTAACATCTGAATGTCATAATCAACCAATATTTACTTATTGCGTACCTGTGTTGATTGAAATAGTTTCAGAGACTACGTAACTTTACTTGCTTTACACCGGATCACGTGAGTGGTGTTGTTAAGCTCGTATTGATGACTGTATATTCTAATGCAAACAAGCTAGCATTTTTAACGTTTAATGGTCTAGCACCTACATATCATGTCTTAACTGAATATTTCAAAATATAAATCATCTAACTTCTTAATCTCATAACAAAATACCTTAAGTCCGTTTTTAAAGTTTCCTGCTACTTTTCTTTAGTCTTAATACACATCGAGTACAACCGTTGATTCATCTGACAATAAGTTGGAACGCAAGTTGCCAAAATTAAGTATATTATATATAATTCTGGGTTATACATGCCCAACTACTTATCTCAAGTTAGCTGGAGGCTGCTCGAAGAATATTGCTGCCCTGATACACTAAACTTTTCGTACTTATTTGTGTTCGTGTCTCTAGAATTTTACCGACATAAATTATACTAAGATGTTAAATAGCGTAATGTTATCAAGTACGCTAAGTTCTTTGGTAGTAGGTTATTATTTTGTATGATCTTTCGGTTAAGTATCGCAAAATGCCTGCCGGTGTACTTTAAAGCATACCAAATATCTAAGCTACAAGTGTCTTATTATACTTCCTGACAAGTAATTTCGACAGCACGTTTTTCAATTGTTTGTATGTTACTAAGTAACATCTTAATTGAACTTCTTCAGCACCAGTATACCTGCCATAGACCCTAGTATGGGACTTGTTGAATTACCAATAGATCAAGCCGGCGCATATGTCATTCAAGATGCAAGTGGGGGTCAGATTCATTTAGGAAGTGTTCAAGGCGGGAAGAGTTTGCTGAAGCCCGAATTGGCCCAACACTTAAGCCAACATGCTGGCTATAAAGTTAGTTTTTTTGAAACCTTGGTATAATATTTTGCCTATACACTATGCTAGCACTCAATATTTGATTTTTCTGTTAGTTCACAGTTTAAAAATTTTAACCACTGAAGTCCGTTTCGCTGATCGATTTCTAGCACAGCAATTATTTCATATATTAGTAGGAAAACATCCTAAGAGCTTTGTACACAAACACCTGAGGCTGAGCAAGTGTTTACAAGCCACCTTTTTCCACTATTCCCAATCCAATAGTGGCGTTAGGCAGTGCTGCTCAATCTCACCATTCCTCTTCAGTTTTGCCACGAATAACATTGTAAAACAGCTCTGAAGAAACTGCTTGTTAGTAGTGTAGTTTTCTTACCTAGAGAAGGACTTATCGACCCCGAGTGTTCTGATCATATTGTTTTACTGTACGACAACATAACTTATCCAGTCGACACTTAATCAGTTGGCAATAGTATCCAGTAAGTATGGTATGTACTTTACTTCCTTTTAACTGCAAAGTACTTCTACAAGACTGTCAAGAATCTGTACCCTACTCTCACCCCTTGTGATGAATCGCTGAAATGAGTCGGAAAGTTCATATATCTGGGTAGTTGCGTGTGTTGGTGGTGGGTATCAGATGTGATCTGTCTACTCATAATGAAAACCAGATCGGCTTATGCTAAATTGAGCCATCTTTGGTATCGTCTGATGTGAGTGTTTGTAAATGGTCAGGTTCACAACTCTTCGGTGAGGGTGGTTTTGCTCTATGTTCCCGACACCTGGTGTTTGAGCTGAGGATGCTCAGTGTCTCTCTTTGTTTGATCACCGTTGTATCCGGAGAATCGCTGACACCCCGTGAAATCATGTCAATAATTCCTGAAGTTAGTAATTATAATCCAATTAGTGCAACTATCAGTGAAACATCGGCTTCAGTGACTTCGTCGTGTTTAACGAATATCATCCCAGCTGCTTCCATATCTTGCACTAGTTGCCGACACTGGAATTGGTTGACAAAAGCAGAGAGGTGGTTAGTTTATGAGATGACTTCATGAAAGGAAAGTTGTATTGAACCGCCATCTGTCGATCCATCCTTGACTTCCTGGTTGGGGTACTAGAGATGGTGCAAATAGGTGGTTTCGAGACCTTATCATATATGACACAGAATAAAAGTCAGGTGTCGATTATGCTGCAGTTTCCCATTACAATCTTCATAAAAGTGTGATGACTTTTCTTGATAAGAATGAGATCTTGTTTTTATTTCTACTTGAACTGTATTTCCCACCTTATAATCCTCTTGTTGTCCTACTTTACATTTCTTCCCCTGATTGCCCTTCTTTCATTATCTTCAAAACGTTACTTCTGTGCTTTATGTGGCGCATATATCTTTCATTCTACTTGTGTACCGAATTTTGTGTTTGAATAGAATAATATAAAGAGACACCTGACTATGGTCTTAGCCTTTATGGAGAGGTTACGCTTGGGAATCCTTAAGAATCGAATTGGCTATAGTGACAAAAGTAGTAGTCTCCTTAAGTCCTTGTCATACCAAACGGGTTAACTGAATAGTAAGTAAGAGGTCCCCGGGGTGTGGGCGAAATTATACTGTTTACTACGAGTAGCTAAAACAAGGTAACGGCGGTTGATCAGTTCCTCCATTTATGCATGAGTAACATGAACATAATAAGTGTGGTAACCAAAAGCAATCGCTGTGATGGTAAAGATTTATGGATACTGACAGTTTCTCTCCAGTTTTCATCATTATTAATCATTATAAATGTACGAAACCAAGTGGTTAATTTTATTTCGTGACCATAGGGACAGTAAGAGGTCTTTCTGAAAATGTTCCCATTTACATGGAGTTTCCTTAACGACCATCAACAAAGAAATGTTGTATAATACACCAGTTTTCGCTTCTCTAGTTTCTTGAATTGCTATCTACTCGAGTGGAATGTATGTCCAATCAACCAGTTTACTTTCCCTTCTCCCTATAACATTGCGACTATCCGCACTATCATATGTTGTCTGTAATATCATTATTTACGCATCGACTTAGTCATTCAATCAATCATGTGCAACGTTAAACGTGAAATACGTTCATTTGTCAAAGTTACCATACCTCATTTTGCACAGAAATATGAATACCAAGGTAGTAGTAACGTCAGTGGTATTAAATAAAGTGAACGTATTGACTTGCTCCTGACTAATATGGCATTTTTTTTTTGTAAGTTATCTCTTTTTAGGATAAATTTATACTAATAAACCGTCTTCTGAAATCCGTTCTGTTTTTCAGTCAAATGTTGGTAGAGGAGGCTTCACTTTGAGCAGTAATGACGCTCGCTGGGTTTCTCTTAACGCAAATCGTGGGTCACGTAATATCACCAGGTTAGTTAGTTTTCATTAATATTTACAAGTGTTGTGACTTGACTGATTAATAATAATATATTCACTTATGTGAAACTTCAGATTCTCACCAATTAGTACTATGCATTCCTGTTAATTGTCATTTCCTAGCATTAACAGGTTGAATAGTATATTAAATTCATATTTCACTGTCAACCACTACATGTTTATGCATCAGATTCATCTCTTGTAGTTCATTTTTCTATCCGATAAAACTTAAGTTGATATTGATAGGTAACGTAATTTCGATTCGATTATGTGAAGACAATTAAACATTGAGTAAATTATTATCGTTTCAAATTTCTTAATGAATTGACACTGTTTACCCTTTCTGATGAGAATAACTTCCACAGCGATAATAAGTCGGTAGATACATGCTACCTTGTTGGGTTCCGCGTGATGTGTTATCGGAGACTTACGGTATCATGGCTCAGAACCGGTCACATTGGCTCACGTGATTCATTCATTATTCCCTTCATTCTTGAGCTTCATTGTTACTTTATATTTTTTACGCTTCTAATTTATCTCTTTCCGGACTGTATCATCCAATGTCTCGGTAACTCATCGTTGTAACTTATGTAACAGGTACAGATTAATGTACTTAACTTTAATCCCAACTTTTAGTATGAGCTAGTAATACTATTTAGTGACCCTAAGTGAAGTGGATAAAGAGATTCGAACCTGGTCCTTAATGGTCGAAATTTTAACGCCCTAACCACTGAAACGTTGCCTCACTTCCATCATGTTGTTCATCTTGCTAACTTCATCTCACTGTCCCGATACGGTATATCAACTGGAGTTCTTATTTAATGTCAGCCTGTGGTTGTCAAGAATTTGCTATTGATCGGTAATAAGCTGACCTCGATAATATAGCTTTAATATGATTGAAACTCAAGTAAATATATTTTGTATAGCTAATTTGGCAACTTCTAAGTAATTATTAGTATAATGAGTAACATGGAAGATGTTTAATAAAAGAACCTATATTTGTATGTTCCTATGAGATAAGGTTTTTGTATATCTATACTTAAAATACTTGATTTCTTACTGATCAATTACAAATTCGATTTCTTTCTTACCTAATTGGTCATGGTTAACAGGTCAATATTTATTAACTACCACTTAACGAATGTACTCCAATACCTCGCGTACATACACTGACTTGATAAACCGGTTATCCAGAACAAAATTATGAAAGGATACCGAAGCAAACATTCTCTATAATTGTCTAACTATGTGTACAGCTTTTTTAATGTTTATTGAGTTTCATTGGATTTTCCAGTTACACGTTAGCATATTTTGTACTAGAAGTTAAGAGTTCGTTTGCAGAATTACCCAATAAACTGATATAATCGTTTGTCAAAATAAAAAGGTTACTATTTATTTTTGAAATATGGTCTATACGTTCAGCTACTCAGAGTTAATTGTCACATTATATATATGTTCTGGATATATGCCGCTTATGAATTCTTATTTTAATGTGTTGTTTGAGGGATATTTACCTTTAGTGTTAATTACCTATTCAGTTTTTTGCTGGTTTCTCATAGAGTTGTTTACTTCACATTCAATAAATTCATCACATCTTTGTTATAATTTTGTCCATTTTTTACTTATAGTCGAAAACCTCTTAGCACAGGCGCTCCTCCTGCTCAATCAGGTGGGTTGCAATCTACTGTACTGACACCTGCTTCAGGATTACTCTCTTTGGGTACTCGTTATACTCCATCTTCTGCCACTGTATTTGGCACGTCAGCAGGCTCGATGTCTGGTGTTAATCAAGGTATAACTGGAGCAGGAGCTACAATGATATCTTCAGCCACACCATCAGGTAATATTGTTTCAGGTGGTATTGGCGCGATTGGTGTTGATCGAGAATCTGGGTATCGTCTAGCCGCCGCAATAGCTGGTACTAGTGGTCGAGGTCGTCCACGTGGTCGACGGCCATTAAGAGTGAGTTCACCGCATATTGGCATGATTTTTATAACTATATTCCTGATATTTCACTTGACTATACTTATGAAATCTTCACCTCTATCTTATAGGGTCAGTTTCCCGTCGTGCCAATCGACATGGTTCGGCAATTAGGCATTGAACAACAAGTCATTTTACAACCAGCCGCTCCAGTTGCTATGCGTAATAAGGCTGTGTTATGTCGACCATTATCGATGTGTCGTAAAACTCAAGCAAATGCGACGACATATGATAATCTTTCCCAACATGGTGTAGCTGTACAAACGGAAAAACCTCCGACTATAACAGAATTTAATGATAAAACAATGATTGGTGTAGAAATTCAAACTCAAACTGTTGATAGTACGACAAAGGCAGTTGAAAGTGAAGATGATGACGATGACGATGATATGGTACCTGTAGGTGAAATTGATGATGATCAACCATTGTTAACGAAATCTGATCGACCAAGTGTTAGTTGTGCTGAAACATCAACTGCTGATGATATTGCCTTTGTTGAATTTGGTATTCAAACAGGTATGATTCCTTCAACAAGATACGGAAAGTAGATCATTTTTCCTCGAAATTAATTCTTTTCTCTGAGGTTTTAATCAGCTTCATGTTACGATGTTATAGCAATAAGACCAATCTTAACTGACTTAAATTCTAGCACAATTAGCCCAAATTACTATATCATATTAAGACAATAAAATGAAATTATCGAATTGTATACAGTGGGGATTGAAATATTGGAGTAGCAATGTTGAAGGGACATATTAAGAATTCAGAAAAGGATTATGTTTGCCTGCATAAAGGAATGCCAAAAGTCAAGATCTGAAGGATACGTGGATTCATCAGCTTTATTGTTACCTATTCTGAGTCATAGCATCCGAGGTCCCCAACTACTAATCGTAGTTATTGCATGTATTTCAACCAGATAATCTGAAACTACTCACTTGGTTCATATTTACGGTCACTGACTTCATGAGCCGATCCGACGTCTTGGTTTGACATCCCATTCATCCAGATTGTTGAGAATACACTACATGTCCCACCTTGGTCAGTGTAGATTTAATAGTAACATGTGGAAACGGATTTTAACTTAATGCAATATTGTTTATTTACCCATTATTTAGAATGCCATTGGTAGTTAGCAACATTTCTCGCTTCGTCTTAAGGGATTTAGGTTTCACCATTTTATTAAGTGCGTTTTAGAAGCATAGTTCCTGTATGGATGACAAAACATCAGGTTATTATTGTCTCACTAGCTCTATTATGTGATAACTGATCTCGTTTGGCATGCGCTACAATTATATTACGTTTTAGTCTCTTAAAATCTATGATCACTGGTGATTTAATCCTACCAACTTAATGCCTTTAGATGTATCTGACGAGGACGAATTAAAAAAGTTTCCACTTGTTCTACCCATACCCATTCCGGTTCCAATCTACGTACCATTCCCAGTATGTCTATACGCAAGACCAGTACCATATGCAATCCCATATCCATTACCATGCCCAGTTCCAATTCCACTTGTTTTTGATGCTACTCCAGAAGCTCCATGTGTTGAAGGTAATTTTATTTTTCAAGCTGTCGAGATATAGTTTTCGTTTCATTTTTTAGACTAACTTAAAATGATATTTCTGTATTCATTTTGTTACACATTACGTTTTTACGATTTACTCAGTATTTCTTAAAGCTGACATCGCTGATTATGATGTACTTTACAATCACTGCATAATAATACTACCCGGTTTTCCATACTGAAGTAGGTATAGCGGGTTTCGTACTTACAACTTAGTAGTTGAGATTCAAACTGCTTATCTACCAAGTCATTCCTTAATAAGCACATGATGTATAACTGTGCAGATTCGTTTTTCACATGGATAGTCTAATGCTATCGCCGCATTAAATTGTGTTTTGATATATACTATTGGGTCTTTCCTTTGTTGTACATATCATTCTATTTAAATATCATTTTCTGTATGCACATACTTTCCTTACTATCATTGAAGTAACTACTACTTCTACTAATCTAGTGTTAATCTCGCTGTTCCACTGAGTTTTAACAACTTGAGCCGATGCATATATATTTCAGCTTCCATGTTGTACTTGCAGATATCATCTTGTCTTGCACGAAACGTCTAATGTTCACCTGAAGTTACTGTGAAAGTAACTAGATTTACCGCATGTCTTTTAAAATTAAAAGTATCAGATTGTTTTTTGCTATAGTTCATATATGGAGCTTTACCTCATTCTTTTACATCCTATTCGAGTCTACACTTATTCGGGAGAGATATGGTAGAAACCACTTAGTCTTCACACGATAGGTTCGTTTTACAGTACAAGAGTGTTAACCCATTGGCTGCTAAACAGTATCTTCCACTCTATGTATATCATTCATGGGTTATTAATTTAATTAACATAGTTTTGCTTAGATTTCCTAAGAAATTGTGTTCAAACGTTCAATTAACAATCACCACTCAGCCAGGTAGATTGAGTTACGTGACATTTACTTTTGCCTAAATTAGTGTTAAACGCTTCCCGCTTGATGCTTGCGAAGTTATACAAAATACACAATTGATGTTTGCAAACAGTCTCTAATACAACCTATTATTTATTAAAAGATAGTGCATAGCAGTAAACTTTGTTCTATCTTCTTACAAAACATGACCACTGAGATTGGGAAATTCAATTGAATGAATCTCACACGTACTTACAATGAAGTATGAATTGAAGCATGTTTTAACACTATGTGATTCCTCCGAAATTTGAGTGCGACAGTGGCTTAACTAACAGAGAATGGAAGCCAGTGAGGCTGTTTTCGACGCTATCGTTATGAGTATGGCTGTATAAAGTTGAGTTAGCGACCTATCAATGAAAGTAGTTCTGCTTTATGTTTATAAAACCTGCTCTACGCACTAATAATATCCGGCCACCGTTGCCACTGATAGACCATTTACATCCAGTGATAACACCGTGTAAACAATGCCGAGGTTCGGCAAGATGCTCTGCCCCAGTGGTGATAATTCAACTGGTATCACCATCTGGAGACGATTGTTATCCTAATAGCTTTCATTTTGTAGTGTTAATTGTTACTGTTGCTGGGACTGAGTGGAAAACGCAATGGTGAACATTTTATGGTATAGCATCGTAGTACGAAGCAAAGCTGCATAGAACAGGCCTCTGGACCCACTACAACTCCTTAGTTGGTTGTCTATGAGTGACTCACTGCTCTGGTTGGGGTCCAGCAATTCTGTATCTGTATTTCATCAGATATGACCCGAAATAGAAACCAGTGATGATTCTATTGTAATTTTCCATTACAAAAATATGAGCTTTCTCAGGAGTGAAACTTTTCGACTCTGTTAATATTTTCTCATTATTAGTTTCTTATTTATTGTGTTATTATTATTACTTTAGATCAAGGGCAACAAGTTGATTTGATAACTCATAGGACACTAATTGATTCCTCGGTGAAGCTAGACTTACGTGATTCCCCAGCAGTATCGGCAACTGGCGATGATAAGCATACTACTACACAAAGTGATGATTCACAGTCAACCGACTACCCATGTGCGTTAACAATGTCAGGTGATGAAGGAGATACGGAGACAAGTAAAGAGGTTGGTATGGTATTTTTCTTACCTATATGTTGATGTTTTTATAACTCACAATAACTTTCAGTTGTGTTATCTGAGTTCGAGGGTTGCCGTTCTTGATACTATCAGATAAACTGTTTACCTATTCCATAAGCCCATTATAATGAACTTGTCTTGGAATGTTTGTCTTCAAAGGTTTTGTTAGCATAACCTCTTTATGTTTCTGTTGACTGTTCAGCTTAGTTTGCCTTTGACCATTTGATTGGTTGGTTTTTTCTGTTTAGATTAGTAAATAGTCTGTATATATGCCCTTCAGTTGCAAATTGATCTTGAATCCCATGATTCCAGATATTCTCCAGTATTCCTTGAGTTTCCTTTATCCATAATTTCGCAATCATATTCCTGTCGATGGTTGGTTTAACATGCCATATCATTTATAGAGAAAGCCGTTTTGACAGACTGATTTAGCTTTTGTATAATAATTAAACTACTCATCCATCTAGCCGAAATAGGCAGTTGATGCTATCTGAAACGGTAATGAATACTTCATAATTAAACACGTAGCTCAGAAATTTGAATAAAGCAAGAACAAAAATGAACAAGTATGAATTCTTTTTTTTATTTTGTTGGTGGTAGTGGTTAAAATTAGTGTAGATTTATTATAAATCTAAAGCTTAATTGTTTACTGTGTATCTATATATAGTCATCCTGTTACTTGACTGTTCTGTATCCCTTTTTCTTAAAACAGCGTAGTAATGCTTCAGTTAAATCGCGAAATGTCTCCAGTCTCAAACGTTCTGCTCCAGAAGAGTCATCTTCGTCATCAGATTCATGGACTTCAGAGTCAGGTACTACACAACTCACTGAACATAATCCACCATTTCACCATCATCTACCAACGACGCCAGTAATGAGTCATTCCAGCGGCGAAGAAGTAGATCAATCACGACCGCCACCAGTTAAACGACCTCGTCAAACTCTTACACCTGTACTTACGTCTGATGCTAATTACCATCTGAAATTCTCTTATGGGATCAATGCATGGCGACACTGGATACAACAGAAATCAGCATCATCTTCTACAGACAAGCCTAGATCTACTGCTGCTGCAATGCAGCAGTATTCACATTTGTATGCCGATTTATTAAATATGAATGATTCCGATCTTAACGCTGCTTTGAGTCAGTTTGTCCGGGAAGTTCGTAAACCAAACAATGAATGTTATGTAGCTGACTCTATTTTCTATTTATGTCTAGGTGAGTTGTAAAATTTAGTAACGTTTATTATTGATCTGTCAAGATGCGGCGGCTTAGTAGTTAGAATGTTTGACCACATAGTTACAGGCTTATATCTCATTGCAACTACTTTGGTTAGGTAGTCGGGTAATACTACTACCTCTCGTAGCCGACTACACGAATATGCTTGATAAATGTGTCAGTCCACTAGACTTCTCAGCATCTGTGTAATTGCACCACGGAATTAAGCGGTTGTTTAGTTGGTAAAGAGCCTGGATGAAGTATAGTTACACTATTGTGGAGTATACTTATAATTATGGGCAAAGTGGTAGCTTAATTGTTAAGACGGTGGATTTCCAGGCATTAATTTTTAGTTTATAACCTTGATCGTCTCCACTTACTTTAGTTTGGGCAACCTTTTAGTATCATTGGCTGTCACATAATGTGTGGCTCCTAAGCCAAATGAATGAATATTTCCTTATCAGTTTTATTCCAATCAAGTCATACTGTAGAGATTGCTTATCACTCACATCTTATAATTTCACTTTGATAGGTATTCAAGAGTATCTCAATGAAAATGGTCGTATTGTAAATTTATTTGGAGATCCCGCTTTTACGGGTTTGTCCAGGGCTTTGAATGAAATACTAGCCAATTTTCAACCACGTATTAGTCCTGAAGGACTTCTTATATGTCGTATAGAAGAAGAGCATCTATGGGAAGCAAGACAATTAGGTTCAGAGTCTGCTGAGGTAAGCGTTATATACATAACTAAGCATTTTGATACGTTCGAAAAAGATTGAGACAAGATATGACATCAAGATATTTATGTAGTTTTTTTTCCAGATACCTTGACTGCTTAATACAGTTTCGCGATAAGCAGACCCTTGAAAGTTTCATTGTTTCAAACGTATATTCAGTCCACTCCAATTGACGTTTCATACTATCCACAGTAGTGTATTTGTATGAGATAATAGTAGCTGACTTTATTTTTATTACTTTTCACCAACAGTTCTGTTTCTAGATATTAACAACCATTAATAGATTACAGTTTTGAACATCATTTAACTTTGTTTTTGGACGCCAATTGCCAACTTACTAATTTACTAATATTTAAAGCCTCTGTACATAAACGCCTCGGCAGATTGAGAGTATACAATCACCTGTCTTTCACTCTAGCTTTAAGGTCAGACAGAGTTGTCCAATCACACTATTTCTCTCCAATTTTGCAGTTGACAGCATTCTGGAAACAGCTGTGGAGGAAGTACGCGTTGATAGCGTTGATCCGTTATCGACTTTGAGTGTCTGTAATGCTGGTGAATGTATTAAATTGTGAATTGTTTGTTTGAAGTTGGATTATGGCTAGCAAGTAGAACTCAGAACTCGCATTTTGTCTTATTCAAGATTCGTGAACTGAATGTACTTGAATTACCCATCTTGATGTTTGCTCCAGGCCTCGAACACAATCTATTCGTGTCAAAGCCACTACATTTTCCACTGAGCTATTATGTTCAGATAGCCACATTTATGCGATGGAATTATGCACATAATCGGAACGTGTATGGAAGCATTCTAAATGTGCCTATATAAATGAAAGGCATGGGTGTAGGTAAGCAAATTATAAGAGAGAAAATATTAGTGTAATTTCCCCTAAAGATTCTGTTTCGGGTGGATAAAGGTATTCACAGTTATCTTCTCTAAACTTTTCACTGTGATACCCCTCTACATTTTTAATTAAAAACACAAATATAGTCAAAGTTAGAGCTTGAAACGAAATCTGTAGCAATAATTACACTCCCACATGCAACATTCACTAACAGAAGAAGGATGTGACTGTGAATGTTAGTACAACACAATACTTGGATATTGACACCTTTGCGAGTGATTTAAACCTTAAATCTTGTCATGAATATGCGTCGAGTTTATACTCCGTTTAAATCTTTCCACGTTATCCTCGTGAATAATACTGTTAAGTTACATTTTCCGGGGAGTCGCTAACTCATTGTCCTTGAACTAAATTCATCGATTTACATTCCTTTCTTATCTATTTTAGATCCTGCTATTCACTATGCTTTATTACAATACTAAACATATTGGTTTACGCCTCGGGACAGTTCATCGACAGTTAGCATTTTCACAATTTCAAATATCTGAAACAGCTGTTCTATGTCATTTACCCGGTCATATGTTCGGTGAACCTGATGATTCAATAACAACATTAAGTTTAGATGCTAATCCTCAACATCCACAACGATGTCCTGTCAAACTTTATAAAGCCTACTTTTTCTCATTGGTAAGTTTCTGTTTAAGAATGGTTCGTAAATTGTTTGAGGTATCGTTTACGAACTAACTCCAGCGTTAACTAAAGTGCTACCATTACTTTTAAGCCATTTGCCTTTTTACCATTAAAATACGTACCGCAGAAGTACATAAATCTCGTGAAGGCTCTCTACTCGAACATGATTAGTTGAGTCGGATCTCTTATAGTGAATTTTCAGTAGAATTTTCAACCTCATGTATCCTCCTCCTTATGTTTCTTTTTATCTCCACCGTAGATATGTTGCCAGAAATTATACTGTCTTCATCTCGCTTTTTAGGTATTGATCTCTAACCAGATGGCTCACTTTCTGTTTCGAATATGCTGATGATATATTCCTATTCAACAAAGACAGTATTCAAAATCTCCTTAATGTCTTAGATAGCAATACTAGCATGTTTGAGATGCTTTCTTCTTCTAAATGCAAAATGTTACTTTCAAAACTGGTTTACTTCATCATCGCCTAAATTGATCATAGGAAGCGAAGTAGGTTGTGCTAACCTCTTCACTTATCTTGGAAGTTTCATCAACTTCTATGGGTTGTTGTCTAACAGAATTTCGCTAAAAATTAAGAAAGCTCACCTGGCTTTACTAACTTACGCAGCTTATGACATGCAAGATATCTGTCCCAACTAAAGTTCAGTTATACCAGGCAATATATACATATATATCCGAAACATCGCTTGCGTTCGTTTGAACTGAGTAACCGATGCTGGGGTTAAACATTAAATACTGAACAGTGATAAATCGGTCGATTGAAATCTTCAGGATGTGTATTAACTATGTCTAACCACCACCTACTTTGACGTACCGTGTTGGCAAATGTAGGGTTACGATGAAAAAAATTAAGGGTGGCTAGACCAAAACGTATCTTCAGTCAGTGTAGTCGTTGACTGTTGGTTGGTTTAGATTGCTTTTTAGCGTCTATGTGATAACTAAGATTAATGGTTGAATACTATAGGTGATATGACTGGAAATTGATCAGACTAGTTGACGTGCTTCACTCTTCATGCTTCTCCGGATCTTGATCCCTACTATTTTATTCACTCTGTATTACTGAACTACATTCCATTACTAATCTTTGATCACTTCGTGCTAATTTGTATGATTGTCTAAGCTGATACCCATATTTACCGGTTTTCACGTTGTTCATCACTGATATTTTCATACAACTATTCGGGTACATTCTATGTTTATTTACCACTAATACTACTAATAACAGTGACAGTCGTAACTTATGTATATAATACTCTATCTTATTTTTATTCAAGTCCTTCAGAACTACTTAATTCTGATAATGTGTTCTACTTGAATCCACTATATCCTCCACGACGTGATCTATGGTTTTCGACTGATCCTGTTCGACCGGCTGAATTGCAAGTGATACTAAATAGAATTAAAATGGTTAAAGAAATTCAAGAAGCATTTATGAATAGTCAACCAGATGGGGGCTTCTAGCTCATATATTTATAAATAAATAAATATTTATATATATTTATGTAAAACCGTATTATTATGTGTATTTTGATTAAGAAATTGTTCTTTTCTTCTCGAAGCAATCTACCAACGATTCCCTTTATTCTCCCCGCCCACCATTTCATATGACTATAGAAAAATGCCGAGTATCCTATGCATATTCGTCTGTCTCTTTTCTTTTTTAGTCCTATCGTTCTTTATATCATTTTTTGCCTCACTTTTTTCACTTGTATAAACTGATTGTGGAAATAAATTTTTTATCATGTCTCATTGTCTTTTTCTAATACAGTAATTGTGTATCTTTCACTCAACATCATAATCATTAGTGTTGTTTCGTTATGGGTGGGGGGGGGAATTTCAAATAAAATCGACTTTATTTGTGTAACTAGTTACTGGGCATTTGTCACAATCTAGGGAGATATTACAACAATGTCACATGATCCAATGACTTTAACTTAGTGATCGGGTCTGCGGCTTTCCAGTTTGTAAATATGAGCAAGGATTTTACTAGCCGCAGGTCATTCAGGTAGGGTGTAACTGCTAAACTGCTTCGTGTTTTTGTACAGAGAGTCCCCATTGTCAATTTATTGCTAAACGTTAGTCAATACCGACCTTTACAAGTTGTGGGAAGTGACCAAGATTTTTAAGGAGTAGGAGACGTATTGCACCTGATATTTATTAATACTAAATGTGTGGTAGCCATTATCTGGTAAGGTGCGGTCGATCTTAGTCTGTTTTATTCTGTCAGTTATTTACAGGTATTATATATGTAAGTATGATAGGACAGTTACTGAGTGACGACCCAAGAATTTCGTTCTACCGACGTACATCATTTCCACTCGTGAAAAATCAGTGATAAGGAATATCCGTTATGAAAAATAGGGTTACTAACTGTAAAATCAAGAGTTATTCAAAACCCATAGATTTTGAACGTCATACTATAATCGGATCCGGAAAACGTAATTATATTGGATGTTTAGACTGGAATGTGACACTGAAAATCTCAATTTTTTTTTCTTTAGTTGCAGAAGGGCATCGATCGCCTGTCGTGTAACCTTTAGCCTAGGAAGTTAATCAACCTTTGGTAGGCAGATTTTTGTTCAAAGCATAGTGTGCGGATACAGAAATTTAGGCGAACATATATGACAGCTTCAGTAAATTCATATCTCTATAAACGTTTTACACTTGTATGTGTGTACAACATAGGACCTGGAGTATGTGTGCATCGGGCCATCTTGCAACACCTTAGCAACATAGCAAGATTAACACCAAATGATTATAAGCATTAATTACGTCAATGATAATAATAATTGAAAAGAAGTGGGGATATGGTCTGGGGAGAAAAAGTTCGTGAAAAGAAAGGTGTGAAATGATTTTGAGTCCACAATTTCAGGTAGAACATAATGAAAACACGCGCAAACTACGGATGACTCTAGGTCATGTCACCAAGAGTCTCCAACCATTGGGATACTGTAACTAGTGGTATTACATACATACCCATAAGTGTAGAGAGCTTAAGTAATAAGAACTAGTGATTTGATTGATTCACGGCACTTCGCAAATCAATTCTAGATCTCGTTCCTCAAGTACCACCATTTAGTCCGATGGGTTTCCGATATCTATTACTGACCTTTAAGTATTTCTAACCAGCAGACTATTGTCTGGTGGCAGTTTCAGAACTTCATAGCTACGACAAGCTTCCCACTCATCCTTGTGAAATAGTTTAGCCGTCTCATCTGCGCTAACAATGACGTATTAAATAATCTCATCAATAGGATTTAAGTATAATGGTATTTTGAGAGTGAGCATGAGTCTACTTTGGCTAATAAGGAAATGGCGTGTGTTAATGATAAGCTGGTATTAATAAAAACAGGTGTAAACAGTAAAATCAAATTTACATAATTAATAAGCTTTTCAAGGTTACTTAGTTCTTTAACGAAAAGAATGTTATAGTCATTTAAAGCCTCAAATAAAAACTTTTGCTACTGAACTCTGCAATAAATCCATTAATATTTCAGTGAAATATACTTACATAATTAATCCACAAATCCGGTAAAAGTAATACTACGAAAATATTAATTTTCTGTTTTCATTATCCAGCGAGTACGTTATATGTGTTTTTGAGTATTCTACACCTTAAAGCTTGGTCTGCATCCGTGACTTCAGTTCAAGTGTTTAAAATCACCTGTAAATGTTTAAGTTGGATTGTAACTGCAAGCGGAATCCAGAATGCGTATTTCGTCCAATTTGAGACTCATAGGCTGGATGTACCTGCATCCCAATGTTGGTGTTCATATTGGGATTCGAACTCAATCCATTTCGTGCCAAACGTTACCGTGTTGACTATTAGGCTACTGTGTCCAGATACTAGCTCAACCTAACCATCTGCTAATAACTTATGTGAGCAGTTCATTATAATACATTGTCTGTGAAGATATATATCTTTCGAGTTAACCAAACCTTCTGCGAATGACATGATATGTTTGTAAGAGGGACGTTGTCAGCTTTTTCGTTATAGTTAAGGTTCTTAATTTTTGGTTGTTGTAGAATACTACAATACACCAAAGTAAATAGTTAAAAATTAAGTGTAAAGAGGTATATTGACAGCAGCAATCTTCACGGTTTCACTCTCGGGATTTGTTACATGTTCCAATCAACAGTTTAATCCTGCGTATCTTTTGTTATTTGCTGAAGCTTCTATTTCATGCTTCTGTGTTCAACAAATCGCCAATTCTAGTTTTGGTTGCTTAACGGATGATATCCCAGTAAACAAAAACATTGGGCCAAAGGTGCAAAACGTTGGGCCAGACAGCTGGCCCAATGTCAATTTTCGTGGCCCAATGTTTCAGTACGAAAACCCCAATGTGGCCCAATGTTTTTATTTACTGGGTATAGCGCGATGTGCCTTTGGGAAAATAACCTGCTGATTCAAGTTTGGTGCTCCTCAAAGTAAACAGCATTCATATATACTTTAAACCCATTTAATGTGCACATGATAACTGTTAATCTATCAATATGCTTACCTTGGTTTATTTGCATACAGTGTGCAACAGCCAACACATTTTTCGGGAGTCCGACGTCATACAAACATGCAGCCTTCTGAAAACTTATAAGTTCCCTACAGTGACTTTTGGTAATTAGTTTGATGCTAACCTATAGTGATTCGAACGTGTACGACTTCTAAGTAGCTCAGGTTTTGCTACAACTTAAGGATGAATTTATCAATTATTAACAAGAGATTCTAGTACGGACGATATCTTACTAGCTGTCAGGTTATTTTTTAATAAATGCAACGTGTACTATTGCGATATTATGATATTGCAACACAAATTTATTTGTGTTACTGTTGTTACTCTTAGTACCACCAATGTATTGCATCCATACTATTATTTTCACTGGTATGTTGTGGATAAGCAACAAACATATGTTAAAGTATGTGTGTTATATTTTCGTTATTACCGTATTATCTCCTTTACTCATCTCTTAGTTGTTATCAGACGGAATAAATTTTCGCAAGAGAGATGAGGAAAAAGCTAATTTGAGCGGAAAGCAACTGATTAGTTGCAGGTTAACCTGCAAATAACATTTATCGAATAACATCACGCAAGAGAGTTCATATAACAAATGAACGAAAATACTTAATGCTTTATGAAAAATCCTATCGCCGTCTCTATATAAAATGTGCAGGATTTTGTTCTATTGTTTCTAGTTATCTGGAGAGAATATATTCTGTCGAAAAATTTTCATGCATGCATAGTATTGATGTCCTTCGCCTGTTAACTGATGTACGTGAACGAACGTTCGTTAAGTTAAATGAACACCTGTGACCAGTCATCCAACAGCACTTCGACAGAATTCGCTCACCCAGTAACCGATTTAAAAAGATAGAAACATGGTACCCAGAATATTTGATTTTTATTTCATTCCGACTCTGTACACATAGTTATAGTAACGACCTTGTAACAGACCGAAAGATTAGCACACTGAAAGTGAAGTAACCAATCAAAATCTCCAAAGTGAGAGCGGAAAATTTGAACACCTTTGCTAGTTATCTCCAACTTCACAATTATTAAAAAGTTGATTCAAGCGAGAATATTTACAGTTGAAATAACCGTTTCTATTACTTTTTAGTAATAATGCTTACATTGTGATAAGACCAATTGGGTAAGTAATGTTTATTGTGCGAAAACAGAATAGGTCATGAAATATTACATACATTACTTCCAAGCATCAATTTGCAAATCCTCTGCGTTGTCTGCACTGCATCGTTTCTCAGCCTGCTTCTCTTAGTTGTTCTCGATTGTCCTCTGTGTTTCAATCCTGTTTCACTTCTTGTCCTCTCGAAACTCGTCTTGTCTGCTGTTTACTGATTCTTCCCAATTTACTTTGACGCTCTGCTACCTACTACTTATTGATGACTTATAAGTAGTATCCACCACACTCGCCCCTCCATTAAATTGCTGTGCTCGTATGCGCGCTGACCTTCTTGCCTCTGCGGTCGCTGGTTGTTTCTGCGTATTCGCTCCATCATTCCAACACATCCATCTTTGCAATTGACTTATGTTTACACGCTTCTCTTTGTTGTCCTTTTTGATGGTGTATACCGGTCCACGACTAGCGATGACTGTATACGGGCCCTCCCATTTGGGGAGTACTTTCTTCGAGCCTAGTCCACTACCCGTTATGCTTCTCCGTCCTCTACACTTCACCAGATCTCCTACTGAAAAGTGTCTCAGCTGATTCCCATGATGCTGTTCTGATCGTTTAACGTCCATATCCTGTTTCCGTCGTATGTTTTCCACCGCTTGTTTCCGCTCTTCCTTCCATTTCCTATCATTCCACTTTTGTGGCTGAGGCCAGGCGATGTTGTTGCCTGGCAGTCGTGGTCTCCTTCCGTACATCAGCTGGAATGACGACTTCTTTGTTGTTCCTTGATTCGAGGCTCGATGTGCTAATAATATCATCGGTAATTCCGTCTCCCAGTTACCCCCCTTTGCTGCCAACCACTCTTTTAGAGTGTGATTATTTCGTTCAGTTAGTCCGTTGGTCTGAGGATGATACGGTGTTGTTCTGACTCTTTTGATACCTAACTGCCCAAGGCGAGATGTGAACTCCTCACTCTCGAAACATGGACCCTGGTCGGTCAATATCATTCTCGGGACGCCGTGGTCGGCCACGATGTGCCGCATCACTGCTTCGGTCACCGTCTTTCCTCGTTGATCAGGAATCGCCACAGCCTCTACCCAACGCGTAGCATGCTCGGTCATCACCAACACGTACTGGTTACCGCTCGATGTCTGGGGAAATGGACCCATTACGTCCACTGACCACAGATCGCCTACTGTCGTTACGGGAATGGGCTGTAACGAAGTGCGTATGCATTTATCCCCTTTCATTAACTGACATTGGGAGCAGGCGAGGACGTATCTCATCACGTCTTCTTGCATTCCTGGCCAGTAAGCACTCTGTCTCAGGAGGTCAGTGGTTCTTGCGACACCTGTGTGTGCTAATTGGTGGCATTCGCTGATTAGTTCATGTCGTAATGGCTTTGGAATTACAGGTATCCAGCTTCCATCATTGTCTTTCCATGTTAACACTCCAGCTGCATTTAATTTTAATCTGTCCTTTTGGCTTAACAACGTCTTTACCTCTCTGCTAAAGTGCACTGATTCGTCATCCACTGCTTCAGTTAACGCTCGTCTCACCGTCCTAAGCGTTGGGTCTGCTTTCTGGCAACGAAGTAGTCTTTCTAGGTCTGTTTGCACTCTGTTGACTCCACAGGCTACTTCCGGTAAGCTAGTGTCCTCACACGGTCTTGACAGGTAGTCAGCTATTACGTTTCGGCTTCCTGGTATGTGACCAATCGTGAAATCATATTCTTGCAGGCGTAGTGTCCATCGTGACAATTTTCCTCGGGGGTCTCTTGCCGTCTTCAACCACTGTAATGGCTTGTGGTCGGTCTCGATGTGAAATGGCTGGCCTAGCAGATACGGTCTCCACTTATCTACTGCCCAAACGATCGCTAGACACTCTTTCTCGATGGTCGAGTACTTCTGTTCCGTTGGTGTTAAAACGCGGCTGGCATATTCCACTACGCCGTCATCCTGCCGAAGTACTGCACCAATGCCAAAATCACTGGCATCTGTGGCCACTGTGAACTGTTTTCCACGGACCGGAAGTCTCAATGTCATCTGCTTTGCGTTTAATAGCTGCTTGATTCGATCAAAGGTTCTCTGAGCCTCCTCTGTCCATATAAATTTTCCACTGCTCAGTAGTTTATATAGTGGTGCGGCGATCTCATTAAAGTTCTTTATAAAGCGGCTGTAGAATGCTGCTCTTCCTATAAACTGCCTGAGTTTCCTTTTCGAAGTGGGTGCCGTTATGTTCTGGATCGTCAAAATTTTCTCGGGTAATGGCTTCATTTCACCATCTCCTACTTTATACCCCAACTGTTATGACGAGAGAGAATTGGGGGGTGATTGGATGGATGGCCGAGTGCAAATGACTTGTGCCTAGTTGGTTATTGCGCGCCTGCCCTGTGCCCACTGAGTCCCAAGCCGGAATAAGAAGAACAAAAGCCAACCAGACAACACTAGCGAACTATCCATTTATTTACATAAATACATCGATTTTTATATCAGTTAATTTACAGTGAGTATTCATCAAGTGAAATTATCATCATTTAATTAATACAATGAAATACTATTAACTGTACTCAGGAGTTGAACTCACATTGAAATCAATTATTGTAATGAAAGTTTACAAATAAGCTTACAAAAAATCAATACAACTTGTTTCGTTTAATTAAGTCAATCATTGTATCTTTGGGGACTAGGAATCCCCAACAGCTCCCCTTTTTGAAAAAGATACAGGTATGGTCCAGTGCGTTTTTCAAAATTTGCGTGTTTGTGTACAACTAAAAGTACTCAGAAAAAAAAAGAAGGAACATGATAATTACAATTTGTACAACAACCACAATCTACCACTGATCTCCTCCCCCGCGAAAAGCTGTGGGGTCTTTGCGTTGTAACCAGATAGACACTTCATTTTCTTGTCCATATGTTGTCATTAAGCCGGTATCTTTGCGACTTCTTGGATGAATTGAGAAGTCAATGATTTTATAACACTTGTAGTGTGCTTTGGCAATGGTACCAACATTCTTCGGCTTAATGTTTCTTCTTGCTGGACGTTGTGGCTTCATGGGACTAATAGACGGTTTGAGCACGCTTCTCGAATTGACCTTCTCACTCTTACTGGTGGTTATGATGCGCGCATGTCTGTTAAGACGAGCACTTTGCAATCCTGTGGATAACGGTGAGATTACCGCTGTCTCATCACCTAGACGCTCCACCTTTGGATTGACCTGGGCAGATGTCTCCAGTGCTTCATCTTGCTTCACTAGAGCAGCGACACTAGGCACGCTGGAGAGAGATGCTTCTGTTGAACGTGCTCTCTGAGTTTGGGAGTCAATTGCGGATGTGGGCTGAAGTAGTGCTTCGTCTACTGACGCTAGGCTACTGCTGCGGATCTGGATGCGTGTTTGTTCCAGCATTAACTCAATTAATCGCTGGTTTCTAATTATAAGCTCCTGCAGCAACTCGGTCGCATGCTCGCTTAAAACCAACATGCCGAAAATATTAACTCAGCTAACTGCTAAAATGATGCAAGGTCAAGAATTAGCTTGAGATGCTGATTGGTCCTTGGTGAGACGAAATTATGGACCGATGACCTTGAGAACGCCGAGTGTATTCAGGTTCGTCGATTTTCACCCCGTCGCCAACTTGTTAGCACTTCGGTATCCTCGTTAACCGAAGACAGCAGGACGGCGCCTTTGGAGAAACGGATCGCCGAGCTGGAAGAGAAAGTCGCGGCGGTGCGAATCCATGCGGAAAGGGGAAGTAGGTGCTTTGAGTGTGGAGAGTATGGACATTACAGAAGACACTGCCCGAGGAAACGAAGATTTAGACATGTTAAACGTTATACACAGTCTTCTCTTTTTGAAACGTCTTTCCGGGTTGTAGGGTTGGTTAACAAGGGTGCGTTGTATACAAGAGTTCGTATAAATGGAAGAGTACTGGTGTGTCTAGTTGATACGGGCGCGGCCATATCCTTAATAGATGCAGGATTGTGTCGGGAGATCAGGGCATGTTCACTAGCAGTACAAACAGTGAGCGGGCATGCACTGAAAATTTTAGGAGTGTCTGACTGTTGTGTTGAAGTCGGAGATCGCGTCGTACGATACCCATTTGTAGTAACTAAAGACATACAGCAAACAATACTGGGAGCAGACTTCCTTAGAGAGGTGGAGGCGGTCATCGACACAAAGAACAAGACAGTAAATACTAAGTACGGGCATTTTAGCATACAGGAGAACAGCCAGATAGCTAAGACACAAGCCGCGATCCTACCGCAAGTGAACATAGAAAATATCAATAAGGTAATAGCAAAGTACGGAAGTCTGTTCACTGACGACGGAGAGGCCTATGGTTATTGTGATAAGGTGACGCATGAAATCCCCGTAAACAGTCGTAAGAAGACAACATTCCACACACGCCGAATACCAGTTCATCTAGAGACGGAAGTAAATCGGCAAGTGGAAGAGATGTTGCGGGATGGAATAATTGAAGAGGCTGATAGCCGTTACAACTCACCTGTGCTGCTAGTAAAGAAATCCAACGGAAAATACAGATTCTGCGTCGATTTCAGAGAGCTAAACAGCATAACTGAGTTGAAGCCATGCCCAATGCCAACTGTAGCCGAAACCCTGGATCGTTTACAACAAGCAAAGTTGTTTACTGTACTGGACCTCAGGTCAGGGTATTGGCAGCTACCGATAAAAGCGGATGACAGGTACAAGACAGCCTTTACTGTGGGTCACAAACAGTACCAGTTTAGAAGAATGCCATTTGGGCTGGCGGGAGCGCCATTCACATTTAGAAGATTAATGAACTTATTGTTACGAAATCTTGAGAATGTGGAGGTGTACGGGGACGATTTGGTGGTTTACAGTAAAACAGAGAGAGACCACGCAAGACATCTAGAAGCAGTACTCAAACGAATCGAGGAATTTGGGTTGCGCATCAATAAGAAGAAGTCACAGATAGCCAAATGTAATGTCACACTGCTGGGGTATAAAGTAGGAGATGGTGAAATGAAGCCATTACCCGAGAAAATTTTGACGATCCAGAACATAACGGCACCCACTTCGAAAAGGAAACTCAGGCAGTTTATAGGAAGAGCAGCATTCTACAGCCGCTTTATAAAGAACTTTAATGAGATCGCCGCACCACTATATAAACTACTGAGCAGTGGAAAATTTATATGGACAGAGGAGGCACGATGTGCCGCATCACTGCTTCGGTCACCGTCTTTCCTCGTTGATCAGGAATCGCCACAGCCTCTACCCAACGCGTAGCATGCTCGGTCATCACCAACACGTACTGGTTACCGCTCGATGTCTGGGGAAATGGACCCATTACGTCCACTGACCACAGATCGCCTACTGTTGTTACGGGAATGGGCTGTAACGAAGTGCGTATGCATTTATCCCCTTTCATTAACTGACATTGGGAGCAGGCGAGGACGTATCTCATCACGTCTTCTTGCATTCCTGGCCAGTAAGCACTCTGTCTCAGGAGGTCAGTGGTTCTTGCGACACCTGTGTGTGCTAATTGGTGGCATTCGCTGATTAGTTCATGTCGTAATGGCTTTGGAATTACAGGTATCCAGCTTCCATCATTGTCTTTCCATGTTAACACTCCAGCTGCATTTAATTTTAATCTGTCCTTTTGGCTTAACAACGTCTTTACCTCTCTGCTAAAGTGCACTGATTCGTCATCCACTGCTTCAGTTAACGCTCGTCTCACCGTCCTAAGCGTTGGGTCTGCTTTCTGGCAACGAAGTAGTCTTTCTAGGTCTGTTTGCACTCTGTTGACTCCACAGGCTACTTCCGGTAAGCTAGTGTCCTCACACGGTCTTGACAGGTAGTCAGCTATTACGTTTCGGCTTCCTGGTATGTGACCAATCGTGAAATCATATTCTTGCAGGCGTAGTGTCCATCGTGACAATTTTCCTCGGGGGTCTCTTGCCGTCTTCAACCACTGTAATGGCTTGTGGTCGGTCTCGATGTGAAATGGCTGGCCTAGCAGATACGGTCTCCACTTATCTACTGCCCAAACGATCGCTAGACACTCCTAAAATTTTCAGTGCATGCCCGCTCACTGTTTGTACTGCTAGTGAACATGCCCTGATCTCCCGACACAATCCTGCATCTATTAAGGATATGGCCGCGCCCGTATCAACTAGACACACCAGTACTCTTCCATTTATACGAACTCTTGTATACAACGCACCCTTGTTAACCAACCCTACAACCCGGAAAGACGTTTCAAAAAGAGAAGACTGTGTATAACGTTTAACATGTCTAAATCTTCGTTTCCTCGGGCAGTCTCTTCTGTAATGTCCATACTCTCCACACTCAAAGCACCTACTTCCCCTTTCCGCACGGATTCGCACCGCCGCGACTTTCTCTTCCAGCTCGGCGATCCAATTCTCCAAAGGCGCCGTCCTGCTGTCTTCGGTTAACGAGGATACCGAAGTGCTAACAAGCTGTCTGCACATTCGAGCCATCTCCATCACGTTCAATGGCTGCATGGCATGCGCCAGTCGAAGCTGTGACGCGACGTCACCAGGGACACATTCCAGGAACTGGGATGTCAGGAGCTGCTGTCTCGACTCGTCGTCCAACGATGGCAACCCACGACGCAGCAAACTCGTCAGATTGGTGGCCAGCACCGACGGATCGCCGTCTGGGGCCAGACGCACGGCCCTAAACTGCTGCAACGCCAGCTCCCTGTCCGCTGGACTGTCGAATTCCGACACCAACTTGGCCACCACCTCCTCCCACGTGGCTCCACCGTCAGCCAGCTCCACGTCGTCGAGCACCGCCTTTGCACGACCTCGCAGCAGGGTACCGAGGACCGTCACCTTCGCCTTTTGTCCTCGCACGCCGACCAGCTCCGCAGTGGCTTCAAACTGCCGCAGGAATGCACCGACGTCCCCATCCTCGAACGGCTGTGGCCACGGAATCTTCATCTCGTACGGAGGCAGCGACACCAATTGTGAAAGACCAATTGGGTAAGTAATGTTTATTGTGCGAAAACAGAATAGGTCATGAAATATTACATACATTACTTCCAAGCATCAATTTGCAAATCCTCTGCGTTGTCTGCACTGCATCGTTTCTCAGCCTGCTTCTCTTAGTTGTTCTCGATTGTCCTCTGTGTTTCAATCCTGTTTCACTTCTTGTCCTCTCGAAACTCGTCTTGTCTGCTGTTTACTGATTCTTCCCAATTTACTTTGACGCTCTGCTACCTACTACTTATTGATGACTTATAAGTAGTATCCACCACACTCTTCACCATCTCCTACTTTATACCCCAGCAGTGTGACATTACATTTGGCTATCTGTGACTTCTTCTTATTGATGCGCAACCCAAACTCCTCGATTCGTTTGAGTACTGCTTCTAGATGTTTTGCGTGATCTCTCTCTGTTTTACTGTAAACCACCAAATCGTCCCCGTACACCTCCACATTCTCAAGATTTCGTAACAATAAGTTCATTAATCTTCTAAATGTGAATGGCGCTCCCGCCAGCCCAAATGGCATTCTTCTAAACTGGTACTGTTTGTGACCCACAGTAAAGGCTGTCTTGTACCTGTCATCCGCTTTTATCGGTAGCTGCCAATACCCTGACCTGAGGTCCAGTACAGTAAACAACTTTGCTTGTTGTAAACGATCCAGGGTTTCGGCTACAGTTGGCATTGGGCATGGCTTCAACTCAGTTATGCTGTTTAGCTCTCTGAAATCGACGCAGAATCTGTATTTTCCGTTGGATTTCTTTACTAGCAGCACAGGTGAGTTGTAACGGCTATCAGCCTCTTCAATTATTCCATCCCGCAACATCTCTTCCACTTGCCGATTTACTTCCGTCTCTAGATGAACTGGTATTCGGCGTGTGTGGAATGTTGTCTTCTTACGACTGTTTACGGGGATTTCATGCGTCACCTTATCACAATAACCATAGGCCTCTCCGTCGTCAGTGAACAGACTTCCGTACTTTGCTATTACCTTATTGATATTTTCTATGTTCACTTGCGGTAGGATCGCGGCTTGTGTCTTAGCTATCTGGCTGTTCTCCTGTATGCTAAAATGCCCGTACTTAGTATTTACTGTCTTGTTCTTTGTGTCGATGACCGCCTCCACCTCTCTAAGGAAGTCTGCTCCCAGTATTGTTTGCTGTATGTCTTTAGTTACTACAAATGGGTATCGTACGACGCGATCTCCGACTTCAACACAACAGTCAGACACTCCTAAAATTTTCAGTGCATGCCCGCTCACTGTTTGTACTGCTAGTGAACATGCCCTGATCTCCCGACACAATCCTGCATCTATTAAGGATATGGCCGCGCCCGTATCAACTAGACACACCAGTACTCTTCCATTTATACGAACTCTTGTATACAACGCACCCTTGTTAACCAACCCTACAACCCGGAAAGACGTTTCAAAAAGAGAAGACTGTGTATAACGTTTAACATGTCTAAATCTTCGTTTCCTCGGGCAGTGTCTTCTGTAATGTCCATACTCTCCACACTCAAAGCACCTACTTCCCCTTTCCGCATGGATTCGCACCGCCGCGACTTTCTCTTCCAGCTCGGCGATCCGTTTCTCCAAAGGCGCCGTCCTGCTGTCTTCGGTTAACGAGGATACCGAAGTGCTAACAAGCTGTCTGCACATTCGAGCCATCTCCATCACGTTCAATGGCTGCACGGCATGCGCCAGTCGAAGCTGTGACGCTACGTCACCAGGGACACATTCCAGGAACTGGGATGTCAGGAGCTGCTGTCTCGACTCGTCGTCCAACGATGGCAACCCACGACGCAGCAAACTCGTCAGAGTGGTGGCCAGCACCGACGGATCGCCGTCTGGGGCCAGACGCGCGGCCCTAAACTGCTGCAACGCCAGCTCCCTGTCCGCTGGACTGTCGAATTCAGACACCAACTTGGCCACCACCTCCTCCCACGTGGCTCCACCGTCAGCCAGCTCCACGTCGTCGAGCACCGCCTTTGCACGACCTCGCAGCAGGGTACCGAGGACCGTCACCTTCGCCTTTTGTCCTCGCACGCCGACCAGCTCCGCAGTGGCTTCAAACTGCCGCAGGAATGCACCGACGTCCCCATCCTCGAACGGCTGTGGCCACGGAATCTTCATCTCGTACGGAGGCAGCGACACCAATTGTGATAAGACCAATTGGGTAAGTAATGTTTATTGTGCGAAAACAGAATAGGTCATGAAATATTACATACATTACTTCCAAGCATCAATTTGCAAATCCTCTGCGTTGTCTGCACTGCATCGTTTCTCAGCCTGCTTCTCTTAGTTGTTCTCGATTGTCCTCTGTGTTTCAATCCTGTTTCACTTCTTGTCCTCTCGAAACTCGTCTTGTCTGCTGTTTACTGATTCTTCCCAATTTACTTTGACGCTCTGCTACCTACTACTTATTGATGACTTATAAGTAGTATCCACCACAACATATGCGACCCAGAGAGTATGAAATGTTTACTACTTACTAAACAATTTACCTAACGTTTTGTATAGCCCTTGGTGGAGACACTACATCCTTTTAATATGAGCCATCAAATAGTATTTACCAAACCCTCCTCCTTGATCGGAATATCTTAAAATGCAGCCAAAAACTCATGTTGGTTATGTTTAAGGTAACCAAAATATGAACAGCGTAAATATAGTGTGACCATAATACTGTATATGTCACTCCCTAGGTCCAAGAGTACAAATGTCGGTATAGAACACTGTTAACAGTGGTATACTTGGATAATTTGTTCATCATGTCAATGACCCTCACAGTATCTGGCTGCAAAGATTATGTTTGAAAATCCCCATAGAGTTTAGATTGATATCGGAATGACTTATTAAATATGCACCATGTATATGATTCTTGTATTTTCAAAGGAAAACCGAATCAAACTATGAAATGATATCACATTTTCATTAGTCACATCCAATTACTGCGAATCATCTTGGCAACCAATCAGAAGTATACAGTAATAGTGGATCCTACCAGTTCTGCCACACTGCTAGCCATTTTTTAAGTCATTGTTTGATCCACTACTGATTTTAGTTCTTTTTTCATTGTTATTGTGATGTTCGACGTTTTAATGTGCAAAAACTTAATCATTTATCTAACGTTTCGTATATTGATGGTATGTTATGTAGCTGCGTATAATGGATTACATGTATTTTATGTAATGTCAAGGCTAGTGCGAACATTTTGCTTTATCAGTTTATTCTCAATCACAAGTACTAAGCCGCTTGTTTGGGGTGGTTTTACCAGATTTTAGAAGAACAATTTAGAATTTTTTCAGTTCGAAGCGTCAACTCTGTAGTCAATAATAGTACCTTTGTTAGACTGGAGTTTCTGGATGTCTACAGTGTTGCTTAGAAGAACTCTTTGGGACTTACTGATTATGAATTTTGTAAAGGATTAAAGGAGTCGCATATGCCTTGTTACTGTCTGCAGCATCATGGAGGGTCCGTTGCCGTTCATAAGTCAGTCAAGTTTTCGAAAGCCATTAGTGGTAGATATTGGGGAAGTTTTGTGGAAACTTTGAGGAATCGACAATTCACAGAAAGTTGGTTGCATACAATTACTGCAAGTCTAATACTCTATGGAGTAGAAGTCTAGGTGGTAAGTTATACACAATCGGGATTGGAGATTCTGGGGTAATAAGTACTTAGGCACATTTTCAATGATTACTTTTTCCATAACTCTTGAAATAACAGGGGTAATTTCAATTGGTCGATAGTTTCTGGCGTCGGACGTAGAGCTTGACTTATGCCTTGGAATAACAAAAGAAGTTTTATATAAGTCCGAGTTAGTGGATGTGTTTAATTGTTTTCAATTCCCCTTTTAAAAAGGAATGTCATGGTACGTTGCTCGGAAGGGACAGTGAGTGTAAGAAGGTCGTCCTTCCTAGCTTCGTTGTCATTATGGGAAGAAATCAAGTTGTGTGTGTCGATAATAGAACCCAGTGCACAAAAATTATAATGGATAACAGTCAATTAAAGAGGGATTAAAACTTATGTCGGAAATGCGTGTGGTTGAAATGCGCGTTAATTCCCCGTTATATAAGCTTATTTTCGAGGAACAAGCACATCAAGACAAATGCCAATAATTGTGTAGGAGATACAGTAAAATGAAAGTCATCAGCAGGAAATAACAAAGTCCATTGTGACAGGCGGATTAACAAGGATAAGTTATTCCAGTCAGCAGCACAATAGTTTCTGAAAACCACTTGAGGAGGGTCTATGGTTATGATCCGTAGTACAACAAGCTGGAGATGGGTGTGACAACGAGCAAGCACTACTTTGTGGTTACACCCAGTTAATTTGTAAGCTACACTCACTTTCAGGGGATTAAAAGTGTTACATAAATTAATAACCAGAATGCCACCCACCTCTCTTGTGATAGGTGGCGTATTGTCGCCAACCATGAATATGAATGGTACACAAAAGTCACTCGGCATTAGGGTGAGCAGAGAAGATATTCTAATTTAAGTCTATAAAGTTAAAGTCAGCACAGATAACCTTATGGTCTGATGGAATAGAAGGAGTGACTTCGATAATATATAGAAGTAAGCGTGTTTTCTAATACTCTGGGGGGTCTGTGTATAGAGCCCACCAGTAGTGTGGCGTTCATCAGATTGATGACGTTCTCTACAGACTTTTACAGCATTGAGAGTTGAGTTGCTAAGATGTGTGGGAGACAGTGAGTACAGAATTCAAACTAAGCAACCACCTCCCCCTCGTTCTCCTAACAGCAACGGTAATGAATGATTGGGTCTACGTCTGATTCATCATCCATGATACTGGAATGGTATCAAGATTCTGTATCTATTAGAATGGATGGGTTGAATTACATTATGTTTGATTGATGACGAAATCAGGTTACTTACGTGGTCATTACATATCACGTGGTGGGTGGATTGTCTATTGCAGGAGATGTGGAGGGGGGCTTTGCGTTCACTTACTCTTAATGTTAAAGTTTTGGTTTGCACGGATTCATTAGGCAAGGTTAGGAGTTGCTTTGTTACTTTAGTGTGCTATGAAATGAGATCTATATGGTCTGAGCTACATAATGTGTCGATGAGGGCTAAATTTAATATGATTAGGTTTTGTTAGTTGATTTTTGTTTTTTATGTATAAATTCGTTCCAACCGAATAGGTGCATCCTGAGCTAATGAACTAACTATCCTTACATCTAATTATATCACTAGGACTTTGAGAGTATTAGTTGATGCACAGTCTATTGATATATCAAGATTAATAAGTTCTTCTTTATTCTGTGTACTTATGTTATGACTCAAGAAATTTCTGGTGGGGTGACCGAATGCCATTTAGATGTCCCTAGTCAATAATTGCGCGTCTACCCTATGCCCACTGAATCTCAAGCCGGAATAAGAAGAACACAACCCAATAGACCAACCAGACCACACAACGAACGAATTAGTAAATTAACATTAATACGGAACACAGGAAACAGTCGCAGTGAATAGGGACAACTTGTACATAACCAATTAAATGTAGTTCATAGTAAGAGAAAATATACTGAGAGTAAATATACTAATCGGGAGGATAGAGTAAGAGGAATGTAACAATCATAGAAACAAAATGTTTACATTACCCATTGTTAGAATAATTGAAATAGTGTTCTAAAACACAGTTCTGAGAGTTTGTTACTCTTCTTTAGTTGTCTGACATAACAACTTATAATGGTAATTGTTAAGTTAACAGGCGATAAATGTTTATTACAAATTACATGAGTAGAAGTCATCTCAGGATGGATATGACTAAGTACTGCAAATGCTAAATATCTTCTGAAACGTCGTTGACAGGGTGTTAGGTCAGGAGCAATTTTTGTGCATTTATAAAGAATCAACGAGGTAATGTTTTTGCTTAACTTGAAGAACTTAGCATCTTGAGAGTTACTAAACTTAAGTAATAGCGGATAAGTAAATTTTTTTTAAACGAATTCATAAGCAGTTAGCGTCATTCATGCCATATGCTTAGAGGCATATATCCCTTACCTGGTAAAGGTATGTGTGGTCAGGTACATTGCATACTATAACATTTTGAGAAGATATTAGTCTTTGCATCATCCCTTCGGTTACCAATTCTAATAGACACTCGGTTTTCGCAATGCCGTCAAGATTTTTATCGATCTTTCTATTCCATAGACACGTAAGGAGTGACAGACGATTTAGCCTGTAATCAATATCGGTGAACGGATTTTGTATTCGCTTTATCTAATCGCTATTTTGTTCGGTAACACGATGAATATCGTTGAGGATGTTAGACACTGTAACCTGATGGAAGCAGATTGAGAGTCTAGGGAAGTCTGAATGATGAGTATAAAGTACTGACGTGTCAGTGAACTTGTAGATTACCTGGTTAATGTCAACAAGCGTGACGACGGGTGCGATTTAAAGAGCGGAAATAGTGGGAAAGATTGGTTGTATGGATTGTGGAGCAGATAAAAAAATACCGGCTTTAGCCACACATGCTCAGTATGTTGAGATGCAAGTGATTTAGACCACGTGGCAGATTTTGGGGGGAAGCAAGAGATGTCTGATTTTTGGTGGAAACTTTGCGACGGTTGTATAAGGTGGAAACACTAATCTCCGAGAAAATGATAATTAACTAGGGTTATATGTAAACTAAGTTGAAATTAAAACTAAACTATATCTCTCAAGGTAATTTATTTGGTTCTATGCATGAAATTACATACAAAAAGACAGAGAAACAAACCAAGAGGATAAGAGCTATGACCATTAAGGTTTTAGTTTCTTTGCTGCTCGTTTTTTCCCTTTCTTTATTAGCATCCGTTAATATAAAATTGGTAACAGAACTGGCAGCGACACCAAACTCCGCCCGCAGCCGGTCCCAAGCCCGGGTAAAGGAGGAGGGTTGGGCATAGGGCTAGCACCCCTATCCCGTAAAACACAAGTTTGCTAAAAAACGCCAACCAGATTAAACAAACTTAACCAACAGAACTGATCCTAAACATTTATTTTACTCGGAACTGTATGGAAAATTGAGCCCTTTTTCCTAAACCCACATTCCATACCTTTCTCGACAAGGTCGACTCTGTGAAAACAGCCTTCTTCAACCAATATTTCCCTCTTTTAAACAGTCTTACCCTGTGCACTTTCATATTCCCTTTCACGTATACTACAATCTGTGTGCACAATCCTTACAATTTAGAATTTCACACTCGATAACGTTAAATTGCTGAGACTCTATGTAATTAAATTTTTTTATTTTCGACTATCATCTACAGGCTTTTACGTCCCTGTACAGTGCAACCCCGGCCAGTTATCTATCGTGATCTAATTCATTTATCTAATAACTAGATCTGGCGTTGGCCTATTATGTTTTTCTGATGTTGTCTGTAAGAATGGCTCGATCCTGATACCAGGAAATAAACTATAACTGTCGGTTTTATTGTAATACATATAAGTACATCTCTGCTGTACATTAGTTGTCTCAACCTAAGGTATATGATTTGTAATCATTCTTTATATGAAGAAAGCTTGACACACTAAAACACATGAAAATCTCCTTCCTTTGACGAGGTTAAACCCTGACACCTGAAGAAGTGCGATGATCCACACTACATTCCCTGTATTCAAATCTCTTTGAATTTTCTACTGTCAATGCTGAAGCTGCCTGCAACGTTTTAAATTTTTACTATATGTAGCACAATTTTAGCTATATTTTCGTTCATTTAATGAGTAGGTGTTACTTGTTAGTGTGAATTTAAACAAAGACTAAACCAAAATCACCACTCCACACCATAAATTTATAAGTTTATATGTTAGTTGATTCTCTGTACTGAAGTAATTATAAAAGACAGATGCGGATAACTGTGGACTTCTGATGTGAAATCAAATAAAAATAAAGTCAAATATACTATAAGAAAAGCTACACTCACCCACAAACTCAATGAAAATATAACAGAATAAACTTAATGCAACATACTTATTAAAGTTGGGGACTTTGACAATAACAGTGTCTGTTATCAAGGGATAACCTCCTTCTGATTAAAAAAAGCTACAAACAAACCGTTTTAAGAAAACCTGCCTGGAAATCTGTTGTCTGACACCAAACAATGTTATTTTAGATATATTTATTTAACACCAGCCTGCTTACCTCTCGAAACAGCTAGACAATTTCGTTATCGCATTACCGTACTGTAAGTGTAGACCTCCGAAATCTCTCCACATCTTTCGATGGGTTCGGTTACGTGAATATTTACTTGAAAGTGAGATCCGTAGGTATTGACAGTTGCTGGGCCTGATACCTACGAAATCATCTAATAGAAAGTCTAGATCTGACTCTGTACTGAGTAATTTGAAAGGTTTATAGTATCATATAATGTACTAGAAAGCCCCATTCTTTGCCCCCACATTGTTTATTAATTATCTGTCAACTAACCTGAATCATTCGACTTAGCCGTAGTAAACTACACTTTAGAGGGAGTTAAAAATTCGTATGGATATAGCTACTTTCCAAAAAAACTTGTGAAGAATACGAGAGTCATCTCTCAAATTTAGTAAATGCATTGATTAAATGGTGAATAATAGTGATAAATTAATCACATTTTTAATGGACTAATCTGATACTACTTTAATGTGCATTGAGTGAAATCCTATACTTAATGCAACGGTTATAATGAGAAGCTGATCTATGTGTTTAAACATACCCCAATTTAATACTTACCGTTACTCAGTCGACTAGCAGTGATAAGGTATAGACAATAGTCAGTGTATATGTAAAACGATTCCGTAAGGACGACGCATCATTTTCCAAAACACAAGTTTAATATGCAACGTGATTTCCAGGCTACGTATGCCACAACCAGAGATGAAAATTTTTGTCAAACTATGCCTAGGGAGTTTCAGCATATTTCTATTGAGTAATCAAAAGCACTAATAATTATCAATCTTCGAAAAGGAGATAACGACAACAGTGATTAGGAATACTTTATACAAGAAGGAATATACATTTGGGCTACCACCAGAAGAGAAAATATAACACGTGCACTCAATAAACAGAAGAATGACAAGGTAGGGTGTTATTATTTAAATTAAAAAAAGGTCTCTAGAACAAATATATAGTGTTAATTAGAAATTCCTGTTACTATGTCAGTCTTCTTTACAGTTAATGATTAATTTTCAGCGTTGACAGGCCGATCTAAGATGCTAATAGTGTTTAGAGTTGGAAAATTATGAATGGATAACCCAGGCTATGTGTTCTATTAACATCTGAACTACAAATTTTCATTGCTTATGTATATTGGATTATGAACAAGCGCGGTTCGGTAATAGTATGATTCCTATACATTCATAAATCACCATGTGCCACATCCACGAGCAGTAAGATAAGATTTTCCATTAAAGTAAATAACTATGAGTTTATGAAAATTATATCTGGAGTAAATGTAAATCAAATAAGTAACAACTGAAGATCACTACTGAAAGTTATCAACCTTCACAATTAGATAAGTCACACGTTGTGCATGCATACGATAGAGAAAATGTGTAAAATATTATGTCTACAGTTATTTTGGCTGCTAAAAATCTACAAGTTAGCTTGTAGAGAGATTGAGACCTTTTAAGAGAATTCACAAATGCTAACAGATCAAATACGATATGATAGTGTATATATTAACTGTTGTTACCAAATGCATTGATGCAACTAAGGGTTTATAGCAATACTGGTTAAGTTATATGAAACTCAGCTTGTAAATAGATGGTTGTCTTTCGAAATCTCCACCATATTCAGTAATCGGAGCACGTAGTATCCAACTAAGTATTAAACTATATTGATTATATCAGATGCATAAGATCTGGTAGCAGTAGCACAAATCAAACTCATGATATAAACTTTTAAAGGAAACAAATGCTAATCTGGTATAATGACACTGAACACTCGGTTGAAGACAAGTTTATTTAATGGATGACAGCAGAAAGCAATAATAGATGTATAACCCAGTAAGAAATAATCAACATTAGAAAGCTATCATTTTTAAGTTTAAACAAATGTTGGTGAAATCATGTATCAGGAAGCATACTACATATACACAATGTTAATAACATTTTACAAGAATTAATGTTACCAACTCGATGCTACAAGTTCATCTGTTCTTAAATGGCAGTTAATAATTTCCCTTCCACCTACCACCTCCTCCCTCAAAAGAAAATGGCTCAATTCTTCATTTGATTGTGGGTAGATACTACTAAGAAAGCTCATTCCAGAAGATAATTCTATCTAATCTATACTTCATTGTTGGTTGATCACTGTGTATCGACTAGTTGGATGGTCATCAAATTCTTCATAGTGCTGATCAAATTCTATCGTTCATGTTGTAATGCGGTCACTAGTCTGAGTGACTCGACATTATTGGCACTATGTAGACATGGAAGGGGATTAAGCAGGTAGTTGAGAAGAAAACCTGGACCTAGGTTTCATGCTATTAGGCACTGGTCAGCAAGGGATACCTGCGACCTTTGAGGGAACTTGGGTGTCACTGCAGACTCGACCTCGGGTCACCCAATTCCACAGTTTGTGATCTTTGACATTAGGGCATTCGAGCTGCGACTGACCCCCCCCCTCGAGGACTGTGATGTATATGTTGGTTGGTCACTGTATATTGAGCAATGAGATGTCAGTCAAGTCTTATATAATTTATTTTTAATAATTTTTCAGTTAACATCATTGAATGATGAAAATTTTATGGGTTTGACTATTCTACGATGAGTGTGTAGTATTCAGAACAAAACTCACATAGATCGCCTAAAAACGGAAATTGTTAAGATGTAAGATTTTAATCTTGATTCAGTGTTTGTGTTCGTCACAAAATTATCTCGATTGAGTACTATTACGTAACAATGGAGCTATTGAATTCTATTTCGTACAACCATGGACAGCTTGAAACAATTAACCTACTATAGATTCAACCTTAGACCTCTAGGCCTGTGGTAAATATTAACAATAATTAAAAATGAATCTTCACAAAATCATTTTGACTTAAAGTTAGCAAGCACATCATTAACAGGTTACTTAAAATACTTTCTCAAAGTTCTAAAAACAAATTGCGATTAATAAAGTTCAAACAATCTATGAGTTCAACAGTTATCATCAATTTCATTGATGTTTGTCATACTACATCATAAAAATGATTGAACGTCAACTTGATATGTATTAATGATTAAGTATTCGTCATCAGGTCTAAATTTGCTCCGTTCAGTTCGAAAATGTGAGTCTTAGGTATAATTTATCACTGAGAGCTCCTTCCCACAATCAAAATAAAACAACTCACTAATATATTTTTGATTTCCAGTGGTATTTAATCAAAATTATTCTATGACAAATGCAATTCAACAAATTAACAAATCAATGATCAATATTCAATGTTCGATTGTGTTTACGTTCAACCAATCATTAAATGACTGTTACTTCTCGTGGAGTATAAGCTATTGACAAGAATTCTCTGAGCAACTTTATTCATAGGAATCTCCCTACCTCCATTTCTTAGCAAGTGCTATTCATTCTTTCTGTGTCTGCATTCAATTCCTGAAGCAGTGTGCACTTTGGTTATCCTCTTTCCTATCAGCTTTCAGGATTTCAATTTAGTATCTGTCTTGTGGTACAGTTTGATGATTTCCTTAATTGTATATCTTATCCACCTCTAACATCATTTTCTAATTTTCTTATCAGCTGGAAGTTTTGTTGATCTATTCTCTACCACAGTACGTGTATATTCGAGTTAATCCATTTCAGTTAAACATTTGTAGCACAATTAGTATAATTTTCATTAGGTTATAATAATATGAATTGACCGAAAACATCAGAGATTGGTATTGCAGGGTACCAATGAAAACTAGGGGATACTGAACAGCTGTTTCGTTCTGGTATGGAACTCCTTAGTAGTGAGAACCCTAGATTTCTTCCGCAGGGACTTCAGGTTAACGAACACTTAACCTTCTCCACAACTGAACTGTCACCTACTGGTAGAATTTTCCACTTCAATTAATTTGTGATATATTGCGAGACGAATCATCTATTGTCATTGATGATAACTGTCTCACTCTCGACAAGTCTGATCTCTACCAGTCACAAATTCTCATTAAAGCTTCAGAAACATCGTAAAGTTAGTCACTAGTTATCTGATACGAATTATTGAAAAGGTTAGTGATAATTTCTAAGAGAAAAATTAATTGAAAAGAAAAATAGATGAATATTTAAGTGTTATTTGGTTATTTATGGAATCAACAACAACAACAACCAAAGAAAAAAAGAAAATCATTTTTCTATGTCAAAAAGAAAATCAATCAATTGTTTTCTCTTCATGCCCTAGTTACTAGCAAAATACTTTATGTGTATAGGCTAATCCACTTATGATGATGCCTTTATTCTAGAAAATTTCATTTATATGTAACATTTAAAACAAAATTATACAGTTCTACATGAAAATGTTAAATGTTAAAGGTTAATTGTTTTAATGAAGATGTTCATAAGAACTTAAGCTAATCTAACTATTAAGTTATTAAATTGAGGTGGATTTATGTACATAGATTTGTATTGGCACCACTTAAAGTCAGGGAAGCACTTGACAGTTACTTTATCCTGGTTTGGGACACTTCAGTGATGCACACCCTACATTCTTCTCTCCATCCTCCTATGGAATCGATTTCAAGGTTTTCAGGTTGGGGAACACTTAACCTCCTGCACCACTTGGAAGGCATCCAGTAGTAGAGTTTTCCAAGTAAATCAATTTATGATGATCATCGGGCTATATCACGATTTAACTGGAGTAGAGATTATGCCAGTTGAATGCCTGGTCAGTTATGCCAATGGTTGAAGCGTTCACCATAAGACCTGAATGCACAGGGAACTGACTTCCCTCTAGAGGGGGGTGATCGATGGTTCACATTGATAATGAGTCCCATAGTAGGACGAAACAAGTGTTTAGTGATTTCTGTCTTTAAGTGGTTCATCAATCTGCAACGAAAACAAACAATTAACTATCAGGTGAATTAACTTGGTAAAATCGCCTAGAAAATTTACTATACAATATTGAAAAGGTTATTGTTAAAGAAAAAACTGACGACAGTAACCAAGTGTTTGTAGAACCATTACTAGAAATTAATGAAATGTTCAACGACTAGATAGTCGGTGGTCAGTAGGGAAGGCTACTCTGCTTGGGTGTCATTAGAGTTTATAGTCATCAGCAGTGCACAACTGAAGTATTTTGAGTCACCCAGTTTCACAGTATTCTACTGTTACTAGCCAGTTATTTAGACTTTGACTAACCTCCGACAGGGCAAAGATAAATCGTTGACTGCCAACTTATTTGTTTATCGAATTCTGTCACCCAAGTTGGTTGACTGAATGATATCTCATGGGCACATACCAATACAGAATAAAGGTTGACCAAATTATCGATATGACCTTACCGGAACCAATACAGTGACCCCGAATAGTAAGACTGATTAATCAATGCCTTTATGTGTACTCTGATTATGCTAGTCCTAGAAGGAAAGAAGAACCAGAAATAACTCAAACAGACAATAAGGATCAATTCGTAATCAAAATATTTCTTTGTATAAATGTGAAACCTGATCACATAGCCAACCAATTGATTAATTATAGTTCCTGAATGGAAAATGAAACAACAACAACCAACAGACTACATGGGTGGTTGGGGCAAGGGGAACATATAAATAATAGAAACAAAATGTCTTGTGTAAGTACAATAGGAATACATAAAAAATAATCTTCAGGGAAATAGTTCTGAAAGTTAGTCATGTATCTTGATTACTTGCTGACCTATCACTAAATGATTTGATATCGAATACACTATGTTTATCATTAGATTTTGTGTTGGTTATTATTCATCAACAAAGCCTTTTAATGGTGTTGAGAAACTGAACTTGAGTTGGGAGCCGACTCCCAACGATCCTATCGCAAGGCCGTAACCTGGTTCGATCCCTGATGGGGTTGTGATATGTACTACTTGAGTTCAATAATAAGACGAAACAGCTGTCTAGTACTTCTTGGTGGACAAACTAATTTGTAACATCGAATTAACATTCAATAATTTCCATAATACCGAATTACAATCAAGAGGATGATTTAGACTGAATTACGTCCTATTAGAAATTTCGGTCGACCAATCAATCCGGAATGTCAAAGAAAACTCCTCAGGTAAATCATCCAACTCACAGGATGTAATCAAATATAACTAGCTATTTGAAATGGAAAAAGCAATCTAGCTACGCTTCTAGATACGACTAATCACCAATCAACTGAATATACTGGATGTGACACACAACCATACTCATAGTGTGCTATATTTTCACATCTGCATAAAACAATTAGTTAATAGATTTCTATTCACCTGGAACATCTAAAGTTTTTAGTCAACATGATAAGAAACTAAGTTTGTTGTCATCATGTATTTGCAGGATAAAATACGCCCGGTTATTCTCATTGGTTATTGAATATTATTCATGGTTGATGAATGTTTCTTTCTTTTACATAGTCATGTTATATACAAGAAACTAGTTTATAGTTTACTACTAAATGACATAGAAACGGAAGTGAATTACAACTATTGTAGTTGTTAAACAAGCATACAATACAATCAAATTATTGTTCCAATCAATGTCTTATAAGATAAAAAAAAAAGAAAGAAACAGGCAGCTACAATGACAATTTGTAACGATGGCATATAAAGATCATGATAAATGTACCAAGAAGAAAGAACAACAATATAGTTACAATTAACTTCATATACATATTGTACATACGTATACATTTACGTGGTAAACAGACCATTCAAGGTCATAAAAACAACTATAGACAAGCAATACTACTTACTATTTTCATTATCACATGATTAGTCTAGATACAAAATGAACAATTAATTGTATTAATGAATTAAATAGTTGAGAATCCATTATATAGTTTATACAAACTACTGATAATTATAAGTAGTTAAAATGTCATAGACATTCTTTATACGTAATCCTATTAAGGCGTTGGATATTTAGGCGTATTTTATTTAAAGTGGTTATTAATGAGATTATTATATGCCATTTAAATGTAGTTTATGATTTTGAATGATACACGTCATTAGGATATCCAGTAGAATTAAAGTAGTGTGGTGTCTGAAGTTGATCAATCCTAGACAAGATATTGACATTCAAAGTGCTGTTTACGTAATTGGTACTCTATAGTAAGAGAAAATAATGAGAATTAGTACTTAGTGTTTGGATTGAGATCAAACTAATTGTAATAGTTCAGCATATATTCGAAAACTAGTAGATACTTGTACTGTCGTTTCGTTAAGTTAACGAAGCAACTACCCAAATGCTATCCATCCTGTAGACCGAAACCCGAATCATTACCCTAAATATAAAACATAAAATCTGTTACTAATCCTAAGTACCGACAGTGAGACGTTACAAGTCCCCTTCTCTTATTAAAATGACATAAGGTGACCTTTCGAAGCAGTGATTTTTATGTCAGCAGATATTTGCCTTTTATCTATTGTAACGGATTTAAAATCCCATTCAGTTTTCAGTTTCGATTATTAAATTGTCCTAGTTCCACGCCTCTGTTATCCAGTATTTTGGTCGGTTTCATTGATTAATAAATGTAAGCGTTATCGGCTTACCTTCCTTCAGTAATTTATATATTGAACTATATCACGGTGACGATGTATGTAGCAGACAATTGTGAATAACTCCAGATACTTGAATTAAAGTCGGTATTGAGGATCGTACTTCAGTATGATGCACTAACTCAAAAGACAAAAGGAAAGTTAGGAAAATGTGTTGGACGCATAATAATATTGAGGATATTCTCAGTTCCTTACAACCATATCCATCTTCAAACGTTGTGTGTAACTGAGTGTGTGGGCTGAGATACTGCTTAGAGGCCCAAAGCAAACACGAGTTTTTCTTAGATGGCCACTCTCCGACTCTTTAACCTTAAAATAAACCCATAATGCAGTGGAGCATTGTCAGAAGATGTAACCCCATGGAACCCGGCGATCAAAGTTGGTAAATACGCCTTTTCGTTCATGTAGCATCAATAGGCCTATGTGAAACATTGGTTTGAGGTCAGAGTTTCTCAACTCACCTAATAGACTCTTTCATGTCTGCCTACCTAATTTAAGCACCAGATGTACAGCTTTTGTCCTTTCACTTTATTTAACAACATCCCCAATGCAAGAAAGCAGTGTGTTGACACTTCTTTGCAGAGGCTAGATACGTGGTAATATAAGTGATGATAAAGCGTATTCCTCCAACCTTTGGACGGTACCAGGGAATATCTGGGGAACGGGAGGCTACGTCCTAGTCATGCCTAGATAACCATATTGTGATGAAGTTGTTGGTTATATTCGAATCATGATAATGCGTCTATCGAAAAATTAGATAATAAGCATCAGCCACTAGGAAACCGAGGTAGTAACAAGTAGGCTTCAGTTATCCCGTATGTTACGACATTATGTAAGCATAATTGTAAGTCACATTAGTTTTATAAATTGGAATAATCAATTTCATGGATGATTGGAAAGGTTATTTTAAAACTGAATAAAGTAACGTTAAGCTAAGTATAGATTTTATAGTAACTGGAATGAACTTAGATTTAATATCACAACTTGACCAAAGTTAAACAATCATCGAAAAACAAGGTCTCTTCGACAGTGAGTATCCACGACTCCATCAGACAACCAAGCCTAGGGTCTTCGGGTTTCGTGGAAAACGCTTATTCGTTAGATTACTGATCTGGTCGAGATTCAAGGACTGGTATTTCTAACTTCAGTCAATATGCGATATATTTACAAGACATTAATCACTGTCACTGAGGAGTAATTATCTCACACCTGACATAGCTGAACTCCACTGATCAGCTTTTCGCTACAAAATTATAAGAAATGCCACCTGAAGCTATTAACTACTCAGCATTCATTGATTGTAACTGAGTGTTGTGATGAATGGAAAGGATGTGGCTAAAATATGTGTCAATTTACTAAGTTAGTAATAAATTGATAGTTGTTACCTTCTGAATGTAAAAATTCTTTTTCGTTTTGTTAGAAACTACTGTTTTAGTGAAGTCTAACTATTTGATACTTATGTGTGCCCATTAATTCTTTTGAAAAATTCAACAACGTTGACATTATGATCTGTAAAAAGTGGTTCCCCTAGGTTCCATACTAATTGACACCAATCAATAAAGTGTACTTACAATCTTGAAGAAACCTATGCTTTCGGTAGGTCCGAATATAGGTAACCCAGTTGCAAAACTATAAGTTTTCACTGATAAAATGTGATCAGAAATAAGGACTAGATAAGCATTTCATTAATCATCATGCTCTAATCGACAGATGTAAATATCTCGATCCTACAGGTACTCTTTACTGAACAGTATTAAACCAACATAAAACTTAGATCAAGTAGAGTTAATTGCAAATATTTTAAAATTTAGTTGTATGTATTCGTTATACACTGATGTTGGTTAGGTACCACTAAAAATCATGAAGCACTGGACAGCTGTTTCGTCATAGTATGAAACCCCTTATTAACAGGTCGACACCCTCGATTTTGTCATGAACTTAAACCTTGTGCATTCAGGTCTCGTGGCTAATGATTGACTATCCGAACCACTGAACTAGCTGGTGTCAAATGGTATAATATCACTTCCATTGACTTAAACTCTCAATTACTTGCTCAATTACTATTGTATTTCTACATCTGGAAAACATCTCGAACTCAAACCAACTGCCATTCCAGTATTAAAGTCAAAATTTTCAATACAAATATAGAGACAGTCCTGTTGTATGGAACTGAAACTTGTATAGGGAACTACGAAAAGGCATCAACCAAAAGATACAAGTATTTTTGAACAACGGTTTGCATAAGTTACTTCGGATCCGTTGGCCAGATACCATCAACAACAGCCTCCAATGGTAAAAAACAAACCAACCAAATTTCAGCTGAGGAATAAATTAGAAAAATATACTGAATGTGGATAGGATACATATTTAAGAAATTCATCAAACTGTGTCACAGGACAAACAGTAAGTTGGAATCCTGAAGGCCAAAGGAAAAGTGGAAGACGCAAGAACACTATTGCTTTGGGAATCGGTGACATACATGAAGAGAATGAAGAGCACTTAGGAAGGCCTGGAAAGTAAATTCCAGGATGGAGTTGGTTGGAGAATGCTGGATTGGCGGTCTATACCCCACATGGGGTAACAGGCATTGACTGATTGATTGAATCATCAAATATATTAAAATTGCAAAACACATAAAGCTACTAGTTCACCTGATAGTAGTATCAAGACAAATGTAGAAAAAATATGTGAAAGTAATATCGAATATTAGAAATTTGTGATGGATGAATTAAATCTACACGAAACTCCCTAAGTGTGGTTTTAGTTATCTAGAATATTGCCAAGCCCTGCTAATTGTATTAAGTTGAAGGTATCTAAATCTTAATTCAAGTGATTTCTGATCAAGTAGGAGCTCTACCATTGAACACCGACAGGTTCATTGGTGTAGAGGGTTAAGCCCTCACCATGAGACGTGAAGGTCCTAAGATTGTATTCCCTGGTGGAGTCAAGGGATGTGTGCTGATGAGGAGTCCTATACTATGACGAAACAAATGTCCAGTGATCCTCGGATTACCGTGGGACCCAACAAATATCAATATGTGACGAACACTTAATACTTATCTCCACAAATTTATATTGTTTCATTTCTGCATTGATTTACGTTACTTGGCAACAAGTCAGGATATTCATCTTCCCAAAGAAATGACATATTCCTCAGTGTCTTCAGTGTCCACCAAGTGTTTTTCAATCAATATATTTAGCACTTTTTGACGCATTGAATGTATGTGTTTTGAATATTAGAGTATAGTTTCTATTAAAGATAACATAATCGAGCACTAACATGTACAACACTTTCTATTTTACACTCTCCATAGTCAGGCTGCGCTACACTATTATGTTGACAACAGACATCTGGGACTAATCTATGACAAATCTAAAACACAAGAAAAGTAAAATGGGCTTGAAATAAAATCATTGGTGTAAATTAATCTTGAATAAGCTTCACTCAGTAACTGAATGAATGAAAATGTTGAATAAAATAAGATTACTGAACACTGGAAACATTCCATGTAATGTCTGCTTCATAAAACGTTGAAATGCATTTGAATACTCACTGCTGACTAGTTTCAAGAAAGACAAGGTATAACCTATTAATTCTCATTGACTATGCTTGCACACATACTAACCGACTAGTAGCCCAAACTAGCGGATAATAACTCAGTGGTTGCATAACTAATACAAGAATTATCTAAAGGTCATGAGTTCGAACTCGTTTAGTAACTGTTGAAGTTATTTTCAGCTAGAACGAATCATTTATTTAATACACAAATAGCTTATTACTCAGTGCGAATGAACGTGAGACCTGTTTAATGATCCCTGGATGGTGGTGAATAATTTAATCTACTGATTCGAGGTACAGTAGCATCATCATTGAAGTCAGATATAAAAAGAATGAACAGTACTTAGTAAGAACTGGAAAGGAAAGCCCAGGACAGAGCTGGTTGGAGGACGCTAGTTGGCCTGCCTATGTTACCCGTGGGGTAACAGGCATTGATTGAGCATCCTACAGTATTTCGATATAGCCTTTTAATTAATTAATTTTTATCTGATTTCATTGTATAAGTCAATTATCGACAGGAAATAACGGATGTAGAATACAGCAACAACAACAACAACAACATATCATCAACGAGTAACCACATTGATCCAAGCCTGGTTACAATTTCTAGCTAAAACTCCACAAATCAACTCATAAAATTAGTCACTAGGGAGGGCATATTTATTTTTACTATAAGGAATTGTTGGGATTTGTTGAATTCTGTGGTTCGCGTTAATAGCTTGGGTTAAACAATTTATGAAAATCAGAAACCACTGGACAGCTATTCCATCTTACCATGGGACTCGTCAGGAGTACGTTGCCAGGACCACACAAAGAAGTCAAGTCTAGATCATTAAGAACGAATTACCGTTAGACTACTGAGACGGCGGAAACCCAGCAGTTGACATTTCAGGCTTTATTCAACTCACAGTATATTAAAACACGACTCTAGTCATTGTCATTGGTGAGTAATTACTTCACAACCAAAATGGTTGAACTCAACCATTTACTTCTTCGCATTAGAAAACAAGAAATCATCACCATTTCGTGATATCAAACTCCAATTCATCAATCTCCAAAATACTCAATTACAATTAACATCTACTCACTAGTAATTTAAACTATTGAAAATAATTTCTGGAGTTATATTTTGAAGTATTCATTCTTGCTGCGGATGATGTGTTATGCAAGCCAACTTTATTTAAAAGTAGATTGTCCAGTCACTTAAAAAATGTGAATTTAGTCCATTTTAAAAGTCATTCTAGTTATCTTTATTTGTTCTTGTTGACTTTACATTAAATGAGTGATTGACCTCTTTCGTTTAGATTAGTATACTAAATGTATTTCAATGTGTATATTGATTGCCAGTTGATTTGAATGGAATGTTACTTACAGATTTCTAGTATTCATAGAGTTTCTTCCATTTTCTCAACTGAATTTATATTCAGTTGATTGCTTGACTGACTGCATACAACTTCAACACTCTAATGCCTCAAACACTCCTAGTAGTAATCAAGAAAACAGAAGACAAATGAGCAAGAGTCTATATTTCAGTAACTATATATATATATATATATATATATATATATATGATAAGTACAAAATGTTTGTGTATTTGTAGTATACTGAAAACAATAAAGTTATCAATATAATTCATTAAATGCGGACTAAGAAGTTACAGCCATTACTCAATCAGAAAACACCAAGTCTAGATTCTAGAAAGTTCCGTTGATCAGTGATTGGATGAAATGTTTTCTGCTCCTTCATGGGTTCTGGAGGTTTTGTCGAGGTTCCTAGGATCCATCCCAATAGTTGCTCAAAATTATTGATATTAGTGGTATCGTATTATATCACTTCACTGTTAATCTGTGCGAGGTGGAAAAGGAGTTCACTTTGTCCAACATCAATTTTATCATAGTTCACGCAATTTATTTAGTGTTATAACTTAAGAGTATACGCAAAATTGAATAAAGCGGTCCCTTTGGTTCCAAGTGACTTCATGATCCAAATAATTGTGTTTTGATACATCAAACATTACTTCATGAAGTTCTTTTGGTAGACATTCATTTGAAAATAGACAAAGGATATATGAAAGTGCTACAATATACTTTAGCTCTTCTGAATGGTATTTCTACATAGTCGAACTGAAAAGGGTTTGCTAGTTTACTAAGTTAACTTATTTCGAAGCAGTTATTCTTAACATGAATTTCTTGGTCAATTAGAAAATTCTAATTGGGTGTTGTAGAGTAATTGAATTTGATCTGGTTTTGAATGGTTGTCACTATCAGCTTTTGAAGGCTATTCCTATTACTTTACTAAGAAGATGTGATCAGTGGTGTTCGTTCATGTCGGGTGTGAGGCAGTTACTCGCCGATAGCAGAAGATGAAACTAAACAAATATATTACGAATTGACTGAGTAAAAAAATATCGTCCGTTGGGTCTAATGGTTAAGCTTTCAGTGTGAAGCCAAAAGTTTTTTGTCAGGATTTGCTGGTGAGGTCGTGGACACGAACTTCCGAGAAGTCCCATACTAGGACGAATCAGCTGTACAGTAAATGTTATATCAGTTATTTACTTACTTTCACTTCATATTAACTATTTATGAAGTATGACGACTGTATTGAAAAGATTGATTTCTTGTGAACAAAATTTTCGAGAAATATACCTCGAAAACGTCACAGAAATCACTAAATCATCTCCTAATCCACTTAATATTCCTTTTAATTAATGTGCACAGAATGTAAGATTTGTATAGTAACCCAGTGATATAGTAGTTATAACAACTAGATTTCAGCTACTAAGTCACTAGTTTGAAGACGGTGTACATCTTCTTTGATATGAACACACTGATGGTACTAGTAAACCTTACTTAAAAAGATTACTTCAAAGCCGAGTATATAAAACCTGTATTTGGTGTTATACTCTGATTATATGTCAGGGGCAGAATGAGTACTTGTAGTATAAATCGCCCTTTGTAGTTAGAAATAATGACAGTACATATTTCACCAGTACCGACTTACAACCCGATTACTTCAAATCTGCAATCCAGCATCTTCATATGAAAATGACCGACAATCTTATAAACAGGTACAGTTGATGATCATTTAGAAATGATAGTATGGATTAGATCCCAATGTAGTATATACTAAATTCATCACGCATCTAGGTAACCTTAGTAAATGGGATACACTAATGTTGAAAATGAATGCTAAATTATTCTTTGTTAATGACTAGTTATGAACTTACCAAAAACACCGTAAACTTTACTTAACTGTATGAATTAAGTTGGATTGCGGTTAGCAAGTGAGATTTAGGACGCGTATTTCGTCGTATATAGATGTAGACACATTCAGCTGACAAGTTGTAAATAGGACAAAACCCGAGTCCTAGATTCCACTTGCTAGATACAAACTAATATAACAATGTTATGATGTGAACTACAGCCTATCACGATATATGGAGACAGCAACCTTGATAACAACCATTACCGTGAAACTCAGACACTAAGGCCGTTGTTCTATGCCCGTACATCTACCCCATGAATTCTAGTCCTCGAAGTAGATAGAAGAACATGGGATTAATGAGTTAGTAATAACCCCATTAAATTATATTTCATTCATTCGTCCATATACACACAGTGGACCGATAATAAGAATAACATACAAAAGAAGGATAATGATGACTAAGGACTGTGGGAACATATACATAGTTAATTAGTTATCATTACTGAATGTAAAATAGTATGATAAAAGTTCATGGCTCCAGTGCGAGGTTACGGTGAGGAAAACATGACAATAATAGAAATGAAATAATCGATTAAGATGTACTCAAAACAAATGAAACAGTCTTCTGGAAGATGCTTTCGAAAGTTAGTTATTCTTCTTGAATCATCCAATATAACAAATTCATATTTGTGAATCACTATTGTATCGAGGCAATTTGTTCAGGATATACATATGACAGCAGAGACTGATCAACTTCAGTTCAGAAAATATATAATCAATTGCATTTACAAAAGTTCCCAACTTACATCACCAATGAAGTAGGCGAGATATTCGTCTCTCAACGAAAGAAAGAGTATACTGCGCAACAGTTCGCTTTCTCTTACTGTATGGATGTGGGACGTAACCATTAAGTCGACACTCGTAGGTTATTGGTACTTGACCATCAATGTCTCCGAAACATTGCTCGCATCAGCTGGGATCCCCAAGTATGTAATAATGAGGTTAAACGACGGGTATTGGGAAAATACCGGTAAATCAGTAGATGAGATTGTGAATCACCATCGACTGAGGTGGTTGAGGTATGTGTTACGTATGCCTAACCACTGTCCACCTCAACGCGCAATGATGACTGATGCAGGGGTAAGATGGAAGAAAGTTAGGACTAACCAAACCAAAACATGGGATCATTCCATGAAGTTACCGACTACTAGTTTGAGTTGTGTCAGTAGATGTAGACTATCTGGTTAGGATACTTGTTTTCGTTATTATTATCATTGAAGTAACTTCTCCTAATGTGGTGTTAATCTTGTTGTGCTTTTGAGGTATGTCAACTTGGACCTATGCACCTGTATGCCAGGTTCATAAATAAGTACATTTACAAAGGTTGTATAAGAAGAAGATGGAGAAAGGAATACACTAGTCTACTATATCTCCACAAGAATGGATAATACAACTTAGAATTAGTCATCTATTATTATTACGAAACCTGTCATCTTCATCTTAAGAACACGTTAAATAACCATGTTGCATCATAAACTGTTTCTAATGTTGTAAGAAGTAAACAACGAATTAAGGTTGATCATACAAAACTATTAGAAACTATTTATGATGGATTCTGTAATAAATATAGAATGTACAGAATGATAGAAAATACATTCAGCACTTGTATGTATGTATTCATCAGTTTAATACCGTCAGAAGTCAATAGCACAGAAAGATTAACATCAAATTACTATAAATAGTAGCTACTTCAATGATATGAAGTTATTCATTATACATGATAATCTCTAAGATAATAAAAGAAGATTATCTATACAAACCATTAAATACTGGGATCTCCAGTATTATAGATCAATGGGGTTCTACAGTTCAGATACTCGCAATGTGTATACATTCTGATATGCATTGGTTGCCATGATAACATAGTTAGATCCAATCTATCCATTCAATAAAGCTTAAATAGTACAAAACTCTACGGTAACACATGCATACACGACTCTCGCCAACGATCTACACAATATTGGAATGAATGACGACAATCAGAAATAGATACTCCTTGAATAATTCAGTTAAGTAACGTTGAGTGTTTTGTGAGGTTGTTTTGTTAAAAGGCTGAATCACACTCTCAACAGGAGGGCTAAGAGAAAATCTACATAAAAACTGTAGGTTATGAATCAATAGTAGATATTTCTTACCCTTGGACGTTCATGTTAGAAAAGATTAGTTGATTACACAATTATTTAATAAAAATTTTAAAATTATTTTATATTTTCATGTATAGTTTATTAAATTAAATTGTTTTCTATAAAAGTTTTTGAAAATATTTGACAAATGAAGACATAATAACTTAAAATTTATACATCTATAACAACACTATTCAAAATGGAACGACACAATCGCTCATACGAATGTAACGCATGCAGCCTTGAAATAGTTCAACAGATAATAATCATTGTAACGAAGATAGATCTAGAAGTTTTCACTAAAAGTTGTTTTAATTCATTAAAAGCAGAACATTGGAATTATATTTTAAATCAAATATTATTTTACTACTTTCAAATTAAAGTAAAAGTTTCAAAAATTTTATTATTTATGTTGGGAACTACTTCAAATGATATCATTCCACAAACTTAGCATACAATCTAAATGGACTGTAAAAAAACTGCTTTGTGGAGTGCTTGCAGCATTGAATTGTTGTATTGAATTGTACAATCCAGTTTTAGGTGATGAAGTTACTCTTTTTATGGCGAATTACAAAGATAATTGCGCGCACTAAAACCGGGTGATTTAATAAATTTCAGCGCGTATTTTAATATTTTCCTCAACGTTATTTTGGAGTTATGTTTCATTTACTTATTTCGTAGTTTGTCTTTAAATGTTTCATGGTGATTCATACAATACTGGATTCAGATTAACAAAATATTATGGAATATAGTAATACTCCAAATATGAGCGGTGGTCAACAGATATATGTTTCACAGTCACAAGATCCACCGAGGGTTTCAGGATGTAATCCTCAACATATTGTGAATACTTTTCCTGGAGTTGATTGTAATTCATCTAACCGTAATTATGGATCTTATTCACAAGCTTATCAAACTCATGAGTACAGTGGACCACATACATCCCACATAGCTGGACCACCAGGTGTATATCAACAACCGTACTCAAGTGAAGCACATGGTCAAAGCTTAACACTAAACCAGTTACTGCAGCAAAATAGTTCTACAGGTACATATCCAGTTCGTGCTATGAACAATTCACAACCAATTTATCGAAGCTATGATCCCTATCCTTACACATATAAACCCGGTGCACCATCATGCATGGCACATGAACGAACTCAGGTAGGTTATTTGGCCACATTTTCGCTTCTAAATTACCTACTTTGTGCATTGCATGCTACGTAGTGCCAGAAGAAAGTTGTAGCATATTCACTTTTACTTTTTGACTACTTACTAAGCCTGATTATTACATTTTGATGTATCTTAATACATGACTGCTTTATTCAGATATCATTCATTTCACGTCTATCTGTTTTCCGATGAAACAGGTTTTGCTACAAACTTCTGTTAGTAAATTTCAAGCCTGGAATTTTATGACTAAATTACAATTGGTATTCTAAGTGTGTTGTACAAAAGGGTATAAGTATTGTGAAGTTAGTTTTCTCTACAAAAGTGGAAGCGTATATCATTGTATTCGTTTACTGAATGTATATCATGAAGTTGTGTTAGTCTAAAGCGGAATAGATAAGATATGTTATTAACTAGCACAGATTAAAGTAGCTGCGTCGTCACCTTTTCTGTGAGTAACCACTTATGTCGATGTGCTGAAGTGGTGGTGTTTAAGTATCTGAGCAATCATATATGCTTTTTGGGTATGTAGTCACTCGACAATGCTGACTTGGTATGTTGCAACTTGGACCGAGATACATTTGTCTCGTTCTCATGTTTCTAATCACTCACTGACAACCCAACAGAGTGGAGTCATTGAATGCCTTAGCCTGATAGGTCTACAAAGCCATAGATGTTACTTATGTTCACGGTCCATAAGATTTTCGCATCTATTTAGACTACAATACTGGAGCATCTAAAGTTTCATGACTCAATGCTTACTGTAAGTTGAGCCCTGGGAACCCAATCTTGAATCTTATTAGTTCTATAAATTAATTTTTCCCTTATCATTTTGAAGTTTTCCAACCACTAATCTAAAAATCCTGTGACGTTAATGTCTTATCTTCTCATTGTCATTGGACTCAGTTGTATATTCTTATCTAAGTTTCCTGTTCTAAAGTTTTAACGGGAGTAAGGTATTCGCTTTTATATGTTCACTTCTGTTATGGTCGCTCAGTTGATGTCTTGATGCTAAATTAATTACTTAGGGTAAGTGAAATTTTACTTTCCTACATTTATTAAGATTGATCCTCGTTATTGAGTATTATTAGCTTTCAGCATAAGCATTTCTCATGGTTTTTTTTCGAACAGTTTTATTGTCGACCTTTTTTCACAACCACTGACGTCACTACTATTTTTAGTACACATTGTGCTGTGCCGATTGGGCGTAGCAACTTGAACTGGTTCACATAATTACTAGCTTCTATGTCGTACATGACACCAACGCACAAATATGCGTTGTAAAACTTGATCGACTGATGTGGTTGGGACATGTACTACGTATGCCTAACCACCACCTACCTCAGCACACACTGCTAAGGGACGTTGGAGAATGGTGGGAGGTAAAGTTGGCTTAAGCAAAGCATGATATCAGTGCATGAAGCTGCTAACTGCTGGTCTGAGCCTTGTTAGCCGATAAAGACTACTTGACTGTAGTCCTCGTGGTTGTCGTTACTAATAGTTGAAGACAGTGATGTCGCTTAAGATCAATGACACTAATCCACGTGCCTTCACCTCTTGCCTTCACAAGCTTAAAGTTATTTTACGCCATCCTGTCCATAAACTAATCCTGTCCCCCTGTATTATATTTTATGTGTCCACATTTTCTTAATGCCACCTATGTAACTACTACTTGTACTAATGTGGTGTTTATCTTTCTGTGCTAATAGTGTTGCAACTTTGACCAATGACTCTGTCTCCCTACAACGGAGTGGGTGGGTGTTGTTAGAAAAGGTTGGCCGTGGAAATTTACACCTCAACTTATTCCACTTATTTCCGTCTGTAGCATTATGGCTTATAGAATTACGTGCTAACATATCGAAAGCTACTCAAGATGGTTGTGTGTGACTGGCGTCAGATCATCAAGACCAACTCTAACCTAATTCCCATTTCAAGTACCTCTACAATGTGATTACTGGGAACTAACAGCCACCCTCATATCTCTAACATCAGTCGAGATCATCACGTTCAAAATCAAACTCCCCTACATTCTAGTATTTATTCTGCTTCCACTGTAAACCTTAATCTATCTTTGACTTTCTCATATGATGCCAATGCTAACGATTCAAGTCTACGAAATACTTCCCATGTCTACTGATTACTCTCCAAACTATAGGAACCTTCAATATCCGAGCTTTACTTCAAATCGGGTAGTAGGGCCTTATGGCTATGTTGTGTTGCCGAAGTGCACACACGGGATCCTAACGTGTCAATTTACTTAACTTCATGTAGTCAATGTGAAGAGCTGACGAGATTTATCCTTCACTTATTTGGTAAACCGGTAGTATCTCGTGGTCTGGCCTGTGTATAGAGCTAAGTACATGGACAGAATAAGCACTTTTTGAATGGGTTCACACTTAAAAAAAGCCAAATTTTAAAAGTCCGTGTTAATGATGTTGTATCTAAAATAAAGTGAACTTCTAAATGCTCGGAACTTATACGTTTGGAACAATTGCCAAAACACTTCGAATAGCAATTCATTTAGTCTAGCTACACACTATCCTTAAACAGACTGAATAAGAAGTCGACGTAGGCCTCCGATTTGATGAATTTGTGAAAGCTATAGCTTATCTAAAATAAAGCGGGGCAGTGGAGATAGATGGACTAAATAGTGTTCCTTAAAAGTAGTGGTCCAGTTCTAACGATCAGGTTAACTAATGTACGGGGAGGGGGTTGAACATAATCCTGTCAGACTAACATTGATCACTAATCATCTCAGTCTAGAAGAAAAGGCCGAAATTTCCGTGATAACCACATAGGAATCAGCGTAACTAATGTGATGTGTAAGATGTTAACTTCAATAATTGTTGGTCACTAAACTAGAACTCGAGGACTGTAAATCTGTGGAAACGAAGCACACTTCACTCCCAGTTGTAGCTGTATTGATTAAATATTCTTTACTCAGGTTTTATAACACAGACATACGTATCTAAGTTCGACAATAATGACATTTTTTTACTCGAAAGCACCATTCAGCTCCGTAGACTGCGATGTTCTGTGAAAGGGTCTGCCACTGAAAAGCGTACAACGGAAGTACATAGACCTTGTAAAGGTTCTTTAACCAAATACAGCTGATCTAGTTAAACCTTACGGTGGACAATTTTCTGTATTTGCGACCGCAAGCGATATGCATCAAGTCTTGCATTTCTAAGTTACTAATCAGTCAGTCAGTCAGTTACAACGTAAAACTTGGTACATGCGTACATCAGTTCAAGTTGCCATGCCTCAATTAGCAGATAGAGATTAAATTGTCGGACCAAATCCCAGAGTAGGGAAAGGTAATAACAGAATAAGTACTAATGGAAAGGCATAGAAATCAGAGATGAGATTTGAGATAAAAAGTGATTCAGTGAAGAGAAAATTATGAGAAGCTCAAAAACTAGAATTTGGAGGAAGACAAGGAGTGAGTGCACCTGCGCCATTGCAATCGATTTTGAGCCATATCACCTACAGTCTCTAACCATTTGTTACGATCATCGTGTGGGCCCCAACCATGTAGTCTGCATCTATTAACATGGCTCAGCCCAATTGTTAAGGACTTCATGGATTGGTGCCATGTTTTTGTTTGGCCACCCCTAGCTTTCTTCCAGCCTACTCTCACACCAGACAACATTACTCGTCGAGGTAGACGGTGGTCAGGCATACGCAACACATGTCCTAACCACCTCAGGCGGTGAAGATTCACTACTTCATCAATAGACTTACAGTATTTACCTAGTACTCTATTCCTAACCCATGCATTGCCTAGTCGCTGGTCCTAGCAAACACGAGCAATGCTTCGAAGACATCTGTGATCGAATACTAGGAGCCTACGGATATCCTCTATCCTTAATAGGCCATGTTTCACATCCATAAAGTGGGACGAATCGAACTGCTGTGCAGTTAAAGGATGTTTCGCCTACGCCACAAGTGACGCGAATTGACAAAACCAATCGGACATTATCTATACAGGCCGAGATTTCATCAGACACCAGACTGTCGGAACTGATGAGGCTCCCAAGATAAGTAAAGAAGTTAACACATTCAACTGCTTTGCTCCCTGTCATTTACTGCGGTGCCGAATTAAGCCAGTCCTGAAGCAGCATTTTGAATTTGGATGAGGAAAATTGCATCCGAAACATACATTGATGCTTAAGGTAGTCAAAAGATTCTGCATTTTATTAACATCTTCACCCAATAGAACTATATCAGTAAGTTTATCTCCTAGAAGGAGGTCAACCCCGGAGAAATCAGACGATGACAGTAGATAAATCGGCTGATCAGGTTGTAGATCTTCACCTACTTAGGTAGTTGCGGTGTATGTTACGTATGCTCAGCCACTTTATATCTTGACGCACACTGTTGACTGACGTAGGAGTAAATAGAAAGACATTTAGAGGCTGCCAAACTAACCACGGGATTGTCATAGCCAATGGTTAGAGAAACTGTGTAACATGATTCAGAATCGTTCAGGGTGGTGTAGGTGCATTCACTAATTGTCTTTTATTAAACTGTACACTCGAAATTGTTTTATACGCTTATTCCCACAGATTAATTCTTGGAGAGTCCTATTCTTTATGCTTGATCTATTTTACTACCACTGATGTGGCTATTCACTGCTACTTTGGTATTGATTTTGTTGCGCTAGTGGGATGTTACAGCTTGAATCGACTCACATATATGTCTGATTCTGCGTTATTCATGACTAACTAAGTTCCTGTTGTTTTCTGAAACGGATTGAGTAAAAACAGTGAATCGACAGTAGGTTCACGCCTTACTACTGTCGAATGAAAAGTAGTTTTGTTGACTCAGAATTCCAGTCAGCTGGCCATTAACAACATAAAACCTCGCAAATATTTACGTTAACTCGAATCATCATACTACATCAGAACGACGATGTGAAATTTACAAGATAAATACTAAAAAAAGGTTAAGTATATAATTTCTTATGTTAATAACAATAACCATACTACTTTTACTGTTCTGAGAAATACATCCTTATCAGTTGCTGAAATAAAACCATTCGCTTACAGACTTCTATTCTGTTTGGGAAAAGGTACCCTTACAAGTTACATTTCCATTGCATAATTTGTCGAGAATTGATCTCTTGCGTGATAAATCTATTCAGTTTACAGTACACAAACAGTGTGGTTTCATTTGGGGGGGGGGGATATTATGACTGAACATTTTTCCTAGCACGCTTAACTTACTTCAAGGGTTGTTAAAAAAAGTCATAAATCCTAGTGAGTTGCTTGTGGCGAAAACTAATAGACTAGTTGAAGCTTTTGAAGCTAGACCGCTTAGTTGGGATTGGTGGCATAATCGAACCATGGTGTAAACCGCACCTGTCATTTATAGCTCACAGGAACATTGTCTGTGCCTATCAATGAACAGATTTGCAACACTTCACCCGTTTTTAGCTGTGAAATATAACGTCGGTTGAGTGTATTCTTTAGTTAGCCAGCATGATAGCGTTGCTACCTTCCCACAAAGGAAGAGTCAGGTTAGAAACGATCAACCCTAAAAATGCTCACCTCATCATACTCCACGGATTTCCGTCTCCCACTCTAAGGGTTTGAAAAGTATAGAGCTAACATATCGAAACATACTCTTAAAAGGGTTGTGAACGGTCTCAAGTAGTTGTCCACTGAGCACTGCAGTTGCACTCTCGGGTCGACGTGATCACCTCTAACCAAACTTCTTTCAGGTGGATCAAGAAGGGCATTCCTTTTATTGTGTGGGCAGCTGGGAAGTGGTATTTGCCCTAACACCTCCAGCGGCACTTGAAGTTACCGTGTTCACAAAAAAATTAGTACTCTTCCTGATATTCCTTTTACTTTCGATTCTCCTTTTAGCTCTCATTCTTCTCTCAGAAAGACCAGGTATGCTAATAACTTGACTTTACAAAACGCCTTAACCAAGTCTTTTGAAACCAAGCTCTAAATTTTGTTTTAGAGCTCTTAATATGCGAACTGTGTCAAACCAGTCAACAGGCCTCACTAATAAAATCATTAGTGTTCATTGCCATTGCTATATACTGTCTTTAAAACAGCGCGATTTACTCTTCGTTTATCTAGATATCCGACAGCAGGTTCTGGTGGCCTTACAGGTGTAAGCATAACACTAAGTATGAAAGCAGAACAGGTGCTGTCTGTCTAAATGGCACATTGAAAATAGGTAAGTTAGAGACTCACACCGATGACTTTCTGTTGCTTCTGTCTATGCCCACAGATCAGATGAAGGGAAAGATAAATTCTTTAGGAGGTTTACTGAGCACTTTCAAGAAGCCAAACTCTTAGATATAGTGATCATAGCGGAGGATTTTAGCCTCCAAACAGGTAGGTAAATTTTTCAGCATCTCAGCCAAGGAAACGGTAAATGGAGACCGTTTTCCACTATAATATTCAGATTACCGTTTATTCTTAGCAAGCACAAACTTCAAGCATAGCGAGAGACCTTATCTAACCTGGGGATCCCTGTCATCAAGATAATGATAGACAAAATAAACCATATCAACATTGGAGGGTCTCTATAGAGGACTGTCATTTGTCCCGAAGAACTTATCTGGAATATGATCACATCTTAGTGAGAGCACGCTAGGGGTGGCCAAACGAAAACATAGCATCAATCCATGAAGTCATTGACAATTTAGGCTGAGCCATGTTAATAGATGTAGACTACATGGTTGGGGCCCACACGATGATCGTAACAAATGGTTAGAGACTGTAGGTGATATGGCTCAAAATCGATTACAATGGCGCAGGTGCATCCACTTCTTGTCTTTCTCCAAATTCTAGTTTTTGAGCTTCTCATAATTTTCTCTTCACTGAATCACTTTTTATCTCAAATCTCATCTCTGATTTCTATGCCTTTCCATTAGTACTTATTCTGTTATTACCTTTCCCTACTCTGGGATTTGGTCCGACAATTTAATCTCTATCTGCTAATTGAGGCATGGCAACTTGAACTGATGTACGCATGTACCAAGTTTTACGTTGTAACTGACTGACTGACTGACGCATCTTCATGCGTTATACTGGACGCAGAAACGTCACAGCAAAGAAACACCTTGGATATCATTTAGAAAATGAAAAAGCTAAACAATCCGTTTAGAAAACTACTTAGTCGATCACGGACAGAAGATTTATCCTGCAGAATATCAGAACAATGTTCATGCAGCTGAAAATGCAGCAACGATATCTGCACTCAACTTAAATCAAGTGGTTATAAAGGACAATTCGATTTCCGAGACTTATAGTGAACTAGTGAAGGCTCGAAAACTCGTTTTGATAGACAGGCAGACAGATACAAGCGCAGAACTTCCTACGTACGTACATCAGTTCAGGTTGCCATACCACATCAGCACAGAGACGCAACTGTCAGTTCAAATTCAAGAGTGATAGCGATTGTAGAAGTATTAGCATTAATGCAGAAAATTAGGGAGCGTATATATGATTCGGCAAGTATAATTCAGTGAGATAAATTTGAAAGGAGAAAGAGAATTCAGAAGGTTAGATTTTGAGAGAACACAAAGAGTGGATGCACCTGTGGCATTGCAAACGATTCTGAGCCATGTCGTTCAAGGTCTCTAACCATTGGTGACTTTCGTCTCGCGGACCCCAACCACGCAGCCTACATCTACCAACATGACTCAGTCCATTTGTCATTGACTTCATCGATTTTTGCCATGTTTTGGTTTGGCCGCCCCTAGCTTTCTTCCAACCTATTCCTACACCGCAAAACATAGCTCGTCAAAGCAGTCGATAGTTAGACATGCGTAACACATGTCCCAACCACCTCAACTGATTAAGTTTTAATACCTCATCTATTGATTTGCCATCCTTTCCTAGAACCTGTTTCCTAACGACAGCATTGCTCACTTGGTTGTCCCACGATACTCGAGCCATGCTTCGGAGACACCTATGGTCGAAGACCAGTAACCTACGAATGTCCTCTACTCTTAACGGCCATGTTTCGCTCCCGTATAGTAGGACAGAGCAAACTGCTGCACGGTACACTCGTCCTTTGGTTAGCAAGCGGATATCTCGCCTCACCATAAGTGACGCAACTTGGCAAAAGCCAATCGAGCTTTCTGTATCCATGCTGAGATTTCGTCAGTCACCAGGCCATCAGCACTGATGAGACTCCCCAGGTACGTGAAGCGATCTACACGCTCGACTACTTCCCTCCCTATCACTAGTTCAGGTGCCGATGCAACCCAATCCTGGAGCAACATTTTGCATTTCGAGGGGGAAAACCGCATCCCGAACATGCTTGCATTGTTGCTCAGGGTAGTCAGAAGACTCTGCATTTTGTCAGCGTCTTCACCAACTAGGACTATGACATCAGCATACTCTAAGTCAGTAAGCGAGGTTCCGGGTAGAAAGTCAACTCCTGAAAAGTCAGACAAAGATAAGGTTATATCTAGGAGCATGTCTATGATAAAATTAAATAAGAATGGGGAAAGTGGACATCCCTGACGGACACCACTTGAAGTGAGGAATTCCGATGACAGTTCGCCATAAGCTCTCACTCGACCTGTAGTTTTAGAGTAGAGAGCTTGTATAAGGTTAATGTACTTCTTTGGTACACCTTTCAATGACAGACACTGCCACAGAACCTCGCGATCAACAGAATCGAATGCCGCCTTTAGGTCCAGGAAGACAACTATTGTAGGACGCCTAAATGTGTGTGTGTTCCAGGACCTGTCGCAGTGTGAAGATGTGGTCTATACAGCCACGTCCAGGTCTGAATCCAGCGTGGTTTTCTCTAGTCTGCTCTTCACGAGCTCTAGTTAGGCGTCTAAGTATAATCGAGGCTAACAATTTAGAAACTATATTAGTCAGACTGATTTCCTTGTGATTGTCACAAGAAGACTTTTGTCCTTTCTTATAAATTGGGGCAATCAGGGATTGAGACCAGTCAGATGGTATTACGCCCAGTTTCCAGATTCTACCTAAGATTTCAGTCAATCTAGCTGCTAAAACTGGACCACCATCCTTAAAAATTTCAGGGGTAAGCCTATCAGGACCTGCTGCTCTACCTCGCTTCAGATTTCCTATAGCCTTCTCAATTTCATAAAGACTAGGAGGAGTCAAGTCGATTTGCCACTCAGGATGACTTGGGATCGTGGGCAACCGAAGTGTGGCTGAAGGCCAGTTGAACTGATCCCTAAAGTGTTCTGCCCATCGGTCCAATCTCATGGACTGAGAATGAATTATAATCCCATCCTTTTCCGAGATAGTCTCACTCACAGTTGGATCACTAATACCGGTTTCCTTGATAAGTCGAAAAAGTTGCCTACTGTTGCCTATCACCGCTGCCTTTTCCATCGTTTTTGCTTTCGCCACCCACCACTGTTCACGGTCGTTGCGTAGGCTTTTTATCAGCCTGCGCTTAAGCTCACTTCGCTCTTCATCATGTTCAGAGCCAGGTGGGATGAGTTTACGAGCATCCATCAGTTCGGTGGATGCTACTGAAATCCACGGCTTCATCCTAGTCTTATGATTTACCTTACTAGCAGATATCACTGCTGTTTCCACAGCCTTTTTGATATCATTCCAACCTGCTTCCGGATGGGAATCGCCTACACGGTCGCCTAACTGTTTTTCTAGTTGTTTCTCAAATATATTCTTAGCTTTATTATCATTAAGTAAAACCCTAAGAGGCTTCATTGCAATGTCTTTCCTACGTCCAGTAAGCCTCAAACAAATACGCGCTCGCACTAAAGCATGATCTGAATCTAATCATGTGCCACAGAACGAGCGACAGTCCTCTATCGAACCCCTCCATCGGTGGCTGATGGCGATGTGATCTAGTTGGGTCCAACGTTGAGACGATTTTGGGGGTCGCCAGGTCAAAAGATGTTTTTCCTTATGCCTAAAGTTAGTATTCGCTAGAAACAGGCGGTTATCTGAGCAAAGTCGCAACAGACGATCGCCATTATCTGTTCTGTGAGCCGCGACACCATAACATCTACCCAAGTGTCTCTCATTTTCACTTAGTCTACCTACTTGAGCATTAAAGTCACCAGCCATTATAACTATATCAGAGCGCCTAGCTTTTTGGAGGAGGTCCGTAAGCTTGCTGTAAAACTCATCTTTCACCTCGTCTGAACTGCAGTCAGTGGGGGCATAGGCAGATACGACGAATAGGCAACGACGAGTGTCCCTATCTTTCCGAGTCCTAACTGTCCCGTTTAGTCGGACAGCGCACAAGCGACTATCTACAGGGATCCAGTCTAGGAGAGCTAGTTCTGCCCTACGACTCAATGTTATACCTACACCAGCGAGACCCCTGGAAGCAGCATCAGGGCTACCGGATACACGAAGAGTAAATCGGGCTGCTTCTTTATTTTGATACGGTGAAATCAGGTTAATGATTTTACTAGGATCCTGTATGCGCGTTTCCGAGACGCAGCATACATCGATTGAGCGAGATTCTAAAGTCCTAGCTAAGGAAGCCTGTTGCCCTATTAGACTCAATGTCCGTACATTCAAAGCTCCAACATGTAGTCTAGAATGGGGTTTCAAGAGACCAGGAATGACTTTTCGTGAGCTCGCATCGTTTGCATTGGCGGTGCAGTGAGATGAAGGAATGTGAGTAGAGTTAGTCGCAGAGATAAGAGAGATATTATGGGGTGTAGAAAGGATTTGATTTTGATCAATTTGGACTCTCGTGCTTTTTCGGGTATGAGGGCGGTTGTCACTTCCCGGCTGCCCACACCATAGAAGGGTGTTTCTTGAGGAACCTGAAAAAGAGGGTAGATTAGTATCGGTCTTGGAGACCTGAGAGCGTGACCGCAGATCCCAAGGGACAACTGCTTGAGGCCTGTCACGCACGGCCTTTTTATGAAAAGTTTTTTGAGTATTAGCTCCGCACTTAAAAGCCCCTAGTGGGCACCCTTACCGCCGGAGATGGAAATCCTTGAGGTAGGGTGAGGTGTGACATTTTTAGGGCCGACCTTTTCTAACCCCTCCTTCCTTGTGAGAAGGCAGCATCGCTGCAGATGCTGGTTGTCCGAGGGAAACACCTTACTGCTGTCACACCCCTTTGCAGTCAGCAGTACGACTTCGCCCTCAGACCTTGAGTAGCTGCTTTTAGTCTCATCGTTCTCCAATCGACCTGCCTGGCATGGTAGAACCTACAGGAACATATGTTGCAGGCAGTATAGCTCGGTTGGGTCATCACGATAGGCAAGCCCAACCACCACGTCAAGGTAGCAGCTACAGTCGAGTAGCAGCTACGTTTTGATAGGCTCAGAGAATGATGATGAGCGACGACAACTCAAACGTAGGCTAACTAAAAATTTGCAGAAAGATCGTAGTGAGTGATGGGCTGTAAAATCTGAATCAATAGAAAGGCTTCGGTCGCAGGTAATGCTAAGCAACTGTTTCAACTCATCAAGGAAACTGATACTAGAACGTCGGCAGTTAGTGTAATTGTTTTGGAATAGAATATATCCACAATCCACTCCCAGTCTTGATTAGACCGATAGAGGAATACCTTTAGGGACAGTTCAACTGGCCTTAGATACCTTTCAGTTACCAACGCTCTACGAATTACATGAGTAGAAAACGGGCATTCGTCTTCCAGCTCTTAGTGAGGTTGAAAAGGCTATAAGTAGTCTGAAACGATGGGAAGCAGCAAGAACTGATAAACTGACCTCAGATATCTTTAAGGATGGTGATCAAGTTTTAATAGGTAGGTCGGCTGATATTTTAGCTAATCGTTGGGAACCGGACATAATATCATACTGCTTTCGATCGCTGATCGTCGCAGTTTATGTAAAAGGATGGAAGTCCTCTTATGACAAGCATGGAGTAATTAGTTGGACTACCATTAATGTCTAAAATATTAACATCTGTAACCATCCTACGCTTATTTACAGGTCTTTAAGACCAATCCTAACTCAATTTAATTTTTAGGTACATCAAGAAGAAGAAGAACCCGTCCACGATGTGGGCAACCTGGATATGATAATCGCCCTCATACCTCTAACAGAATCCGAGATCAATGTCATTTTAATTAAATTCCTTCTTCAATCCCTAATATTTCTCCTACTTTTACTTTCAAACCTAAATCCCTATCTCCCACCTTCTCATACTCCATCAGTGCCAACGATACTAGTTCTTGAAATAATCCCCCGGACCTACTTAGACCACGCTACGAACTGCACATTTCAGGATCCAATGTATGAACCCTGTGTCGAATCGGACAGCAAGCCTCGTCGACTTAGACATTAGGATCCCTTGTCGTTGATGTATGTTGTGTCTCTGGAACACATACAAGATCCTAGAGATAGGGGTGTTAGACACTACGAAAAAATGGCAAACCAGTTGATTAGGTTATGGGACCTTCATTGACTGGGATGGTTAGAATATTTACTGCGTATGTTTAACCATCACCTGCCTCGTTGCTCGATACTAGTTGAAATAGGAGCGGGCAAACCAAAACATAGTCGCAGTTCAAGAAGTCTTTGGCTGTTGATCTAAACCATGTTTGTAGATGCAAACAGCTTGGTTAAGGTTCACGTGATAAGTGCGATGAGTGTCTGGAGACACTGGTTCCCATGACCGATTTAATCACAGTAGCGCACATGTATTCATGTAGTATTCCTTTAGATATTAAGTCTCACTATTCTTCCTCACACACCTTATCTTTTATTGTCGTGTTATTCTCATAGATCTGATCTCGTCGTGTTAATATGGAAAGGCAACTTGGACCTATGCTTATATGTGCTAGGTTCCTCCTTGTCCATGTGATCAGAGGAGTTCAGAGTCGTGATTGACTTCGAGACAAGTTGCTTAACTAATAGAAGCCAGCTTTATATATGTGTGTTATAAGTATATCATTCTTATCAACATTCACTGACAACATGGCATGTAAAACAATTCAAAAATTCAGACGAGTAACTCACTCATTTAATAATACACAGAAAAATGTTTAGCAAATATAGTTAGCATAAAAATAAGAGCAGATTAATTCTACATGTGATCTATTGAAAATAATGGTATGTATGCATCAATGATTCATGAATGATGCCAACACTAATTAAGTAAGTAAATATTGATAATTTCATTGGGTAAAATATTCCAGTTAGAAATATCACATATAGCAAGAGTAACAAAAAATAATAATATATTGCAACAGTAAACCGGTAAATACAAGATTTACAACATTAAAATGGACTGTTGTTATAAACACTTATGATACTCATCCTGTCTAGTACGGCGGTTCGGTTGTATCATTACAAAAATTCATAACTATAACTTCTAAATGCAGTTGAGATTCTCATAATTTATAGACAATATAGAGTATATCATAAATGTATAGTGGCCCAAGTTACCATATCGAAATTAACATGGCTATTTGAAATTAATAAAATGATTCTCAAAAGTTGTGAAAAGGTATACGTAAGGGAATAATTGAAAGGTATGAAAATAAATCATCTACATCACTGTAGTTGATTTTGAGCCATGTTTATTACTTCAACCCCAGTCAGGTAGTCCGCATCTGCTATCATTATTCGGACCAATTATTCATGAATTTATGGACTGATGGTCATTTTGTGATTCGGCCATTCCTAGCTTTCTTTCTACCTATTCCTAAACTAGTTAATATTTTACTTTGAGGTAGTTGGTGGTTAAGCATACATGTCCCAACATTCTTAATTGATGAACTTGTCTCGTTACTGAGCCTAAGTACCGAACAGGCATTCATTTCTATGATTGAAAATCTGTAGCTTAGGATGTTTTATGATTTCTTAGCTCATGTTTCACATCCATAGCGCAGTACCGAGCGAAAAGTGGTTATGATGAAGCTGATTTACATTACACACTCTGCTTAATGTATGACAGTGTGAATCATCAAGACAACATCCTTGAATAAAAAGCAAACACTCATATGAATCACCTACTTTGATATAAAAAAAATTAGCAAGTCTAAAGGTATAAGTTCAATATAATGGCTGATTGTGAATCATAGATAACAGTTAATCAGTCACAATGAGAAGTTAAACCGACAATGTAGAGAAAGAAAATATAAAGATAGAGAAGCTTCACATGTGGTGACTTCAGTTAGACAACCAAGCAGAACCATAAAGGATGGGATAGATGTTTCAATCTAATAGTACTTATCAATAGTATATATCGAATCTAGAACTTTTGGACTAATGTATTGGCATCCAATACTTTACATTTCTATCATTAGTCAAGTTTCAACATTGCACAACCATTCCCTAATGTCATTCATGGGCATTTCCCTCACACTTGATACGAGTACACTCCAATAGGCAAGACTTCGCTTCCTATTGAAGTTCTCGGCCTAAGCTGTGTTGGTCGATGTAGACTACCTGGTTGGGGTTCGCGTACTATTTGCGATGAGTGACTGCGGACACTGACATGGATCAACATCCCTTACCTTATTTATCTTAAGATACTTCATCCTTTTGTATACATTTTGCGTCCCAAGTCACGGGTGCATGGCCTCAATGACACTGAAAGAGAAGTCATGATGTATCTGTATTTGACAGCACTGTAGTGTAAAATAAGTTACATATAACCAACCACCTGCGTCGTCGCTGGTGCAAATATGTGCCAGGTTTAATGATTTGTATGTCAGGCAGTCGTTTACAACGTGGAACTTGGCACATATGAGCATAGACTCAAGCTGCCATACTATATTTATACCAAATAGTCTGCATCTGCCAACATAACTTAGACCAACAGCTAATGACTTTTGGTTTGGTCACTCCTACTCCAACCAACATCGCGCATTGAAACAGGCGGTTATTGGACATATGCAATCCATTTTCTAACCACCTCAGTCGATGAAGGTTTATAACCTCATCCACTGATTTGTCAATTTTCCTTAGTACTTCGTCTAACGTGACTATTGCTTACTCTGTCATTCCATGATGTATGGGCAATATATCGAAGACTTCTAGGATTAAGGACCTGAGGCCTTCACATATCTCCTATCTTCTTAGCCGTTGTTTAGCAACTATGTGATAATACTAAGCAAACTACTGAATTCGCTGAGAGATGAATATCTTGCATACGGGACAAGTAATGTAATTTGGTAGATACTAGATACGCTTGATTAACCCAAACCGATGTTTCGTCATACACTGACTTACCAGAGCCATTGAGACTTCTGAGATAAGTGAAGTGGCTTACGCATTCACCTGTCTCACTCCTTATGACTAATTTAAGCGATGATGCAGGCCACAGTCCTGAAGTAACATTTTGTATATAGAGGGAGAGAAACGCATCTTAAATGAACCTGTAATGTTACTCAACGTATTCAGGAGAGTCAACATATTGTTAGCGTCATCACTAAATAGGGGTTTATTGTGTGTATATTCCGAATCGGCAGGTAAGCCATCTGGTACCTGGTAGGATGTCACTTCCTGGAAACTTAAATGAAGGACATGTATGATGAAATTAAATGAAAGGTGGATAGAGGGAAACCACAACAAGCATCATTTAAGATTGATAATTTTGATGTCTAGTGATTCGTGCCGCTTAGATTACTTCTGTATTCGCCTTGCTCTGTTGACGTGATGGAGCAATTTAGCACAATGAGCATGGGCCAGGTTCTACGTTGTTTGTAGCTGGCTAAGTGATGTCATACTTGAAAACACACAAAAGGTGGAGTTCACATAACAGTTATTCAGTCGGTTACAACGTAGAACTTAGAACTTGGGTGCATCAGTTCAAGTTGCCATGCCTCAATTAGCAGATACAGAAGAAATTGTCGGATCAAATCTCAGAGTTGTGAAGTAGTAACAAAGTTAATATTATTCGAAAGAATTATGGGTCGAAGATAAGATTTTAAAAAAATATAATTCAATAACAGATAATTTTGATGAATTCAAAAACTTACACTTTGAAAGAGGACAAGGAACGGATGCACCTGCGCCATTGCGAACGATTTTGAGTCATGTCTTCCAAAGTCTTTAAACATTGGTTACGAAAATAACCCAGACCCCAACTAGGTAGTCTGCACTTATTAACACGGCTCATCTCATTTATAAAGGACTTCATAGGCTGATGCCATGTTTGCTATATTTACCTAATATTCTGTTCTCAACACACGTATTCCTTACTCGGTGATCCCAGCAAACGCAAGCAATTCTTCGATGGTATATAATCGAATACTAGAAGCCTACGAATATCCTCTATTCATAATAACCATGTTTCACATCCATGAAGTAGGACTGATCAAACTACTGCGTAGTAAATGCGTCTTTTGATCAGTAGATGGATGTCACACATAAGCCACAAGTGACGCAGGGTGTGAAAAGCCAGTCGAGCCTTCTATATACGAGTTGAGATTTCATTAGATGCTAGACCACCAGAACTGATGAGATTTCCAAGGTAAGTGGAGCGGTGAGCACATCCATCTTCATTCCCTATCACTAATTTTGGCGCCGACGTAAGCCAGTCCTGAAGCAGCATTTTGCACTTGGATGGGGAGGGATGCATCACAAACATGCACACATTTATGTCTAAGGCTGTTAAAAGGTGCTGCATGTTGCCAAAATCCTCACCTAATAGAACTATGTTGTCTGCATATCCTAAGTCAACAAGTTTATCACCTAGAAGGAGCTCAACCTCTGAGAACTGAGACGACGAAAATGTTAACTTTAAAAGCATGTCAATACTAAAATTAGATAAATATGGGGAGAGTGCCCAGAGTTCACATGTACTTAACATCGTACAGTATTCAGTAGTTGGTATATAAAGTGTCACGTATTTGTGTGCTGCTAATCCTTCATAAGTTTTTGTTGTCATCCTTGCAGGCAAACTCATATTCTTACTCCGGAGCCCAACGTTTTGCTGATCCATATGCTCGACCGTATTTCCCGTACCCACCTGGTCCAAATTACCCATATTACCCACATTCGCAGCCTTTGGTTCAAAGAGCTCGTGCACCTCAACCTCCTAACTTAGAATACCCAACTATGAACTCTTGCAATCAGTCAAGACCACTCCAGCCTGCTCCACCTGGAGGAGGTACTCCGAACCAAATTGAGCGCCCACCATCAAGAAATATCAATTATATTAATAGTTCATCACATACAGCATTCCAGAATACACAGGTTTCCTCTCCTGTTTACACTAGTGGGTCTCAGATATCGTCTTGGTCAGCACATACTGCCACGTTCGGATCTCCGCAACAAGTTCAATCTCAACCAAGACCTCGAAGTTTGTCAAGGGATTATCAACTTAAATTAAATGAAGGATCATCTGAATCTCCTAACACCAGCAATAATAATCCCACTAGACCTGATAGCCAAAATGAAAACATATCTAATACCTTTGAAGACTCAGGATGTCGTCCTCAATCAAGACTAAGTGAAGTGAGTTAATTTGTTAAATAGTTTATTACTACATTTCTGAATGTATATGAATAGCTTTTCATCTTTACCATAATTCTTCTTGCGATAAATAATTTCAAAATCAGCTATGATCATTTTGTTCTAGGAGCCTAATAAATAACACGTTTCAAGCTAATAGGTATTATGAAAAGTCAATTGGGTTTTTGCATAGTCTTGTTTGATGAACTCGGAGTGAGGCTAAACGTTACAACTTTATTTTCCATTACTGACCACTTTCATTTATCATGTTGATAGTTTACTACCATTGATGCCGTTTATTAATCTGTGACCTTGTGAACAACGTGCCATTCAGTCAGTCGTAAACGATGTAGAAATGTGGTTCAGATGTGTGCATCGACCCATGTTGCCACATTATTTCAGTACAATGGAATGAAATTTTCAAGATGAGTACCGGAGTAGTAGGAGATGTAGTATTAGTAGTGGTAACAGGGATTAGATAGAAGGTTTTAAGAGAAAAAACTTAATTCCTGGAAAAATTTTATAAAATGTCTTCAGGACTATTCGGCTAGTCAAACATAAAATTTCTCTTACAGGAGGTCACTCCTACCCCTAATAGTCCAAATTGAAACCCCGAAAGGGGGAAGGAGTCAGTCTCCTAAAAATTACAGGTATATCTTATTGACAAGAGGCATGGCTAGCACCTAGATTAACCTAGATTAACCAGAGTTTCCTGTCGATTGTCTCAATCCAACCACCTTACATCAAAAAATAACGCACGCGTTGCGAGTCACTTAGGCTAGCAGTCGCATTGAGACTCGGTTGATAACATTTGCTCAACACACTGAAGATTAAACAAACATGACATTTGTCACTATTTAGTTATCAATCAATGTAAAAGTAAAAAATGGACATATTTGCACCATTTCGACAGATTATGAGCTATGTTATATGATATTTTCAACCGGACATTAGTTCAATGGTTACTCAATAGTTAAAGCATTCAACCTCCATTCATTAACTCTCAGATTCGAATTGTATTCCATCTACTTTTTTTTGGGCAACTTGATAGTATTACTAATATCTCTGACACATAGAGTGTAGCTTAAATTCAAGTACACAAGTCTGTATGTACTCTGTATACACAGAGGTCATATAGTGTTTAGGTTTCACTTAGCCTATTACTGAATATGATGATGATGTTGTGTCACAAACCACCTTCGTGTATAGTTGTTCAGTTTCGGATGAATTTTCGTTAGATTGTTCATAGGATCGAAATTCGCTAGTTTTACCGCATGATGATAATAATGAACATAGAACGAACGTATAATGGTGGTTGTTATTTATGATTTTCAATCAATAAGCCTATAGCTTAAGCCTAAATAAATTTTCTGTCTCTATTCGCCTGTCTGTCTATCTTTCTCTCTCCTTCTTGTTACTGTTATTCTGTCTACCAATCTACTTTGTCACCCACTCAATAACCTTGAATATTCCGTATTCCTAATTGGCTAACTGATAACGACAACAATTGACCTTTATCTAAATATTAGTAAACGTGTTTATTACCTTTAGAATTTATGATGCACAGAATTGAATTCAACTTCATTCATTTACACTCACGTGTAGAATACGATGGATGAGGAATTTAACTAAGCAAAGACGTCACTTTATGCCAATATTGTAATCGTCTTATGAAGGGAAACAAAGAGAAGACAAATCTAAAATGCATTTGAATAGGGTTCACTTCATTAGAGGCATATAAAAAGCATAACTAATTTGACTATAAAATAAAGAGGTAGCTTAATGGTTGAATCATTTGGCTTTCAGTCTGTTCAAATCCCCTATTCAGTCCATTATGGATCGGGGATTAGGGTTGTCTCACTAGTCCTCCGCATCTAAGTAGATGAATATGTATCTGATAAATTAGCATAGTTAAGGGGTATCGTTTTCATTGCCTACCAATGTATGATTCGATAATGATAATTGCATCGTGATCAATAAGTGTAAACATTATCTATTGTCATAGAGCTAGTTGAAAATTGCTCAATAGCTCAGTATTAGCGTCTCTGACGAATGTTCACTGACCAATGTCCGTACTTACTTTTTCGATTTTTTCATAAGCTTTATTTTCATTCTCATAGATATTGCATTATTTCGATTTGCTTATTATTCATCTTGTTCATCCTGCCTTGTCGAGCTGACATTATGTGGCAACTTGGTATAACGTATATTCGTATTAGACACTACGTTGATTATAATTTACTGAAAGTTCTTTAGCTTTTTGTGTAGTGACTTACCAAGTCAGCTTAGTTTTCAACTGGTAAGTTTCATGACCGAATCCGGCTCCATCTGCTTCGATTTTAGCAACCGGATTATATCGTTATCCTACCAATGACTAGAGTGTAGCTAAAAGTTGAGTACTTAAATTTGTACTTGATACAACTTGTTGATGCGTCTTGATGGGGATTTCCACGAATTCAGCACTAACTTGAATTCACCATGATGTCTCTGTATGCTTAGTATTAATTGTGAAAGATTTCAACTTACACTGAAATGACTAATCGCAACATTATTTCAGTCAATCAACCAGTCACAATATATAACTTGCCACATCGTATATCAGTTCAAGTTGTCATGCCAAATCACAGAATAGTACAGTCAGTAACAGCATTAATGGTAATGAAGAGGATTAGGGACCGAAGATAAGATTCAGGAAAATATAACTCAGTGAAAAAATTAAAAAAGCTTATAATAAATTCAGAAACTTAGGATTTAGGAGGACAAGAATGGATGCACTTGTATCATTGCGGGTTATTTTAAACCATGTCATTCAAAGACTAAACTCTTATTACCTTTATCTCGCGTACCGCAACCAGGTAGTCTCCACCTATTAACATGACTCATTTCAATTATCAAACGTTTCCTTGATGGTCAAGGAATAAAACTATTGTTAAACGTCGGAAAGTGTGCCTATGTTCTAGAATCTGGCGAAGTGTGAATATTTGGTTTATACAACCACGTCTAGGTCCGAAACCACCTTGATTTTTCCGAGTCTGTTCTTCATAAGTTTCATTTAGGCGTCAAAGTATTATTGAAGCTATTATTTTATACTATATTCGTTAAACTAATTCCTTGGTAATCGTCACGAGAAGACTTTGCCCTTTCCTATAGACAAGGACGATTAATGATGGAAACCAGTCAGGTGGAATTACGTCTAGTTCCCTGTTTCTAGCCAGAATCTCAATTAATCTCACTGTTAAAACTAGACCTACATCCTTAAATATATCAGGGGTTAATTCACCAGATCCTGTTGCTCTTCATTGTTTTAGATTTCTTATGGCCTTTTCAACCTCACTAAGACTTCATTAGGAGGACTGATATCAATTAGCTTTACAGAGATTGCTTGGGAATGGTGGGTGATTTAAGTGAGACTGAAGATCAGTTGAACTGTTCTGTCTATCGGTCCAGTCTCCTGGATTTAAGAGGGAATAACAGTCCCATCTTTTCCCAAGATAGTTTCACTAACAGATGGCTTTATAACACCTGTTTCCTCGATAAGTTTGAACAGTTGTCTACTATTACCTATTACCGCTGCCTTTTCATCTTCTTAGCTTTCACTAACCACCAGTGCTCACGATCATTGCGTAGGCTTTTTATCGATTTGTGTTTAAGTTGCCTCCGCTTCCCATCGTTCTCATAGCCAAATGTGATGAGTTTCTGAGCATTTATCAGTTCAGTGGATGCAGCTGAAATTCACTGATTTTTTTTAACCTTTTGGTTTCCTTTATTGGTGGATATCAGGGCTATTTCCATAGCTCTCTGGATATTATTCCAGGCTGATTTGTGGGGTGAGTATCGCTTACACAGTTGACTGATTGGCTTTCTAGTTATTTTTGAAATGTATTTTCGACTTTGTATCATTAAGTCGGACTCTGAGCGGGTTCCTTGCCGTAGCTTTTTTTGCATCCGGTCATAGGCTCACTTCATGAACCCGAATCATTGACATTAGCGACGCGAGGTGACAATGGCATGCAAGAAGGATTTGTCGTGGAGATAAGAGAGTTATTAAGATTTCAGGATTGAATTTAGTCTTGAACAAGATGATTTCGTGTCGTGTTAGAAGTATGAGGGCGGTTGTTATCTGAGTGAAACACCTTACTGCTGTCTATCATACCCCACTACAATCAGCAGAACGACTTCGCCCTTGCACCTTAGGTTGCTACCTTTAGCCTTATCGTTCTCCGACATACCTGCTTGCCTTTTTGCTTATAGTCCCCTTCCCTATTCCATTTTTTCGCAATAATATTTTACTATTGGTGATAAATTATTGATTTATCATTTGGTAAACTGGTTACATCAGCTTCATAATTAAAGTGACCGCTAATCTTTGTATTTCAACTGTTTTCTATATAAAATGAATGAATTACATAGCTCTTGAGATGTACAAGTATGTTTGTTAGATTTCTCCCATTATCATCTATCCAGTCACTTCTAATTATAATGTTATCGTACTTACGCAACTTCAACTAATCCAGCTATTCATCGTTTTCGTGAGCTGTTTTCCTGATCACATTAACCTCCAAGTAATGGCTTTAGTTTCTTTTTATTGTCCTATTTAATGTTTGGTGATATAACAACTTCAGTTTACAAGATTTTCTGTCAAAAAGAACTGTTCTTTGTTCCAATTGCCAACACTACGGAGTGTCAATAACCACTAGTAATGGATGATAGTCGTACGTTACCGCTAACTAACTAAAGTTAAAAATGTTAATGAGTGAGTCTCGGTTCAGTTATCTGAATGCTGATCCCACTCTTTGAGGCCTGATATTCGTGGATTCGGCGCTTGGTGAGGTTGTAGATGTGTGCTGCTTAGGAGTCCCATTTTAGGATGAGTTAGTTATCCAGTATACTTCCTGGATGTGAAACGTGGGCCATGAAAATAGAAGACTACGTCTTTGATAACAGAAATATCCCTCGCAATATCATTGTACCCAAGTGAGTATTATGAAAATATGACGAACCAGTTGAAGAGGCCACAAACTTTTGTCAACTGAGATGGTTAGCACATGAATTGCATGCTCCCGACCACTACCTGCTTCACTACTCAGTGTTGGGTGGTGAATGAGTAGGATGTGAGAAAGGTAGTAATGAGCAAACCAGAACATGGGATCAGTTCAAGAAGTCATTGACTGTCGATCTAAGCCATTCCAATTGATGTAGACAGGTTGGTTGAATTCTGCGTGATAATCAAGATATGTGACTGGAGACACTAACTGACAAGACCCAGAATTGATCATAATAGCGCAAGTTTATTCACTTTTATTTTTCTTCTAGATCTCAAGTTCCATTATTCTTCAGTATATACGTTTGTTTCATTCCTTCCTGTTGAATTATACCGTCGTGTTAATCCTGTAAACTCGATTTCGTTGTTCTAATGCGGTAAGGCAACTTGGACCTATGAGCATATGCATCGGGTTTTCAATGACAAGCTTCAAATTCAACAATCCTCACAACACTCGATTACAACTACCAGTCACTGCTTTTTATTTTGAGTTGATAGTTGCTCACTTTTTATAAAACATACATTTCGGTAGTAAATTGTCAAAAATTTGTAGTCTAAAATCTTATAATACCTATTTCAATTTGTTTTCTAAAAGTACTCGATGCTGCTTCGAAGCCAGCTAGATAAATAATGGCAGTTATTTCCCCACTATTTTGAAATCGACAACTCAAACTGTACAGTGGAAAAAAAAACTTCATAAGTGAAATATTATATTATTAACTATTAGTTATTATGATTATGTACACATTATACTGTTTATGATATCCTAATCTCAATGTCATGTTATCAGTATCAAATAACAGTAATGATGCGACAGTTATCATGTACTGTTGCAGGTATAGGGGCAGTTTTCACTTCCTGGCTGCCCACACCATGGAAGGATATTACTTCTTGAGGTATCTCTTCTGTTCTTTAAAAGGCCTTACCACCGGAGACGGAAATCCGTAGTGTAAAGTGAGGTGTGACAATTTTAGGGTCGACCTTTTCTAACCCCCTTCTTTCGTTGAGGAGGCAGCGTCTCCACAGATTCTGGTTATCCGAGGGAAATACCTTACTGCTTCCACACTCCACTGCGGTCATCAGTATGACTCAGTCCTCAGATCTTAGGTTGCTGCTTTTAGTCTTATTTCTCTCCAACAGACCTTCTTGATATGGTAGGACCTAGAGGAACATGCGTTCCAGCCAATATAACTGGGTTAAGTTAACATGATAGGCATGCTCGACCACCACATCAGCTACGACAATTAGCATTTTCCAATATATTCATTCTTATGCAAATATCTGGTCATTGACTTTATAAAATAGTTTTTTCAGTCAGTCGTGCGATAACAAATTATTGAAGTATATCCTTGTAATATCTTTGTAGAATAAATACTATTTACCCGCGACAAATTTTGAGCGTGAATTATGTTTTAACATGATTGTTAAGCATTTAGTGATGACCCAGTCGAGATATATTGGCTGTACAACATTTATATTTTGCATCCTCTCATGCTAGGCGGGTAGATTAAAGGGCAGTCAGGCTAAATGCAACATACTTAAGGTTTGAGAGTAATGGGAGCAAGATTTTACCTCCAGACATCCAATGTATTCTGTAATATTGTCTTCTCACAGCGAAATTTGGAAGTCAAAAGGGACATAGTCTTTTCCACGTGTTTGCGTCTCTACCTTTAGGTCTTAAGAATTACAGAGCTATCGCGCCAAAAACTACTCGTTAAGAAGACACTGTATTGTCGGTCTCAAGCAGTTATTGCTTGAGCTGTTAAGGTTTCTAGGTTATGAAAACCTTTTCTAACCTAGTTTTATTTTCCAGTAACCTAGGCTGAAATCCCCTCCATGGTATGATCACTCGAGATCACCTTGTTCACATTTAAAATTTTTCTGTCTACCTAAAAGGGTGTTTATTCTTTTTACCGGGTTTAATTACTTTTTTTGTATATAAGTTCATTTCCACTTTACGTTTGCAATTCATTTCTACTCACCGTATATTCTTTTCTGATAGTCTGGAATACCTTCAACTCCTAAAAGTGTAACGTCTTGTGCGAAAGATCAACTTGATGGTCAAAACACTGCATCTTCTGTTGAGGTAGTCGCACAAAATGCAGGGATTGATGGGACACCTCAACCTCAAGCATCTACACCATCCAGTTCTATTGCTAACCTATCTGTTAGTCCACTGTCTGCAGTATCAAGAGAAACATCTCCCACACAAAGTTATCCATCCTTTGTACAATCTTCAGTACCGTCGTCTTCTCCTATGATTTCATCACAAATGGGAAACATTCAAGTTCAACAAGCTGCATGCCCAAGTCCTGGTAAGTAAAACTAATAGGTTACCCGTCTTCTTTGTAGTTCTGTTATTCGATTATGGCCTAATAAGTGGTTATTGATTAATGCTTTTTAATTTTATTTAATTACGCGTATCATTTGAAGCATATATGTTATTGTAATTTTTACGTTGTTCTTTTACTACAAATTTATTTAATTTAAGGCCAATCTAAAGGATCACATCAGAGCAATCAAACCGCAGTACCATCACCTCGTCCATATGGAATGGGAAATCAAGAACTTGGCGTTCCACGAATGACTTACCCACCATATCCTCATCCACAACAAGCTTCTCTCCCTAATAGCCCTTATTCGGCAGCCAGTGGTCGTTCCCCTGGTTTCTCACCTGCTGGATATCCTTTACGTTCCCCGTCAGTTCACCCATCTAACTGTATACCTAACAGACCACAATTTCAACCGTCTAGTGGACCACCAACCAGTACAGGTTCAATGCCACCACCGCCAACGTTGCCACCGTCATCATCTTTATCATCTAACCAGTCCTCTGTTTGTGACAATAATGGACCTTCTCAGTCAACTTTTACACAGATCCCATCATACTCAACACCATTTTCTTCTGCAGGTGGCGGATATCCGATTGCATCAAGTCAACCTCATGGTTCTCATCCATCTTGGGATCAAGAAGTTCCTTATCAACCTCCTCTAGCGCAATCACAACCACATCCTGGCAATATGTTTCATCATCATTTTGGTAAATTGATTAATATTGTTTTGGCCGAACTATCATACAGTCTGTTCTCTTTTTTATTTGATTATGCGATTTTGGTTCAGCTATTTCATCGTTTTACTATCATATACCGTTAAGTTTTTGTTGTAGCATCGTCTACGTTTCTCAACGTTATAATATGAAAACCGATGTGTAGTTAGTGAGCTACATTTTCACTCTGTTTTTCTGTCTACAACCAAAACCATGACCATTTAATATCCTAAAGAGCTCTCATACTTGTAACTAAGTTATGTTTACTTGGTAACCGGGATTATACAATATCAACTTATAGACAATAGAAGTTCGACTTGTCAATAAGTGCTCAATAATTTAAAAGATGAGCTATACATATGTATATCTAGTGAAATTTTGTACAGAATTGACGCCAATTTAGCAGACCTGGTCAAAATGATATACATGTAAATCCTGGAGAAATAAAGTAGAATTTACTATAAGGTGGGGGTGGTGGTGGCGGATTTACTAAGAAGTAGTTCATGTTATTTTAACAGTAATGGTAGTAGTAACAATAATAATACAGTCTGGACACTTCACTGAATTACGTCATAATAATCCTAATAGTGCAGTCTGAAATCAATTACGTACTACACACCAATTTACAGGAGTAAACAGGTTGTTAAATGTATGGTCAGTAGTGTACAGCATTCCAAATCGCGACTATTGATAATTATTTCATTGGAACGTTGAATACATAGATGCTGTATGTTAGTCGAAAGCGCAAGCACCGGAAGTGGGGTAGCATAATAGCTGCATAATTATAATTATCAATAATATCGTGTAAGTAAATAATTAGTGCACTCAAGTTTGTGTCTACATTGAAAAAATGGCTAGTGGCAGCGAAAAATCCTCACGAACGCTTTAGATATGACTATGTCGCATAGGACGCAGTGTGTTTCTGTTAAAAGATCCATGATGTAAAGAAAAAAAACAATTCAGCGTAGGTAGATTTCATTCAGGTTTTATACCTGATGATTTAAAACTAGATATCGAATATTAGCAGAGTAGCACAGAACAACAGCAAAAATATCCAAGAGTTCATGAACTGAATGGACAAAGTTAATACATACTCTAGGATTTCACGAGAAGGTTTACCACATAAACTAATAATATGATTAAGCGTATAAAACATTGACATAAAATTAAGTTAGGTGAGTGTTCACACGTATAGAGTCCCAATTATTTCACTAGTAGAGTAGGAGATAATTGTCGGTGTGTATACTTTCAGTGAAGCATTAGAAAAGAGGAAATTACCAGTGTGTCGTATAAATAAAGACAGCGAATCTGTTTCGCAAGTGGTTTGTGGTAAATTTTTCTAGATTCTTGAGAATTTATTCGTAAAGTAATTCATACAAAGGGTGAATTTAGAATGAGATAGTTTTGTTTTTGAGGCTGAATGACGGAGGTTATAACAAGAAGGAACTGCAAATTGAATTACATTAGACGATTTAAAAGCTAATTTATTCAATATTTTGTAAAAGAAAATTAGATTTAATTTCAGCTGTCGCCTCAATAATGAGTCTAGACCTAACTTGGTGCGTCTGGTATTGTAGCCTGAGGCACAATCACTCCCGTAAATACTAAATGTGAAGCGACGTTGGACAGACTCCAGCCAGTTTATCTTATATGAAAACATTGTTGAAAATGAAAGTGAAATATTCCAGCAGTGGTTTTATACACATAGACGCTTGAAGTGAAATCTTTAGCGTAAATCGCATTCTGATATGCAGTATTCACTAAATGAATGAAAAATTGACTGGAAATACTTTATAAAACAGGGTTATTAAGTTGCCAAGTTGTTTATAGCTATTATCTTAATCAATTAGTCATTAGCAATGTAGAGGTAGGAATGTATTTGCACACGTCCGAATTACCACACCACTTTGGGACACAAAAACGAATACTAGAGTAGTAGTAGTAGTAATATAAGTGACATGGAGTATTACATAATTTTGAAGTTGAGAGTCTATAGGAGGACGTAGGATGAATGTCCTTTCGCTATTGCCACGCATTTTGAGACATGATACGCTACGTCTCCAGTTATTGGTCACGTAATTTACACAGACCCTTATCAGTTAGTCTACACCTACCAACATGACTCAAACTCAGTCAACAATTTCGCTGAGTTGTGACATACTTGTGTTTGGCTGACCCTTTCTTACTTCCAACTTGATCCTACTCTAATCAGAATCACCTTTCAAGGTAGGTGGGTTTTCGAAAATACCTATGGTCAAATACTAGTAGTCGTTTACTTTTGTGAACCACGTTTCATTTCTGTAATAATATAGGACGGATTGATGCACTGTATGCTCTTCCTGTAGTTGACAGACACATATCTCGTCAACATCTAAATCAATATCAGCTAACAGAGACCAGTAAGCATTCTGAATCTATATTATGGTTTCACAGAAATCCTCTAGGTTTGATGAGACTCTTGAGATGAGTGAAGTTGTTTGTTTGCTCAAATGGTTCACATTCTGGCTGTTATTTGAACTTACATACATTCTAAATCTGTTAAACATTGAAGGACTTTCTATGTGCACCAAATTATGTTTTTTATATACTGACTTCTCAAATTTATCGCTACAAGATCAAACTTACATGATTCATACTAGAACTTGCTTCATCAATAAAAAAAATAAAGAAATGTGTAGATGGATAATGAAACTTATGGCCTAGGAGTAGGTAAAGAGTGAATACACCTATTTCACCACGCCTGATTCTGAGTCATGTCACTCAATCGCTCTAACTACTGACTGTGATTATTGAGTGGAGCGTAATTAGTTAGTCTTCTTTTACCAATATGGTTCATACAAACAGTCTATAACTTCATGGAGTGACGTCACGTTGTGGTTTGACTGCCCTAAACATGCTTGTGTTATCATTCATATCGTTCAATACGCTGCCTATCTTCAGGTTCTTTATTGAATAGAATTATGTCATATGGATGTGACTTCTTAGTTATACAACTCTCATCTAACGGTTAATATTTTGAGCACATTCTTTATATGTTACATCTAATTGTTTCGCAGTAAAGTTAGTATTGCCTGCTTAATTTTCTATATTTTCTAATTGTATCAAATGCGTTAAATCCTTTTTTCAGGTGGCCGTTCACCGTATCCTGGGTCATCAGCAGCGGTGGATCGTGGAGTTGGTTACCCATCAATTCCCAATCCGAGTGTTTCTTCAAGTTTAATGCCACTTAATGGACAACATTTGCAGCCTTCGGCTACCACTGGATCACCATATTCTCATAATCTTCAGCCTATGTCATATCCAAATCATCATGCTCAATATCCATATTCACAGTCTCAAATGCCATATCATCCTCAGTCTCAATATCCTCATCCTTATTCAGCACATGGACCTAATGGGGGTGGTGGAGGTCCTCCTGTATTACAACAGCAACAACCATCGCAACCACAACATTCTCAACACATGGTAGCGCAACCTGCCAGCTCCATAGCGTCACCATACTCATCATCAATGCTTAGTAATAATGCATCATCATTGCCTCAACATATTCAGAATTCCAGAGAAGTATTTCATATGCAACATTATCCTCATGATTTGAAACATCCTCCAGGTATTTTTCTTTACATTTTAATGATTATTTCACTTTATAGCAGCGGTATATTTATCACTTTTCATGGGATCCAAACATACATAGAGCCTTACATTGTCAGGAATGACAATGAAAGCTTTACAATTTAATAGATAATTTAAGTCAGTGAGCACAACATAGCCAAAAAAATCCATTAAAGTTGGAAATATTTGTTATTCATTTATTACAGGAATGTTGGTTTATGTTGGGTATCAAATATCCACTTAATATGTCATACTCAGGACTTCGAGTCATTCTCCTGTTCGTTTAATAGGGAATAAATTCTATATTTTAAACTATACTTTCGTTTTATGTGTTATTCTCACATATCTGTTACGAACATGTTCAATGTAACGCATTCTGTATGAAAATATTGTAATATTTGATGCTTGATGATGATGAAATTAACTCGGTAATATTCAGGGCTTCTTACCTACTGAATAAACAAATGCACATACTTAACATTTAAAACATTATGAATTCACCTCGGGCAATTGAAGTGGTAATATTCAAAGAGAAAAATTGTACAACCTATAAGTACAGTTTTTATACCTCATTTCACTTTCTTTACGTGACAACTATATGTATGTAATTTTAAATATTTTGCTTATTTTAGTATCTTCATCAAATGAAAGTTTCGCGTCAAGTGGATTTCCTCCAAATGGTGGATCACCTGGAATCGTTCGACCATCTGTCATGACCAATAACATTAATAATAATAATAATGCTATTTCTAAGTCTAATCTTGTTACTGGAAAAATAGGAAAAGTATGTCCATAGTATTACATTTTATTGCATTTTAATCTCTTTTCTTGTTTTACTTCATTTTATTTTGCTATTAGAGTATTGATATGTATACATGTGTATATGATTTTCTAAGTAGAATCATATATGTATGTATATCTGTAACCTCTTTCCAATACTTAATAATAAGGAGCAGTACCTTGAAATTATTCGTCTTAATCTATATAACAATGTTGTTGGTTGATGTTGAAAGTAGGTATAAAAAAAACTAAACACATCTCATCAGTTCATGAAATTATTGACTCCTGACTTTAACCAAGTATTCACTCTGTTTTATTCTTTATTGGTTCGCTCAGCTTTGTACTCAAATTTAATTATATCTGGGTTAATGATACTACCTGCTTACTCAAGCTGAGATGAAACATGATTGTAACTATCGACGTAATAGTTCATGAAAGCTTTGACCACTGTTCCACTAGTAATTACGCGTCAAATCTGTGCCTATTTAAAAATACACTAAATTCTTAACCAGGTGTATCGGTAATATTCAGATTTTCTTACAGTTAGATGAATTAGCATCTTTAGGACTATAATCAGCTTACTTCAGATGCATTCGGTGCTGTTTATTTGTCTACTTATTTACTTACTCAGTAGTGTGGTGTTATTTACTATAAAAGTCAGCTAATTATAGTGAATTAAATAGGAACCGGTAATGTGTATTAAAATTTACTGTTTCCTACACATTTTTATTCTTATTTTAGTAACACATCACAACTCTGAATGTAGAAATTGCTCTGTTTTGGTTATAGGTGTGTTGTCACACGGCATTCTACGGTATATTAAAGAAATTAGCTATTCACAATACTCTAGGTGATTAATATCAACATAGATTGTTGTGGTTTTTATTTATCTCCTAGTGATGGTCTTATCCATCTAGGAGTTTATGCGTGAATATGAAGCTACAACCATTTGAAATTCGTCACATACAATACTCTTTTGAATATTTTCCGATGTATTTTAAGACTTTATCTCTGGATGCATTATTAAGTTGAACAATGTGAGGTGTCACATTTTTACGGTCGATCTTTTCCAATGCCCTCATTTTATGAGAAGTCAATATTACTGCAGATGTTGGTGGCCTGAAAAAAAAACACCTTAGCACAGTCATCCGATTGACGTTGGCACTATGATTTTTCTCTCGAACCTTGAATTTGCTGTTTTTATTTTTACTTCTTTTCAAGCGACGTGACTTTTATGATAAGACACAAGGGATCATTTATCTTAGCGAATAAAATTCGGTTGGATTATCATTACTTTGCTTTGAACCGACCAGAAATTACCTAAGAGTCCATGTTAGTTGATTTTATCATGTTTGTTTTGTCTTTCGTTTTTCTTGAAAGGCATATTTCTAAATTAGTCCTTTTAATATTTTTTGTGCAACAAGGTGGATCCAATGACTCGTCCGGTTAATTCCAATTTTCCTACTTCAATATCATTAAGTTCACAAATGAGTGTTAATCAAGCTGTCATGTTGCCTGGTGGTGAACTTAACAACTCATTACATGTTCAACAACAATATCAGCATCGTTTGGGACCACAGTCCAATCATCCTCAACTTCAACAACAATATCCGGGAGTAGGAAATTATCCTCCAGGTGTAGCACCTGGTCCATTTGGATCTCAAGGTGGTCCTATTAATAATGTTAATGCTTCCACTGGTGATGTTTTACAGGGTTCTCCTTCGTTTCAAGGCTATCAGCAACAATATCATTCACCTTCAAACTCTCAAATATCACAACAACAACAACAATCTCAAAATACTACCAGTTCAGCTAGTAATCAAAGTTTATTATACTCTGCCGATGGAACACATTCAGATGTCGGGTCTGTTCATCAGCCGTTAAGTAATATATCTGGTCAAAGTCTTACTGGTTTTCATAAGCTTATGGAAATGGGATCTGAACCTGAACGACGTCCGTGGCTTGAACATTACATACGTTTTATGGATAGTATTGGAAAACCGGTTGCTGGTCTACCACAAGTTGTTAAACAACCACTCGATCTATATCGGTTTTATGTCGCTGTCAGAGAACGTGGTGGTATAGCAGAAGTAATAAAAGCTCGAAGGTGGAAAGAAATTAGTCAAGCTATCCAAATTAGTGCATCTGCATCGGCAGGTTATGCTTTACGCAAAAACTACTGTAAATTCCTACTTGAATACGAATGTCGTTTTGATCGTGGTGGCATTGACCCTCGTCCATTGCTTGTACATATTGAGAATTTATCAGGTAAAAAGCGGAAATGTTCTTCAGTTGAGGGCGATCTTAATAGTCTTTCTAGTGGCTTAGCTCCTCCTGCTCCGCCATCACCAACTGGTAGCCATTCTTCTGCCTCGTCCAGTCTTCTACCACCTGGTAGCAGTGGTGCTTCATTATCTGGTGGACCAAGTGGAACTGCTGGCAGTGCGGCAAGTGACAGTCAACTTGGACCTCCTTCATCTCAACAACAACGTTTCAGTGATCAAGGTCAACCAGGCAGCGTTTCTACTGTACCTGAGAGTCCTAACGGTATGCCAAATGTCCCTAGTCCCCTTGGATTGTCAGGACAAAGTAGTACTTCATATCTGCCGTCTTCAGGCCCAACACCCTCGAACGTCGCTTCACCACAACGTCCTCCTTCTTGTGCTGTAATCAGTGGTTACCCGAATACATCTCTGCCTACTTCGGATAATAATTGTTGTCCATGGTCATGGACTTCTGAAAACAGTAACTCTGAACCGGCTACTTATCCACATCCTACAGTACCAGAACCAATAACAACTGGTCATGGTGTTATACTTTCATCTCGTGAAACTACCTCAACTCAGTATGCTCAAAGTAAGTACCGAAATCACTATACTGCTGAATTTATTGAATTTTCTTGATCAGATTGGTAGATAGTAAGTAAAGTATGTCTACCATGTACAGATTTGTTTACTTGACTTTGTACCATACTATAAACGCGTTAGGGTTAGTAATGGTACCCGACTGCTCAAACCTAAATTGATGTAGGGGGATACGAATTTGTGACTTGGTAGTTGAAAGTTGAACCTTATAATCACTAAGTTACTACTCATAGTTATCTAAGTGAACTAAGTAGACGAAAAAGCATCATATATTTCATTATCAAATAATTCAATACAATAATGTGTTGTTAGTTAAAACACACGCCAGGACCATTTAATCTAAGGTTTGTATTTGCGAATTTTGCATGCAGAATTTAACACCACCGACTTACATTAATTAAACATCTATTGAAACTGACAAAACATTGGGTGACGATTATTTCGGCTTGGTATAGGACTCTTAAGTGACAATATGAACTAACGACATTACCGTAAGACGTCGAACTGAGGGTTCTCATGCTTCACAGCAAGCACTTAAACCTTAAAACCACTGAAATAGCATGCAGTGGTTGTTTATGCTTCGAACTTTGGTTAACTCACTTTATCTAATGTTACTGGTAAGTAACCTCATTACTTAAAGTTTGGTTAAACTTCACTGGGTATGTATTATCACTAGAGTTTCCGAATCGCCTCCTGAATTAAGTCTTCAGTTAGCACATGTTTAATATTATAGAAATATATACTTTTTATTTTCTAGTATCAAGTAATTAGGCTCTTTGTTATAATGGCATCAATATATCGACCGTAGAATACGTATAGAAAATTTTGAAATTATAATATTTAGATAACTTAATTTAAACATCGTAGATACTACTTGTTTGTACTGCTATATTTAAAATATGTATGCCTATTCCAGTTAAAAAGTAAGCGGTTTTTAATAATTTTATTTCAGGTCGTATTGCAGTACCCGGTAACCTGCCACCTAACAACAATATCCCACCTACTGCATCAGCTATGCATGTTAGTATGCCCAACTCTTCCTCTTGTGCTTCAACTCCTATGATGAATGCTGAACCTATGACACAGCATAGTTTCAATCCGTATTTAACTATAGGTCCTCCTCCTCCATTTGCTTCAAATCAATCACATCCCATCCTCAATCAACACCATGGTCCTCCTCAAACTATGGAACATTCATTTCCAGGATCTCAATCACCTATCCATCCACGTCATCCTGGTAACCACTCTTTCCGTACTCCGTCTTTCAATTCAATTAACCCACCTAGTGCTGTAAGCGGAGAATCGATTGCATTGTTTCGTATGCATCAGTTACGTCCTGGAGCTTCACAAATACCTCCATACATTCTCGGTGGTGCTGCTCCTCCGTTCTGTTCTAGTACTAATGCTGTTGTTGCTTCTGCTGCTGCTACTACTACGAATAATAATTTCAATCAAACCGCTCCTATACCACCTCATTTTATTCATCATAACCAGGTAAGTAGGTGTTAAGAAACTATTTACTAGTTGACAACTTATTGTTCTTTTTTGTGGTTTGTACTGTTCTTGCTTGTTATAATCAGAGCTGAACTGATCACAGTTTCTATATACTTTAAACCAAACGACGCACATTAATAGAAAAGTGTGCGAGCTAGTACCCATTTCGAACATCTCTTTAGACTTTGTTTCAATTATGAATATTAAATATCGATACTATGTAATACGTGTGTATGAATTCGAGTCCATTTCGGGCAATCAGTTGTAAACTGAATGGGGGATGGTAACGATTTCGGACGGTGAATCTGGATGACAAAGATCCAAATCCTCCAGATTAATGACACGCCTTTCTTACCTGTTCGAATTAGCATTAAACGTAAGCAAAACAGATTTTCTTGCAGGTCACTATTCAACCACCTTGGATCAATAACAGTACACATTATAGTTTAGGGGTGTCACTTAGACCAGTGGCTGTCATATTATAACTTGATCGATTGAAATCGATCAACACCGGAAAAAATATGACATTGATTACTCAGTAGTCAATTAAATTTTCCTCACTAATTTTCCCTCGTAGTTCATATTTATGGTTGTAATAAAGTTTGATAAGAAATTACCGAGAATGTGTAGTTAGCTACACATTGTTTTGGTTTTTTTCTACTTATCATCGTCATATCCTACTATATCGTTGTAGATTTCAGTCTTTATCTGTTGTTCCCATTTATTGATTAGTTGTATGATTAAATGTTATCCTTTCTGTAAACTTATCATAGAAACAGAAATTGATTCGTATTACTTTGCTGTACGTTATCCAGTTGCGACATCAATCAACCAAACAGCTGTGATAAATCCATGAAGAAAATACTATTCATAAAGAGTTTTAAATGAACACTGGTTCAATCACAGCCCGCCTCGATGTGTGACAGTGGCTGATATAGGGATAAATTGGGCAAAAAACTAAACAGTTCATCGTCGCTGTTTGTCTGAATCGTCCCAATAGGTACAGGTTACCTGGTTATGATAATCCTGCGAGCGCCAGCCTAGTAACCTACGAACATAGTCAACGATCAAAGACTTCACGAACCACTGCTGTGTTTTGGTTTAGTCCCCTCTAGCTTCTTTCCATCCTATTGCTACATCAGTCATTTTAGCACATGCTGGTATGTGGTAGTTGTACATTTAGTTTCAGTGACGGGCATTTCGCCTTTACGGCAGATTGTCGAGGGGCAGACGAAATTTATGCATCCGTGCTTCGATTTCGTCAGACACCAACTCATGATTAGTAAAGTGGTCAATCTAAAAACGTGAATACATTGCCTAAAATCCAACTTCTTGATGCAGGACATAGAGCCAATTTACTTGTAGTTTCTGATATGTTAACTCTATTTTTAATCACCTATTTACATGGTATCTACTTTTGTATTTCCTGATACCTTTTTCTTCTTTTAGCGACAAGGATACGTTACTACTATTTTCAAACGCCTGGATCACTATGCTTTTCCTCCAGGTAGCGTTGAAGCTACACCTGTTGATTCACCTCGCCGTCGACGTTATAGAGCAAAAGATTTAGGTATGTAAACTTTCATAGTTTATATACATATTTATGTGATTACTATATATGTCATTGGTCTTTATTTATTGATTTCATATTTATTAAACTAAAACACGAACGTTTGTCGATTAATGTTTTTCGTACGTGTTTTTGTTTTGCTTATCTAAATTGCGACCAAACGGCATACTCATATACACAACGCATATAAATATACACACTAATGTACATGAATTTTCTATTCTAGTCATCCAACTGTTAATGAGACAACACCTCTGTGGTTAATGCGTGTGACATTTATCCATTAAGTCTTAGGTTTGAGTGCTGCTTCTATTTAAGTAATTGGAGAGTATCACTATCGAGATCTGACACATAAAATGTGGTTCAAAACCAAGTATTTGATTCCCTACTTGGTATCTAACATCAGGGATGGAAACCAGAATTTTCAGGCCTCATGATAATTCTTTTAAGCTTTAGAAAAGATGTAAACTATGATTGTCTTTTAGAATCGATTTAGAGTAATTAAGTTATAAACAACTTAAACATTGTAACTTACTAAGTGGTAAACAAAGTATTAGTGTCAATAGAACAGTAGACTAGTATTTCTATGGGTGTTTGCTTATTTATAAATGCATCGGAAGTTTGATTCTCTTCCAATTGCAGATTTATTAAAAAAGATGCTTTTGAGAGACGGAACTTCTGACTCCTTGTTCTCCGTTTTCATATTCATTTTATAAAGGAACCAAGTTCTTCCCTAATGCATCCAGTACTACAGTCTTTTTTACCTGTTGTACAAAGAGTAAATGAGATTTTTTTTCCATCTATTGGTACTCAATCATAAAAGTCAATTAATTGCCTATTTCATTTTGTTTTCTGTAGATGGACACGTAACATTCTATCGCTCCACTTTGTTAGAAGTATATCGAGAAATAAGGTCAATGAACCTACTTTATTTTATAACATGCATTCTATAGCTTCATGCTACTTATTAGAGAAATGTTGGATGTTTTGTAGATCAATGTTCTCATCATCAATGATGAGTGTGTATACGTTAATGACACATTCATCATTTATGACGTGGACATCCTACATTCCTGTAATACTTATCATACTGTCTTAGAATTCATGATAGGAAGTGGAAAAGGTTCATTGATTTCATTTCTCGATGTACTTCTCATAAGATGAAGTGATAAAACCTTATAGGATAAGCTTCTATGTTTATTTATTTATTTTTATGTTGTTTAATAACACAGGTCCTATTGCACCATTTAAATTGTTGATGGCTCTTCGATCCGGATTAACAGCTGAAGTATCTTGGGCACTAAATTGTTTAAATATTTTATTACGTGATGAGAATGGATTTGATTTGATTGTACCAAGTGCGTTGCCTGGACTACTTACCAGTTTAGTTGATTTATGGCGTCATACTTTAGGTGAATTATTTGACCATAATTTATTTATTACCACTTTGGAACTACCCACAGATTTATCCATCATATCATCACCATCAACTAAAACAACAACCGATGTAAAACAGAATTTAATGTTAAAAAGTACGCATCATTTACACACGAATTCAACATATCTGGATATAAAAACTAAAGCTTATCTTAATGATACATCGTATAACAATTTAAGTCGATTAGAATGTGAAATCCGTCGAATAGCTGCTGGTAAAAATGTACCACTGTCTGCTGTACGTTCTGGTTTACGTCGTCTGTTATATAAATGCAATGATACTAGATCTGTTCATACTCCTGTTCGTTTACGGAATGGTTTAATGTTACGATTGGAGAATTTTTCTACTGTTGCAGTGAATCCAATTATATCATCTTGTAATTCATCAAGTCGATTAATTGATACAAATACAAATTCTGCATCATCTGTAAATTGTCGGTCTAGGAAGCGTAGTAAGCATCTTTCTTCTACATCGATATTCTCGCCAACAACCGTAACAATAACAACAACAACATCGAACTTTATGTCTACCTCATGTAATATACCGAATGACCAACAGACTTACACATCATATAATACGAACATTCCAGGCAATTTAGTTAAACCCGATAATAATGGGAAAGTGATATGGTCCAATCCACAGGTCACATCTATTGTTGATTGTTTACGCTCACCGGAAGCTTATGCGAATTTACGCGATTTAGCCTTGTATGTTATTGATACTTTCCTTGAGTCACATCAAAGTAATCATTATCCATCTGATGAAATAATTGATATTAAAATGAACTCTCAGTTAAACTCACTAAAATCGTCCACTTTAACAAAATCTAACAAATTGCAACAACTAATTGAAAAAGGTGGTGGCGACACAACCTGTCATATTATGCCACCATTTGGTGCTAAAGCATTTCAGAGTTCACATTGGATGAATAATTCTGAGAATAATCTATTGTCTTTTGATGAATATTTACCAAATTTAACAGAATGTTCCACAGTTTCATCACCACTAGTTGTTGATCTTTCACTTTTGAAAGAATCTATTTCAAGTAATGATTTGAACGACGAATTGATTAAAATGCATGAATCAGAAGATGATGAACAGTTACAATCCCAACAGTGTAAACGTAGACGTCATACATCGTCATCATCACTTCCCTGTCCTACTCTGTCACCTCAACCAGTGTGTGATGTGAATGAAGATGTAACTGATAGTAAACTCTTAGAATTGAATGATTCTGGTTGTAAATGTATTGTACCTCGTGATGATGTTGATGAATTAGAATTTTCACAGTTTATCGATGAAAATGGTCGTTGTCCACTTCGCGCACGTGAAGAATTAGTTCATCATGGTTCTGTATGCTTATGGCCAAATCATAATGAAGTTGATAGTTATGAAGCACGTGCTGTTCGATGTTTATGCGTTTCAACTGTCCTGCGTAATTTATCATTTATGAATACAGCTGAACGTCATTTGAGCAAACACAAAGGCATATTGACTTTAATTGGACGGTTAATGTTATTCGGACATGAACATGTTGGTGAAAATGATACATGGCAGGTAGTTGAAGAGAAAGCTCATGCTTTAGAATCAAGTTTCTGTGCTTGGTGGACACCGACATGGTTAGAAGATATGCGCGAAAATGCTATGGTATTACTAGTCAATGTTGCTGGTTACTTGGAATTAGTTCATTTTGATGAGTCAATAGTACGTCCTATTCTTGGAGGTCTCTTGCATTGGATAACTTGTTCGACATCAGCTTCAATCGATCCTTTCCCAGGACATCGAACTCTCAGTCCACGTCGTTTAGCTCTTGAAGCACTAAATCGTCTTTGTGTACATGAAACTAATGTTGATCTTTTATTGTCAACACCTTCTGATGAAAAAGTTCTTAGCAAGCTATTTGATAGACTTGCTACATGGCTTGCTGTACCAGAAGACCAAGTGACTCGTGAATTAGCTTTATCAACAATGCATTATCTTGCTGGTGGTGGTGCTTCATTTTCTACCTCTTCTGTATCATCAAATATTGGAAAAGGTGGTACTAATGAAACAAATATATTCTCAGGGACATATATCGGGACAACTATGCTTGCTGTTGCCAAACCTTGTCCTATTTCTGGATTATTAGCTTTTATTGAAGCTGCTGAAGCGACTACAAGACGGGTAATTGATCAATATGGTGTTCAAGCATTGCAAGAAAGACCAGAGTTAATGGGAACTAGTTTAGAAATGGTTCGTCGTGCAGGTGCTTTACTTGATAGACTAGCTATTGATTCCAAAGGTCGATCAGCGTTTACACCTGATTTAGAGGTACGGCTAATGGATTTAGTTACTTCGCGTGTTTTAGATGCTACTGTTGCACATCTTCTATGCTGTGCCCTCCATCGTTTACTACTACTGCCAGCTCCCGATTGTGATCACTTCGAAAAAGATGTGAAAATCGCTACAGTTCCACCAATTCCTACACCATCCGCTGTTGCAGAACTTTTAACTACACAATCGGCAGTTGTGTCCGAAGTGGTTGTTACTAAACCAATCTCACAGGAGTCTACTACTACTACGACTATCACTTCAAATCAACATGTAAATAAAATTGAAATATTTAGTAAACAACAACAGCAATCAACATATTCGAACACCGATGATAAACAGCAATCAGTAAACATCAACAACTCGAATTATTGTGATGCAAAACATACAGATCGTCATCCTCTGATCGATAATGACGAATCGAATAAACAACTTGTTCATAGCATTCATGGTAATGATGACAACGCTGGTGACGATAATGGTTCTGTAGATAATAAAAAGTTAGCATTGAACTGTATGCCTTCGTCGTCATCATCAGCATCGTCGTCATCCCTGGATGATAAACATTTTCACATAGAAGAAAATTCTTCTTTTATTCTTCATGAAAGTGATGATGTTAGAAAAATGAATGGATCTGTCATTGATGTAAATTGTAATAGTAAGATTGAAACTTTTGATTTTCGAACTAATTTACTTATCAATGATTGTAATACTACTTGTAGTACAACTACTACAATAGATACTACTCATACAACAACAATAAATACTACTATTGATAATGATGGTGATGTTATTGAACATAATATTTATTGCAATAACACAGATTCCTCTCAGTCGAAAGTGAATTGTGTTGATTCTTCATAAAGTATGCGATTGTGTATGTGTTAGTGTGTATGTGTGTGTGTGTATGTTATACTGCTCTCCTACTCTTCTCTCTTCCTTGTCTTATGTTTTCGTCGCCTCGATTTCCTTTATTCTCTCCTCCTCCTCTCTCTCTGTGAATTCTTCATAATTTGTGATGTTAAATAAAACTTCTTTATTTTTCTGTAGGAAAATGAAACAGAATAACAAGACACTTTTTTGTGTTCGTGTTCTCCCTTTTTATTCCTTTCTATTATTTCCTACTTTCAGTCGATTGACTTATATTGAACTATGAAAACTAACATAGAAATCAATCACTTATATAAATAATGAAATGAATTGATAGAAATGAGGATTGCATTTTTGTTCCCTCACTTACTCACTCAGTCACTCTCTCCCTCTCTCTCTCTCTGTTTGTTTCTTTCTCTACCTTTCTTCACTCATGCCCCACCTTTCAAACATTGAATTTAATGTGTATTGTATTGTGTAAATCCATTATATTATTATTATTATTACTACTACTATTATTAAATATTATAACATTATATAATCTTTCTTTAGTATACGAAAAAAATTAATGATACGTTCTTTTTTCTTAACTTCTCTTCATAAGCTATAAATAGGGCGTAAGTCAAAAGTAACCACCGATAACATTGAATAATGTCGTACAACACGTATCATGAATTAATTGATGTTAGAAATGTAAAGTGATTTCTGTAAATCTTGAACATCCTAGGTCCTATCATTTCTGATGGAGTTGTCAGTGTAGATTATTTCCTTGTGTTCTGTTGATTTTCTGACTAAGATGTTGATCTGTTATGCGTAATTCAAAATTACTGATCACTATTTGTGAATGTTTTTGATACGTTCAATGTTATACTAATGGTTGTATTTCGAATATTATTACTATTTATTCATTGAAGTTGTATTGTCCACTTGGTTATCTAGTTTTATATTCAAACTACAGTACAGTGTAAGAACGAGAAAACAAGATACTTGGAATGCCAGCACTCAGTTTATGAATTAACCTAATTGTCATTTCGATTCACTAATCTTTTTTTTTGCCAGTGAGAAGATAGTATTGGTGATTGAGTTGATTTTCTAAATATGAAACAATTATATTACAGAGGATATAAATATTTTACAGGGTTAATAAATGAATCGTTGTTTCGTAGTAGCGCAGTCACTGTCAAGCCACAAAAACAACGATAAAAAAGTTTCATCAATGTAAATGAAAAGCTGTCAGTTCACTTTTCATAGAATTTGAAGTGGCATCATTATGATACTCCTACTCCCCATAAAAATTCCTACCGTAAAACAAAGATTTGTTCACAGATAAGCATCACAGTTGACCAAACCATACACTATCTATATATGGGGTTCTCACAATAAGTCTCGTTTTACTGATGGCTTCTATAGAGAAGACATAATGCAATAAGCTTTGTTGCCTCGACGCGCGATGTTGGCTGATATAGGAGCAGGAAGGAAGAGAGAGGCGGCCAAATCAAAATATGGCATTAGTCCAATAAGTCACTGACTTCTGGTTTGAGTCGTATCGGTAGATGCAGACTACCTGGTAGGGATCCCCGGGAATACCGTAACTACTGGCTGAAAACGTTGGGTGACATACCTCAGAATCTGTCACAATTGCGCAGATGTATTCATTCATTATCCTCCCTTAAATCATGGGCTTAAATTTATTTCATAACTTTCCACGCTCCATCTCTCACCCTGAATCATATGTAGAGTTTGTGCAGAAACCAATAAGACCAGCACTAATATATTGTGGCCAACCTTCTTTTGATGAACGACTGGATAACTAGAAATAGTAGTAAGTATATGGTTGTAAACTAAACAAGCGATTAATGAGCTACTTACTAAGCGAAGTAAAAATTTACATATGCAAACTGACATGAGCTCACTACAGACATTAGTAATCAAGGTACAGTCTACCATAAATAACCTTACGATCTACGGAAAGATAAACAATGAATGAACCTAAACTAGTATAATCGAATTCCAGCTATGCTATTCAACGTTTCCAAACACTAGTTGCGGTTATGGCTGGGACTCTAACCAAGTAATCAACGCCCAATGCAGTCCACTTAATGACTTTACAATCTGATGGCCACGCCTTGGTTTGGCCGTATCAAGCTTTCTCTCAAGTGACATACACAACAATCAACACAGTCGGTTAAAGTAGGTGACGCTTTAAAGTATATAACACATGTTTCAGGTAAATACATACCTAAACAACTAATTTATAAGTAAAACAAAAAGTTCCCCCTTTATACAGAAAGTGTGCAATAATAGTTTGGTGGATTGTCAAAAATCGCCTCGAAATACCCTACAAATATATACTTGACGTACGTCACCTACGGCATAGGCGGGATAATCGTCTTTCAACAAAATAAGGAGTATATTGAGCATCAGTTCGCTCAGTCTTACTGTGTGGATGTGAGACGTGACCATTAAGTCGACACTCCTGGTTTTTGGTATTTGACCATCGATGTCTTCGAAACATCGCGTGCGTTATCTAGGACCACCGAAGAAGTCATAACGAAATTAAACGACAAATATTAGGAAAAGATGGTACGTTAGTTAATGAAGTTGTAAATTTCCTTCGACTGAGGTGGTCGAGACAAGTGTTTCGTACGCCTTACTACCGTCTACCTGGACACGCGATGGTGACTGATGTAGGGGTAGGATAGAAGTTAGGGGCAATCAAACCAAAATATGGAATCAGTTCATGAAGTCACTGATTGCTTGTTCGAGTCGTGTCTGCAGATGCAAACTACTTGATTGGGGTTAGCGTGAATGCCGTAAGGAGTGGCTGGAAATGTTGGGTGACATGACTCAAAATCGGTCACAGTGGCGCAGATATATGCATTCATCGTTCTCCTTTAAATCATGAGCTTAAAATTATTTTATAGCTTGCTTTCCATGCTCCATTTCTTTCCTCGTAAACCATATTCTATATGTTCACTCTTTTTTGTTTTCGTTATTATTATGATTGAAGTAACTTCTACTAATGTGGTGTTAATCTTGTTGTGCTTTAGAGGTATGGCAACTTGGACCGATGCATACATGTACCAGGTTCTATGTTGATCATACGTAGATGCACAACGAGCTTTATATTATTAGCGATGGAGAAACCTATTCTAAAATAACAATAGATCTCTCTGCAAACACAATTCTGCACAAAATCCTAGTTTTAACTAGAATTCCTGAATCCTATTGCTTACATTAATCCATATGTGAAGAAGTGTTTTAAGCCTTTAATCCCAATCGTATTTCTGAACTGGAATTTCAGTAGTGCTGTAAAATTTGACAAAGCGTGATGTAAGGTCGAGTAAGTCTCTGTGACGATATTTTTTGGGCAACCTTAGGTTTATCATACATTTTGTACAATGTTCTACATGGTGTTCTTCTCAGCCTCATGAGGTTTAGAACCAACCTTCTGGGTCAGTGAGTTAATTTCAGTTTCGAGTGTGATTAGTACAAAAGGCTGGATTGTCTCCGTTAGTCCTGGAGATGGGTATCTCTTAGTTGACTTTACTTCCTTTTGAATATGTCGAAAGATGAGTCTGAAACTACGCGTTTAAGCGAAGAATTTTACTCTTCGACTATTCTTACTAGAAAATACTTCCTACCCTGAAATCTGACGCAAAATTATATTCCTAACACTAAGTCCTAATCTCAATTGAATCTCCTATTCTTTAAGCGAAATATTAATTTTAGCTGTGATATAATATCTATGGTATACATTATTAGTTCAAATTAGTGACAACTGAGACGCTAATAGCTCGTCTCACAGCGTACTAAGTGCCCCATTTATCCCTAAATTGTACTCTAGCTGATATCCGCTTCTTCCATGCATATACTAAACTTCACGTGATACACAGAAAGTTTGAATGGCACAAATTGTTAATCCTTTCATATTTTTTCTGGTCATTGTTTAAAGTGTTTAACCTCTGAACACTAACCCTTAAGTTCCAGTACCTACTCCATCTACTTCTGTTTCGACGATCTACAAGTATCGGTAACTTTCATTGCATATTTGTCAAGTACATCAATTCATACCTTGTTAATTAAGTTGGGTTATAATCAGTCATAAACATGATTAGGTTTTCTGACAAAATGGTTTTTACTTTCTACGTAGTGAAAATCTTGTGATCATGTTATCAGAATGATACAAATATCTACTTTGTATGAAGAAGTCATTCAATGAAAATCATTCCATTTGAAGCTTAGTATTATGCATTAATGACTTGAGATGTAATTTTGTTGTTCCAGGTGGATTAATATTTCCATGACTTTGATAAATGTAATAACATTGAAAGATTATCATATCTAGAAGGTTAAGAAATTGGTATATTCTTTCTTGACGTCATTTAATTTGTACAGTGGATGTTGTAATTCGTCTCATTATAAGAAAGTGCCATTTTCGATTCATGTCAGCGAAGTTGCATACATTCATTTTTTGTCGTTTGTTAATTTATTAGCTTACAGTTGTTTTATACCTTAGCGCGAATTAATTCTTCTGACCACTCGTTGAGCTATATTGAACAGTGTTTGAAGTGGGAATTTTAAAGCTGAAAGTTGACCCACTGGTAGTGATGGTTTAACATTCGCTGGAAAATCTGTAAGTATGGCGCCAGATCTCTTGTTGGGATCTGAAGTATTAACTACTGTAGAGTCCTATGTGAGGAAGAAACTGTTATCTAATGTTCTCTGGTTTTATTCTTTCCTTCGGAATCTTGAAACCTACTTATGCTGTTGGTTCAGAGTCAGGATTTTCCAGCTCTCTCCTGAAAATTTGATCACCATATGTTCGTTTCAATCCTCACATTTTCGTGAACAACACCTTCATTAAGTGAAGGCACTGAGTAGGACTTTTGAGACAGATGTGTCAATATGTGAGTAAATTCGTGAGGATAGTTAACTCTACATTTCGTCCTCCTTTAACAAAATAGGCAAAGCGAATATTTTTTTGTAAAGTGAAAATCTACAGCAGAATGACTTAAGCATCAACCTATTATTGGATTACAACACATCAAGCAATACAGTAGTAAATTCGTTGTTGATAAATCGTTGAGAGACAACCATTTTTAAGTGTGATGATTGTGTAGTGATACATTACATATCCCAACCAATCCATTTAGTATCATCTTTGCATAGTGACTAAACAGTTTACAGAATTAAGTGATTCAATCTAACTCACTTTACTGTAGTGAAGTGAAGATAGTTCAACAAATAATTCAGTTCAAAATATGTAACCAAGTTACTAAACTAAAGCAACAGTTAAGCATCATTTCTGACACTTAGATCATTTATGTGTAATTTCAATAAAATGAATTGATTACCTGGCTACCTTAAGTCATAAATTTTATACTGAATTTGTTCAGTCAATCAATGCCAGTTACCCCATGTGGAGCATACGCCACCGAACAGTATTCTCCAACCAATTCTGTCCTGAGCTTTCCTTTCCAGTCATTCCAAAGTGCACTTCAGTCTCTTCATGTCTGATTCCAGTTCTCGACGCAGTGTATTCTTGGGTCTCCCTCTTTTCCTTTGACCTCCAGGGTTCCATGTTATTGCTTGTCTTGTGACACAATTCGGTGGTTTCCTCAGTGTGTGTCCTATCCACTTCCAGCGTCTTTTCCTAATTTCCTCCTCTACTAGAAGTTGATTTGTCCACTACCGTAGGAGGTTATCGTTGATGATATCTGGCCAACAGATCCGAAGTATTCTACGCAGACAATGGTTTATAAATACTTGTATCTTCTGAAGGATTTTTTCTTAGTTCTCCCTACAAGTTTCAGTTCCATACAACAGAACTGTCTTCACATTTCTATTGAAAATTCTAACTTTAATGTTGGCTGACAGTTGGCTTGAGTTCCAGATGTTTTCTAGTTGTAAAATTGTTGCTCTTGCCTTTCCAATCTGATCCTTAACATCTGCCACAAATCAAACCCTCCTTGTCTATAGATGATGCTGCCTAAGCATGTAAAGGATTCTACATCATCCAGAACTTCTCAGTCAAGTGAAATTGGGTTAGTATTGTTTGTTTTGTATCGGAGGAAAATTTAGTCTAAAACAATGTAGGAATCTATTAATGCATAGTAACTGTTGCTAGGGTCAGTTTATATTGATGACCATTTCAGATAAAATCTATCAATAAACGAGCTGTTTCATATTGAGTTTGTTTATTATTTTATGTCAATCATATTTTTGCTAACAATTCTTGATCTCTTGATTATGTTTCATTACGACAAAGTCAACTCTGCATCAATCTACTGTGTGTATGTGTGTGTGTGTACGGAACATTGACTTCAAAAATGGGAGACGTATATAGACTGAGGGTCTTCGGTCATAAGTGCATTCGAAGTATCGACTGCCATGGCTTTATATCAGAACGTCATATATAGTGATACTTTTGTAGCGGTAAATAATCCCCAAAATAAATAGTGGCATAAGCTTTTGACATTGATGCTGACCATGTTTGTTTTAGCGGACACTACTAGTTGAAGGCGCGCTGTCACACATCTTCACCAGATCACGACTCGAACCACCGTGGGTAGCATCTCTCTCTAGTTTGCCAGCCTAGACGTTGCTATCCCATTTAAGCTCTCTTTACGATCAAATATAATTTCGTTTCCATCCTTTATTGTCTTCTGATTTCTCATTCGTGAGAGTGGGGTCCATTCGATAGAAGTATCTTTGGTTATACGACAAGCGCAACTTGGTCATATCACCGGGGTACGCTTCACTTTATTTCAATCTAAACATGATTGAGAAAGTGTATGGATAGGCATTGTATTCTTATGTTGTTGTTTATATAGTCTTCCTACTAAAGTAGATGATATGATATGCATTTATGAACGAATGTAAAACATAAAGAAAACATAGTCAAATCATGTTCACTGTATGACCTTGAAGTGTATTTTAAGTAACGAAATGTTAAGATTCACATGTTTCAATGTTCTTGTTCTCATGCTTAACAACAATATCAATAGAGTCTGTCATTTTAGTTGACTCTGTATGATTAAGCATTAATGAATAGTTTGAATGTGATTGAATCATCTAGTTAATTTAATGTCATTCATTCATTTATGTACAACGTAGATAACGATGCGTATGCGTATGGTTCCAAGTTACCATACCACATTGGCATGACCAGATCAAATTCATATGATCAATAAAACTGTATTATTCAACAGAAAGAACTGAAACAAACAAAAGTATGAAATAACTTTGGACTTGACAGAACGTAAGGAGTGAATACATTTGCGCCACTGTGACCGATGTTGAACCATGTCACTCAGTGCTTCCAACCACTGATCATGACTGTCACTCAGAATCTAACCAGGTAGTCTGCATCAACTAACATGACTTAGAGTAGTAATCAAAGATTTCATAGACTGATGCTACTTTTTGGTTTGGCCGCCCCTTCCACCCTCCTCCTTCACCAGCCGCATAGCGCGATGAGACAGTTGGTGGTCAGGCATATACAACACATGTCCTAACAATCTCATTCGATGAAGGCTTACGACCTATATAACGGATTTGTCAGTCTTTGTTGTAGTCTATGTGCATTCTGAGTAGATTACTTCAATATAGCGATGGTTCACAAGTATGATTTAAATTAGATTGTACCTGGCAAGGGGAATATAAAACCTGCATCCCAGTGTTGATGTTAATTGAAGATTCTAATCTATGGGAAATTGTCCTTGCAGACTTAAAAAAATCTGTATTTTTGTCGTTTGTATCCGACAAAGGCCGATCTCACTTGGACTACATTTAGAACTATGTAGCACTGGACAGCTGTATCATCCTAGTAAGTGACTCAGCAGTGTATACCGTCAGTTCGACCGTGGAATCAAACCCAAAACCTATAAGTCTCGCGGCGAACACCTAACCATCTACATCACTGAGTAGGAGTCCACTGGCAGAACTCGCACTTCAATCAATTCATAATATAGTGCATGGCGATCATCCATTATCTGCTTAGCTCTTGATATATTTGCTTAAGAGATCTAAATACATAATCATATTATTGCCATAGTTAAATTATAACTAATTCATCGTGCATCTAGAAGGCTTAATGATTTGATAAACTGAGTTTATACGGTACCTAAAAGGTGAATAGATTAATATAACGTTACCGATGGTTGGCTACTGATAAAACTAAATAATTCATGCAAAACACTTCGACTGAACTGATTTAAATGACAAAATACCAACAGTCGATAAGAAATGCTCACTAATAGTAGTAATCAATTAATCAAACAATCAATCAATGCCTGTTCCCCCTGTGGAGCATAGGCCGATAAACAGTGTTCTACAACCAACTCCGTCCTGGAATTTACTTTCCAGGCCTTCCTAAGTGCTCTTCATTCTCTTAATGTCTGTCTCCGATTCTCAAAGTAATGTGTTCATGGGTCTTCCACTTTTCCTTTGGCCTTCAGGATTCCAACTTACTGTTTGTCCTGTGACACAGTTTGATGATTTCTTAAATATGTGTCCTATCCACATTCAGTGAATTTTCTAATTTCTTCCTCAGCTGAAAGTTGGTTGGTTTGTTTTTTACCATACGAGGCTGTTTTTGATGGTATCCGGCCGACGGATCCAAAATATCTTACGCAGACAGTTATTCAAAAATACTTATATCTTTTGGTAGATCCTTTTCGTAGTTTCCTATACAAGTTTCAGTTCCATACAACGGAACTGTCTCTATATTTGTATTGAAAAATTTGACTTTAATATTAGCTGACAGTTGGTTTGAGTTCGAGATGTTTTCCAGTTTTAGAAATGCTACATTTACCTTGCCAATCCACGTCTTCACATATGCATCAGACCCTCTTTGTTTACAGATGATTCTGTTTAGGTATCTATATCTTTTAGAATTTCTCTGTCAAGTGTAATTGGTGTGATGCTCTTTGTTTTTTTTTATTAATGGAAACATCTTGTTATTCCAGGATAGGCTTGTATCTTCCCGTTGATTTGTAATGGACTGAAACTGGTCAGCCTCTGTCATCAACATTGGGATGCAGGTACATCCAGCCGATGAGTCCCAAATAGGACGAAACGCGCGTCCTGGATTCCACTTGCCAGTCACAATCCAACTTAAATATATCTTGTTATTCCCTTTGTGTATGTTAAGGTCTACTGGTGACTACAGAGACTACTGCTACACTGTCCATCTTCACCTACATTTGTTTCTGTGTATGGAATAGAAAAGCTAAGTTGTTCATCTGCATAGTTCAAGTTAACAATAGTGAGATTTACTTATAAAGTATTGAATACATGAATAAAAGATGATTAGAATTTGATTGATGCATAAAAGATAAGAAGATTACACTGATACAAATGTCATGATGACGTGATTTGACGCTAAGTTAAAGAAATTTCATGGAATTTCTAGAAATTTAGTTACATTTAAATCAATCAGAAATCATAAATAGTTGATCAATCTATTAACCTACAGAGATGTGATCGGTCAATAATCTGGTCATAGGTCAACTAAGTAAAACTAACGAGGTCAAACTGTATATGAAGATATTAAACATAACTAGTTACATATTTAGTTCATAAGAAAAAATTAACTTAATACTTATGAAATAATCAGCTCACTAGTGATTAGTGTTATGGTATACATGAAGTTCTAGTGAGATTGATGTAGTTCAGATATGTTAGAAGTTAAATAATCATTATCAGTTGTATTGAATGATTGTCGTGTTATGTGACAAATCAACTGAAGTGAGTATTCTACCACTGGACACTAAACTAGGAATGCTAATGGTTAAGAGTTCGTTCTAAGACCAGAAGGTCCTAGGTTCGACTCCCTGAATGAATTTACGGCACATACTGTTGAGAAATTGCATACTAGAACGAAATAGCTGTCCAGTGGTCCATAGTTTTCAGTGATACTCAACTTTAATCAATCTATGATCACTGAAAATAACAAAATCAAATACCAATCTCCTCAAAACCACCTCAACTTGCAAAATAATTAAAATATTCGAATGCTATTTTAAGTAGATGTTAATGCTATTCAAGATGACTACGAAAGCTTTGCAGTTAAACTGTTCAGCTTAGCCAATATAACATTACTGAAGACAAGAACCTACACTACCAATAATTTCCACTACTTCATAAATCAGTCTGTTATTATCAAACTATATATAAATGGTAATGGATAAAATACCTTAGGTGATCTGGATGTATTTACAATTACCTTCTTATATCAGTCGTATGCTCGACAAAAATCTTAACCTTGTATGGGATTTTTCAGCACTGACCATTCATGAAGTCGCTACAAACGGAATCCAGAAGTTAGAAGCTGTCGCATGACGGTATGGTTTCCTGATAGCATAATTTGGATACTATCCATGTACTGTTTTCTAGTCATCATGATCTAATTAGTAATCGATTTAGTTATTCTATTTTATACTGGAAATTTGCAGCATAGAGCAACAACTGGTTGCATATTGCAGTACTATATAGAATGTCTTAAGAAAATAATGAAAATGATTCGTTACTTATGAAGATGACTTTGATAGCGTTTAGTCCCCTGAATGTAGTTAAATTGTAGAAAACATCATTAATAATTTGAACAGTAATATCATCTGATATTACCGACGGTCTATAATAATGGTTTTCTCGAATTATATACAAAATTTAAGGCACTGTGACACTCTCTGTCGGCGTAAGACAGACTTCAAAAGTACAAAAACCTTATGAATACTATTCACTCAAACACTACTAGTCTAGTTAAAGATCATGATAAATATCATCTGAACTTGTAACCTCAAGTGGCGTCTGTCAATGCTACCCACTATCCCCATTTTTGTTTAATTTTATCAAAGATTTATTACTGGAAATAACTCCCTCGTCGTCTTCATTTTTAGGAATTGATGTCCCGAAAGGCAGCCCACTAAATGATTTACAAAATCCATGTAACATGGTCCCATGTGACAGAAGACGGTGAGAAAATGCATAGTCTTTTGGTAGTACTAGGCAAGAATGTAAGCCTGTTAAGGATTCGTTCCTCCCCTTCCTCTCTAAGTTCAGATTACTACTTCAGAACTTGTTTGCATCATCATTTGAACTAATGATATGGGGTAAAGTAGTTGAACACGTTGACCACTTTACTTATCTTTGATGTCTGGTCAGTTTTGATGAGTTAATGTTTGATGAAATCCAAACAGGTATTTAAAATACTCATTTAACTTCCACCTGCTAACATCACATGTGAAGTAGATGAGATTTCCATCTATCGATTAAACGACGAATATACTGCAGAGTAGTCTTTTCTGTCTTATTGAATGAACCTGAAACGTTGCTGTTAAGAGATGTTAGCATTCTTAGATTAATGGTATTTAATCATCGGTGTCTTCTAACAATCCATTAAATGGAACTCGTCACTGTACATCAACTTCATTGACTATGAGAAGGCGTTCGACAGCGTAGACAGGAGATCGCTATGAAGGCTTCTTCGACACTATGGCATACCACAGAAACTCTTCAACATCATCCAGAATTCTTACGACGGACTACAGTGCAAAATCGTGCATTGAGGACAGCTGACAGATGCATTCCCAGGGAGGACCGGTTCAGACAAGGCTGTTTGCTTTCGCCTTTCCTCTTCCTCCTAGTGGTCGATTGGATCATGAAAACCTCTACATCTGGGGGGAAGCACGGGATTCAATGGACAAGTAGGATGCAACTCGATGATCTGGACTTCGCGGATGATCTAGCACTTTTTATCGCATACACACCAACAAATGCAAGTGAAGACAACCAAAGTAGCAGCAATCTCAGCCTCAATAGGCCTGAATATACATAAGGGAAAGAGCAAGATCCTCAAATTCAACACAGAGAGCACCGACCCAATTGAACTTGATGGTGAAACTCTGGAAGAAGTGAATACCTTTTACATACCTGGGGATAATCATCGATGAATAAGAGGATCCAATGCAGATGTAAGGGCAAGGATCGGCAAAGCAAGCGCAGCATTTCTACAGCTGAAAAAATATTTGGGACTCCAAACAACTGTCTACCAATCTCAAAGTTAGACTCTTCAACTCGAACGTCAAGTCATTTCTTCTGTATGGGGCTGAAAGGTGGAGAACTACTGCAAACATCCTCAGGAGTGTACAGGTATTTATAAACAACCGTCTACGTAGAATATTGAATGTCTGTTGGCCGGAAACCATCAGCAACAACCTACTATGGATGAGAACAAACCAACTTCCAGCTGAACAGGAAATCAGAAAACGACGTTGGAAATGGATAGGACATACACTGCGGAAATCATCAGACTGTATCACGAGGCAAGCACTAACTTGGAATTCTGTTGGGAAATGGAAAAGAGGAAGGCCAAAGAATACCCTGCGTCGAGAGCTGGAAGCGGACATAAAAAGGACTAACAGTAACTGGAGACAGCTGGAAATGATTGCTGAGGACAGAGTTGAATGGAGAATACTGGTGAGCGGCCTATGCTCCTCTGAGAGGGGTAATAGGCGTAATTAAGTAAGTAAGTTTTTTAAACATCACTTGCATTTGTTGAGATTACTGAGTAAGTAATGATGAAGTAAGACGTCGGGTATTGGAGAAGATGGTAAATCGATTGTTGAGGTTGTGAATGTTCTTCGACTGAGGTGGTCGGGATATGCGTTACATATATATGAGACCACCACCTACATCGACACACGATGAGGACTGATATGAGAGTAGGATGAAAGGAAACTAGACGAGATTAAACCAAATCATGACATCAATCCATGAAGTCACTAACTGTTAATTTGTGCAATGTTGTTAGATACAAAGTACTTAGTTGGGGTTTGTGTGAAAGCAGTAATCAGTGGTTAGAGATATGGCTTCGAAATGATGATGGTAGTGCAAGTGGATTCATTATTCATACTCCCTTGAATTGTACTCTTGAAGTGATTTTACCATTGTTTCCACTAACGAGTTTTTCCTTCCTGTATCATATACTATTTACCCACACTATTTTCTTACTACTAGTGATGTAAGTGCTACTTGTACTAATCTAGTATTCAGGATGTTGTGCTGATGATGTATGACAACTAGGACCAATGAGCATATGAGCCAGTTTCTATGCTGTAAATACATACATAATATCTGATTGATTGGAGAATACTGGTGAGCGGCCTATGCTCCTCTGAGAGGGGTAACAGGCGTAAGTAAGTATCTGATTGAGTTACATCATCTTTTGCTGAAGCATCTCAATTCAGAAGGAAGATATTGAAACCATCGCCAAAATATTAATGTTAATACATTTATAAAGTTAGTTAAGTTATGCAGTACATGATATGCTTTATTGTACTATGTAAACATTTAATCCTACTTACCTTATTGAATATGACAAACTATAGTTGATTTAAACACACCCAATTAGTTATTAGTCAATTATTACTATACATACTACTTTATAATAACATTAATATATCGAGTGAACAGTAGGTAAATACGAAGTAATAATGACATGTAGACAGTAATTATTCTGGATTAACACAGGTGATTTGTTTCTATGGCTCTATGAATAAGACGTCTACCTCTTAAGTAAAAGAATAAACGTTCACGTTCTGTGATGTCTCAGTGATTAAGGCATTTAACTACTAGATCATAGATTAAAACAATTGTCCACCTATTTTGATATAGTCGACCTCTTACAAGTTTCATTAGCTTTCATACTTAGAGTGCGGCTCAAAGTCAAATATACGGATCTGTTGTGCCACACAAACAATTTGAGGTTAAGACTATAGAACTAGGAATCAAATCAAATTTTCAAATTGATTGTGTTCAGTTTGTCGATGTCAACGAGGAAATGATAATCGATGACTTTCAATAGAAAAGTTTACTTTATCAGACCATTTTGCTCAACTGTAATGAACAAATACGAGTAGATGAATATTCACAAATGCCACATTGTGTCGTATATTTAACGCCTTACTAAATAGAATTGTGAAGTTTGATGTGACAATGTTATCAACGGGGAACTGCATCCGAAGATAAATTATTTACATAAAACGATTTATCATTTGAACATATTTGGATCTTTCCGTTGATTTGTCATGGATTGAAATTGATCAGCCTTTGTTGCCATATGTGCATCATGAGCGGATTATTTCGATGTAGCGATAATTCACAAGTATTTTTCAAGTTGGATTGTGACTGGCAAACGGAATTCAAGACGCGCTTTCCATCCTATTTGAGACTCATCGACTAAATATATCTGCATTCCAGTTTTGATATTTACACTGGGACTCGAACTCAGTTCATTTCGTGCCAAACGTCACCACGCTCACCACTAAACTACTTAGTCTAGATAGTAACACTTGTGCAACAGATATGCATATATAATTCGAATGTATTTGGATCTTCTCGTTGATTTGTCCAAATACACACGGTGGCGTTTGGCATAAAATGAACTTGATTCCAGTCCAAGTGTGAACATCAATAATGAGATACAGGTACATCTAATCGACGCGTCCCAAACAGGATGAAAAACGCGTCTTGGATTCCTCATGGCAGTCACAATCCACCTCAAACAATAGAATGATTTAGTAGTTTAGATATATTCATCATGTCCTTATTCATAGATGACACTTGTGTAGATTCTACTGCGATTCATACTAATAACATCAGAGTAGTGTAAACTATAATGAAAAACTACTTTCATAACTATAAAAGTTAAGCACTTTATCTCATTCTTATTAACCAAATTGAATTTAGATATCTCATATTCATTTTAAGAATGACGTAAGCTCATCCATGTTCCACAGTTCTTCCAGGATGAATTCAAATACCTCTTGATGGAAACTTATTAAACTGAAATACAACTGACTGCATCTGGCAGTTCTTATCAGTAATCGTATAACTGCTTATATTCAACAAAATCACTAATTTGTTTATACAAAACTAAATAAACTACTTATAAGTAGGATAAATAGGATTACAAATATCGTTTATGTTCGGATGTAGTGGGTTAGTTTTTTAAATTGGTGTTTAATTTTGTTGTTTGTAATTGTCATTGATTGATCTTGGATGAATACCATCGAAAATCAGGGAAAGGCTGTCAACTGTTTTGATTTGTGCGGGATTCCTCAGCAGTCCACATTCTTGATTCCTCCTCCCAATTTTAACTGTTACCTTGGCATTGTAGTTAGGCTTATCTATCGTGATGACTCAACTGAAATTTATATAAACGTCTTAACAAGTTAATGTCTGATCAGATTGTTCGTAATGTATTTCACGAATATACATCACATAGATATGATAAACATTGTAGTCTAATCGCATTATCGAAAATATAGAAACTAATTTGTCAAAGCTTCAACGTCTGCATAAATCCTTTTAATTGATAATAATTCTTCCGACAACCTGACCTCGATAAGCTAAATAACCGATGGTTATGTTGGACGACTAAAGAAGAATAACTTACTTTCTGTTCTATGTTTTAGAAGACTTCTTCAATTATTTTATTTGTGTGTAATGTAGACATTTTATACCCATCATCATTATGTTCCTGATGATCTATCCTCTTGTTTAGTATATTTACTGTCGGTATATCATTTCTTGTATATGAACTGCGGTTAAATGGTTGTTCACATGTTACTTCTATTCACTACCACCATCTTCCTTGTTTAACGTTAATGTTAATTTGTTTTTAGGTTGACTGTGTGTGGTTAAGTTTCAGTGTATATAAAGGAAAGTTTGAAATACAATAGAATTTTTTCGATTGATTCATCGCTTGTGTTCTTCCTATTTCCGACTTCGGATTGAGTGGGTATTAGGTAGACGTATGGAGACTGGGTAAGCACTCTCAATGGTGTTTGTTATTGTAATCACGTGCACACAAGAAAATATCCACTAACTGAGTGTATGCATCATCAACAATAGCAGTCTTTGACGTCATAACACTCATTTAGAAGTTTTCTATTCTAGTTGTATTCATATACTCATGAATAGGTTCGAACTAGAACCTTGGCTTAATAGTTGAACTAGCAAGTTCAATTTTCACACTCCACTTTGAAAAGATGGATGGTGTGTCGTCACGTTTCATACATGCTACAACTGTTTAACAACACCGAAATAAGTTATATCAATCATATCCCTCCATATAATGTACTTATTCACTGACAATATACAATTGTAAACAAGAAGTAATAAACTTTCAATGGTGTTTTATAATATTTAATTTGGATTGTGACTGGCAAGCGGAATGCAGGACGCGCGTCTCGTCCTATCCGAGACTCGTCGATTAGATGTACCTACATCCCAATGTTGATGTTCACAGTGGGATTCGAACTCAGTCCGTTTCGTTTCAAACGCCACGGCGAACACCACTGGACTACTGAGTTCAGACAGTTGTGTTTGTGCAGTGGGCTAATTGGTAGTAGGATGAATTTGTATATTACCATAGATTTGTTATAGACTGAAGCTGGTCAGTCACTGTTGCTATATGTGCATCCTGAGCGGATTGCCTCGAAATAGCAGGTACATTCAGTCGATAAGTCCCGAACAGGACAAAACGCGCGTCCTGCATTCCACTTGCCAGTCATAATCCAAATTAAATGATACTTGTGAATATTCGCTTCATCGAGGCAATCCGCTCAGTGTTTTATACTACTTATTAGTAAGTAAAATTTTAGGCGTACAGAAGTGATATTCAATTATTACTATTTTATTAACATTGTCATTAGTCCAAATTGTTCAGAACAAGCTTAAATATTAAACTTATCATTAAATGAATGAACAAACCCATTACATTTTAGTCTTTAGATGTTTCATAACTATTAGACGTTATTTCAAGTGTCATCAATTGTGCTATCTCCTTAACTAACTAATGGATCAACTACGTTATGTTAAATAAACTGTACATGAACTCTCATTACAGTTGTATAGGATTGTTTCCAGATAAGAGTCATGATACAGTCAGAAAGAACTTCTTAGATAAACTGTCTAGTAGATTTACTCAAGGAGTAAAATGTTGCTATCACATAAATGGTCTTAACTAACATGAATTATCTTGGTGTTTATATCTACAGATACTATTCTAAACAACACTGTGGAGGCTTTTTACTCAAACACTACCAGTCTAGTCATAACTCGTGGAGGACTGTCATTTAGACTTGTAACTATAAGTGATGTCTATCAATGCTGTCCTCTATTCCTATTTTTGTTAAAATTTATTATAGATTTATTACTAGGAATAACGCTTTCGTCTTCTGAATTTTCAAGAATCGATTTCCTGCTATGAGGTCAATTAATTGGCATGGAATATTAGGATAACATGGTCCTATTTGAGAAAAGAGAGGAAAAACGCATATACGTTTGATAATAATAAGGAACAATTAAAGCCTGCTCAGGATACGTTAATGTTCCTAAAAATGGCAAACTTCGTTTTAGTACTGGTTTACATAAACATAACTAGCGCTATGAAGTGAAATAGCTGTGCTTGTAGACCACATCACTTATCTTGGAAGTCTTGATGGTTTGGTATGTGACGATATCTACACATGGATTCGAAAGTTCGTTTGACTTTTGCCTGCTTACATTATCTATGACGCAGATATCCATCCCTATTTGTATCGTCGACTGAGGTGGTTGGGGTATGTGTTACATATGTCTGACCGCCACCTAGACACACGATGGGGAGTAAGATGGAAGGTGAGGGCGACCAAACATAAATATAGCAACAAAATATAACACCATGAAGTTACTGATTTCTGAACTCAACGATTTTGTTAGATACAGACTACTTGGCTAGCGTCTATACGAAAGCAGTAATCAGTGGTTACATAGACTAGATGATATAGCGTCGAAATGATGATGGTAGTACAAGTTGATCCATTCTTCATACTCCCTTCAATCGTAAGCTTAAAATCATTATCACATTTTTTCCTTGAACTGACTCTCTCCATGTATCATGTTCTATATGTCCACATTGTTTTCTTACTACTACTGATATAAGTACTACTTGAACTAATTTAATGTTCATGTTTTTCTATTGATGAGATTTAGCAACTTAGATCGAGAGACACATATATCAGGTATTATGTTGTGCACACATACACACAAAACTCCGCCCGCAGCTCTTCTAGGGTTGTTGCCGGTCCCAAGCCCGGGTAAAGGAGGAGGGTTGGGCATAGGGCTAGCACGCCTATCCCGTAAAACACAAGTTCGCTAAAAAAATGCTAACCAGAATAAACAAACTTAACCATTTAAACTCTGCCCTGGAAGTGGAAGGAATCTATATGACGCTTCATGATGAAAGCCGAGATTCTTCGGAAGTCATGAGGCCGATGCCACCCCTTCTAACGACCAGAGCAAAAATTTTTATAGATACATGGAAAGTACGCATACACACAATCAACTTAATACCAATTTTAATGTAGCTGGAACTTCCTTCGGCTTCAACTTGTGCTCCCTGACATATTCAAGGTGATTTATGTGCATGTAACAAGCTATTTATCACCCTGTAATAATAACTTAGTTCGACAAAAACTGACGTCACCATGAAAATCAAAGTAAAAGTAGCATCCTAAAAGTGGGGCGAACGGTTAGTATATCGACTAACTTTATATTAATCCCAGGTCTTCTATTGAATAGACTTCTGTGAAATTATCTAAACCGTCCAAATACTGCTAACATTCAATAGTCAGTGCAAGGTTTAAGCTTGCTGTTATATCGGCGACAACGAACTAATCTGAGTTTAGCAAATCTCAACAACCAGGTTACTGTCTTTAATAGCCAAAACAAACTAAAGTCAAAATCCAGTCACAAACAGGCATGTCTTTCGTCGCACTGAAAGTAGATGTCCCTTCAGCTTCATAAACTAGAGGCTCATTACTTCCCTTAAAAATTTCAGGTTACCTCAATCTTCACTTGACACTCACTTAAAACGCCGCTATCCATTAATAAGCATTTATGCATAGAAGTATAGTCAGTAAAATATTCAATAATCTAAGACCAGAAACCCGTACAACAGTGCCGAATGAACTTATGTAGTTTCTTCAAAATAAACGTGTGTGTTACAGTTTTACATTCTCTTATTTTAGAAATCATACAGTTCAACATATTTCCAGCGGCTATCAGACGACATCTTTTAGTAGGATTCCAAAGAATCCCAATTAACCAAATGAAATAACTACTCATTCTCAAACTTTAATTGATATCTCAAATAATCTCCCTTCTAACAATAACCATACCCTATTACCTGTAGACCAAATTTGATGATCATATTGAAAAAATAAAGGAGACAACAACAACAACAACAACAACTTATGTACAAGTCGTGAGTTAATCATGAATATTTCTATGCATAAAGTAATTGAACTACATGAAAACTCTGAAATGACAAAAAAATTATCAACTTCTATAAGAAGTAAACACTACCATCAGAAGTTAGTAAGAAAAAAAAAAGGGAGGTGAAGAGGACACAGAGTACCACAAGAGAATATGCATGAATGTGCATTTTATCCGAATAATAAATTACACATAACTGACTACACGACAGTATAAATGAAAATAAAAAGTGTAATCAGGAAAGAAAAAAATGGAGTATTGATTGAAAGTGCAAGAAAAAGAACAAAGAGATAAACAAGTAAAGTTACTACCACAATCATTGATTAGTAACTACACACACACACACACAGAAGGCAATCATTGATACAATTCATTTATGACTGTTCAATTCTCGCATTCTATTTAAAGCACTTCCAGCTTTGAACCATTCAATTTGATTTTCATTGAATGTATGCATCAATTGAATTTCTTCCGTTTTACCATCTTCATGGTGGATTAAACAACGAACAGGCTAAAAGTAATCATGTAAAAGTTTCAGTGAATATGTAAAAGTATGAAGAAACTAGTATCCTAGTATTCGATCATAGATGTCTCCGAAACATTGCTCGTGTTTGCTGGGACAACCGAGTAAGCAATGCATGGGTTACGAATAGAGTACTAGGTAAATACGGTAAGTCTATTGATGAAGTAGTGAATCTTCACCGGCTGAGGTGGTTAGGACATGTGTTGTGTATGCCTGACCACCGTCTACCTCGACGAGCAATGTTGTCTGGTGTGGGAGTAGGCTGGAAGAAAGCTAGGGGTGGCCAAACGAAAACATGGCACCAATCCATGAAGTCATTGACAATTGGGCTGAGCCATGTTAATAAATTTAGTCTACATGGTTGGGGCCCACACGATGATCGTAACAAATGGTTAGAGACTTTAGGTGATATGGCTCAAAATCGTTGGCAATGGCGCAGGTGCATCCACTCCTTGTCTTCCTCCAAATTCTAATTTCTGAGCTAATTATAATTTTCTCTTTACTAAATCACTTTTTATTCCAAATCTCATCTCTGATCTCTATGCCTTTCCATTAGTACTTACTCTGTTACTACCTTCCCTACTCTGGGATTTGTTCCGACAATTTAATCTTTATCTGCTAATTGAGGCATGGTAACTTGAACTGAGGTACGCATGTACAAAGTTCTACGTTGTAACTGACTGATGAAGAAACTAGCATTACTGACATACATTCTTTTTATTTGTTGTTTCTTCATTCGTCACAGATTAATTTCAGTTGGGTATCATCAAAAACAAGTGAACATATAGAGACAGCTGTTTTCTTTTAGTAATGGGGACTCCTCAACAGTGCGTTCACTAGCGAGTAACTTGGACGTCGTAACTTGGCGTTGGTCTAGAGACTAGGAAACCCTGAGTTTGATGTTTAATAGAATCCTAAACGTTTATTGCCACTGAAGACTTGTATACTAACACGAAATAACTGTTGTCCAGTGACCTTCAGTTTTTAATGGCACCCAGATGAGATTAATTTATAACGAATACAAACATTAATAGTAATAATAATAATAATATTGAAACTTTTCTTAAATTTCCCAACTACTATAAAATCAGATTCATTCGAAATACGAAATAGGAGACTTTTAAACACATTAACGTGAATAGAAGGCAACATGATAACCAAGCAGGAATCGAAGTTAGATACAGAGTGTTATAGTGAATAACTACTGTTAAACATTGCCAAACTAGGGGATACAGTTATGTACCCACTATCATCGAATTTTTACTAGTTCTTAGCTGATATCAATTTCTTCATCATGAAGAGCATCTTGTAAATAAACAACCTCATTCTAATTGGAATTAAATACATGGAACAGAATATAAAAAGCCATGACCAGAGAAGTTTGAGACAGTTAGCACACACATTTGACATGAGATGATAATCAAACAGTATTAACTAATTTGGAAGTGTAAGCAATTACATTTCCATTAGATAGTCTGGAATGACAGTATGTGATGCGAAATTCACCGACATCAGATTTCATATCGCATAGGGGGCTATCAGTTTGTATGATAACTCATTACAAACAATACAATTAATGAACAGCCGTTCACTGTGCACTCTCCCTGGGTTTCGAATCATCCTTCAGCTGATATCTGTGTCAATACATAACAAATACGAAACAAGAATTAGGAGAGTAGGATTGTTAAATTCGCTAACTCCAGAGCAACATGGATTCCATAAGCGACTTATCTGTCTTATTAACTACGAGAGTGGACTAGGCAACAGCTATTGATAATGAACTGGCTGTGAATGTGATATTCATTAATGTCAACAAGGTATTCGATAAAGTGTCTCATATGAGCCATATGCTAAAGATATAGAACTTCGGGATAACAGGGTCAATCTAAAGTTGGATAAAGAACTTATTATATGATCGAAGACAAATAGTACGAATTAATGAGATATTATTTGAATAGAAGCCTGTAATAAGTAGCTTTCCTAAAGATATCCTCTTAGATCCCTCTATAAATTTCTACGACAGCTGAAATCATCAACACTTATTTGTTGATGACGTAAAGATTTGGAAAACGATTTGAGATGATGCAGATCAGCTTGATTCTCATTCTGATTTCAACGAATCAGCTTGATGGCCTCAAAGTCGGGGAGTTAGAGATTGATTGTAATAAGAGTGCACTACTGCACAACGGCCGCCGTAACAGCTACCAATACACCATAAATAATGTACCACTTTAACAAGAAGAAGGATTTAAGAATTTGGAAGTAACTGTAGGTCATGACTTGAAAACTACTAGATACTGCAATGAAGCAGTAGCTAAAGAGTATCGAGTGATATAGCCACTCAACAGAGAATTAAATCTTTTTGGTGAAGATATGTTCCGAATTTTATCTTGAATATTATATTTAGGTTGCCAGTTTCGATTTTAATAAGGGTTCAATGAGTAGGTACTAAGCTAGTTGTAGGTCTGTTAAAACTCGTATATGATAAGCGCTTAAATCTTTTCCCCTTTGAACACAAGTTAATCTTATATTAGCATTCCGTATCCTAAATAATGATTTCAGTGTTAATGTCTTATCTTTTTGCCCCATCTAGTAGCTATCACAAAAAAGTTCAAAAACAAAGATCGAACAAACTCAGAGTAGGAATCAATTTTTCGCATCAAGTGGTTAACAATTGGAAAGCGTCATCCGAAAGGGTAGTAAGCATCAGTCCCATCGGTAAACTCTTCCAAGGAGAAGCTGAATCTTCACTGGAATAAACACCGCAAGAACTAACACAGATCACCAGACCTACTATGTTTGGTATTGAAGACCAAAGATGCATTGTATAGCAATAAAGCATTCGTAATTACTGTACTTACCTTTCCAGGTTGAAGGTTCTTCAAATCTAACAGTGAAATTTTATCTGATGGTTTAATTTTATTGTAATCTGATGGATTAGCAAAAGTCAATGGAAGCATTCCTTGTTTCTTTAGATTTGTTTCTAAACAACAAAAGAGGTAATAAAAGACAAATACCGTCTTTGAGAAGTATTTTACAATACTAACATGATAATCTACTAGAAAATATTTGCATACACTATATTTGATTGGAAAGAGGTAAAGACGAAAAATCATAAGACAGCAGCATAAGGTTTGTTTCAATATTTCGTCTATCGACTGAATGGTAACTAACTTCCTTCATAGTTTAAAAATCATGAAATCGTCTCTGCTTAGCCATCTGCTCTGCTTTGACTGAAGAATATTATCCCACAAATCTTATTCTAGCTATTGATCTCACAATATCTGACGACAGGTGGATATAGTCTATAAGTAGTATGAAGTAATTATGCACAATTTTGCACTAGAGTCACATCTGATGAAGATTTTTTCACCAAGCTAGTCATATTTTGGTGTATATACATTAAATGATGATAAATCTTGGGCTTACTCTTAAACTACCCCTTGCCAATCTACATACCAGACTTCATCGGAACTTCAATCGAATCACCAAAACAACAAAAGACAAAAGGACTTCTATTTCAATAAGTATCAAATATGTACAAAAAAGCATGTGATTTAAGTTTTCAACTGACTTATAAACAATATCGTAGTACACTCAACTTCGCCGCAAGATCTTCGTTGGTGTAGGAGTGGGATAGAAGAAAAGTAGGGGCAGCCGAACCAAAACATTAACATCGATCAGTAAAGTCAATAACTGTTGTTCCCAGCCGTGATGGTAGATATAGGCTACCTAGTTGCTCTAAGCTCGATAATAGCATAAATCATTTAACCTTGAACCAAGAGTTCGCACAACTGACCAAAGGGACGATGTAAAATAAAAGCTTTTAGAAATTCTACTGGAAGGTGATTGGATAGAATGTTATCAGCTCCTCCAGAGATTTTTACGAACCATCCCAACAAGTAGCTATTAAAACTCTTGTCTTATGATAATCTTCTTACACAGTCCTTATTTTAAGCTCTTTTCTCATGCATTAATTATATTTTTTACCCGTTTGTATTCATCACAGATTGATGTTAATTGGGTATCATTTAAAAACATGCAGCAGTGGACAGTTGTTTCGTCTTATTATGGGACTCTTCAGTAATATGAGCCCTCAATTCCCGCCGCAGGCAATCGAAACTAGGTCCTTCGAATTGGCGAACAGTTAACCTTTACACCACTAGACCGATAGAAAAGAACCCCAATTAAAAGTGGGTCAGGCATTTTTGTTGAAAAAAAAACTAGTTATACGCATCTAACAACTGTGGTATGTTTCAGTGTGATACATGACTTGTATGCCGCAACTAGTGAGTCGGAATAATAAATAAAGCACATATACCTCGCTCATTTAGAGTTTCTCTGTTATTCTCACTGGATGTCCTAAAAGTGGAAATGGCAGAGGTTAGACACAATGTTTTCAAATATTTACTAAGTAGTGTTACATTAATATATAAACTGTATAATACAACGAATAAGAAGTCTAGTACTTCATCTGATATGAACAGAAAACAACTTACCATGTATGCGTGCGAAACTTTTCACAATAATTGCACGGCCACCTAAATGTCTAGGCTCTAGTGCAGCGTGTTCGCGACTACTTCCTTCGCCATAATTCTCATCACCAACAACACACCAATAAATACCGTCAGCTTTATATTTTCGAGCTACTGCTGGAACACTATCCCATTGACCAGAACTACGATGTAATACTTTATTCATTTCATTATTCTCTTCATTAATAGCTCTATAGGAAACAGGGAGAATTGAATAATAAAGTCATATGCATGAATTCAATTACGTAATAGAAATGAGTAGTTTAGTGTAAAACGAATATCACCAATGGTATTAGATGATGTTTACACAATGGCTGAAATTAACAGAAGCTACAAATAGAAACCCTTAGATATCATCACCGTTGTCTAGAGGTAAAGCGCCCAACGAAAAGCTTGAGGCTGCTGCAATCAATCACTGGTGAGATTACGGAAATGTATTACAGAGGAGTCCTAAACTAAAATACAACAGCTATCCAGTGTTTCTTCGTTTACAATGGTTAACTAACTAAAGTCAATCCTTGGTGTACAACAAAAAATTCAATAAACACTGTAACTCATTATAACGACTAACTAACTAGCGCCGTCCACGTGTATTTAGATTAATGACTTATTAATTATAAAACTGGATTATAGTTGGTAAGTAGAATCCAAGAATCATGTTCGTTTCCATTTGGGAAACGTCAGCTCGATATCCTAGTGTTGCTGTTCGTACCATAACTCAAACTCATTTCATCCGTATCAAGTATAAACTTTAATCATACTTTTGAATTAATGCTGTGTTAAGGTAATCCCTTCAGAATGCACAAACACACGATAACAGAGACTGACGATCAATATCAGTTGTTAATACACCAACAGGAAGATACAAACACTGAAGTGATTATCAACTAGCCACATTGTTCAATAATGTTTGCTACGTTGATGCATTTGTGGATGTTACTTTGTCTGAACAAGATGGTTTAGTCGAGAAGCTTTAATTATGAAATATGTAGTGAAGACGATGTGTAAACCGACAATGAAAACTACACAACTAAACTATTCAGATCACAGATAATGAAACTTCCAAAATCTCCCTTCTAAGCTGTAAAAATACTTTTGTTGACGTTTACTGGTTAAGTAAAGAGATCATTGTTAATAACAACATTGATCTACATAGAAAACATTAGATCAAAGACTCTCCGATAACTTCTCATACAAATCTTACCCAATAAATAAATTATTTGAAATGTTATCCAAGTGACCACGATATTTCAACCATTGTCCTGCAGCTGAAATGTGATCAGTAGTGCACTTTCCTTTAATTTTAATTAAGATCGGCATTTCAAGTAAATCTTTACCATCCCATTTATTGAATGGACTAAGCAACTGTAAACGTTGACTAGATGGATCAACTTTCACTGTGATCTTTGAAGTATCTGCCAATGGAGCTTGATATGTATCTTCACCAGGATCAAAACCTTTCTTTGGTAGTGTATCACCTAAATTTTCAATAAGTTACATAAGAATAATAGACTGAGAGAAACACAGCAAAAACAACAGGAGTTAATAGAAAAATCAGTCTTATTAACAAATTTAATGTGACTTATAAAACCAGTAGATGAGATAGCCAATCTACTACTGTGACAACTTCACTGGCTTCTATTCAATGGTATATCTGATGGTGTCTGAAGCCAGTGAGTAGCATTATACAGATGACTGCAACCTAAACGGTGATGGACTTACAGATACTAGTTCTATGCTACTACCGCTTATACTACGATGATATTCCCTCTTAGAATTTTTCACTCAATCCCAGAGTTAGGAAATAGTGTTCGTCGAAATCGAATGGCATTTATGTGACGTAATAAAGTAACTTAAATGCTTCATGAGAATGATGACAAATGAATTAAATATTATCACTGCTGGGCCTCAATATTACCAACACGTTTTATCACAGGATGTCATCAATCTTTTAGTAACAACGATGATCGGACACGAAGAGCTGCTGAACATCATCAGCTTGAAGAGGCTAGGTGTTATGCTGGACCACAAAGAAGTGTAACAAACTTTCAGAACTGTGTTTTGAGAACACTATTTCATTTATTCTCACTGTCTGTAATGTAAACATTTTGTTTTTATTATTGTTACGTTCTGCTTACCCTATCCTCCCGTTTAGCATAATTACTGTTATTACATTGTCTCTTATTATGGACTATAGTTAATTAGTTGTGTACAAATTGTTCCTATTCACTACCACTATTTCCCCCGTTCTGTATTCATGTTAATTTCCTAATTGGTTTGCTGTGCGGTCTGATTTTATGTATATATAAAGGAACGCTTGAAATATAATAGGATTCTGTCTGGTTGATCTATTGGGTCGTATTCTCTCATTTTGGCTTGGGACTAAGTGGGCATAGGGCAGACGCACAATTACCGACTAGGCACTAGTGATTGGCACTCGGCCAACCAACCACCAAATTCTCTCGCATCATAACACTAGGTTCGACAAAGATAGAGAAAAATTGTCCGCACATACAGGTTGTGAACCCAATCTTTAACGGTCAGACTAACATCGTGACGGCATCCAAGATGCCACAGATTAGTAGAAACCGTTGATTTTCAATATGCATAAACCGATCTTTTTTATGCCATCAGCGGCACTAACACACCGACCAGATACACAAATTTTCAAAAAAATAATATAGGCTGAAGTAAATGATTAGTGGATACTAACTGTCAACTGATTAAGTACTATTGGGATTATTACACAGTAAGACACTAACATCCGCATAATTTTAGTCGAAGTTTTTCTTCATGTAACAGATCTATATCACATGGTGTGTACTTCCTTAAGAGCTATTTCTATAATGATATCGATAGCATAGTTGAGGAGGAATGACAAGATAAAAAGCAAAAAAGTACTGCATGCATGTTATGCATTATTTAAAGAATCCTCACCAAATTACACACTGTAACAACAACTGATATCTTTTAGTGAAATTATGAAATAATCATCAAAATCACGATCACATATCATGATACACATACCTGTTGGTGGTTTAAATTTAAATTTCGATCCATCTGCTGCTACAAGTTCATCTTTTAGTGGATTAAATGTTAAACTGCCACCAAACACTAAAGCTGTTACTATTTCTGGAGAAGTGACAAATGCATGTGTTGCTGGATTAGCATCGTTACGCCCAGTGAAATTACGATTGTACGATGAGACAATTGTATTCTTATCGCCCTTCTTTGTATCCTAAATTAATTGAAATTAACAGAATGTTGACACAAAAATCTGTAGTTTCCATTAGTCCATTACAAGTGAATGAGTAACCGCTGTCATCTATTTTAGTCTTGTTCTTTAAGTGAAGTGAAAACGCGAAGGTACCAATAGCTTAGTGATAATTTTAATCCCTATATCACAACGTGACTCAAATTCGAATCAATGACGTAGTATGATTGTGTAGAGATGTCATGAAGCCATAGATACGCATAAACTTCTCCTAATAGTCATCCTTAATTGGTTGATTGTTCTTAGAGTAGATTGATTGTTTTAATGATTGATCTACTATTGTACAAAGTACAGATTTATTCAACTGCCTTTATCACCCGTTTTCTCAAACCGAAATAGGTAGAGTAGTTTTCGAAACTACAATCAGTCAGTTAAAAGTTAAATGATTTAATCAAAAAGCCGTTTTTTGTTCTGTTTTTGAGAACACTGTAAATGCATAGTTGATCATAAGTACTGGTTGCTTAGAACAGTAATTTAACTTTTGAATTCATTGAGAATGAACAGAAATCATGGTATCTAATGAAACTAAATTGAAGCTACAGGTCCTGTTATAGAGGCAAATTGTATCAATGCTTTAGTGATGAATATATTCAATTATTGTAGTAAAGTATCCTACGATTTCATCGGTTTGTAAGGACGATTATGAGCTACACTTTCATTACTTTGAAGTAGTACATGAAAATAGAATAACAGAATTGATAATAAAGGAGACAGAAATAATCATCGATATTAAGCTATTCTCAAAAAGATTTTAAATCTGTTTTGGCCGATTGCAAAATACCTAATTAAAATGGATGGTTTTAATTTGTGTATGTATATGTATGTGTACAATACAGAATCTGGCACGTGTCCATCGGTTCAAGTTGTCATACATCATCAGCACAACATCATGAATACTAAATTAGTACAAGTAGTATTTACATCACTAGTAGTAAGAAAATAGTGTAGGTAAATAGTATATGATACAGGAAGGAAAAACTCGTTAGTGGAAACAATGGTAAAATCACTTCAAGAGTACAATTCAAGGGAGTATGAATAATGAATCCACTTGCACTACCATCATCATTTCGAAGCCATATTTCTAACCACTGATTACTGCTTTCACACAAACCCCAACTAAGTACTTTGTATCTAACAACATTGCACAAATTAAAAGTTAGTGACTTCATGGATTAATGTCATGTTTGGTTTGGTCTCGTCTAGTTTCCTTTCATCCTACTCTCATATCAGTCCTTATCCTGTGTCGACGTAGGTGGTGGTCTCATATATATGTAACACATATCCAGACCACCTCAGTCGAAGAACATTCACAACCTCAACAATCGATTTACCATCTTCTCCAATACCCGACGTCTTACTTCATCATTACTTACTCAGTAATCTCAACAAACGCAAGTGATGTTTCGAAGACACCGATGATTAAATACTAATAGTTTAAGAATGTCAACATCTCTTCACAGCAACGTTTCGGGTTCATTCAATAAGACAGAGCAGACTACTCTGTAGTATATTCGTTGTTTAATCGATAGATGGAAATCTCATCTACTTCACAGATGATGTAAGCAGGTGAAAGTTAAATGAGTATTTTAAATACCTGTTTGGATTTCATCAAACACTAACTCATCAAAACTGACCAGACATCAAAGATAAGTAAAGTGGTCAACGTGTTCAACTACTTTACCCCATATCATTAGTTCAAATGATGATGCAAACAAGTTCTGAAGTAGTAATCTGAACATAGAGAGGAAGGGGAGGAACGAATCCTTAACAGGCTTACATTCTTGCCTAGTACTACCAAAAGACTATGCATTTTCTCACTGTCTTCTGTCACATGGGACCATGTTACATGGATTTTGTAAATCATTTAGTGGGCTGCCTTTCGGGACATCAATTCCTAAAAATGAAGACGACGAGGGAGTTATTTCCAGTAATAAATCTTTGATAAAATTAAACAAAAATGGGGATAGTGGGTAGCATTGACAGACGCCACTTGAGGTTACAGGTTCAGATGATATTTATCATGAGCTTTAAGTAGACTAGTAGTGTTTGAGTGAATAGTATTCATAAGGATTTTGTACTTATGAAGTATATCTTTCGGTGACAGCCACTTCCATAAAAACCTCTCGGTTACATAGAAAACCCACCATTATCGGGTACCTAAAAGTAAGTCTAAGTTCTAAAACCTGACGAATGTTGAGTATTTAGTTAAAACATCAGCGACCAGATTAAAAACCAGCTTAGATTTCTGGCTTTTGCAGTTCATACGTCGTACTTAAGCATAAACACATTGTTTCTTAAGAGGGTAAGTAGTTTTTTTGATCATGATTTAAGAATATTATTAGGGTTACAGTTGAGATAATAATTAACTGTAACCAATCTTACTATAAAGATATTTGATAAAAAGCGAAAGATTCATTTGCAAATGATGACGAATCGGGTTTGAAAGGCATCAAAATGAATTATTATAAGAAACGGTCATGTATATAAAGAATACAATTCCGTAACTAGTCATTAAACGCGGGTAGTTCACATTAAAGTGAGACAGATTTAAAGTGGAGATCGTTTGATTAAATAACATTGGTTGATTTAATCATTTACATAACTAACATAAAATCTCTCTCTTCACGTGACGTTTCACGGGTTGATCACTTCCATCAGCAGATTCACTTGTCAATTTACAATACATAGATGACATAGACGTGTTTACTAAATAAATTGATTAAATATGTAGTAATTGCCTTTAGAAACGATGCAAAGATGTTTGGTATGTTTCTCCTTATCTAAATACGAAATGACGTCTTAAGATTGGAGCCCATTAACCTTAAAATTAATGGTGATAAGTCAACCTGCCAGACATACGTTGCGTCAAGGTAGAAATAACTCATTGAAGCTTGTAGTCTACTGAGGTTCAGGAGTGTCTCAATAATCTAGTGATATTAAGGTATAAATATGAATATATTTCACTTGCATAAAATCCCCTTCTTGCGTTTCTGTCTTCTCCTTTCATTTAAAAGACGGTTTGCATCATTATATAACGTGATTGGCTCCAAGTACTAAGTTGGACTTACAGACCATAGTGAACAGTAGAAAGTAAGGTATAATCTCATGGATGCTGTTAGGTTGAAGTTTAATGAAATCTAAGCACTGACTAAGAAAGATTAGTTGGTCTTTGAAAACTTGTGTTACTTCTGTGTAAGCGAGATGGGCAAGTATGCTACGGAAAAGTTTTTGTTCTATCTTACTATGCGGCTGTAAAAAGTGATTGAGAATTAAGTAACTGTTTACGATTGTTCCAGAAACACTAATAGCATATTTGTAAATAATCTTAAAAGAAAAGAAAACATTGACTTACCTTTCGAAACCATTGGCCGATACATGGACCACAGGCATTAGCTAACACGATACCGCCAACAGATTGAAACACTTTAGTTATACCATCGCGTTCAATAGTTGCTCTGATTTGTTCACTACCAGGTGTTATAAAGAATTGCGACTTTATTTTTACTCCCTTATCTAAAGCTTGACGAGCTAAACTGGCAGCACGTGACATATCTTCATATGAAGAGTTTGTGCAGGAACCAATAAGACCAGCACTAATATATTGTGGCCAACCTTCTTTTGATGAATGACTGGATAACTAGAAATAGTAGTAAGTATATGGTTGTAAACTAAACAAGCGATTAATGAGCTACTTACTAAGCGAAGTAAAAAGTTACATATGCGAACTGACATAAGCTCACTACAGACATTAATAATCAAGGTACAGTCTACCATAAATAACCTTACGATCTCCGGAAAGATAAACAATCAATGAACCTAAACTAGCATAATCGAGTCCCAGCTATGCTATTCAACGTTTCCAAACACTAGTTGCGGTTATGGCTGGGACTCTAACCAAGTAATCAACGCCCAATGCAGTTCAGTTAATGAATTCACGAACTGATGGCCACGCCTTGGTTTGGCCGTATCAAGCTTTCTCTCAAGTGACATACACAACAATCAACACAGTCGGTTAAAGTAGGTGACGCTTTAAAGCATATAACACATGTTTTAGGTAAATACATACCTAAACAACTAATTTATAAGTAAAACAAAAAGTTCCCCCTTTATACAGAAAGTGTGCAATAATAGTTTGGTGGATTGTCAAAAATCGCCTCAAAATACCCTACAAATGTATACTTGACGTACGTCACCTACGGCATAGGCGGGATAATCGTCTTTCAACGAAATAAGGAGTGTATTGAGCATCAGTTCGCTCAGTCTTACTGTATGGATGTGAGACGTGACCATTAAGTCGACACTCCTGGTTTTTGGTATTTGACCATCGATGTCTTCGAAACATCGCATGCGTTATCTAGGACTACCGAAGAAGTAATAACGAAATTAAACGACAGATATTAGGAAAAGATGGTACGTTAGTTAATGAAGTTGTAAATTTCCTTCGACTGAAATGGTTGGGACAAGTGTTTCGCATTTTACATAGTATCACTATCGGCTAGAGCTGTAGTAAAACGTCGATTTTATATCGGTTTTCTCAATGGTTGTTAGGTAGGTTACACAGAGTTTTGGGGCTAGAAACCATGCATATTTCTGTTGTGGATGTTTCACATTAATGTATTTGATTTACCGAAGTTCAGTTAATATGTAAACAAAATCATATACAGACATTGGATGATCGAGTGAAATAAACGAATCTCGGCGACTTAAAAAATTTTGAAGATGATACCTAGTGAAAGTAAATCACAATCAAAAACTCGAGAGAACATGAGGAAAGAAGAAGAATAACCAGTTATTGGATAATGATAATTATTATCATTAGGATTAGTCCATGTTGAATATATGAATTTCAAGTGATTAGTTTCAATTTATCACCCCTACGAGACCTGACATTCTTGGAGAGGATTGATCCATGGCGTAAGTATGTAGATGCATTAATCTTTTCTAGGCTTTAATATTTTATTATTTCAACCTACTTACTGCATATCTTCTGTTATGCCGGACCACAAAGAAGTGTAACAAACTTTCAGAACTGTGTTTGAGAACACTATTTCAATTATTCTGACAGTGTGTAATGTAAACATTTTGTTTCTATGATTGTTACATTTCTCTTACCCTATCCTCCCGTTTAGCATAATTACTGTTATTAAACTGTCTCTTATTATGGACTACAGTTAATTAGTTGTGTACAAGTTGTTCCTATTCACTACCACTATTTCCCTCGTTCTGTATTCATGTTAATTTTCTAATTGGTTTACTGTGCGGTCTGATTTTATGTATATATAAAAGAATGCTTGAAATATAATATGATTCGGTTTGACTGATCTATTGGCTTTCATTCTTCTTATTTCGGCTTGGGACTAAGTGGGCACAGGGCAGACGGACAATTACCGACTAGGCACTAGTAATTTGGCACTCGGCCAACCAACCACCGAATTTTCTCGCACCATAACACTTCTCACATTTTACACATGATAAGTAGTGCGTTACAGTTTGGTATTAACATATACATGGAATGGTAGCTCAGTTAAGGTGTACGAGCCCCGTTCCATCTACAATGATTTGGGAGATATGGTAGTATGACATTCTCTAACACTTAGAATGTGATCGAAGCTAAGTATGCAAATCTCTACCTGATGCGAACTCCTATCCAAAAAACCATTCATTAACTGATTATGTTATGTTGTTTCAAGTTTACTCTATTATTTATAAATATCGTGTACTAAACAGTTAATTTACATTCAGTCAGTCACTAACAACGTAGAACTTGGTATGTGCGTACATCAGTTCGAGTTGCCATATCTCAATTGGCTATAAGAGATTAAATTGTCGGATCAAATCTCAGAATAGTAGAGATAGAAACAGAGTTAGTACTAATGGAGAGGATTTGAGATCGAAGATAAGATTTAAGACGTTAAGAAGAAAATTCGATGAATTCAAAAGCTTAGGTTTGGAGGAGAACAAGGAATGGATGCACCTGCGCCATTTACAACGATTTTCAGCCATGTCACCCATAGTCTCTAACCATTTGCTACGATTATCACGCGGACCCCAATCAGGTAGTCTGCACCTATTAACATCGCTCAGCCCAATTGTCAATGACTTCATAGACTGGTGCCATGTTTTGGTTTGTCCACCCCGACCGTAGCTGCTGCCTTGATGTGGTGGTCGGGCTTGTCTAGCGTGATGACCCAACTGAGTTATATTGACTGGAATGCATGTTCCTCTAGGTCCCACCCTGCCAACCAAGTCTGTTGGAGAGCGGTAAGACTAAAGGCAGCAACCTAAGATCTAAGGGCAAAGTCGTGGTAGCAGCAAGATGCTTCACTTGGATAACCAGCATTAGCAAAGATGCTGTCTTCTCAACGGAAGGAAGGGGTTAAAGAAGGTTGACCCCAAAAATGTCACACCTCACCTTACTCAACGGATTTTCGTCTCCGGCAGTAAGGCCTTCTAAAGAACGGAGCTAACACTTCGGAAACTTCCCATAACAAGGTCGTGCGTGATCGGCCTCAATTAGTTGTCTCTTGGGCTCTGCGATCGTATTTCCAGGTCACTATGACCAATACTAACCCAGTTTCCTTTTCAGGTACCTTATGAAGTAATATGCTTCTATGAAGCGAGCAGTCAGGAAGTGACGACAGTCCTCATACGTCTAACAGCACACGAGATCATCTTGTTCGATGTCGAATCCCATCATCAACTCTTAATAACTCTCTTATTCCTACGACCAACCCTTCTAGTATAACTTTACCATCTGACGCCTCTGTTGCTAATGATTCGAGTTTACGAAATGTTATTCCTGGTCTCCTGAAACCTCGCACTAAACTACATATCGGAGTTTTAAGCGTTCGAACCTTATACCGAATAGGACAAAAAACCTCCTTAGTTATGACTATAGAATCCCGCTCCGTCGACGTCTGCTGCGTCTCTGAAACGCGTATACAGGATTCAAGTACAATCATTTGCTTGACCTAACCTTGTTAAAATAAAGAACCGGCCCGATTTACTTGATCACAGATTAATCTAAGTTGAATACTATTGAAAATCAAGGAGAATTGAACAGCTGTTTACTACTAGAGTGAAACTCCTCAGCAGCACGCACCCACAACGATTTTTCTTTCCAATCATAGTTTACATATTCACGAAGAGTTTAATTTATATCCTCTACATATATAATAAATTAACCAAATAATTGTATGTTAAATAATTAAGCCACGAGTGCATTTGGTACCTGAATGGTTATATTGCACAGATTGCAGAGTTTGGGTAGTGTTTAGTTTTCCTGAAAACCAACGTAAGCCTGCCCTCTTGGAAGGTACATTTAGAACTTAGAACAGTGAAGTGGTGCCTCAGTGATTAAAGCTTATAACCTGCAACCACCAGGTCGCAGGTATGAACGCCTATCGAGGTTGGGGGAATCGAATAGAACCACTATCCCGATCTCTGGCGTACCACACTTATAGTATAGCCCGAAGCCAAGTACATGAATCTCTAACTAGTAAATTGACAAACAATAGAAAAAGTTAGACAGAAAATGTGTTTTAATTGCTCTTTACTGGTAATTTAAGCTGATAAATGGTGATACACTAACTGACTCAAATTTATGTCTATCCACACAATATAAGTGATGTAAAAGCTACTTTATCAGTTCATATAGTTAGATTCAATGAGGTCAAGTCACCAACCAAATAGCTAAGATATCGCTCACTTAATTGACATGAGTCCTATGAAATATCTAATGCATAAACACAGCAATACTGACAATACTGAACTAAAAAACCTTATGTCATTTTAAAACATGATGTTTATTAAATCAAAATACTAATTCCTTGAATTTATGGCAACAATTGATGACCTATGACATTTAGCCATTCTGACAGTAAAAAATTTTCTTCTTGACAGAACTGAGTGGTTCATATATTCTCGTAAAGATGGAAGGTCCTGAAGGAGAATAACGATCGTAACTTATCAATTTATGTATCAACCTTCTTTTAAGTATCATTACAAACTCCTCAGACGTCAAATATCAACTGTCAATTCTTTAACTCCAATAGAGTTTATTCAAAGTTTAATAACATTCGTCTGTATATTACAAGAAGATTCACTGAAACAACCGAATTCAAAATTTCCCTAACAAATCACTAATACAGTAATACAACTGATATTTTTTATGGTAAGATATATCAGTGTATAATGACCGTAACACTTAAGTGAAGCAGTTAAATATAAGAAACGTATAGTGATGTTGCCTTTACACACAAACATACAAGTACATATTGACTCTTACATTTAAAATAGGAAAACTATCAGGAAAACTTAAAGGTTACTGGTAAATTAAGAAAAAAATCTTACAACAGGTTCGAAAAGTATCATGGATTTATTACAAAATACAAAGATCATCTGACAGTAAAGTGAAACGATCAACTGGTAGTTAGTCAATTAATTCAAAGAATAAAGAAACAAAACTGAATTTATTGATTAAGAAGAAAATGTGATATGAATATTGAAAAATGACACAATCAGTAATGCACTGTTAATGTGTAAAAATAGCATAAAAACGGTGACTAGATGGTTACATGCATTTGTCTTTCAACGTCTAGAGCTGCTGTTTCTAATCACTTTCTGCCTAGTTTCATTTAAACAACTAATTAATATCACTAATTCATCTCACAAAAATGCGAAATCTGAAGCAGAGTAAATCATCAGTGCTAAACAATATAGTGTAACACATGCATGTGCTGTCTTAAGTTTTCATATAACATTAACTAAGTGAAATTAGAGTAAAAAGATAAATGTCAGATTATAGTTCAGCAATAAGAAGTGAAAAAGAATATATGGAAGAATAATAGAAAGGAAGATCGTGAAGAATGTAATCGTGCCATTCTAGCCAAGTCTTACCTATGTCACTCAATGTTACCAACCACTGGTTGGTATTATCGTACGGACCCCAACCAGCTAGTCTGCATCTACAAACGCGCCTCATATTAACATTTAACCAAAACATGGATTGGTTCCACGTTTTATTTTGGCCATAGTAATCTGTCTTCCATCCTGCTCTTATACCAGGCAACATAATGTGGCATCGTAGGTGGTTGGCATGTTACACATGCCTAGCCACCTCAGTTGATGAAAATTTGTGAACTCATCAACTGATTTGCTATATTTGCCTAGTTCTCTGGGTCTAACATCAAAATTGTTTACTTGTTTGTTTCAAGATAAACGAGAGATGATACGAAAGCACATATAATTGAAAGACCATCTTCCACTTCTATAGCCTATTTTTCCCAGTTATGAATTGTAAAAGAGTGGATCGCTGCACAATATACTCATCCTTTTGTTGAAATACGGATATCTCACGTATGACACAAGTTACACAGGTTAGCAAGAGCCTTGTCGAAATTTCTTCAGACCCCGACCAATCAGTACTGATGAGATTTCCTAGATGATTGAAGTTGTCAACGCACTCAACTACTTCACTCCATATGATCAATCTAGGCGACGGATACTAACTTTTGCATATAGTCAGTAATAAGCAACGTAGAACCCGACATATATATGGATTGATTCAGGTTACCACTTCACATCAACACAGAGAGATGAAATTACCTATATGGATACAAAATAAGTAGAAGTACGTGTGGTGGCAAAACAGATTCCATGAGGATAATTTAAGAACTGATTCATCAACTAAAAAGTACAAACAATTTTAAAATAAAGGATCTAAGAGTAGACAAAGAGTAAATATATTTGCATTAGTCACGATAACTACCCAGATCCCTACCAGTATAGTTCAGACTGGGAGTGCATTGTGCATTAAAAACCCAGGAAATTCGAGGAAATATATGATAATGGCTTACTTTTGAAATTGGATGTGCCAAGTCTGGTGTAAATGGACCATTAACATGTGGTTCTAAGGTATCCAAATTGATTTCAATTATTCTATCATATTTACAATTTACATCTGGTGTAAGTAAAGAAGCCTAGAGAGAGAGAGAGAGATTGAAATTAGGCAGATAAATAAAGTGTATTAATGAAAATATATTACAGATTAGGATAATAGCCGAAAAAAACTGTTATTTCTAAACAAAAGCAAATCCTAAATGATCACCTTGTGCTTTGAAGCTAAATCTCCTATATCCGCCCGATTTGTAGCACGTAAATAATCCAACATTCGATCGTTAAATGGAAAGATTGACGTCGTAGCACCGATTTCAGCGCCCATATTACAAATTGTAGCCATACCTGTGCATGAAATAGATTCAACACCAGGACCATAATATTCGATAATAGCTCCAGTCCCACCTTTCACTGTAAGAATTTCAGCAACCTATGATTCAGTGAATACATGACAAGATAAGTCAGTTAGTTAGTTACAATTATGTGTGAAAAAATATTTCAGAAACCACTACAAAGATTCTGCAACCCTTTGAAATCAATGCAACCAATTCACTCAATTTTATGCAAATCGAAAAGCACAATACTCAAAGAAGAAATATTCTACAAAGTAGACTGTTCCAGTTGCTGAAAACACTAAATTAGATCAAGTGGAGATCCCCCCATTCACATGAATGTTGGCAGTGAAGTAGTGTAACATGTTGTTGCGTTACTTGCTAATAACAACCCAGCTTCTCCTATTGCTTAGTATCCTTAGACACTGGACGCTCGACAAGACCCCAAATCAGAACACGTTTGAACAGGAACGAATTGTATTCCAAAATAACAAGGACAGTCAGAAGTAGGAATTCACAAATAGAGAAACGTTAATATAATTATAGTATTTACATAAGAAGCTTCTAGAGTCTTCTCCAATAATCCGCTAGAGCTGATCGGTTTAGAGATAGCCAATCAACGTGCATCATTACAATCATGCACAGAACATGCTTAAGTCCAGTCTATATCCCACTAACACTTGTGATCACTGATATTAATTCACACTAACAGAGAAAGCATTGAAATTTTGGATCTGAGAAATATTGAAATGCAAAGATAGTTTTTAAGAGTACTACACTGAAGATATTGAAATAGGTATAATCTATCCAGGTTATTATATGAAAGGGATCAATTAATCACTTGGTCATAAGAAAGTCAACAAAAATGTCATGACAAATTAAGATAACGAAATCTACGAAAAGTCAGCTATGAAAAATGTCATTAAAATAAACTTCTTAAACACTTGTGGAATGACTGAAAAGCTCAATATTACATGAAGTGGATGATTTTGACTAGAATGGCGGTGAAATATTCACAATTAAATTGTCATAATACATTCATAGGGTAATATGAAATTAATAAAAAAGAATGTCAAAAGACTCTTAATGGTGCTAACAATTACACTAAAAATAACACTACACATACAGAAAATAGAGTCTGAAAAGAAGTATTTATTACATTTTAACATAAAATATCATTTGAAAACCTAACTTACTTGTATTCAAAAAAGGATCTTTTACTTTACCTGAAAAATAACAATAATAATGATACCTTTAATATAATATCCTTTGGACTTGTCCATCCAGATAATTTCCCAGTTAAATGTACACCAATTACTAATGGTGCTTTCAATTCCCACGGTAAATTAGCCATCACATCCACTGCATCTGCACCACCTACACCAATACATAGACCACCGAGTCCTCCACCGTTTGGTGTATGACTATCAGTTCCGATGATTAATGCCCCAGGAAATGCATAATTTTCTAATACAATCTGAATTAATTACAACGTTAACATAATTAATAATTAGGTAGTTCAATTGAGATGGTTATTTTTATGGATATTGATATTTTTAGTTGATTGAATATGTCGTCGATTGATGTTGGCAAGGTATCATTGAAAACCAGGGAGCACTGGACGGCTGTTTCGTTTTAGTGTAGAACATTCTCAGAAGTGCGTATCCATATATATATATATATATATATATATATATATATATATATATATCACAAATTGGTGGAAGTGGGAATTCTCACATTGGATGCCGACTCGGTGGTGTAGAGAGTTAGGAGCTCTTCATCAGCCTGAAGCCCCTGGTGCGAAATTTGGGGTGTGCAGTGCTGAGGAATTCCATACTATAACCAAACAGCTGTCCAGTGCTCCCTGGTTTTCAATGGTACCCTGCCAGCATCAATCTATAACATATTCAATCAACTAATAATTAGATAGTTTATTTTACAAAATGTAGGCTAAACAATTATTGAAAGATGCTGAAAGCATTGGATAGTTGTTCATTCGTACCTCAAAACACTTCAGTAGTGTTTATTGTAAAATTTTCCATAGGATCAGTGAGTTATCAGGCGTTATGTGGAAGAAAGTAACCTCTCTATGGTTAATGCTACAAACATAGGTAAGCCAACAAGGAAACTGGATTTAATTTATGTTAAAAAAACTCCAAGTAAAAATCTTATCTATATGATATATGTAAGGACATTAGGTAAAACATTATCTACTGATGAAATTTTTTCATTGAGCGTTTCACAAACTAGTAATAATTAGCTGAACATGAACTGAGGACAGTAAATTATAAGACTGAAAATAATACCATCCTTCAACAATCTTGACAATCTATATATGCATAGTTTGAAGTAGGATTCTCCTTGCCAGCCATAGTTCAACTTTAGTCATACTTGTGAACTACCGCTGTATCAAGGCGATCCGCTCAAGATGCACATATGGAAGCAGAGACTGATTAATGTCAGTTCATAACAACATCAACGTGAAAGTATAAATACTTTCAAATTATAGTTTGAGGCACATTAAAACAACGCAAATTACACAAATGTGAAGTATCTCAAGTAACTTTCAAGAATGCGCAACTAAAAAGTCGTAAATCAGTGCAAATCTTCGTAAAACTATCATTGAAAAGTTGTATCAGGAAGTTTCTATTAATACATCATTACGTTTAAAGGTTTTAAATAAATACATCAATCGAAGAAAAAATAAAGCCATCTGGATATTGATTACGATACTTGGTAAGTGAGTAGTAGTTGGGTGGATAATGGATATGACATTCATATACTAAATCGTAGATATGAATCTCGCTCCCCATTAGTTTATGCAAATAAGTAAATTCATTAGCCTTCATATTTAGAGTGTGGAGCCAAGCCAAGTACCCAAATTTATCCGATAAATTAAGTTTAAAGTTATATCATTGAAATCTGAAACCGAGAGGCTACTGAAACCAACAATCACTGGAAATTTCCACATGTGCTCATGATTAACATCTGGACAGCATTTTAGATATTAACCAAATAAATTCGACACTTTGGGATGATCTGTTCTACAAGCTAGATGGTCTAATTATGAAGTATTTAGTACCTTTCTAAATATCAGAAAATATTTTCTACAAAACATGTGATTACTTTTTAACTTTATCACAAATCACTTGGTGATTATTCGACAAACAATGTGTTATGTAATAAACAGTACATGAAAATAATGACGGTAAAGAAATAAGTCACCTGATGAATTATTCCTGATCCAGGTTTCCAAAATCCAATCCCATATTTAGCCGATGCAGATGCAAGAAAGTCATATACTTCCTTGTTAACATCATTTGCACGATTGAGGTCAGTTTCTGAACCATCCTTAGCCTCAATTAGATGGTCACAGTGAACTGTTGAAGGTACAGCGACACGTGGTAGACCACTGCTAATGAATTGCAATAGTGCCATTTGTGCCGTAGCATCTTGCATCGCAACACGATCTGGTCTAAGCATGAGGTAACTTTTACCTCTTTCAATATTCTAGAAATAATGTATAAAAATCTGAAAAAAGTAGTTCCTACTGCAGTCTTTGGATTATCTAAATGGGAATACAGTACTTTTTCGGCTAGTGTTAACGGATGCCCGAGTCTATAAAGTGTTAGAAATCGTTCGGCGCATTACCGTTTCTTAACAGTACTCAGACCGTGTTCCAATTTATCATAATCCAGTGTGTTTTCCTCAAATCTACTCAGTGCTACCTTTATAAAAAGTGTCAATAGTGCAACAGGTTAATTACTGAACGATTTATGGGAGAAAATCGCACGAAATTGTTCCTTCCTGTATTCCTCAACAGCAGATTGATAAATGCCATGATTTAAACGAATGATTAGATTCTTTCTTTTGCCGAATTTCTGTAAAATTAACAAAGGGATATTAAGTTTAATTGTTATTGGTGGTGAAAAGATAGGGACGACAGTCGTCAGGTCAAAAAAAACTACATACTTTACTAGAGGGGGTTAATTTTCGTCGTAATCCTAAGTCAGTCACGTACAACGTAGAACTTGGCATATCTGCAGGAAAGTCCAAGTTATAACACCTCGTAAACCCAGTAAGATGAACACCAAAGTGATAAAAGCAGTTATTACATTAATAGTAGCAAAAGAAGTCGAGGGGTAGAGAATATGATTCTAAGGGTAACAATTAACTGGCGAAAAGAAATAAAATAATTCCGAGCCCCAGATTAAGAGGGGACAAAGGGTGAATACACTTGTGCAATTGGGACAAAAAAGTACTGGGGATTTTGAATTTAGTATTTACAAACACATCAACGATCGCGTACAGCTTTCTTAATTAATACCTTCAGCGCAAGTATCGTATGATCCAGAGTAGTAAAACTTTCCACGAACTGATTCATTCTGTTATGTATCATATTCCATATTTCCACACTATTTTCTTACTACCACTCCTAATACAATACTGTAATTCTCATCGTGTGCAAATGAGGTATTACTACTTGAACTGATATAAATATCTAAGGGGGGGGGGAGATTCTACGTTGTACAATACTGACTGTTATCAGGACCATAAGCCATCATGTTCCTGAACAACCGGCTAGGTGGTTATAAATGTACTATCAAATTAGATTGCGGAGAAATTGACGTTACAAGGGTTTAAGACAGAAATTACATTAATAATTCAGAGAGGTAGTAAGAGAGAATAATATGAGATTCGTACCGGTCGATTGGGGTTGACGATTCTCAACATTGCAAGATAGGACTTAGTGAATGTGCAAAACAATAGACTACTTTTATATGCAATACTCTTAGACTTAAGCAAAGCTTCGATAGTGTTCTATGTAGAACTTCAGCACAAACTATCTAATGTTGGCATAACAAGAAAAATCCAGACTTGGATTGGGAATTTATTGTGCGGTTAACGGCAGAATCAGAGTGAATGGTACTCAGTCAGTATGGAAAGCTGTAGATAGTGGAGTAATGTACAGTACAATATTAAGCCGCCCATTATTTTCGTTTTACGTCAATGAGATGGCAAAACTCTTTGAATCTTCATCACTACCGCTTGAAGATGACGTTAAATTTTAATGGGTAATATACATAAGGACATTGATAAACTGTAGCTTTAAAGTGATATAAGTGATTTAGTCAGACAGTTCAAAAGCTGGGGTTTGGAAACGAACTCTACCAAAAGTGCATTAATCAAAATTAAATACAGGGATAGCTACCAGTACAAATTGGATGGAACACCTTTGCCACTACTTATAGAACAAATAAACTAAAGGGTATCATTAGAATACTTTATCCTACCTATGTAAGACTACATTTCCAATATTGAACCCAAGCAATAAATCTATGTCTAATCAAAGATGTAGATACTCTTGAGTGTGTCTAACGAGTAGGTACTAAGTTAGTAGCACAACCATCAAGCAGTTCAAATGAGACTTATTTCCCTTACTGTAGAATGAGTGGCGACTGCATGCTAGTATTCCGTTATTCAAATGATGACTTTGGTACCAACTTGCCCGATGTTTCACTTCTTTTAGGATCAATTAACTCCGGAACCGCCCTAAAGGGGACCTAAGACTACGAAGGAATAATCGATCGAATAATAATCAACGATTGAAACATCCTACTAGGACAAGTAGTATCGATACCATCGGTGAACATTTTTAAGGACAAATTGGATTTTCATTGGAAAAGATGCTGCTAGGAATACTACACGTTATTTCGCTAATTAACCTTACAAGTGAAACTGAAAATGGGTGGATGTATGAACAGAAAGAATAGAGTAGATAAGTAAGATGACAAAGCAGAAGTTTAAGCAGTAATATGATAAATGCATAGCAATAAAAAGTTCTAGTGACCGTGATCAGGGAGTTGAGATAAACAGTTTAGGGAGTGTCAATGAATAAAGTACTAGTCTTTGGTTTGAAAAAGAAGATAGTCACTGCTCCAAGTAGATGAAATGACTTCGTAGATGGATACACTTATAACAGACATAGAATCACCCTATGTAACTCATTAAGTGATTCTCAATAACTTACTGACAAAGCGAATAAGCTACCAGGCTCATCCATTGCATCCCTGGTCGGGGGTGACAACAATCGGTTATTGTCATCTCTGATAGGTGTGCTCTGAAACAATTTCAATACTTATTGAACATTCCACATTTCTAAACTAAGTTTCCAGAGGATTGAGAAGTGAGCTAACTAACCCTCTAGGGTAAAATGCATAGACATGGAGAATCTCGAAATTAAAAACGACGTAAATGTAATAACAACAAAATGAAACCAAGACTATAGAAGGATAGAGGTGTGTCACTTTTAATAAAGTGGTTCAAAGCATATAACCCCAAGTCATAATATAAATGATAAGTTACTGACAAGAACACAGAGAAGGAAATAAAAGTTAACTGAAATGACCACAAAACTACAATCTCCAAGGTTAAGTAGTAGTGAGTGCAAACAAAATTCAACAATGTCAATTATGGCCTCAGAAGTTAGCTTACGGTGTTGTTAATGTATTAAATATCTTTGTGATAAGCTCATGCAAACCAATTGATTTTTTTGGTTAAGTTAGGTTCGGATGCATTAGCAGTGTGGACATTTGATATGGAATCACTAAATTTTCCGCAATACTATGGTGTTTGTACGAAAAAAAAGTAGTGGTATTGTACAATGGTGAGTGCGCTTATTGAAACCAAAAATACAAATTATCTTCACCTATGTTCAGTGTCGTTTTGAATACTGTCTAACCTCTTTCGTTGGTTACTATTCGAAATTCTATGAAATACTACTCAAATCTTTTATAATCATTCATG